>CM034003.1:15141474-15756816 GCA_019603395.1 Cyrtorhinus lividipennis | reverse complement strand
TTAATAAATAAGTAACTTTATGTCCAAATCCGTATTTCTGTACATTGGAAGAAGCCTTTAGAGTAATGCTGTTTCAAGAATATTTCTGTTTCAATGGCTCGTCCGTCGCACTCAAGGGATCCAAGTCTGCGGTTAGGGGCGAGCTTTTTGAAGGACAACGAGCCTACTCGAAGTGGGTTCAAGGCACTTGGAGGAATTCTGAGGAAAGACAAAGTACCTAGAGCTTCAAATTGAAAATCTACTGCCATCAATTATCCCCAATACTCCACGTGTAGACTGAGGATTCTACATAGGTTCAGGCCATCTGGGGATTTTTTGCGTACAAGCCCTGCAAGTTTGGGCCAGAAATGAAACACTATAGGCCCATGGTTACCTTGCGAAGGACACCTTAGGGCCACAAACTTGCCCAATTTCTACGGACTTAGGACTGTCAATGCTCGTCTCGCATGTGTACATGTAATTATAACTTTATTTTCGCCCGTTAATGTAGCCTTGGGGTGGCTGACAAGATAGGAAAACTACGTAAAAATTACGCTAGTTGAGTGTAGTTTTCTGCCGGAACGTTTTATGTGGACGCACCACTCATGTGCCTCAACGTGTTCTATTAGCACATGAGACTTACGCAGTGGGTTCATAGGTACATTTGAAATGCTGCCAACTTTATGGCCAATGATTTGCCTATCATTTCCTTCAAACCACCTCGGATGATGCCACCCGATTTTTTTTATCTGGACACCATGAAACGCCTAGAAAAAATGTTGCCCGGCCGAAGTCGGAGATTTACCTTTTGCATAAAAACATAGGTTGATTATTCAAGGAAAACCCATCTCGTGCTTACTATTTTTGGTCGTGGTTGTGGCAAAGGCTGAATTGTGTTTTAATCGAGACCATACACCTTTGTGGAGGCGGATTCGGCGATAGATTCACCGAACCGGGACAAAAGCAGTTAAACGCCTCGCGCGGAATAGAAATTAATTACGCAACCTACTTCCTAGTCGGAATATTTTCGGCAGGTTGACATTGGGAAGAGGTGCACGGTGGTCGGGCTCAAGGTCTTGGGAGCTTCGAACTTGCTCAAGGACCCAGTTTCGTTCGCTTCCTACAAAACTCAACTGACGAGTTCTAAATGGGAGGAGTTGGATGGAAAAACTCGATACGTGCATCTTCCTAGTAGTGGAGTTCGACTATAAATGAACAGCTAATCGTGAGAAGACGCTGTGGACGGGTTGATGTTATGTTTCTCTGAAAGGGCTAGGGTGGGACGATCAACATCATTGCTCTTTTAGGTCGGTTATACTTCATTTCCTAGAACCCCGGGACCCCTCTGCAACTTGGTTTTGACGACCATCAACGGCTTCCAAGCGGTTGCAAATCTCCCTCCCTTCAGAACGTATTACTCTGTCATTATGGAGATTATCATTTGTTGCAAAAGCGTTAAAATATTACAACTTTCATGGGCTTTTTTCAATCTTTCTCTAAAAACACACCCCATTCACCTCCCAAAACATGAAAGAATTCGTGAAATGAAGGTTAGATTTGAAAAATCTCTGGTTGGAGAGTCAATAAGAAATGAAAGCAACTGCACAGACTGGCATGAGGAAGCTGCCAACCTGAGTGGGCCAACAATGGCGGCGGCCATTAGAAAAGCTTAGATTGGTAGTAGGTAGATTATCAACAAACCCGAAAAACCGTGTATCTAACAAGACTGATGTTAAAAACATGTGGTGGATGGTGGGAGTTCCACGTCGTTTCATGCGCCGAACAGTTCTGACTCAGTCGTTGCCAAATGCTAATTTCCTTTCCAAAAAGCTATGAATTCTTTGAAGGGCTACTTGATCCACCTTAACTCAGAGTATTATGTATGAATTTAATCTCTGGATAACAATGTTTTAGTGTTCCGGAAAGCGATAGAAATTGTCATTGCTGGCATGTGCGTTACAATTTCACTGTGCTAATCTCATCAATGGAAATTACCCATTTTTCAAGCTCCAAGGCAAGATAAACATACTCTTCTTGCGTGCGTGGAGCGCGTCGTGCTCCCTTTCTGATATCATCAAGCATTTTGCTTACTTGAAATCGCACTTCTGGGCTTCTTGAGAGTAGCTCCCTCGTTTCTGAGAGAGATGCCATTAATGGATATCACCATAGCCCAGTTCCAGTTCTTTTGCCGGACAAGTAACGTCCCACATGGCCTGTATTCTTCGGTGGATTTCCTTCGCAAAATGGGGAACATCAGGGAGACAAATCACTGTCCATTTGATGCAGTTCCAAGCAATGCTTTTGATTGGATGTTAGCGATGAAATGCAACATGATTCAGCTACTTTTATCAGCAGAATCAATCTAGGTGCGAACGAAAATCCCTCGTATTCCAAGAACCATTTCGAAACTGGGAACTCTGTCGATGAACTTCTTGTGTAACCTATACCGCATTGATTGCATCTAAGTGAGTCTGGCGAGACGGCAAAGTTCGATTTTAGCAGGTCAGGGTAATGTAGAGCAAATTGCCAGATCAAATCACCTCACTTGTGTTTCTCCAACCCGCCTAACTTATTTTTCGGTGGAAAAAAAGAAAAGAACTCGAGCAATTTTTTTTTCTTCGTCTTTCATCGCAATCTTGGATCTAACTCGGCGTGTTTTCGGTGGCCGACCGATAGTTCGCTGAAATGTCGTGAGGGCAAGGTTGAGGTGAGCGGCAAAGATTCGGCAGGAAGTCATTATCTCAGTTTGCCCCTTCACCTTCTGTTGAAAAGGTCCGTAAGCATCGAGGGAACGTGAAAAATGACTCAATCGCGCTTGAGCGTTCGTTTTCCCTTTCGTTTGACGAAGCTGGTTCAGTTCTTCCTCAATTTGTCTGTTTGAATTAGCTTTGGCGACGGACAGTGGTTACTTTCTGGGTTGGTTTCCTCGTTCGACGTTCAGTACAACACGATGTATTTGCGGATAACAAAAAGTAGGACGCTCTCTGATGGAATTTCCACTTTATTTCTTCTGACGGGGAGAGGGATCCTTGCAAGTACTTCAGCATTGAAAATTTGTCTTCGATCAAATCCGTGTAGACAACGACCTACGGGCTTGTGAAGCAAGTATGTTGTGGCAGAGCTTCTAATAAATTCTGGCTTCAGTTCACTCTTATATAGGCGTAATGTTGTCATCATAAACAATATTAATCTATAGTCTCATTTTTTCTGAGTTTTAGAGTTAGCTCAGCTTTGGAGTATTTTTCCCAGGAATCAACATTTCATGGCAAACGCCGATCATTCCGATTTATCCAATTTTGACAGTTTGCGTTACACCATGTCTAGAACTAAAGCCGAAATGTCCGTACGCCGTTTTCAAACGCTGGCAGTCTTATACAAATTTGAAATTTTGGTCAGGAATCTCATTCCGGCTCTAGTTGATCTATGAAACGTTTCAGTTCGATCGGCTCAAATTCGGGGAGGATGCGGGTGATAATGTGTTCTTTGAAACTCGATTTTAGGGGTTTTGGTTGGTTATTCTCCTTGAATAATCAACATATGTTTTCATGCAAAAGGTCAACCTTTCCGATTCGGCCCAAAATTTTTTTCTGGACGTTTCAAGGTGTCTAGATCAAAAAAGTCTTACGTCCGTCCGCCGTACGCCATCCGCGCCGTTTTTGGTAATGAACAATTTTCTAAAAATCTGAAATTTGGGTCAGAGGTCTGTTCCCGGCTCTAGTAGAGCATCGGAATTTTTCAGCCCGATCGGACCAAATTTGGGCGGTATAGGGGTCAAAATGTGTATTTTGAAAAATGGATTTTCGAGATTTTTGGGGTATAATTTTCCTCTGAACACTTTACTCGTTAGGATGATAAAAGACTCTTTACAATATAGATGTGTGGGCTTGTAGAGCATCCCGTTATCGGAAAAATCAACATGAACCTACTTGGCGTCCTCATTTTCACCGTTCGTGTTGCTGACTACTTTTGTTTGATTCATCTTATTTGATGGTTGCCTCGCTGATCCCTTCAGTCAGTACGTCGATGTGTTACGTTGGCTGTTGTCGTATCTACGATCACTAGCCGGTTAATAATTTTGTTTATTTGTAGTACACAATTTTTTAATTTTCTTCTTCTAGTGCATTTTGTAATGCACAAACGTTCAGTTCCCCCAAAACACGGACTCTCACTTGTTCGGTTTGTCTTGCGAACTCAGCTCTTCATTCTCAATAAAACTTACTTGGCGAAAGAATACACGTCAGTAGAGGCAGAAGGTTGCGGAAACTTTAGAATAACTTTACCTATAAATCTTGAAGTCGCGATATCCCAGTCGACCTCCCAACTAGTTATTCCGCCGTATTGGACTCCCTGCATGGCTTGTAGGAATTCTAAACACAACTAGATCACTGAGTCGTATGAAAGTGTAATCCGTTTTGACTTTTGTCATTATTATGAAGCAGGAAGTTTTGTGAATTGGAGAAGTTCACACGTCTGAGCCGGAGATTTGAATTAAAACTAGGTCAAACTTTGAATTATTCGAGACATGGAGTAATTGAAAACTTTGTTGTTTTGGTTTTTGAAATCATGTATAAAGTGAAGTATGATTTCGATCAGTTTTAAAAAATTGTCTACTGAGCGCAGTACGCAGCGTTGGGCCCAAACGGTTTTGGCCATCGTGTAATTGAATTCAGGAGAATGTTGAAGATCCAATCGAGTAACGCTCGTCCTCAAGTTCCTATCTCTCTCGTGTCCCCCAAGTCCTTCCCAACTGGTCAGGAAATTTCATTGGAGTCCGATAGGTTCTTGGGTTGGATGTCGTCAGCTGAAGTGCTGCACTTTAAGTGCTTCCTGTCACTTCCCTCTGCTTCATTGAAGGGCTACTGGTCGACTTCCTTCTTGTCACCCTTTCCGTTTCTCCCTCCTCTTGACTTTGATACCGACGATTTCGATTTCGATTCACCTAACCCTACTCGACTAGGTTGTGAGCTTTTAATTCAAGTTGATATTATTTCTTTAATCATTCTCATTCACTGTGCAGCCGGGGAAAATCGTATTATATTAAAACGTTCCTGTGAAGGCTGCCGGCTGTATGTATAAGGAAAGCCTTCATCAAGAGGTACACTTATGACATCAATCGTCGCCATGTACCGATGGATTAATCGCACAACTCGACCGGTTTCTACTCGCGTAATGAAGTAATCAACGCGGAATACTACGACTTGAAAAAGAGAACCTGAATGGCTCGAAGAAGGAAGGGAAACCAAGGTCGGGCAAGTTCGACTGTAGACCTTTTGTCGCATGTCGTTGCCTTTTCCTGATATTTCAAGGGAACGGATTGCTCAGCCGAAATCGTGACGATGCTTTCAAACGCTTCCTATCATTTTTTTTCTCGTTTCCCTGGTACTTTGAGCGCGAACGGTGTTCAAATTGAAGGTTTCCAGGGACGGTTTGAGGAACTCAAACCAGCCCTTCGATCGACATGCAATAAGGAAGAGGTGAATTCACTTAACTGACTCCTTGGGATCGTAATGTGTTTAAAACCGACCGGACTCATCACGGCGAGGAGCCCAATTCATCAAAACTTCAAGTCCTTGAATCTTAATTTATCCATCTTATTCCAACATAATGAAGGCTTTCCAATACAGTGTGTGTTGGAACTACTCAATAGCGATGCCATCGCTATTATTTAATCAGCGTTCAAAAAAACAATGAAAATTCATGTGCCTCACTTTAACAAAATCTACTATTTGACAATTTTGGGGTTGCGCAAATTTGAGTGCTCGCTAAAATCAATCAAAAAGAATCGGTTGAGGGATCAAACTTTCATAATATTTTGAAAAAAATCCGAACCTGCAATAAAATAATTTGCATTTGCTCTTGAAATAAGAAGGTTTGTGTCAATTGTGCGTGGTTGTGCAAATATGATGTTTGAGGTCTCAGCAAAAAATTAAATATGATGATTAGAAAAAAAATAAATTTTTGTTTACTCCCATTTGGATGATTTTAGGAGGGGGGAGGAGGTGGCAAGTTGTGGGATAACATTGTATATAAGAAATCACTGAACAAGATCAAGCCCCCGAAAGCAGAGGATTAAATCAATGAATTCATCCGTCTAATATCGGGCTAATTGAATTTGATAGATCCAAAGACGAACATGTACCACATGTCACGCCCCCCGTTGAGATCCTTCTTAACACCGAACACCGTGTCAATGAGCGCATCCGTTAAAAAGGTGTCGAGGGAAGAAACACAGTCGAGGTGATCAGAGCGGAACAACAAACTGGTTCAAGAGTCGAAACAAAAAATGTTAACAAGGGATTCTGAGTGGAATTAATCGTTGACGTAAGAAAGCGACATTCATGATGGTTCCGCCGGGGAAACACGGTAATAAAACATCAGCGGTTCTGTACGACCTATTGAAAACTCAACCTGATTGCGTTGAAAAAAAAAAAATATAATCTCCATTCCCTCGTGTTGTGCCGCGCAGCTGTCTGGCACCTGGGTGTTGTATCAAAGCCTGAAGCAGACTGCGCGGCCCTTCCAACGCCAGAGCCTGCATTATTGAACTGTAATACTCGAAGGATTAAACGCGTGATTTATCGGGTAGTCGAAGCCGATTAAAGGATTGAAACTCGGTGGTACCCTTCTCCGGTGACTTTTCTCCGAATGTGTTGAGCCGGTCTCAGCCTCAGTAAGACTCAGATAATTAATTGGTCGATGATTGATGTCATTGCGTATTAACGACTCGAGCTAGTTTGATGATCTCGTTCATCAGGCCAGAAACTAAATTCAATGGCTCACGCTTATTCCGTAAGTATTCGAATCCCTATAGACTGTCACCAAGATGGAAGGAAGATGACATTCGAAATGACGTTCTGGCCATTTTCATCTTTTTAAAGTTTTTTTACTTCAACCGTCTCTTTACCACCCCTTCATCCAAAGCTTGAAGATGAGTTGTCGGAAGAACCAGAGAGGAAATTACTTGAAAGCCGGCCGTGAGCTGCAGAAAATGGCTGAAGCCACTCACCGAGCCAGTCACTTAATTGCTCTTTGTAAATTGGATTAATTGCTTTTAAGATTACAGACTGACCTGAATAGAACCATGAAAGTATTGTTTGTGGCTCGCCGGTCTTTCTTTATTTCTTTGTCTTCAGTGCCAACTGCAGCCGTAGAGAGACGGAAAGCAGTTGTAAGTGAACAATGATTGAAAATTGACTCGGTTGGCTGGCAGAACAGAACCTGCATCAACATGAACCTTGTAAAGAAACTAATTATTACAAGTTGGTTTATTTGTCGTTCTATGATTACTACGTCGTACTACCTAAGATGTACGCGTTCAATTGATTGTAATTTAGGTTAGTTGAAATCAATTGGATTTACGTTGAGTTTCAGGGATGATGCATAGAAATTTCGTGATCCACTTCCTCTAGGCCTCCTATGATTCGAATTGTGATCAAAACATGCCCATTCACGAGGAAATTGCCTGACTGGCCACTGCCTGCATCACGTCCACCATAGGCTAAATTGGTTGTGGCTCTTGGGAGAGTCCACGCCAATCAAAGGTCCGTGAAGATGGTTGAGAAGGCAGCCTTCCTGAACTTGTGAGATAAGCGAGGAGCCCAGCTAGGGTTGTTGGGATGTTTGTTGTGTTTCTTCCCTCTAACCGACACTCTTAGAGTGTGCTCCTAGAGTGCTGATGAGAAATATGACTTTTTTTTTTTTGCCAGACATTCAGCAGAAGGAATATTCGCTGCTGTACCGTTGAATGTTCATGAAATTCTGCCTTCAACGGCCAGCCTCGCCTGAAATAAGCTCTCTATAGCGCCAAGATGAATTTTGTGTTCAGCCATCCCCAACTGGGAATTTTACCATTTTCCAACAAATTTCTAATGGAAGATTGTTTCACATAAAAAATAAAGGGGATTTTCCAAACTAAAATGATAGTTTATTGAGCAATATTACCTTCATTACAAATGAAATATTTGTAACGAGAATAACAGGAGAATCATAATCTTGATCACAGAAATCCACCATTTTCACTTACTTGGCTTTTTTGTGCCAGAGAAGGAGTTCAACAAATTGGCAATTTAGCTAAGAATGTTCCTCTATTTTCTTTTGTAAAATATATTCTTATTGGAAAGTTCTCAATTCGACTTGGATAAGCTGTCATGTTACCTACCTGCTTGTACGGTACTCCTTTTGCGAAGTGATACTGACGCTCGAATCACGCATGTATTTGACTAATTATGTTTTTCCTTTTTCAGGTACGGTAATGCATTTTCTATGCACTGGATTCATCTCGCGGTAAGTTAGTTATAGCTTCTGGAAATAATTGTTGGTATAAATAAGTCGATTGTTTCAACTTGAAGTGAAGAATAGAATTTGAGTTGGACGACAATTATCATTATCGTACTGATTCATCCCTAGAGTTGTCTCATAAAGGTGTTTTCTCGTCAATTTGGGACTTGTATATTCTACTCGTTCCTATTCCACGGCAAAGCGCTGCTCCCGATCTCAAACCCAAGTTTGTTGTTAGTGACTGGCTAGGATAATTCAATTTATTAAATTGATCCCGCTTCCGAGGCGGAATCAGCCTCTTGCCATTCTCGCCGTCGTTGAAGCTGTTGGTTCACCCTGTCTCCCGCAGGAGATGTATTCAAGACGGAGCATCCTCGTCCTGTTCTTGACAGGTCGCTATGGCAACTATTAAGTGACGTTCAGATCCTGCCATCTTCCTTCTGCCGTCAAATCGAGTTATCTCGATGAGATGGCTTCACCTCCACCAGCGCTCCTATTCATCTCGACGCTACTTGGTTCTTCTGTAGTTGATCATTCGAATTGGGATTGGTTAAAGATCAGATTATCATTTAGGGTTCTCGTAGATGATTTTAAGCTGACTTTGAGGGGAAAATATCCCTCTGTACTACAAAAAGATAGGTTGGCGACGCTTTGCATATGAGAGGCGAAAAATGCACTGTTCTTAGTCAAAAGCCCCCAGCTTACTATGGTTGAATATTTCTCTTGGCAGACAATCGTATCCTTCTTTCCATTTGACGACAAGAAATAGGATAACATCGGTTATGGCGTCTGTACATCCCCACGAATTAAAACAATGCAATTGTGAAGCATTCGAAACGCCGATTGTTCAATACCTATTTTTGTTGTTGAGATTTCATTTTCGTTCTGATCATAACCGGACGTGGGCGTGCAAAATGCATTAGAGGCGTACTGTTCGATATGACGCAAGAGAAGCCATGCACGAATATTGCACTACTGTTTCAACCCACTTCATTTCCTTCTGCCAGCGTTCACGCTTTTCCTCGTTGTTGCTAAGCGCTGTACGCTGCGTAAATGTACTATCGAAGGCGAGTTTTTCCGCATTACTGAGATACCATTATGGTTATACTCATTGGAATAATGGAAATGATTGAATTCAATTACGTTTTCACGTGTGCTTTGTTCATCGGTTAAATCGCCCATGGACTTTTGCCTATTTGTTCCTGTTTTATCATGTCACATTCTGCCTGCCTAAGGCAATCATCTAGCACTCAAAACAGTTGGGTCAGTCGTCCACTGCGAAATCGACTTTTGCACGTTGGGGGTCACTTGGGCGTCGCCCCACACTGTGGTGACGTCAAATTCGAAATATCGATCCGCCCTCCAGGGCGTAATCTACATGGCTGAAAATTCCTTTCGAGCATACTATGAGAAAAAAGGTTTCTTTTAGGTCTCGGTTAAATATGATCCGACAGAGAAAAGGTGAAACAAAGCGAATCAATTATATTCACAGTGAGCGTACTTCAAAAATAGCTTTTTCTTTTAATTCTAATTACGAGTTTTTGAAAAAAATCACCAACAAACTGCAAGTATTTTGTAAAACGCACAAAAAAAGGACAAAGTGCGGAATATTTTTTTTCGAAACAGCCGTTTTTATTTCAATAGTCGCCTAAATTTATCATCTTGCCATCTATTGGACCGTCGTGTCTCAATCTCAATTGACAAACTCAATTTGGAGGTTATGCCCTTTACATCACATTTTTCGAATCGACTTCATTAAATGAATTACTTTCTTTTGAATCAAACCTTCATCTCGTTGTATGAGTACTCGAATACTTGAGAAATTGAGAGGATTTTGAATCGTTATTCGTTGACATTCTAAGAACCGTTCAAAGTTGGTTTTGATTTCTAGGCTCCACCTCTGCTTTTTCCCTTCCGTTCGTTCCCAACTAACGCCTTATTGAAGGCGTCGGTGAATCTGTTTTCACAATCGCAAAATCTCTCTTCAGTTGGAATAAAGGGGCTTCAACACTTCTCCAACTCTTTGATGAAAAGAAAGACCGATAACAACAAAAGGAACGGTAAGGGTGAAGGCCTGACTACCAATTCTGGTTTTTAAGTAGATAATTAATTCACCACTTCCAAGCCAACGTTGGGTCTTTTTCGGCCTGCGATCTCTTTTTCACTTCCATCTTATCTTCTCTCCACGATGGCGGGCTGCTCTGTAGCTCCACTTTATATTAACCCAGTCCCTCGACGTCTCATCTCTCCGTGGAGTTTGAGGCCGATATCAATTTTGAATATTCAACAAACTTCCCTCGGGGTTTTCCGACTTGAGAATTTCAGCCCGTTGTGTGGAAAAACGATCCTTTTCCCATCCGTTCGCCGCCAAACGCTTCATCGTTTCATTTCGTAATAAAAGTGTCGTGTTACTGAAGGTCGTAATGATGAAAGATAAACCATTTCTGTTGCTTACGTCATTCCCATTAGGTCCCTTGATTTCAAACGAAATATAGCGAAAGTTGGGTGAAATTACGGCAACACGACCTACAACAAAAGGAACGATGTATTCGATTTTCACCCGGTTTTATTCACGTTTTGTGGATTTGATGATATTCGAAGCGTAGTTAGGCGATATAGTTGGATTATCAACCGCGGAAGAGCCTTTTTGCCTATGACAATTGGCTCTGTTGCCGAAGACTGAGCTCAGGGGGGTCTGAGCAAGAAGTGAATACAAAGAAAAAGCTCTCGATGACGCCTCGGGGCGAAATTCACAAATTGTATTGTGTGTAAATCGTTTCTCCCCGGTAGGATACGAAGGAAGAAGGTGGGGCACTGTGCTTGACTACTAAAAACTTTTTCCAGGGCGAACAATAGGAGGAACCGAATTTAAATGCGGTGATCACGTAGCAAACAATAACATACATACAAAGAACTTTACAAAGACTTTTGTTAGGAAAGTGAGGAGGATCAACGGCATTACGAGTCCTCGACCTCGCAGCCGCCACTTGGGAAAACGAGACGTGATGGAACTATCGTCTAAAGTCAAGGATGTCTGCTCGTCGCCACCATTATACAAGCACTCAGTCGGGGAGAGGAGAAAAAAAATCATAAAACAGGCTGCATAATGGAAAAGGTCTTCCATGCGAATTTATAAACTTGTACCAGTATCTGAAGACTATTTGGAAGCAGAATGGCGTTCGATCAACAAGAAACGACAAAACCACTACTTCATATATTGGATGGCCTAAAATGACTTTTTCTAATGGGAAAATTTAAATTTTCCAATAAAACCAGTATCGAAATTGTTAGAAAGATGCAATCTGCTAAAAAACGGGAAAAAACATAAGATAAAACCTCCTTAGTAAACTGTTTTGTTTTTTCTCACGTTACAATTATGATGCATTGTGCTCTGATTTTGTCTTCATCATTCAATTATAATTTGTCTGTCCGACTTTGATGCAGCGAAAATGGACATAATACCCATCCACGGACTTTTTTTTAGTTCCCCGTAATCCGCGATAGCTCTACCATTCTTTTTTGTAGTTTCCTGGATGATTAGGAATTCCAAGTCGGACAACTTCCATTTTACGTTTTGCACGTGTCATTTCTGGTCGCCGCCAAAAGAGGTCTTATGCGTATCGCTGCACAATGTTATCATCCTCCTTTGGAGTACGACGTATCTTTTGCACGAAATATGATTAATTTTCTCGATTTTTACTCGACTCTTTTAAAATGAACCAATTTGAAAAAACCGAGTGGGAGCGGTGAGAAATGTGCGCTTGCGCGGCCTCGTAGTACTACGGGGTCGCTATTGATCGGAGCGAGGGGTTTCAAACACCCTCTACAAACCCACGCCCTGATCATCCCTTCGGCCTCCGGGTTCCATCTAATTAGAAACCCAGTTCTAATCTAACAATTAGTTAGGTTCCTACGCGTGATCGATGGATGTGATAGTTGACTGTCGGAGGTTGCGCCGGATTCCTTGGCAGTTCTACACGTCTGAACATGGAGTTATGCCCGTGGGGAGGTTACGGGTGCTAACGAGGTGTTGCTCAGTTTCGTCAATTAAACCCCCTCGTAGAACGGCCTCCCACCTCCAAGTTGGAACTTGCCACGACAACCATGGAGGCTTCTCTTCGTTTTCCTGGGCCTGAATGGGCTTGAACATGTTGAAAGCATCTCTAAGAAAGCTCATATTAGCTCGAGAATGTGTGGTTCAGGCATGGCCGTATGAACCATGACCATAAGAGAGCCGATTCACTTCAATTCATTCGGAATGGATGATTTACCTGTCAAATTTAGAAAAATATCCAGGGTAATGATGTAAGGTGTCCATTCAGTTCTCGAGTTCCGAAGGAAGCCTGGACTGAGGGAGTGCAGTTTTGGAGCTGCACCGCTCAAGTGGACTTCAGAAAACTGTACTGAAGTGCTTCACGAACGCTTGTCAGTGTTTCAGAAATGACCGGCCAAGCTATAACAAGTCAAGTCAGAGTGGGTGGCTCTAAGCAATTGCCCATCTTCGGAGGTTGCAGTACCTTGCTAATGAAGAGGTTCCCCCTAGGAAAAACACTCTATTTGGAATGGTAACTTCGTAAATTGTTCGCTAAAGCGAACGCATTTCAGATACTAGTTACTGCAATGTCGAGCGAAGCGAAAATTTACCAAGGGTTTAGTTGAAGAATGTAGAAATATTGGGGCGACGTAGAAGTTACTCGTTTCCGAAGAAACTAATAAAATATTGACTGTCCGTTTGTGTTCGAGTCAGAACAAGCAACAAGTAGGGGGGATTACTTTGTGCACAAACTGTGTAAATTTACCCAAAAAATGAAGCGGTACGAATGCATTGAAGTTATGGAATGACATTTACCTATCCTCACGCTTTTCCCTCAATTTACACTTCAATACGGCCATTTCAAACCGCTTTTAGTTGGAAGATTGATGAAGTGAGAGGTTTTCGGTTTCGAATTGAACCACGGGGGAAACTAGGATTAAATAATTTATCCCTAAAAGCGCAGGCCTTTAATATGTTGACAATTTGAAAGCCAGAACCCCCTTCCATCGGCTCTTTGCCATTCCACGAGCGGTTTTACTCGCCGTTCCACCCGGCTCGGGTATATCGCCGTTTTCCATACCGTCATGCTTTTTGCACTCTACCAAAGAGGGGGTCTTAATGAATTCGTTCGCTGTCTCTGGGGCATGGCAAGTGGATGGGGAGTGTAATCAATTATCCTGGAATAGCCTCATGAACCCGATGACGGAAGGTTAAAATCCCGTATAAAACTCTCGCAAAATGAAGTTGAGGTGCCCGCTCCCTGCGAATGGACGTTAGGAGATTTGATGAAGTTACGTCAAACTCGGGTAGTTCCTCATCTGCTTCGGTCAGGGGACAAAATAATGTGAAAATTCACTGTTCTACTACAATGTTTATTTTGCGGCCAAGTATCGAATGCTTTGTAGTCGCTTTTCGAGGATTTCTAGGGGACATGCCGAGGCCTTCAGAGTCAGCATGAGCCACCAACGCATGGGGAAGGCATTGGACACAGATAGTAAAGACGCAGAAAAGCGCATCCCTGACGCTCGCATACCAAACAACATTTACCAACGCCCTCCAGGTGTTGGTAGGTGTGTTGCCATAGCCCTACACATCAGAGCCCAAGCAGCAAAGTAGATAGCAGGAGTAGCACTACCAAGAGCAGCCACACCGAAAAAGTAGTAGAATAGTGGTGATTGCAGGACAACATTGAAGATGGTCTTAGTGTGCCGTCTGAGACACTGCTATTTATAGTCCTCGACCACCTCGTCTCTCAGTTTCTCACCGGCCACTGCTTCAATTGAAGACCTGGTGAATGCGGCCAGCGGCAAACCACCATGTTTTCATGGAGCGCCCTAAATATGCAGCAGCAAGAGCACAGTGGCGAGTCAGTCAGCACCGTATCACCCACCTGCAGCACAATATAACGACCATCAGTCCAGAACAGAAAGCACATTCACGCCTCCACAAAGCTGGGCACTGCTCAAAGCAGTGGTAGAATTCGAGGTGAACGACCGTCATGAGCATGAACACCTGTGTATAAACATCTATATGAGAATCCCCTATCAGAGCTGAGAGGCATAAGAAAGGCCTCCTTTGATTCGGTAATGTACAAATAGCAGTGCATGTCCTTGCCCCTTATTCCCGATTCTGACATCATGGAAACCAGTTTTCTCTGACGGTAACGAATCAACCATACAATTCAAACTCCCACTTTTATGGGCTTTCATATCCGGTCACCGTTAACGAGACATCAAATAGAAATGGGTTTTTTGCACCCTATTTAGGGTAAATACGTGAAATTCCAACGATCTTTGCTGATTCCTCCACGCGAAAAGGGGATGAAACGGAGTCGTAATTGGTTCCCCGAGTCGTTTACTTTTTCCGATCCTTAGCCTTAAAAGTTTCAGGTCTTTTCTCGGTTTATTGCCGCGTTGTTCAGTAATTTCTCGTATCTCAGCCCTTGGAAAGAGCCCTTCAGAGTAGGGGTTTCACTTTTTTTTTTCTTTTTTTTTTTTTTTTTTTTTTTTGCGAATAAAAACCTCTATCCCCGTTCCTCGTGTACCTCTTTCTGTCGGAGCAATAAACATCGCAATTTTCCCGCTACCCGGAGCCACTTTAGTGTCGCTCGTTACCCCGATTGTTAAGGTTGGGGTATATTGCCTCGTGGAATCACGTACCCAAAGCTTTTATTCAAGTTCAAACGTTCGTTTCGGGAAGAAAGATGAAAAGCTCCTGTTTGAAGGGGGAAGGGGGGGGAGGGTCATAAATTTCTAATAAAAGTTACGGTTTGTGATAGCGTTTTGGTTTTCATTTCACTCCGGTTACTCATGGTTTTAGGAATAGAAAATTTATTGTCTCCCGGGCAAGGGCTTGGTGGAAGTAGTTTATGAGCAATCCGGATTCCTTTCTGCAACGATTTCGATTATTTGTTCATAAGCCAGAATTACCATTTGAGCTATGCCTGGGAGAGGTGCCAGTTTTCAACATGCACCGGTGTCTGCGTTTTTTTATGGCAAAGTGCAATAACGTAGACAACGTATAGTATTGTTAAAAAATTCTATTTAGGGCTCCAATACGTAGGTACAGTGATTTCGGGTGTGACGTATAGCGCGTCTTGTATCTTCCGTTTCTTCTCAATGATCGCTTTCGCCAAAGATAACCTATTGCTATAGGTATATGAAAAATTGTTCCATCCTATCGAGTCGGAAATTCCTTTGGTTGGTTCCGTCTTTAGTGGTTGGTGTAGGGTGTAGAGGGATTCATTTTAGATTGCATTTGTTGAGGTCCCATTATACTCATGAAGATGAACTCGCTGTAGAGCTCAGGTATGAAACGTACGTGTATTAGTCTTCAGCGATCCAACCAGTCATCATTCTTAGGATCCAGGTGAATGCTCCCTACAAACATGTTAGCAAACTGGCCAGGTAGGCAGCGGATAAAGACTAGGAAGCTCCGGTTGCAGCTGCTTGATGACCAGGATATTGCATATTAGTTCAGCTCGCGCGGTTGAGCTCAGTGTAATGATATATGTGCCACCCACAGCTGCCCAAGTCAGGCCTTTGATCACGTGAGTGACCCACTTCACTGCAGGGCTCAGAAAGGGTGAACGAATACCGAATTGCATATAAAAACCGCCCCTTTTCATCCCTGCAATCGACGTCCCTCTGACGATGACGAGT
The DNA here is from genome assembly GCA_019603395.1 of Cyrtorhinus lividipennis. Classification (NCBI taxonomy): domain Eukaryota; kingdom Metazoa; phylum Arthropoda; class Insecta; order Hemiptera; family Miridae; genus Cyrtorhinus; species Cyrtorhinus lividipennis. The sequence continues at coordinate 15,740,865 of CM034003.1, read as the reverse complement.
TCCGCCCGCGCCAACCCTTTGTTGTCCTTTCGCCAGCTGGACATCGCGTGGCGCCCACAGATGTTCCGACGGTTCAACGAACTCGGACTGGAGCCCAGAGCAGGCCCAACGCATACGAGTTTAGTCGTAAAAATAAAAGTACTCCCAGGCAGTGGACCACCTGTTCCTGCCGCCGCAGAGAGATGAGTTGGTTAGCGTTTAAAAGACACCCGGGCTCATGCGGACGTGGGACGAATGAATTTCATCTGGATCGATTGCAGCCACCCTGAAAGCTGGGTTGTCAAAAATTCCGTCCATTCAAATCTTCAAGCTGAATATAGTTCGAATATGTAACAGGGGGTGGATTTTCACGACAGATGATTTGTTCCAGGAGAAAAATATAAAATGTTACAAAGGGATTCATCCATTTCAGAGTGATGCGATCCAAATGACTCATACTTTTCGCGCCTCAAAACGGGCCTCGAGGGTTGAGAAATATCGTTATTATTGCATAAAGCGGCCTATTTTCATGATTATTATAATCAGGCGAACGATAATTTGGAACTTGCGCCTAACATATGTCGTGCCTCACCCCCTTGGAGTAGATACTACGTGTGTTCACTCCAGAGTGCGTATTTTTGCTACGAGTTGAATGTGTTATGTTGGTGAGCAAACTCCATCGAATTCGTATCGCGCTGGCCCTCCCCACTACGATCTTCAACGAAAACAGGCTTTTCACATCATCCTCAGGTTTTGCCATTGCCTGAGCCACCTGCCACAAATTTGGTCATCAGCACCCCTCAAAGTATCCCTTCCTGTCCTTAAAACAATTTCGACGTGAGAAGACCAACTCCTAATGCCTAGCTGATAACATGAGAAAATTCCATCATGTCGTGGTGGTACCACAGCTCTCAATGTCATCGCCTGTGCTCCACTTTGGCATTGTTTTATATTTACGTGGTGACAAGTATATTTATAACCATTACTATCCGCAATTAGTTTCTACAGTTTCTCCTCGAGTGACTCACGTTGCACACTGTCATACAGACTTACCCAATTTTTTCAATATAACCATTCATAGTACAAACCGTGAGCCGTCATGAGTTAAATACAGTAGTCCTGGTACGTACGTACTAATTTTCTACGTTTGAACGTTATTGCCAATTATTCCAAAAGGAACCGGAAATATAAAATAAGGAACTCAGTTCTGGTACTTCGTAGCCAGGCTGATCCTTTTGAAAACAAGTTTTCCCTTTACTTCCACCTTCTCTAGCCCTCGTACAAAAGTCCACACGTTCATCCTATCCGACAGAAAAAAAGAAAACTTTTTCTTGGCGAGCAGTTGGGCGAGAAGTTTCAGGTTCCCACCCTTCACCGCTTCTAGTAACAAAAACTTCACCCACCGTTCCCTGGCAGTACAATCTCTTGGACACAGTAGATGCTCCATCACTTTACTCTCACAGTCAGGGGATGGGGATGGGTTCTTATCTCTGAATGAAAGAAGTCAAGAGCAAATGGAAAACATTTTCTAGAGAAAATTATTCGTTGAGTGCACCTGTAAATAATTACGGGAAACCAAAGGTGCTTTTCACAGAAGTAGATTGTTGAGCACCCGATGTCTTGTAAAGAGGACCAGATCGTACTGTTGGTGTCATTGTACGTTCTTGTCTATGGTAGGGGGAAATGCCATTTTGTCGATTAGAGCTGTCCAGAGTGGAGGCATTCTATGTAATAGAGTCGTACTGCAGTTAACGGATCGAGTGATTTCCTCTTCAAAGCCACGTGAACAAATCCCAGTGAAGGTCGACCACGTGGCGTCAGCGAGGTACTTATTGTCGGCGGAAGAATATTTCACAATATTGCACAATCCCGGAGGAAGTAAATCAACGATCAAAGGAGGTGCAAAGGCGTGGATTTGAATGTCTGACTTTACCGCGAGCTTCTGGCACTAATAAATAAGGATTGAGGAGCTCATCTGATAGATTTATTTCTGGCTGAGTGAGATGTAGCCGGTTCATGAGGCATTTACTAGCTCTACTATCCTCTGAATATACTTCGCTTAAGGTGGTCTCATAATATCCCGCCTTCGAGCTGGTTGGCTATTGTTCAAGTAATTTGTAGTAAGAAAATACCTGACTCGGGAAACGGAACCTGAGTGCTACGAAAAGTAAGGCGATTCTGTCCAAAATTTAGTAGAAAATGATACTGTACACGCCTAGATCGCCGAAAATCTCGAAAACACATTTGAAATAGGTAGATAGACACCAATTTGGACCAATAACCTCTCCCAGTGGGCGCCAATCATTCCGGGAAAAACCTATTCATTTATAACTCAATTAATTTTTAAATTGTTTGAAGGACGACATATGAGAAACTTTGAAGAAATACATGTTCTGTCGTCGATGTATTCTCAACGAGCCGGCCAATTTACTGGGCTATGCGTTCTTCAGGGCACGAACTGTGAACGTATCAATTTGACCTCCAACGAGGAGGTTCAAACCAGTATGAAGACACGGTGGAATGAAGGGCCCAGGACGTAGCCCTGATCTTCCCACAGACGGCGGAACAAGTTCCCCGAATAATGAAAGGGCCCCGAATAGGGACAATAGTCTCATCCAGCAGGTTCCAGAGCCTCGCTACGATAGGGTCAGGAGGTCGCAGGTCGTTCCCAGGAAGGCTAAGCCAACAGTTCAGGAGCCTTGTGCGCTATTGTCATGGTAACGGATGCTCCGTTGAGGTCAACACCGCGACCCGGACTGCGAATCAGTATCGAATTCCGCGCAATTTGCTCTTTGATTTCATATCACAACTCAATTCGAGCGTGAGCTCTCATAATCTAATTTGAAACCATTTAGTCACGCATGCATAAATACGATAATTTAACGAGCCTGGGTGTTTGTACTGGATGTGTTGGCGGCGTAATTGCGTCGTCGCCTCTTTTAACCGCCCTAAAAAGAAAACGCGAATTCGTGGTAACTCGCTAGTTTCGCTTTCTCATTGTAGCATAAAGCGAGCAGGTGCGATTCAAATTCAACCGTATCACGGGATCTGCCCGCGTTGGGAGTATCAGTGCCGAGTTCCCTCAACAATAAAATTAACTTGATTTACCGGCCGGTAGATGTGAAAAAACGCGCGGGCGTTCTCTTGTGAATAGGTAGAGTTGGTTTCCTGGCAGTGAACTAAGAGAGAGGCGGATATTTGTGCGTGCGAGAAAGAGACGGACGGAGTAAAAAAATTGCGGGCTCCAGGATCAACCCATCGGTTCCAAATCTCATAGCGCTCACTCCAACCCCCATCCACCCCCTCTTCCCACCCTTTTGCCGGTCACCCATACATTTTACTCGGGGGTTTGAAAGAGAGTGGGGTGAATTTCAACGGGATTTTACGTAGTCGGACCACGTTCCGACCGCCCCATCTGTAATAAATCAGAGCCACCTGCACATCCTCCACTTCCGAATCTCTCCGGCAGGTGATGGCGGAGTTTTGTTTGCGGCCAGTTTATCAACAACAGCTCTCGGATAATCTAAAAGTCAATCTACCATTCGAGAAAAACTATTAAAGGGAAATAAACCTACTGGTCCTTCATCGCCTTCCAAATAAGTAGGTACCTATCTCAATAAATCGTAAATGCGGAATATTGCGAAGTATACGTATCCATCAATAATAAATTTAAGAAAAAATCATAAAATGCAAAATATGAAGAGAATTTGATATTACTTTTTTTTAAATTTCGTTTTGTCATTTGTGAGAATGAATTCTATACGATGTATTGATTTGCAATAAATTTTACCAAAATTGAGTAAAATTGACCCTACAAGTAGTACAGACTTGACTTGAGTTGACTCGTTTCTGATAATGTCTTTCCGATGACTCTGATCGACTTGCCTCAAACAAAATTTGAAAAAGACAATTTTACTAAGTGGAAATAGAGGCAATCAAGATGCCATCGCTTACGTTACAATCGATTTATTCAAGTGCTGGAAACTGGTAATCTTCTCACGATGTGCTTTGAGCGGTGTTTTGAGTGAAGTTTTCCAGATGCAGGGTTAAGAAGTACCTCAGGGCACGATACTAGGGCCTATCTTGCATGCCCTTTATGCCAATCAGTTGTTTAAATCAGCAGTTTCCATGGTTAGGCAGCAATGTTGGGCGATGACACGACTTAAAAATATTCAGTGGAGGCTCGAGACATGAAACATTTACAAATGCTAAGACTGTTCAAGATGGATAAAAAATAAACTAACATTATTTGATGTTACCATAACGGTCTTCCTGCCATTCTCATGCTATATGAAAACTAGCCATCCTAGATGACATAAGTCTAAAACTGCATCAATCTAATTTCTCTCCAGGGCAGACTAAGAAAATGTATTTATATATTTTTCTTTTTGAAGAAAATGGCAATAGTGCGCTTATACAGTCAATGTTACTCTACGCTTCATGAATTTCACAGCTTTTATCTCCAACAATCAGGGAATTTTGCTCAGGGGAACTTAGCCCCAATTCAGGCAGTTGTCGACACGTTTTCAGAGACTTCAATTACTTCTAATTTGAAAATGGAATTTTCAATTTTGATTTATGACATATTTATTTTTTGTAGCGTACATTGTACAATGTGTAATAAAAATTAATTTAAAAAAATTGTTTAAAAATTGTTACTATTTACTTTGTTTTCTTAGCCATATTCTCGCTGGATTGTGTTCCCTCTGCCACGGGTGTGAAGTTTATTACCACTTTCCTCTCAGAGATAAGAATTAAAGATGGTGTTGATTTGCATTTTGTTCCCTCCGAGACATCATAACCTCTCTCACCAGCCCTCTGCCCCGCTCTCATCACTAAATCGTTTCTGCTAGGCTAGCGTTTAAATAAAGAATAAATATCACCACTATCGCGTTGGCGGTAGCTGTCCTTAATTGTGTCGGATTTATGTTCGGGTCGGACCTTCGGACAGTAGGTAAAGATGATACACGTTTATACGACTCAGGACAAATTTCAAAGGGAATGTAAGGTGCATTCCGTTTCCAAAAGTGTTTCTCGTCTCATCGTTTCAGCGAAAGCGGGTCTGCTAGTGTAATCTTGGGATGAGAGCCTCGACGAAAAAGACTGCTGAAGTGCAAAAGAGCTCTTTTCCCTGAGCGGGGGAGTCGTTATCTTTAATGAAATGTAAACAAAGACTGTCGACAACTCACTTGGCTCCAACGCCTACTCTTCGCGAAGGAAATGCGATGCTCAGCCCTGGGATCTTTTTTTTCTTCGTTCTACAACATAATCCCGCTCACTCCCAACTTTATGAGACTCTTATGTTTGATGATATTCAGTGCATTTGAAAACAAATCAACAATGTGGTTTTCGAAGAAACTGCCATCGTACGGCCTTTTTGTTGTTTTTCTTGTCATTCTCGAACAATCGTCAATCCCCCAGTTCACAAGACCAGAGAAGCTATTTTCATTATTTTGTTTCCGGTTTGTAGTGAGTTTCGTGTTGTTTTTGTTCAACTAGTTCCACAAATAGTTGACTCACAAATCTAAATGTACGCAGAGCGTAGCCGAAAAGGTGACTATTCTGAACACAGGCTCTCATCCCCTCTCGAACATAGTTGCTGATTGAGTTGGCTTGAACTTCTTCTCCCGAATCTTCATATAGGCACTTCAATAGGTGGTCGGCTGGCCTGAAAGAGTCCTGGTGACCGTTTCGCCGGAAAGCTGGATTGGGTGAGATGAGAGGGGTGGGATTTGGAGGTGGTTTCCGTTCGTTGACGTGGCATTTCTCTTTAATAAGTGGCTTTCCACGCGCATTGTGCGGGTTTGATGGTGTTTTATGAACGACGCCAACCCCCATAATTTAACCGGTGATGCTAGTTGATCATAAACTGGGACCTTTCAGCCTTCAAAAGTGAAGACTCCGTTTCAATCAATACAGCCTCCAGGGAAAAGACGCTAATTAGCTCGTGTCGCTCGAGGACAAGCCCTCAAGGTCTCGTTTGGTTGCCTTATTGACCCATGTTCCTCTCGAACTGCTTCTGTTAAAGCGACCATTCGACCGCGAGACGCGTTCATTGAGTTAGATCCTGTACATAGTTTAACTGCGTTGAATCTAATTAAGTGTGATCGATTTAACTATAGCCGGTAGGATGAAAATGGTGTTAGCAAGTTCGGTTATGATATCATCTACTGATTGCCACGTCCACTGGTCCTCTATGTAAGGACTTGTCTCTACGGAATTGACTAAATTCAGCTGAGAATGGACTTCACTATCTCACAAACACTGCGAAATTGCCTGCAGTCTCACTCGGGGATGTAAAATCGATATCGAGTTTACAAGTTCAGCAGGCATATCCACAATAAATCCAGAAACCAAAATTCAGTTCCCAAATTTATCATGTATGCATTTATTAAATACATATTTACTCCCTTCGCGTGAAGTGGTTAATTAAGTTAAGTGGTTGTGCACAATTGTGGCCTACATGAAACGTGTCTACTTGAGTGGTTGCAACAATGGGGTTGGGCCAATGTAAAATTTATCGCGTGATTTATTTCAAGTGTAATTAATATTTCTGTATGTTCTTTTTCAACGGAAACTAGCACGCTTCCAACTAAGTATCCGGCAGTGTTTTCGTTATCTACAGACTAAATAGGAAGGAAAATATTGAAAAAACACGTACAACCAAGCTAGGGTGACTAGAGTCGAGCGAGGGTGCCAAGACATAAAACACTTCTTTCTTCAACGCCTGTCACTGACAAGAAAACGGTTTCTGATATTCCTTCTGTACGACACAACTCTCTTATTCTCGAGTCGGACATAAATCAGCGACAATTACCGGTAATGATAGTCTTTCAAGGCGGCCCGCTTATGGAACAATTTATTCACACGGCGTACACTCGCGTGATTAGATCTGAAAACCGAGCAGAGGGAGGGTGATTTCTCACAGCGTGAGCCTTCTCTCGTAGCAGTTAACCCTTTTAAAAACAGTCATCGAAACCAACTGTCAACTTCAGGTTTGTTCGGAATGAATCAGTTTTTTTCGAGAGAGACCCTCCTTTAAAATAACCAGGGATAAAATTGAATGGAGTTGAAAGCCTATTTCGACTAAATGGCCGCTCTAATGATGACAACCAAACTGATTGTTTTCTTCGTACTGGGATAAGACAGGAACATGAGGTTAGGCGTCACTTTTCAGACACGCAAGGCGCGACATAACCATCAACCTTCACTCTCCTGAAATCATTAGGTTTTCATAAGGACGCTATTGATTTTAGTTCCTATTAAAGACATTTTTAAAAGCTTATAACTACTTGCAATTGCCTGTTTCGGGAGTGTGAAATGAACTAGGACTATATACAATGGCATTCATGTATTGGTGAGCCTGAGTATTACGTTGTGTATTCAAATTGAACAAAAATCCTTTTTCCTTTCATGCTCATTGGATTTTTATAGAATTAATACACTATTGTATTCGTATTGACGAAATAAAATAGCAAATTATTCCATTATGGTTCATCACTGTTTGTGCAAACGTATTTTCAAGGTCTACAGAAATGTTTATTTTAAAAATAATAGAATTGGAGTATGTATTTTTTCATTTTTGAAGAAAATCCCCATTTGTAATCCCCATGCGGTGCTGGGCCTGAAACCCACCTGAATCGCTTCAACGTCTGAAATTCAATTGGAAAATGATACTTTACACGCTAATTGCCGAGATTATTGGAAAACCGTTTTCAAAATACCAGTTTTTACTCAAACCGCACCACTGTATGCGGTGATCGGGAGGAGAAGCAGTTATGAATAAGTATATCTGTGAGATTCTTCATTTAAATGCTTTTTGTGAACGAGAGGTTTCTCAAAACGTTAATTCAAATAAATACACAACAAATTATTGCTCGAGGATAATAACAACTGAACAATAAAGAACAAATCATGAAGCCGTCTGCCGATTTAGCTTCTACACTCAAATTTATTTTAATTATTGTTATTTCTTTAAAATAAACTTGTTTTATAATCCTACATTCAAAACTTCTTATACTGTTCGATCGATAAACTTTCGGTATTTACCTGCACGATTTTTGTAACTCTCCAAATTTAAACAATTTTTGCCATTCATGTACATTCTTCTCTAGTGAGTTCTACCTTTTGAAATATTCAAGCCAATGTTTTAATAAAATGTACCTAGCACAATTTCAGGAGCATTTCTACCGCATATGGAACAGTTTTGATGTTTTGTTTTCCCTCTGGGGCATCGCCTGATATTTTTTGGAAGAATTTTTTTATTTGAACGGCAGAAAGTGGATGGTAGACTGACTTTGAATTTACATGCATTGAAACAAAAAAAGAATAAAGTAGGATTTTTTCTCGGTTTTTCCTTCTTTGTTACAATAAGAGTGCGCACCTAACGAAGAAAAATTGTATTTGTTGCATTTCAAGGAAAATAGAGTACATTCGATGTAGACTTCGATAAATGTCAGCCTAAATAAAGATAACAATTTTACTACAAAGTCATCTTATATAATTTCACTTCTGCGCCCACTCATAAATAACTATTTACGTTTCAACGGCTCATTTTTCATTGAAGGATTTATTCTCAGAATTCCTGGTAAATTTGTATATGACTTGAGTCTTGTTGCCAAATATCCGACTAGATAACTTAAAGCCGTTCTCCACCTGTTTCAAGATTTATGAGAGAATTTCTCCGTCACTGGAGAGCAGAAAAGGTCAGAAGGGAATTCTCCGTGACCTTTTAAAGTTTGTGTGAGTTATTGAGGCGGCTTCAGCCGCAGACTCTTGTCTACCTCGTGTTTTTGGTGCAGCGGAGTTTTTTTTTTACCTTTATTATTTTCTGTCGTGACGTGGTTTTTTTTTTTTTTTTTTTACGAATCACCTTTTCATAGTTATTCAACCGAGTCATATTATATTGTGATGAATGAGTATTTTGTTGCTGGTATCACGAGAAAACGGGCTCATATTGCCAACTCTGGTTGTTCGTAAGGCCGCCATGCGAAGTATGAATCACAATATAACGTGTCTGAGGTCCTCTTGTGGGTTTTCACAATTTGAATTTTCTGTGTTAATGCAATAAAAATACGGCACCCTTTGAAACGTAAATGATGAAAAACATTTGTTTCTGGCCGATGTAAAATAAAGATGTATAGGTTCTTGAGAATATATATCACGCTAGAGTACGGTCACTTTTCATGGTAGATGTGTGTTTAAAATAAATAAATTTATTGGAGAAGCTCTCAACGTTATAACATGTTCCCTTTTGTCCATCCCATGGACACGTTCGCATTATCACCTACGTAATTTTCTATAAATTCCTCACATTTAACACTCCCTTGACGCCAGCCTTTAAATGTCCCCTCGTATCAAACGCGACAGAATGCGTTGGTGTCGCACAGTCAACTTGTAAACATGAAACTATTCACTTGTAACGAAGGGCGTTCGGAATGCTGAGATTTCCGCTACAGCCGCGCCTGCATGTCATGCAAATTTGCACAAACTCTGTTAGCCGACACATAAATTATTCGTTCGTTGTCTCTTATCCGTTCTGATCCGTGCGCGTGTACGTGTCCATTAGGCGTGATTCATTATTGATTTGTTAACAAAATACGATAAGAGTACGAATCAAAGTACCCATATTCGTTCTGAAAATGGGCTGCTGCTGACTTCCCACGTATGTACAATAGAATGAAATGAGAAATGTTTTTGTTGATCCTTGGGGAGCGTGGAGGAGCTGAAGTGAAATGAAAAATGAATAAATCCTCATGTATATAGAACAAAAAGAAGTTAAAAGTGTTTTAAATTATTCCACTGTGATTGATAATTCCTTAGAGAAAAAGTATGGGTGAACGGTGAGTGTGGAGTGTCCAGGACTCATTCCAATCGATTTACCGCCCAAAATTTAGTGGAAAATGATACCCCTCAAGCCTAAGTATCCAAAAAACTCGAATACCAACACTCAAAATAGGTAGATGGGTCCGGGACTCATATCAATGGATTCATCGACCAGAATTTAGTGGAAAATTATACCTCACACTCCAGATCGCCAAAAATCTCGAAAATAAGTTTTTCGAAATACACATTTTGACTCCTAACCCCCCAAATTTTGTCCCGAAAATCGTTGTTGTTGTTTTTCTGAATCTTGTAAGTATAAGAATAATAATTGCGTGAAGCGTAGTACTCTAGAGGCAATTCAAGGGGTTTGCTACTTTAACATAATCTTGGCAGAGATGTGATTTACTCCTGCTTTCCTCTTCATGCCTCGTCAGTTTTACTGAATTGTCATGTTATAACTGTTAATTACATTTTACTTCACCACCTGACAAGTTTTTCTTCCACACTGATTCTTATAGAGCTCAGTTAATTACCATTTATGACTCCTTCTTCAACGATTGGCATTCAGAAAGATCTCGAGTCTGAAATCACCTTATCTGAGTTCAACCATCCATTAACATTTCGTTGGTTAGCATTATTACTAACGTTCGTTTGGTTTATGCTCATTGTTCGTATACTTGTTAGGACTTGACACAGGTTCATGAACTAAAGACCTAAAAATGTGAGTGCCGTGAGACGAGCCAGTGGATTGCGGCTGCGAAAAGTTCAACTCCGAGGAATAACATTATTATTCATTTTTCTCATTATTTTTCACCGATTTTCCACAAATTCATTGGTAAAGTTTAACCATCGCTATGAGTCAAACATTGTTTTTTGGATAGAGGATGTAAAAATGTTATTTATTTATTTCTTCTTCTCTTCAATATTTAACCAAAAATCAAAAGCACACGAGTGTGATATCCTCCAGTTGGAAAGGAGTGAGTCCCTCCGGGCGGTTGGTTACAAGAACAGAATAAGTTCAACGTTCTCTGACTCATCTGAGGGTTGAATGGAGTTCGTGATCGTGAGGGAACGTAAAAGCCGATGCAATCGAAGGTCGATATCTCGCTCCCCTTAATCAGCGCTCTATGCAATTGCTTGAGCTACCGACTGATTTGTTGGTTCGTACATTTCGTGCTCGCCTCACCTCGTGTTGCCGCCGGGAAGGAATCAACGGAGGATTGTGATACAAGCCAATTATCGTCCATAAATGAAGCAAAAAGAATTACGTCTTTGAATGGAGATAATACATACTCAAGTTTTACAGAGTAGGTGGTTCGTTCTCTCAACAATATTGACTGTCTTATTACCTCACAAATATTGTAGGTAATGGAAGGTAAATCCGTGTCAAAGCGACCCACACCCACCCGGTGATTGAACGGATTTATGATCGGCAAGACGTGGAATAGTGATCAGGTTCTCGAATCTCTTGTTTTAAAGAGATTGTCGCAGCGAGAAGGTATCGACGATGAATAACCAAAGCACTTACGAGGGATATCGAAACCGAGCGAAGAATTGAGCCGACAACTAGAAAAATGTCACGGTTTTTTTTTTTTTTTTTTTTTTTTTTTTTTTTTTTTTTTTTAATAGAGGTTTTTGTTGACAAATGGAGCCGGATAACATATACATACACATATGTATGTACATATGAGCGTTATTGCTAGTCTCTCGTAACACTAAGTTACGTTCGTTAGAAAGTCTGAGCGTTATTTTTTCCGCTACAAAATAACTTATCATCTGTACACGACCATTGTTACGTGACATGCCAAAAAACCGCAAAATGCTGTCGTTTTTTTGTCGTAAAATATTCTCAAATTGGCTTAATCTGATTTTCAAATAGGTTTTGGAAATTCTCGCCGAACCAATTAACAGCTCAGTCTCCTTCGATACCACCACAATTATTGTACTGATTGGTGCAACAATAATAATCAACAGCGTGGCGAACCTTGAGTCATCCGCTATGAATCACCTCCTAGCGGGGAAAGGAACCGAACGGAAATGGTGGGAACCGAAGGAGAGGGTCCGGTTTGTGGACGCCTTCCGGGAAAATGATCAAGGTTGAAGATGGTCGAGTTGATCGTAGATCGAGATTAATAACAGTCATACGCCAAATGTGGTGGAGAAATTGGTTTCTGGTAAACCCAACCAGATAATTTTGGTTTTCCGGAACGATTCGATGAACCGGATGCTTCGACCTGGACGGATTCTCGGTTTGGGATGGTCCCGAACTCGAATGTTGGGAGTTTTGAATGCAGATGAATGAATACACATTGAATTGACCCATGAGGAGGACCGCTGAAAACGGTTTGTGCCGTTTCCTTTGATGGCGACCTGGCAACGACAATTGAGCAGCGCAGCAGCTCCCTAGAAACAGTTGTCCTGCTGGATCGATCTGATAATAGGCCGTTCACGTTGGGTAAATCATTCTCACACGGCGGTCACTATTCAAACAAGATAGTGATTTGTGGTTCCAGCAACTGAACTAATTATCAAGCCGGGCCAAATTACCATGATGTAACCTTCTCTATCCCCAAGGCGAGCCTCAGCTACTGGGCGGGTCACAGGTGGCGGATAGTGAATGCTCCACCAGATATGGTGGACAGCTGCGAATAGGGGAAACCTGAATAAGCAGTCCCGGACCGAGGCGGCAGCCATCATCAGTGCGTGGGAGGCCTATCTCCATGGCATAGGGGCAGGACTCACCAAATACCACAGGTGCATTACGACGAGGCTGTGACATGGCGAGAAAATGCCGCCATTCAAAAGCATTTCATGCCCAGGTCAGGACAGGGTCTGTGAGCCGTGGTTAAGGCAGCTGTCCTAGAGGAGAGGGAACCTCGATATAAAAGTCTCCTGGCCCTCCAGGTTGGGGGTTGGGCATGGGGCTAACAACTCCATCCCGGAAAAACTAACAAACGTTTCGGAACCAACAAGCAACACAAACCCGGCTGATCTACATGGCATTGGACCTAGGCATGAAAATGGACGAAACAAACGGAAACGAGACATATATTTGGCGACCTGGAATGTCCGCACACTCGCAAAAGCGGGGGCTCTCCGTGGCTTGAGGGATGAGTTGACTAAGAATAGGATTGGAATCGCGGCTATTCAGGAACTGAGGTGGAGAGAGAACGGGATCCTGCGCAGTGGGAATCATACACTCTTTCATAGCGGTGCAGTCAGGGGACAAGGAGGGACAGGCTTTCTGGTGGACAACAAGTTTAAGCCCTTTGTGCTGGACTTTAAGCCCATTAATGAGAGGCTCTGTACTCTGAGAATGAGGGCCCGCTTCTTCAATATCTCTTTCGTTTGTGCTTATGCCCCTACGGAGGAGGCTGAAGAGGAAGCTAAAGACGTGTTCTACGAGACCCTGGAGAGAGAGATGAATGCCATTCCTCACCACGACATCCGGATCCTGATGGGGGACTTCAATGCCAAGTTAGGCAGGGAAGAAATCTATCGGAGCACGGTTGGGAAAGAAAGCCTCCATGCCATCTCGAACGATAATGGAGAACGGCTTATCGATATGGCAATTGCTAATGACATGGTGGTTAAAAGTACGTGGCTGCAGCGGCGTAATAAAAGGAAAGCCACCTGGCACTCCCCGGATGGGGTTACGGAGAACCAGATCGACCACGTCCTTATCGACCGAAGGCATGCATCAGACATCCTCGAAGTGGATAGCCGCAGAGGTGCAGATGCAGACTCTGACCACTATCTTGTCCGAGTGAAGTATAGGCAGCGACTAGCCTGTCACAGACAGACTAGATCAAGTGCTGGTGTAACCAGGTTTGATGATGCCAAATTGAAGGCTGATGAGAGGGTGGCAGAGGATTATGGCAGAAAAGTGGAGGCAATACTGACAGAAACCCAGATCCCACAGAATGCAAGTATCCCAGAGAAATGGGGCAGGCTAAAAGCAGCTCTGCATGCTGCTGCAGAAGAGATACTGGGTGAACGACAGCCACAGCGGCGGGAGGAATGGTATGATGAGGAATGCGCACTGAAAGTTGGTCAAAGGAATGAAGCAAGAATTCGAATGATGGCAAGAACGACAAGAGCCTCCACAGAAGAATATAGACGTAAAAGAAGGGAGGCAGACCGTGTCTGCCGTAGAAAGAAGAGGGCACATGAAAAGAGGGAGATAGAGGAGTTGGCTGAAGCCGCTGAGCTACCTAACTCAAGGAAGTTTTACCGGCGGACTAAAGATATTAAGAAGGGGTTTCAGCCGCGAGCAGTGTTCTGTAAGGACAAAGAAGGAAACTTCCTTGGGAGCCAGGAGCAGGTGTTGGACCGTTGGGCCCAATACTTTCGGGAGCTGCTTAATGTGACGGGCGGTGAGCACACAGATGGTACCGGAGATGTTCAGCCTATGTTAGATAGGGAGAACGAGGTATTAATACCCCCACCCACCCGTACAGAAGTAGTTGAGGCCATTAAAGGTCTTAAGAACAATAAGGCACCAGGGGAGGATGGCATCACTGCAGAGATGATAAAGTATGGTGGAGAGCAGCTAGCCTCTAATATCCATGAGCTGATCCTAAAGGTGTGGGAAACCGAGGCGATGCCAGATCAGTGGAAGATGAAGAAACTGTTTTGCGAAATAATTTTCAAGTTAAATGAGATCTTTTTACTTGTGAAATCATTTCCGAGTCAAAACGTTATTTTCAAGTCAAGTGACACCTCTTGAGATTTCACTGAAACCTCTCCCCAGTTCAATGTAACCTTTTCTGAGTTCAATGAAAATTTTTGTGAGACTAATGAAACCGTTCTTCACCCAGTCCATCAAAGCCTTTTGTATTATGGAATAACCTTTTTCAAGATGCTTCAAAAGCCTTTTTCAGGCAACTTTTAAAAACCTTTTTAGACTACCTGCAAAACCCTTTTTTGGGCAACCTTTTATAACTTTCTTTTGGACTACCTTCAAAAAACCTTTTTCATTCTGCCTTCAAAACCTTATTTGGACTACCTTCACAATTTTTTTATTTTTACTACCTTCAAGAACCTGTTTTTAGATTACATACAAAACTTTTTTTTTTTTTTTTTTTTTTTTTTTTTTTTTTTTTTTTTTTTTTTTTTTTTTTTTTTTTTTAGTTCCTTCAGAAACCTGCTTTGGATTAGTACCTTCACGAATGTTTTTTAGACGCCTTCAAAAACCTGTTATAGACTACCAACAAAACCCCTTTTTGAACTACCTGCAAAACCCTTTTTTGGACAACCTTTAAGAACTGTTTTTGGACTACCTTCAAAAAACCTTTTTCAGGCTGCCTTCAAAAACCTTTGTTGGACTACCTACATTCACATAAGTTTTTTAGACTACCTTGAAGAACCTATATTGAATCTTCCCTCATGTCGAATGAGAACATTTAATGTAATGTTTACCTCTCTTCAAGTGTCCTCCCCCTCTAACTCTCCTCAAGTCAGATTCAACCTTGAAGATAAATGAATTAACTTCTTATCATCTAGAAAAATATTTAAAATTTTTATTTAGGTGTCATTTGATTTTATAAAAAACCTCTAAAAGGATCAATGTAACTTGGAAGTATTGCTATATCGTCTAAATAGGTTGTTTTCTACTGGAGAAAATTAGAGTGTACCGTGAGAAGGTATGAGGGATTGTCAATACCCCATTTGATACGACAGTATTCAAGAAGAACACTTCTAAGTTCAGTTCAGCGGTCCTACTAAGCTGCCCGTGGCTTGGTGGTGATATTATTTTTCGATAATTTGAGGTAAAATTATCTCGAATTTGTACCGAAAATGGGAAAATAGAGCCCAATGGAGGAGACAGTACGTTTTTATTGACTACACTGGCGTTGTCTAGTCTTTTGATGGCCTCACAAGATGAATCATTCTGTCATTTTGTACTTCAAAAAACTATATTGTCATTATGGGGTTTCATTGATTAAAATGAAAATAATTGAAAAAATGCGCACCAAAAGATTTGAACTGTACTGTAGTAAAATCCTTTGAGTGGAAAATTTCTAAAGGAAAAAAATATTCTAAGGGTAGAGTTATTCATTGGCTCAGTTGGATTTGCTTGTTTTTGGAGCGATTTTTCAACGAGTTTTCAACTCCACGTACATTACAGGTACGCGACTACGGAAATTCCTCGAATACTTGGGCGTTGAAATATTTCCTTGAAATTTTGGATCATAAATTAATAGAGAATACTGCCGGACATAGATCAGTTCTCCCCACGATCTTCATTTCTCTAAATGGTGGAAGAATTTAGAAAGTTTGCTGCGTTTTTGGCCTCTCCTTGTTAGATTTTGGCAGTAAATTAATTAAAAACATCCCTTAGAAGCCTCCCCTTCGAGTCTCGTTCTTCCCACGTCCCTCGGTGTTGACATTTTGTGATGTTTGGTTCTATTTGGTTTTGGGTTGTCAATTTTTAACCCCTTTTTTGCACTAAAAGTCGAAACTCACTTAACCCGTCCTTCACTCGGTCGCTGCCGGCTCAGATATGATGTATCCTGTGCCTAGCTGTGTGGTTGATTTGCCCTCCTTATTCATTCATTCACTTTTAGAGACATCTTTGAAGGCACAGTGGAACTGAAATTTAAAAAAAAACTCCTGCCACAAACGCAGGGTTATCCAATTCGGGAACAAAAATGAGTCCGCCACCATGCCTTCATAAACCACTGCTACCATTTCTCACATATTTCAAAAGCACTTAACACCGTCCATTTTGTTTTACTAACCCCCCCCCCACCCCTCCCGCCCGTTCTCCACATTTTTGTTTTTTTACAAAATAATTTGCCCGTTTATGTAGTTTTGTCGACGCCGATATTTTTTTGAGTTTTTATTTTCACTGTTATTAATTAATTTTTTGCCGTTGAAATTTGTTTTTGAATTTCGAATGTTTAATCAATTTATTTCTTTGAGCACTGCGATCAGCGTTCTTCGGAGGTAGCTACATATTATTTTCATCCCAATAATATGTATGCCTACGTCACAAGTACTTACATTCGTTTTATTTATTTCAATTGTTACTATGATCATTTTTTAATTATTATTTGCTTTTTCTCTATTCTTTCCCACGCTTTTTTTTGTCACGTGCTTTTATTTGCGCTTGTAGATTGGCTTTTGCAATATTAACGCTTTTTACGGTTAAACGCGGCATTGTTGGTTGGTAGAACGCTTTTTTGGGGAGATAAAAATCCCGCTTTTAACACTATTTTGCTTTTTATGTTGGATAACCCCGCTATGTGCCTACGTAATTAATTTAGTCCATATTATATATTAACATTTTTCAATTCTAAATCCAAGTATGATTATCAAAATTCTAAATTTATCGCTACAACGGATTAAAATATCCGTTTCAAAATTCTTTCTAAATTGTTATTTAGTCGAATTAATTCGACTACAAATTCATTTCGGTCCTGCACAAATCCATTTTTGAGTTGGCAGCTGTTTTTTGGCCAGTCACGTTGCTATTTGTTCTCTGCTGTCTGTGCTTGTTCGTTTATCTGTTTTTATTCAAATGAGCCTTCTTGTAATTCAATGGAGACAATTTCAACTCATGTAGGGTATCATGGAAGCCGATATGGAGAAAGGTGCAGCCAGTACGGGCCTGAATTCTGGGACCCAGGTTTGTTTCTACATTTTACGATATTTTTCTCGTGACTTGAATTTTTTTTCGGACGTTATCATCCCGCTCTCCCCCCTACCTGTTTATTTTGGCAAATAGCAACTGACTTGACCAAAATTTGCATGGACCGAAATTTATCCTTCCGCTATAGAGCGATTTCTAACGCTTTTCATTTTTTTTCAGCGCCAACTCAGAATATTTTCTCTTCTTTTAATGATTTCTTGTGACAAATTGTGCTTTTCTAAATTATTCAACTTTTATGTCAAGTCTGATTTCGACTAGTTTCTAATGGAAGAAAATGAGACGTAGGTCTGATATTTTTGACTAACCATTTGTACTTGGAGTATTCGTTAGAAGCTAAAACGATAATTTTGTCGAGTTGAGGGTAGTAATAAGTCACTTGATGAGGGAGGAACAAAATATTCTTCTTAATTGGATTTCTGTGCCAACTAAGAGTTTCATCATGGATTAATTGATGTACTCGTCCTAAGCTTTCAAATCATATTGTAAATGGTTGGGTGAATATTGTACTTGAATTTACAGTTTCAAAATTGATGAAGTTCAGTTAATTTTTCAAATTTTTGGATTGGCGTAAAAGTTGAATTTTTTTAGATTTTAGCATGTTTTATATTTTCTAAAATATTATTTTTCGACTTTTTTTTTATCAAAATTGTCTGTTGACACTGTGCGTCTGTTTTTGTAGGGTGGGCGTGGGCGTGGAGTGGCGGGTCGTGGGCGAACAGGTGGGGGTCGTGGGGGAGCGGCGGCGGGGGGACCTCCGCCCCCCAGGGGGCCTCCGCCTCAGGCTCATCTGGGGGGCCCCAACAGGGGTCCCGCCTCCGCTCAACGTGGCCTCCCCCCAACCGTCCGTGGCACTCAACGCGCCAGGCAAAGTTTACCAGGTCAGTGTTTCCAAATTTGTTCCAAAATTTGTAGCACCCGTTCAACCCAGTTCTGTCTCTTTTCATTTTGGATCTGTCCTTGGCCGTCCTCATTTTACGTTTTCTCCGCATGACACGACGTGGCACGATTTCAGTCCTCGTAGAAATCACGTCCTATTCCGGTAAACCTGCCATTCTCCAACTTATCACATTTACTTACTTACAATACGGCTCATCTTGAACCTTTCAATACCTATTATTGATTCTTATTCATTTCTATGTGTTTCAATCGCAACCTCCCACTTGTTCATTCCTTCATCAAGTGACGTGAGGACGATTTCCTCACCAACTGATATGTATTTGATGATTTTATTTGCATGGTTTGGTCCGTGTTGCTTGAAATGGATGGTTGGATCGAAGTGTTCAATGTTGCAGCGGTATTTCACGGGAAAGCAGTAGGTTCAGCTTATAGGAATGATTTCCATCCCTATTGGCTCTTTCAGGCCTTTTTGGCATTCACCATTCTTCTAGAGTTCCAGAGTTAGCTTTCAGGAACACTCAAATGTAAGACAGGGAGGCCCTTAACCTTCTTCCTCCTAGCATTACAGATCATGCCCTGATTAGACAACCTTTCACAAATAACCTTGCGTTTGGATAACGGGTATCGCCCGAAAACCGATTACAACGCTACAGGATGCGTTATTTCAAATAAGGGCTATGTGGATGATTAGCAGCTTTGGCCTCCTTTGTTTAGCACCCAATCTGACTCGTTCTAGGAAAAGCGAGCTTAGGTTAGGCCTTTCAATGCGCTCAGGAACTTGATTGGAAAACGCTGCAAAATCTTTAACAGGGGTTGGTTATTCATCGGACCAGGAGCATAGAAAATGGGGGAAAAACAGTGAGTGTAGAGTATCCCGAACTCATTTCAATCGATTCAGCGGCCAACATTTAGTAGAAAATGATATCCCACACGCCAAAATCTCGAAAATCCAGTTTTCAAAGGACACATTTTGACTCCATGATTGATTGACAATAATTCCTTGAATAATCAACCTGTTTTCATGCTCAAAGTCACTGTAGGTCGACCATCTCCGATCGACCCCAAAATCCAAAAAATGGATTTCTTTGGGTTGTAATTTTCCTCTAAATTTTGAACTCTGAGCTATGAGCTATGGGAATGATTAGCAGCTTTGGCCTGCATTGTTTAGCAGCCAATCTGACTCGTTCTAGGAAAAGCGAGCTTAGGTTAGGCCTTTCAATGCGCTCTGGAACTTAATTGGAAAACGCTGCAAAATCTTAAACAGGGGTTGGTTACTCTTCTGACCAGGAAGATACCCCACACGCCAAAAACACCAAAAATGTTGAAAATCAATTTTTCAAAGAATACATTTTGACTCCATGATTGATTGACATTGCATAATCAACCTGTTTTCATGCTCAAAGTCACGGTAGATCGACCATTTCCAAAATTTTTGTGTTTCTTCAAATGGATTTCTTCGATCTAGGCGTTTGGGGTATCATTTACCAGTAAATTTTGGACGCTGAATCCAATGGGATGGGTCCCAGGACGATTGACGGCCACCAGAAGAGGTTATGGGTCGAAAAAGGGTACCTATCTACCTATTTCAATTGTGGGTTTTTGAGATTTATGGCACCTGGGCGTATGGGGGTGTTCACTAAATTTTGGACGCTGAACCGATTGGAATGAGTCCATGCTCCTGGTCCAAGGAATAAGGAACTCCTGTGAATGAATTTGCAGCGTTTTTGATCCATAGACACCTTGAGAACCTGATGTGAGACGTGAGATTTGTGTGTTTTCCACCTTAACTGACCTAATCCTTCCCGATGAGGACTTCCTAATTGTCCATTTTGAGCACTTCTGGCCGACAATATTTTGCCTTTTCTTCTCATCTCGCGCATACGGGGTCGCACCCCGATATTAACCCAACTTTCTGTCACATTTCCCACAGGTAAACGTAAATTGGATGGGGGCAACCAGAACCAGGGGGAAACTAAACGCCGTTATCAGAGCAGCGGCTGGGGATCAGAGCCTCTTGCACAACAGCCATTAGGGAACGGAATGAACGGAAGCGGATTTGGAGAGCCCGAATGGTACCAGGACTCATACGGCGCTTGGTAACAAGTTAAATCAAGAACCAGAAAAATCGCCAACTTCCCGTCTTCGCCCAAGGCAGAAAAAGAATTTGAGAAACACGGAAAAAGGAAGACGCCGTTTCGCTGTCCACCGTCGCAGAGCCGAGATTTCCTACAACGCCACTGATGTTTTTGCTTCGTATTTATTTAGTTTGAATAACTAATTTCCCGTTTGTCAAATCGTTTCGTTCTCAGATTGAATTATTGTTCGGATATTCTCAGTATTCCTTTAAAAAAATGTGATTGATGTGCGTAAAACGTATAAAAGTAAAAACTTGAAAAAAAATATAAATAAAAATATAAAAACCATATAAGTATTTTCAGACCTGAAAATCTATTTACATCGTCAGTATTTTGATAGTTGAAAAAAATTGGTATCTCCAAGACAATTTTGGAATAAAATTTTTTGTAAATTATTGATCATTATTTATATAGTCTATTGCATGAAAAAATATGATCCTGTTGACCAATCGTTTGGCTTCTGATGTTAAAGTAATTCGACCTTTTCAAAAAAGAAAAACCGAACCTGCTATTTGTCACAAAATGACAAAAAAAAAAAAATAATAATAATGATAAATTTTTTTTTTTTTTACAAAAAAATGGTGATGAAAAAAAAAATCTTTATATTCTTAGATGTACAAAATTACGTACTTGGTACTTCGATAGTTGTTACGACTTTATCGCTAAATATTATCGTGATTAGAGAGCTACATGTAATTGCGAACATTCCCCCCACCCCACCCCACAGTTGTCACCCCCTAGTTCTGGAGATTACATCGTTAGGGGGCGCGTAGAAAACAAAACAAAAAAAAAACCAAAAAAAGAAAAAAATTGAAAAAAAAAAAATTTGAAACGGAAATTTGGAAAAAAAATTGATTGGGCTTGAATATTTTGTTGATTTGGATAGAAATGAAAAAGAACGAATAACACAGTGCCCTTTAACAACAGCTGTTATTAGTTATGAATATTATTAAATTTTTTTTGTTTCCGAAACGATGGTTATTGGCCGTTGAAAAAGTTCCTCGTTAAACGTTTGGAACTCGGTCAATTTTATTTTTATTTCATTTTTATTTTTATTATTTTTCTCCCCCCTTTTCTCATTGGTAGAACGCAGTTGTAGATTAATTTATATCTTCTAAGCACAATGAAACTATTGATTTTCTGTTTTGTTTATGGTGTAAGTTGGCTGACGCAAGAAGTTAACTGTTAACTTGTTAATGTTAATGTTATCTGTCCAGTTGATCGATATTTTTGTGAGCATTCAATGCGAAACTAGAACATTGAAAGGAAAATGGAAAACAAAATAATATTCACATATTGTTCAAAACAATGGAATCCCGGAAAACATTACGACGGGGACAATTTGAATCGGTGAAAAGTTGAAATGTAATTTGGATGTTTCGGTTTTGACATGTTTTAACCTTAGGTTTGTTACGATTTATACGTTTACTAATAATGATTGATTTTTATTTTATTTTATTTTTATTTTTTCGTTTTTGAAGTGGTTACAGTCTCCCTTTACAAGATTATCAGTTGGTAACTGCAAAAATCAACCGTCAATTTTGATTTTGTCTTGCGTCATTCAAGTAGAAACAGTAGATTTCGCTTATGCTTAATTTCCCCCCCGCTTTTAAAATTTAAGTATTCATTTATTAAGTGTGAAAACAGGTTAGTGTGAAAAAATGAAATTATTTTCAAGAAAATTTTTATCCATATTTTAAGTTTTTTGAATTCCGAATGGCACATTTTCGTTTTCCCAAGCCAATTTGTAAAACCACCTTGTCGAAATAAACAGTTGTATGTGACCATATTTTATAAACTCGTTACCATATTTCTTTAAAAAATATATTTGATAAAAAAAATGAATGAAAATCCTGTCGGCGCAGAACTACAACATTTACTTAGAAGATATTAATAATTGCTCAATTGCTCTTGAATATTTTAAAACTTATGTCGTTAAATGAGCGGATGAGCGTGATAAATCAGGTATCCCTTAATTGGCGACGTGGATGTGCAACTAACTGAGCCGAAATTATCCTGAATTTGGCGCATTGGTCGCTGTCTGGACGTTGGGTCAGATAATCTCGACATTATCAATTGCAATAAGTTTCTCTAAGAAACGGAAAGAGTGTTTAATTAAATTTACATAGAAAAAAAATGCATGAAGACTCTCTGCCCAATATCCAGATGGTTGACTGTATTCAACTCACCGCCCCGCGTTTTGGCTTGCGGGTTAGTTATAATTTTCACATAATTAGGGTGTATCTGGAATATCCTTCTCATTTGACTGTTATATTTATGTCAATTAAGAACTCTGATGAGAGGAGACTCTTAATGGTGTGATATTCGGATTAACGATGTTTTAAATGTGGTGATGAAGAGAAACTATTTCTTTTTTTAATTTTTTTTTTCTTGAAGAAAAAGTATACCTATTTGGGAGTAGTACTTCAACAGCAAAATATATTTACTCTTATCTAAAATTTACTGCATTTAAATTCTCCATAAATTTTTGAAAAAAAGTAACGTGTTTGAGGATTGTTTGTTTTTGTCAGTGAAAAAGCTCTTCACTATTCGCCATCTGAAATTGACGATTGATCGAAATGGTTTTCAATCTACAACTGAAACGCCTGAACATTTTCCCCCTCTCCTTCAGTAAAATACGTCCTTCAGTAGCCGGCAGTACACAATTCATGCTTAGCTTTTGATAACTAAAACCAGTCATTCACCGTATTCACACTTAACAACCGTAGTATTCGCCTAAATCACACAATTTATTTTTCTTTTTCAGCCATTTTTGCTCATTTTTGTGACCCATAGAGCGGTGTGGTGAAACTTTTCACACATGGCAAACAAACTCTTACATTATTTGACGTTTTTAAAAAATAATTTTCAATTGGTAATTGCATGTCATAATTGAGTTTAGAGTTTAGAACTGAAAACTATTTTAATATTTGATAAAAACAAAATGATATTGATAAAATGTCCCCTGTTCCCACCAGCAGACAGTATAGATGTTGCCTTAGTCATAGTGTAACGCTAACGTTTGTCTTTCCAATTCTCGATTTGTATTCGTATATTGTGCTTTGGCAGTTGAAAAAATTTGAAAAAACATTCTGAAACAAGTTGAGAATGTATTGTGGAAAAAAAAAATATGACAATTTTTAGAAAATAAGCTGTGGACTTTTATTTGAAATTGGATGGTTTTGACCTTCATTATTTTCTTCTACGTAATTGATAGTTTTACCTGGTTAAAGGAGGTTATAAATTACCTCTAAACAAAAATTTTAAACGGAAAAAAATTAACTGTGAAGTTAAGTATAGTAAAGGATAATCACTTTTATGAAAATTGTGTTTCACCCGCTCTTCAAGCTTCATTTGGTTACTTACATGTTTTCGCAATAATAATAGTTGTCTACTTATAGTGGTATCTTTTCATAAGTTTTCTATTCTCATGGTGAATTAATTTTTTTTTGGAATATTCTAGGAGTAAATTATGGTTAACGAGTTTGATGTAAAACTGATAAAACTGACTAGTGTTTTTTTTTCTATTACATGGAAATGCCGTTTTTTGATGGAATAAAAAAATAAATAAAACTGAAGTTCACATACCCGAGCGTTCGTAGAAGTAGATTGGTTGGTTTATTAAGTAATTTATAATGAAGGGAAAGGTTAGGGCCTAACCCTCTCTTCAATCTTCCCTGGATATATGGTTTATAGAAAAGTAATTCATTATATTCTCAAAAAAGTAATTATTTCACTTTTCAATAAAAAATGGGTAAATTCTTACGACGAAAAATACAAGTTCAAGGTATTTGACAAATAAAAATCAATATTTGACGATAAACTTGATAACATTGTTCTTAAACGTAGTTCACTGCTCAAGTGTTAAGTGGTCAAGGTATTTGTTAGCCATTTTCAATGTGAATAAATTAGAGGAGTTCAGTCTTGCCTGGAGGTAAGTTGCGCTAAGTAGGTGAGAGCATTCAATGTGATTGTCAATGTCAAGGTGTTGAAGAAGAAATTATAGGGGTTCATAATATGCAAAGCTGAGGAAAAGAAATGGGAGTGAAGGTACTTTTGGCAGTGACCGCTGGGGAGAATGAATGTAGGAGTTGAGAGGGTGTTTTGGAGAGTCATTATGATTGATTTTGGGGTGAATCATTGGAAGGGATTATGTACACAAAATCAACTCAAAGAAGGTTACGATCTCATAACCGGGCAGGTACTCAAGCATCTTCTAGGAAAGCTGTTGCCAAACTCACCCAGATCATCAATTCAGCCATATCACATCGCTATGTTCCCCAGTTATGGAAAATTGCTGAAGTGATGATCCCTAAACGGGGCAAACCAACGGATCAGCTAACATCGTAGGCCAATCTCGCTGCTGCCTGCGTTGTCTATGCTGTTTGCAAAACTCATCAACAGACGATTACTCGCTGTCAGAGGAGCGCAAGCTGATCCCGAATCACCAGTTTGGGTTTCGACAGCAGCACTCCACAATAGACCAAGTCCATAGAATAGTAGTTAACATCATCGAAGAAGCTCTAGAACAGAAGAAGGTTTGCTCAGCCATCTTTCTAGATGTGTCAAGCTTTTGATGAAGTCTGGCACGAAGGCCTGATGCATAAGTTGAAGAGAATGTTGCCTTACCAATTCGTTGAACTGCTCCATTCCTATTTATCTGACCGGTACTTCCGCATCAAACAGACCGATGCCTACTCACAACCTAGGAAAACGCGCGCTGGTGTAACCCAAGGAAGTGTATTGGGCCCACTCTTATACCTTCTGTACACAAGCGACCTACCAGAAGTCGAATTTAACACCACAGCAACGTTTGCAGACGACACTGCAGTCCTGGCAGTTGGCCATAGCAACGATGAATCCGTATCAAAACTCAACAAATCAATATCCAAAATCAGTAAATGGACATCGAAATGGAGAATCAAATTGAATGAGGCCAAGTCCGTGCACGTCGATTTTACCAATCTCAAGATCGGCTACATCCCCACTTTCCTCAACAATACAGCCATTCCCTACGCGAATGAGGCCAAATACCATGGCATGACCCAGGACGCCAAGCTCAGGCAAAGACTGAACTCGGCTTAAAACTCAAAAAATTGTACTGGCAATCTTTTCTGACCATCAGAAACAAACTGCTTCTGTACAATCAAGTACTGAAGCCTGTTTGGGCATACGGGCCAGTTGTGGGGCTGTGCCGCTCCAACCAATCGGCAGATCATTCAGAGATTCCAGAACTCTGTGCTGCGGTGTATTACTGATGCACCGTGGTACTTCCGAAATGACGCTCTGCACCGCCAACTTGAAGTGGACAGTGGACAGTCAAGCAGAGGTCCACGTCCCATCTCGCAAGACTCAGATACCACATGAACGAAGAAGCTGCAAAGCTTCTTGACGTACAAGAACTCACTCGGCGACTGAAAAAAGCACTGAAAATCACATGAACTAGTGTAGGCAGTGAATGTGACGAAGTTCATAGGGACACGGGACTAAGTTATGTATCTTTTGTCCTAATAAACAGTTGTAGTAATTCAAGTCAGCGCAATATTGATAATGAGACAACTCGGTTCAATAAAATTGTCAATTGTCAAAAAAAAAAAAAAAAAAAAAAATTGGAAGGGATATGTATGAAGTTTGGGTTGGTCAAGAGAACAGGATGAGGGTTTGTGGTGGGTGCTAGGGTGGCTTGGGGGGTGGTTAATCCTAGCTCCTGCATTAAATTGTTGAGTACAACTAACATTTCCTCTTTTTATTCACTATTCTCTTTTCTATTTACATAAATTAATCCTAACAGAACTAACCCTCTTAATACCAAAATTTGTTCCTTGGACAAGAAAGAACGCTCACACGTGACTGTGCAACGTGCAGGGATCAGTAAGTATCTTTCCCTCTTTATTACAGACATTGGGCATGAAATGAAAGGCTCACCGATTTTAAAGTTTCCAATTCTCAGGATTAAAAATGGTTTTTCTCGGAATCAAGTTTTATGGACATGTATCATTCTTCCCCTGTACTCTTCAATTATGGAAATTAATCCCCTATATGGGCAAATGTCCATGGCTGGAGATTAGCAGCCACTATGACTCCAAGCCAGAAGAACCAGTTGTAACTTCTATCTTCTTCTGTGGGTGCCGTAGACGTTTGAACCATCCGTTGGCGACCAATCCTTCTTCTTCTCCTACACAGCCCGCAGTGTTCGCTCAATAGCCCCATTCTTGAGAGCGGCAAAATCCCGGACACCCGTCCATCTCCGTATGTCTCGAAGCCAAGAGAGCTGTTTACGGCCGATTCCACGTCTCCCCTCTATTTTTCCTTCCAGAATCAAACGCTGGAAAACATAGCGATCTCCTCTGAAGACGTGACTGAGGTACCCTATCTTCCGCCTTTTCACATCCTTGAAGAGCTCGCGATCCTCAAGGCCTGCTCGGCGCAGAACCTCAGTGTTCCGAACCCTCTGGACCCACGAGACCCGAAACATCCTGCGGAGGCACCACATCTCAAATGCCTCCAGGCGATTTACAGAGGCAATCTTCAGTGTCCATGTCTCAACGCCGTAGAGCAGAACTGACCAAACGTAACACCGAAGCGTACGATAGCGAATGTCAAAGCTCAAATGCTTATTGCAGAAGAACGACTTCATCCGGACAAAAGCCGCTCTGGCCTGCTCAATCCTGGCACGAATCTCGACCTCAGGATTCCATTTCTCATTCTCGACGACTCCAAGATACTTGAAGTTCTGAACGCGCTCTAATGAGATGCCCCCAACAACGATCCGCCATGTACGGAGCTCATCGCCACGTGAGACCACCATCCATTTTGTCTTTGAAATGTTGATCCTTAGGCCAATCAACAGGCTCTCCTCAGCTACGATGTTAACGAGCTGCTGCAGGCTATTCTGGGAGTCGGCTATAAGGATGGTGTCATCTGCGTACCGAATATTATTGACAAATACACCATTTACCTTGATGCCAAGCTCCACATCAGGGAGAGAAGCGAACGCTTGCTCCATGTAGATGTTGTATAGCAATGGAGAAAGGATGCATCCCTGGCGGACCCCTCGCTGGATGTCGTGTAACTTCTATGATTGCACACAATTCAAGGGATAAATACTGGGTAACCTCAAGATTGGCCAAATTATTCAATAAATATAAATAAAATGAATATGAATACATTTCTTTTCTTATCAATTATGGATTTACAACAAATGGAGGTATAACGTTATGTAAATTAATTCAACAAACGACAAAATCATTTTGCTATCATAGATAATACGATTTTGATTTCTCTGAAATCTGATTAAATTAAATGATATTAAATGATTCTGTAAACCTCTGAGTTCGAATGGATTCATAACTGTTTGTAACGCAAGCAAAAGTGTACGGCTTGAACAAAATGTCCGTCAGCCGGGTCTGATTTTCCCTCCTTCCAGTTCATCACATTTCTTTCTTTTGGTTGGTTATTCCTTGAATTGAATGTCTAAAAATCTGAAATCAGGGGGTCCGTTCCCGGCTTTAGTTGCTCCTTGAAATTTTCAGCCCGATCGAACCAAATTTAGGGGGGTAGGGGTCAAAATTTGTATTTTTAAAAATTGGATTTTCGGCGATCTAGGCGTGTGGGGTATCGTTTTCGACTAATTTTTGGACGCTGAATCGATTGGAGTGAGTCTTCGAACTCCTGGTCCAAGGAATAACCAATCCCTGTTAAGGAATTTGCAGCGTTTTTCTGGTTTGAAAAGCTGAATCTGACTATTATAAACGGGGTTTTCCAGATTGGTTGAAAGAGTTGGTTTTTATGAAGAAATGAAGGTCGAGGCGAGTTCGAGTTGGCTGATAGAGATGACTCAGGATTTTAAACATTACAGCACTTATAATATGAACCATCATTCGACGTATTCCTGAATTTGCACTGAGTTTGAACCATCTCTAATCTAATCTTGGTAAGGATCAGCGCACAAGATCAGTTTAGATTACATAAAAACAACTGAGTGCATTCGATTACAGTTGTAATCAATTACTTTTGGCGATAAAAAAAAAAAATTCTGAAGAGTAGGTACATAATCGCTACGCGTGATTACAAATATAATCGATTATGTTCATTTTTAGATTACTCTATCAACTACTTTTTCGTGATCATATTCGTCGAAGTATTCGTTAATAGATTAACGCCCATGTCTGTTGTGCAGTTACACTTTTCAAAGCCAAAAGGGTGACAGTTGGGTAGCCTCAGGTATATCTAACCTGACCCCCACCCCACACGAAGGTCAAGCTCTCATAACGGTTGTCCCTCAACAATGCAGCCCCACCAGTGGAGGGTTGCTCAAAAATCAGTTTACCTCCAATATTTCAAGTGAAGACACCCTTGGGATTGAAGCTATCTTCATTGGACTCTCCTAAGAACCTGAATTCTTGAGGTAATGTTTTGCAAGTTCAGAAGTTACATTTGTTTATTCATTTCACATAATAAATGCTGATCACTTTAGAACATGAGAATATTGTATTCTGTTCATATTTAGACTGGAGTTCTGAATCCAAGACCAAGTCAAGATCAGCCTCTCTGGTTTTACAGAGGGAAGGCGAAGCAGGAAAATGTCCACAACCACAAAACCGTACACTTGTTATCATTGTGACTACAGAGCAACAAGGAAGCGGGACATAGAATACCATATGTTCACTCACACAGGCACCAAACCATATGCTTGTGTTCAGTGTGACTACAGAGCTGCCCAGGCAGGGAACCTGAAAAGGCACTTGAGTACTCACACAGGCGCCAAACCATATGCTTGTGTTCAGTGTGACTACAGAGCTGCACAGGCAGGGACCCTGAGAAGCCACATGAGGACTCACACAGGCGCCAAACCATATGCTTGTTTTCAGTGTGACTACAGAGCTGCACATTCAGGGACCCTGAGAAGCCACATGAGTACTCACACAGGCGCCAAACCATATGCTTGTAATCAGTGTGACTACAGAGCTGATAGGGCACAGACCCTAAAAAGGCACATAAGTACTCACACAGGCGTCAAACCATATGCTTGTGTTCTGTGTGACTACAGAGCTGCACAGGCAGGGGCCCTGAGAAGCCACATGAGTACTCACACAGGCGCCAAACCATATGCTTGTGTTCAATGTGACTACAGAGCTGCAGATACAGGGACCCTGAAAAGGCACTTGAGTACTCACACAGGCGCCAAACCATATGCTTGTGATCATTGTGACTACAGAGCTGCACAGGCAGGGACCCTAAGAAGCCACATGAGGACTCACACAGGCGCCAAACCATATGCTTGTAATCAGTGTGACTACAGAGCTAGTAGGGCAGGGGACCTGAAAAGCCACATGATTACTCACACAGGCGCCAAACCATATGCTTGTAATCAGTGTGACTACAGAGCTAGTAGGGCACAGACCATAAAAAGGCACATAAGTACTCACACAGGCGCCAAACCACATGCTTGTGTACAGTGTGACTACAGAGCTGCACTGGCAGGGACCCTTAGAACCCACATGAGTACTCACACAGGCGCCAAACCATATGCTTGTGATCAGTGTGACTACAGAGCTGGTAGGGCACAGACCCTAAAAAGGCACATAAGTACTCACACAGGCGCCAAACCATATGCTTGTAATCGGTGTGACTACAGAGCTGCACAGGCAGGGAACCTGAAAAGGCACTTGAGAGCACACATTGCCCATGAAGGGTGCTTGTGATCAGGGTAACTACATCGCTTCCAGGAATAATAAGGACATATTTTGAAGACTCATTTAATTTATAGACGTTACAATAAATTCATCATGTCTTTATATATTGTTTTAATACATTCATTGTATAATGAAGTGATTGAGAATATGATAAATAGATGGTGGCCGATGAAATAAATCTTTCTCAGATAAATCCAATTTTCACCCATCACTCCATATTTTTTTCTGATCAACATTAAGCGTGAACTGACGAATTTTGTGGAAATTTGTTGAGATTGGCACTGGTTGATTATTATGCTCTTTTTATATTATTACTGCTGCTTGGAGCTAACTCTGCTTACTCTACTGCTAGGTAGACGCCCGTAAAAATACTCTCATGATGGAAAAAAATAATAAATAATAATAATAATTGAAAAAAAAAATCGTTCTCCAAGGAATAATCAGTTATGGTGGAATCATTTGCTGCATTTTTTTCTATTCTTAACATAGCAATAAATAATATCTCCCCAATAGTATGTATGTGAGCGCCAAATGAATGATTTTGTACTCATACCTTCCTCCTATGTCACAATATTGCGAAATTAATTCCACTTGAGAAAGTCTTCATAGCACACAACTCGCCGGTGATAGTAAACCTGCGCCCAGTTCCTTTTGTTGAGGTGGTTAATCAATGATTCCGGCTCAAGCAGGCTTGCCATGTTTTACTGTCCATTACTGATTTACCTAAACCAATTTCTGTACAATAAGTTTTGATCACCAGATCAGAAAACTCAGGTAAAACGCGCTTACAGTAAACATATTTAGGATTTCATGTTATCCTGTGATGCGGAGAAATTTAATTAGCTCTAGCTTTTAATTTTTGCCAGGCTGGCCATGTTAGCATTTTCTCAATCCGCCTATAAAACTCCAGGAGCTGCCCCCATGCATTTTTCTTCCTATTCCAGTCCTAAAAGCCCTCCGACATAATTTTCCACACATTGGGAAATTCACGTCACTTCACATAGAAGTCGACATACATTGAGGTCTTTGGTATGGTTTATCATTCAAAATGTGTTTTCAAAAAAAGGGATTATCGAGATTGGATCTATTCGTGTGAGGTATCATTTTCGACTAAATTATGGACGTTAAATCCATTCAGACGGTTCTCGGAACGATTAGAGCCCACCGGAAGAGGTAATGGGTCCAAATGGGTATCTATATACCTATTTTGAATGTAGGTTTTTGAGATATCTGGTAACTAGGCGTGTGGGGTATCATTTTCCACTAAATTTTGAATTCTGAATCAATTGGAATGGGTCCGGAACCCGCCACACCCACAGTTTCCCCCATGTTGAAGAAATGAGCCTCCATGCGCCTGGTCCGAGGAATAACCAACCCCTGTGAAATACTTTGCAGGCTTTTTATCACCACATTACTCACGTACCTACTTTCACCTCCCTGGGTGTGCTCACTTATAGACTCGTCCCAGACTCTGAAACTTATTTGCCAACGTGAGGCTCCACCCATCAAATATCAAAAGTGGTTTGATCTTTTTCTACCTTTCGTCAACCTGAAGCTCCGCCCATCAGCCACCTCACATGCACTCCAAGATGCAGGTTGACGGCCATGTTGTCCACCATGTTGGTCGCCTACGGGACCCTTAACGTCGTGAATCAGCTCTTCGTACAAGAGACGGTATTTTCCATCCCTTGTTCGCAACGAATGATCCTTCTTCCCAGACACCTGACTGCCGAAATGATAGTCCCCTCCCCCTTTTGCCCAACAGGTGGTGTGCGCGCAAATTCAGATACAGATTCCTGCCGTAGAATGAAAGGCTGGTATGCGCTATGCGGCAGCTCGAGGGATTTTTGGGTTGGTCGTTCAAAAAGTAACAGCTGTAGGTTGGAGGAAAATCATCATACCAAAGTAAGTAGGGATCCCGGGATCGCGCATCGCACGGAATTCAGGTCGGTAAGGGACGAGGTGGTTGATACGAGATGGGTTCAGAAGGAGGAGGCAGAGCGAGGAAATGTAACTAATTTAGCAAAGAGCCTTTTACTGGAATGATGGAAATAAGAGCGCACTATGCCGAAAGAGGGCGCGTGGGAGAAGGGAACGAGAAAATTGACTTAATACGCTGTATAGGCGAAATGGGGAGACAGAAAGGCGAAGAAGGGAAACTGGCAGTGGGGCCCATTACCAAGTCGGAACCACGAGGTCGAGCGTCACTCCGATAGGAGTCTCCCAACACGCTCCTTCTTACCGACCTTTCTGGCTGGTAGTGGGGGTCGCTAAAACGCATCAATTGCAATTCACGTAAAACAAAAAACGCTGCAAATTCATACACAGGGGCTGTTTATTCCTCGGACCAGGCGCATGGACACTCATTTCTTCAACATGGGGGAATGGGTGAAACAGGGGGTGTGGCGGGTTCCGGACCCATTCCAATCGATTCAGGGTCCAAAACTTAGTGGAAAATGATATCCCACATGCCTTCTTCCAGAAATCTCGCTAACACACATTTGAAATGGGTAGATATGTACTCATTTTGACCCATAACCTCATCCAGAGGGCACCAATCGTTCCAGGACCCGTCTCGATGGATTCAGCGTCCAAAATTTAGTGGAAAATGGTACCACTCGCCTGGATCGCCAAAATCCTTTTTTCAAAGAACACATTTTGACACCCCCCTCCCCATTTCGTCCGATCGGGTTGAAAAGTTTCGAGGACCATTTAGAGCCGGAAATGGGTCCCTGGCCAAAATTTCAGATTTTTAGAAAATTTTCTTCTACCAAAAACGGCGCGGACGGCGTACAGCGGACGGACATTTGACTTTTGGTTGGTTATTCATTGAATAATCGATCTCTCCAATTTGCCCCAAAATTTTTTTCTCGACGTTTCAAACGTGTCTAGATCAAAATTAGCAAATGTCCGTCAGCCGTCCACGCCGACTTTAGTAGTAGACAATTTTCTAAAAATATGATATTTGGGTCAGGGGTACATTCCCGGCTCTAGTTGGTTCTCAAAACTTTTCAGCCCGATCGGACCAAATTTGGGCGGGGTAGGGATCAAAATGTGTGTTTCGGAAAATGGATTTTTGAAATTTTTTTCGCAATCAAGGGGTAAGGGGTATCATTTTCCACTAAATATTGGGCGCTGAATCCAATGAAGTGGGCCCCAGTACGATTGGCACCCACCGGATGAAGTTATGGGGTATGTACCTACCCATTTCCGTCAATTTCTTTTTTCTTTTTTTTTCGTAAATTTTTTAATTTTCTTTTTTTTTTTTCGTTAATTTTTTTCCGTAAATTTTCGTCAGCTCAGGCACTGCCTACAGACGGGCCTTATTATTCGGGCAGTTTCGGTTTGTAAGTGGTCTCTTGATTTTTGTTGTGAATAAAATTTCTTTCTCTCTCTCTCTCTCTCTCTCTCTCTCTCTCTCTCTCTCATTTTGAATGTGTGTTTTCGAGATTTCTGGTACCCAGGCGTGTGCGGTATCATTTTCCACTAAATTTTGGACCCTGAATCGATCGGAATGGGTCCGTGACCCACCACACCCACTGTTTCTCCCATTTTCCCCATATTGATGAAATGAGTCTCCATTCGCCTGGTCCGAGGAATAACCAACCCGCGTGAATGAATTTTGTAGCGTTTTTACTTTGTTACATGGGTTCGTTTGAAACGTTATATAGATACAGGAACCGTATGTAAATATTTAGGGTAATTTGATATAAATATTGAAAGATTGATGACTTGAGATCCTAGTTAAAACACTACCTAGACTATTCATTTATTTATTTTTATTTTTTCATAACTAAAACAGAGATTTCTTAACAGAGAAAAATAAGGTGTGTTTATGCACCATTATTAACTGCCAATGTAGAAATCCTGTGCATCAATCCCACCAATAAGTCGTAGTTCATCTCGCAGCCTTTGCTTTGGGAAAATAGTAAAACTGTGCAACTCTATGCAGCACAGACAATGAACACTTTGCTAAAATCGACTCAACAATCGCGTTTATCTTTTGTTGATTGTGTAGGTATTATTGTAGTATGAGTTGATATTAAACCAAAAGAGGTCATGGCTCATCGTTAAACTCATAACTTTTGAAAGGATTCTCCACTTGAATGTGAATTCGGTAAAATTTGAATTCAATAAGTTTTAATTTTCTCTCAAAATAATTAGTTGCTCATGTACATTTTCTTGTTGGGATTTTTGTCAATTCTCAGGGAAATGATCGAATGAAGGATTTTGTTGATATTTCATTAGTCGGGACAATGCTTGAAAATAAAAATTTTGCACAGTATGTAATTTCCTGAAAAATTGGCATTGCTGCGGTAATTTGGGATATGTGGCGTACGTTTCCAATTGGGACGTTTCGCTTCTAGTTTACACGGCATTACGCCACCGTAACTGATAATAAAATGATGTCCAGAGAGAAGAGTAATTATAATTCCGTCTGCGGTCCTTTCTGTGGAGGGCCGACGTACGTTGTTGAATTAAAATGGGCAAGAGGGAGTGGTTGGTGAAAGAGGGTCGGGGGGTTGCGCTCCCCCGAACAGATCATAGCGAGACAGGGAGGGAAAAATCTGGAAAATTCACCCCTGGAGTTGAAGGTCCAGGGAGGGTAGTCGTAGGGGGTTGTCGCGTGAAAAGTGCGAGCGAACGGTTGAACGTTACATTCGTGTCATGGTTTGAAGGTTGTTTAAAAAAATGTAAATTTAATTTGTGTGGTTGTATGGTGAGAGGGAGCTGCGCATGCGCCGGTCGCCGGTGGGTACTGACATAGCCGCGCCCTGAAAGCTCCAGTTAGCCCCTGAGAGTGCTCGGGGCCTAAGGCTCAGAGGGTTACGTGAAGGGGACGCGTTGCTTGAAAGGGGTTAACTTATTGTGGATTTAAACATGTGCGCAGTTGTTAGGAAGATGCCGTGGACTCGACCCATCATCCATCGAACCGTAAGTTCACTTTTTCGCTCGTTTTATCGTCTAAATAAATCCTCACGACGAGGGGAGACAACCCGAAATTATCCCTTCCCTCCCATGAGTTTTCCCTTTGGGGAAAAGAGGGTGGCGATGGGTGGTAGGGTTGCTGTTCTGTGTTGCGGGTGGGGTATACCCTCGTGCCGTGTTTCCCTACTCGATCGATATCTCAGTGCGGGGTACGGGTTTCAGCTGAGGAGAGGCTGGAGGGTTGAATGCCTACAATTGTAAATATCACGGTTTTTTAACCGTTAAAGTCAAAAAAATATATTTTTTTGAAATTTATTGTCCTACAAATGTAATTTTGACAACCATCTTGGCCTGGCCTTTGATCTATTCGTTCACACCTTTACTTGTCGACCATCTTTTTCAGTTTTAATCCGCGATAACAGTCCCTCACGCGATTCCCACCCGTTCTTCTCGTCCTCGACAAACCGCATAAAGTGGAACCTCCAAGCCCCACCCCCGCGCTGACCTCCGAACTTACAGAGACAAGAGTCCTTGTAAATTTAACTGAACAGCACTACCTTCAGGGTGCTTAGCTTGAGATACCTTTTGCCATTTGAAAAATTCATCCTGACGAAACCCTTCTCTTCTTGCCGACAACCCAAAACGTGCCGAAAGGTTTTTGTACAATTTCCGGTTACGTTCTCGTTTCAATCCGACGATATCACGATTCCGCCTTTAAATTATTGAACTTCAACTCGACCCAATCATGTTTGAACAGTTCGATCTCGTCTGCTCAGGCTGACTTTCCCTGCTCATCTTGAATTTCTCATCAGTCCCCGTAGGAGATTGGCGAAAGCAACGTAAGAACGCCTGTCGAAGGGTGGATGTACCCCATGTAGCTACACGCTTAATCCATGTAACGTGGATAATTGTCGTGCTTCTAGTGTAAGCTCCATGTATCCACGTTGTAAATTCAATGTAAGAAAACCTTTTGCTCAGCTCTTAGTTTTCCCAAACGCCGATGTTCACTCCGAGACTAATGGGCGTGGCTTCCATTCTATTTCATATTAGTCACTTCGTTCAAATTAATATTCTGTTTTGAGTCTAAAACGACAAAACCGTACATACGATTGAAAAATATGAATTTCGTACTACAACCATGCTCTCCTATTGTGGAGAACGCAAATTTATATGTGCGATCAAAAATAATCGCTGAGATGACTCGTTGAATTGATTTTGTAATCAGTTTTCGGCTCATATTTTATATGAAGCCACATCAAGTGTAACAAATGATGTATTTATCACCAAAATGTCGATAATTTTATTTTTAAACACATTTTTCTCTAGTAGCCTGGCTTCGGACTCTTCATCCTTCATCTAAGGATTTTTATAAATATCAGGGCCGCCGCCCAATTCACATATTGATCACCGCTTTTCATTCCCATGGCATAATTTATTCTGAAATTTTTATTTCTCGCGTAATTTTGTACAATATCACATTGAAGAATCTTCTATTGTAATTAAAGGTATGAACGTTAGTGACTTACACAATCGACATTTTTCACCGATTAACAAATCATTGTGGCAAAAAGCGTCTCAACACTTTAAGGAGACCAAAATGGCCATAATGCGGCGGGAAAAGCTATCCAAATACACAAAATGGTGGTCAACAACATTTACGCCATTTGTGGAAGTTTCCTGATGTCACCTACGTGTCGCTAGCACACAAAAAGGAAATAAATCATCAACAGAGATCCCATCCGAAAAAACGCTGCAAATTCTCAGAAACACGGGTTAATTATACTTCGGACCAGGCGCATGGAGACTCATTTCTTCAACATGGGGAAAATTGGAAAAACAATGGGTGTGGTGGATCCCAAACCCATTTCAACCGATTCAGGGAACAACATTTCGTGGAAAATGATACCCCGCACGCCTAGGTACCAAAAATCTCGAAAACACACATTCGAAATGGGTAGATAGGTACCCATTTTGACCCATAACCTCATCCAGAGGGCGCCAATCGTCCCGGGACCCATTTTATTGGATTCAGCGTCTGCAATTTAGTGGAAAATGATACCCCACACTCCTGGATCGCCACAAATCTCGAAAATCCATTTTTCGAAAAACACATTCTGACCCCTACCCCGCCCAAATTTGGTCCGATTACAAAAATCAGCGTGGACGGTGGACGGACATTTGACTTTTTTGATCTAGACAGTTTGAAACGCCCAGAAAAAAATTTTTGGGCCGAATTGGGGAATTGACTTTTTGCATGAAAACATAGGTTGATTATTCCAACATATTACACCAACCAAAACCAGCGAGAATATAAATTTATGTTAAACCATAGGCGTTGTATACAAATTTGATGAGTTCCAGAAATTGAATTATCAAAGTCACATTTCAGTCAGCAGAACGGGGAACGAAATGAAAATAAATTCTGAATAAAGGCAAAACGGATATGGTACTGATGGGACCGCTGTGATGTATTCTTATGTGTAGTTTGTATATTTTCATTCTTTCCTAATGGATAACTGTTATATAGTTACATCAAAATCACAATCTTTCCTCTTCTTTTTTGCGAATAATTCCTTGAATGACATCCCTGGGTGTTGTTCATGTTACTTAATACAAGACTTCTTTATTTTACAGACGTTTATAATGTTTGGACTCATTTGAACAAAAAATGCTGTCGATGAAATGGGCTGATTTGTACAGAATAACAAGGTGGCACTTATCTGGAGAACCGGGTCATCAGGGTGTTTCAGAGTATTTTTCGGGAGAGTGAGTGTCAGAGTATTCATTTATTTATTTGAGAATATTTATTGGGAACGAGGAATCAGATCTTCTTGATGACAGAAGGGTCGGTGTCGAGCCCAATAGGTCCCAAACCCAGCATAGGGATCTTTAAATTCTAGCATACATGAGGTCAGATCATGGGTAAATTCACAATCAGCCCTGTATTGGCAGAAGCTACCGGTCCTTAGGCGGCCCTTGGAATGGAGGGACCTCTGGATTCTAACATGGTCTCTCTATTATGACCCATGGGCGAATCAATGACTGCCATAAGCCGCCTGTGAGGAAGCAGAAACGGCAGAGCATGAGTTCTGCAGCTGCCCAGTCAACAAAGCAACAATGTAACGGCTCTAGGGGGTTATGCCTAGACTTGTTGCAGTCATCAAGGGGGCCTGATGAGATTCTGCCCTATCTTAAAGAGGGGGGATCTTATGCATTTTACTCGATGTAAACCTGCTATACCAAATAAGTATATCCTCCAATATTTACGGTTTATCTATTGAATTTTGTAATTTGTTGTCACTAGCTAGTATCAGTAATACCGATGTCTGAACAGCCCTATTTCTAGAGGTTACCTCGGCTATACGCCAGACGTAAGCGGTACCGAAGCATACTGCCCAGACGGGAATGGACTGTTTCTTCTCAGAGCTGGAATATAGAAAACACAGGGTTGAGAATCAATAGCATAAACAGAGAAGGAAGCATCAGAATACAAGTATATGAATAGCACATTACATGGCTATTGATGGCAACAAAATGTCTGTTTTGGTTGATTTTATCGCACGGCAGCCTTATGCTGGTCCCAACAGTTCTAGGACAAAATGTTCCTGGACAAAAAGTTTCGGCCAAAAAGTTCCTGTGCCTCTGTAGGACTACTAAGTCCCACGAATGGTCTCTCTTGGACAAGACGTTCCCATGAGTGGTCTCTCCAAGACAACAAAGTCACGCAAATGGTCTCTCTAGGACAAGAAGTTCCCGTATGTGGTCTCTCTAGGACACAAAGTTCCGTAAATGGTCTCTCAAGAACAAAAAGAACCCACACCTGGTTGCCGTCCAAAATGGTCCAGACCATACCAATCCTCCTTCCTGAATTCCTGCTAGGTCAGAAAGTTTCCGTAAATGGTCTCTCCAAGACAACAAAGTCACGCAAATGGTCTCTCTACGACAAGAAGTTCCCGTATGTGGTCTATCTAGGACAACAAAATCCCGTAAATGGTCTCTCTAGGACAAAAGTTTCCTCCAAATGGTCTCTCTTGGACAAAAAGCTCCCGTAAACGGTCTCTCAAGAACAAAAAGAACCCACACCTGGTTGCCGCCCAAAATGGTCCAGACCATACCAATCCTCCTTCCTGAATTTCTGCTCAATAGGATTTTAGAATTGGTTTTAGCATTTACATCCACTACTTTTTTAGGCTGGCTGAACACACCCCTCAGATGATGACTTCTGAAAATCCCCATCTCTAATGTTTCTTCGCTGAATTGCCAGGAATCTGGCGTACATGAGGAGGAATGAATGAATACCAAAGAAGAATTTTTTAAATTTATATTCATCATATCTATTGACTTGGGTAGGTACCCACCCATTTGCATGATTGGTCTGGAATGACTAATAGTATACGAACGATGTACTCCCATGAAATAACCTTCAGGAACTTTCAGTCCTACCTCTGGGAACTTTTTGTCCTACCTCCGGAAAATTTTGGCCGGGTTTGAACGACACACTCAAGAACCGGAACGTTCATTTTCCGAAACCTGGTTGATTGAGTGATCCTTGGATTCAGAAAGGTACGTTTTTCGTACTTGCTGCATCGCTGGGACGTACTTCATCGATGTTACCGTGCAGCAGTACGTCTGTGTGCAGAGGAACCAAAGATCATCCAGCCACGGCCAACTGAAACGCGGATCGCCGATGATCTCTTTTCCTGTAAGCTTCTTTACAGGCCAAACTGAACGGAGAAAGGCGTTGTTTAGGAGCAGCTCTTGAAAAGAAAAGAAAAAAAAAACGACCAAGAGCACACAGTTGGGCGAAAAAAAAGGAAGTTGGACGGGAAAAGAGCGGAATCGAGGGGGAGGAGGATGGTCGAGGAGATCTAGATCTCGAGGGAGCTATGACACAATGGGCCTTACTTTCATTGGCCTCTTACAGTTACGGTTTCACATTGTGGCCGTCGAGCAATAACGGCAAATAAAACTTTATGCCTTCGGCCGGAAGAAATCGAACGAGTTCTTTTTTGAAACGTTCTCTCGAGTCAGAGGCTTTCCTCTTTGACCAACTCAACTACTCACCGCTAATACGAGCATTTTTCATGTTACAGAGGTTTATCACTCATTTCTGGGCGGATCGTGATCGTGAAAGACAACTTGTAACGATTTTCCGTCCAAAATCCCCACCCTCCTGTACTGCGTGTCCTTATTGCCCACAACATCCCAATAACTCTGAACAAGTCCCCTAATAGAAATTTGTTTTTTAAATAAATATAATTTTGGGAAAACTGTGTTGAAAAATCCAATTACTGGATACCTCTCTCCCTTTATAGCAAATTTGAATTCAAAGCTTAATTGTTTGTCAGTAACCCCACTAAACGGGGAATTTACAGGGAAAGGGAGTGCTCGTAAAAGATGTTTTTATAATTTGAGTTAAATAATTTTTTCAATGATAAAATTGAGTTTGCACTTTTAAAAAATTGTCTAAAAATTGGAATTTGGTCAGAGACACCTTATTGGCTGTGGTTGGTCCTCGAAGAAGCATTTCACGTCCGATCAGATCAAATTTGGGTGGGTTGGGGGCAAAATGTGTTTTACGAAAAATGGATTTTCGAGATTTGTGGCGATCCAGGAGTGTGGGGTATAATTTTCCACTAAATTTCGGACGCTGAATCGATTGGAAGGGGTCCGGGACCCGCCACACCCACTGTTTCCCCAATTCCCCCATGTTGAACAAATGAGTCTCCATGCGCCTGGTCCGAGGAATAACATACATCTGTGTAAACATTTGCAACGTTTTTGGTTGGTTATTCCTTGAATAATCAACCTATGTTTTCATGCAAAAGGTCAACCTCTCCGATTCGGCTCAAATTTTTTTTCTGGACGTTTCATGGTGTCTAGATCAAAAAAATCTGCAAATTCTTACACACGGGTTGGTTATTCCTCGAATGGGGGAAACAGTGGGTGTGGCGGGTCTCAGACCCATTCCAATCGATTCAGGGTCCAAAATTTAGTGGAATATGATACCCCACACGCCTAGGTACCAGAAATCCTGACACATACCAAATGGGTGGATACATACCCATTTTGACCCATAACTTCTTCCGGTGGGTGCCAATCGTTCTGGGACACACATCATTGAATTCAGCGTCCAAAATTTAGTGGAAAATGATACCCCACACGCCTAGGTAGCAGAAATCCTGAAAACACATAATCAAATTGGGTAATAAATACCCAATTTGACCCATTACTTCTTCCAGTGGGTGCCAATTGTTCTGGGACCCATTTTATTGGATTCAGCGTTCAAAATTTAGTGGAAAATGACACCCTACTCGCCTAGGTAGCAGAAATCCCGAAAACACATATTCAAGATGGGTGTATCTATGGGGCACTACGACACTAATTTACTAATATAATATTGAGAAAACGTAGGTAATTTAGAAGGCTATAATAATTGTATTAAATTGAATTGAATGGTACGAATAAAAAGCTCGGACAGTAAAAAGATTTGTAGGCAACTGCTCAAAATTGGTTGCTAAGTTTAACAGCTGGTTATAAACAACAGGATATGACGATGTGTTTTGTTTGTCTATTCGGCTGAAGTCACCCACATGGGTAATAAATACCCAATTTGACCCATTACTTCTTCCAGTGGGTGCCAATTGTTCTGGGACCCATTTTATTGGATTCAGCGTCCAAAATTTAGTGGAAAATGACACCCCACTCGCCTAAATCACCCAAAATCTCGAAAATCCATTTTTCAAAAAACACATTTTGACCCCTACCCCCTCCAAATTTGGTCCGATCGGGCTGAAAAGTTTCGAGGACCCATCTCGGCTGGGAACAGACCCCTGACCCAAATTTCAGATTTTTAGAACGTTTTCTACTACCAAAAACGGCGTGGACAATGGACGGCGTACGGCGGACGGCGGACGGACATTGACCTTTTTTGATCAGGACATCATGAAACGTCCAGAAAAAAATTTTGAGCCGAATCGGAGAGGTTGACCATTATCATGAAAACATAGGTTGATTATTCAAGGAATAACCAACCAGAAGGTCAATGTCCGTCCGCCGTCTGCCGTACGCCGTCCACGCAGTTTTTGGTAGTAGAAAATTTTCTAAAA
Organism: Cyrtorhinus lividipennis; assembly: GCA_019603395.1. Classification (NCBI taxonomy): domain Eukaryota; kingdom Metazoa; phylum Arthropoda; class Insecta; order Hemiptera; family Miridae; genus Cyrtorhinus; species Cyrtorhinus lividipennis. The sequence goes on along the minus strand of CM034003.1, from coordinate 15,698,639 downwards.
ATCTGACATTTGGGTTAGGGGTCTGTTATTGGCCTAGGACGGTCCTCCAAACTTTTCAGCCTGATCGGACCAAATTTGGGTGAGGTAGGGGTCAAAATGTGTTTTTTGGAAAATGGATTTTCGAGATTTTGGGCGATCTAGGCAAGTGGGGTATCAATTTCCACTAAATTATGGACGCTCAATTCAATGAAGTGGGTCCCAGAGCGATTGGCACCCACTGGAAGAAGTTATGGGTCAAATTGGTTATATATTACCCATGTTGAATATGTGATTTCGAGGATTCCGGGACCTAGGCGTGCGGGGTATCATTTTCCACTAAATTTTGGATCCTGAATCGATTGGAATGGGTCTGGGACCCACCGCACCCACTGTTTTCCCCATTTCCCCCATGTTGAACAAATGAGTCTCCATGCGCCTGGTCCAAGGAATAACCAATTCCTGTGTAGGAATTTGCAGTGTTTTTAAGTACAGATTTGAAGACAGTCTTTGAATGTCTGTACGATTACGTTATGCTCTTGTGTTACTTTTCCTCTCATCGCCGTCGCAAAATAAATAAACAAACTTGACCTATTAGATGCCTGTGATAGTCTTAAGGCGCGCTGCCTCAACAAAAATGACAATCCGCGCAAATATTTCCCTCGAACTTCCAAACATGAGAGTGGTTAGATACCACAGTATCTTCTCTTTTCAGTTTTTTTTCTTGTTCGACTAAAGTACGATATAAGCCCGAGGATTCATGGATCGCTCTTCGACTGGCATTAGGCAAGAAAAGCAAGTGTGAAAATATTCAAAGAAGGTTTTCGACTCAAACCAGTTCAACATTAGCATACCCACTCTCGGAGCGTGCAGAAGTTGTAAATCTCCCTGTGTATGAGTTAGAGCCTTATAACTCCTTTGGTTCCCGGATGTGTTGTATTTCACGAGAGAAATCGGTGTGTTCGATTTTTATACTCGAAGAGCGGGACGAGGTTGATTCCTTGATGAATAAGCGGTAATCAGCGTACGTCGAATCAGTTGTTCATTTCATCGATCAAACTCCTGATCGCCTCGGTAGTAACTTTTCTTGATTGACTATTCTCGTGTTTGGCTCGTTTATCATAACTTGATCGTAACGGATTCTTCTCATCTGAGTCCACCTTATTCAGTAGTTGGAGTCAAAATCATAGGGGTTGGTTATTCCTAGGACCAGGATCATAGGGAAAATGAGGAAAACGGTGAGCTTGGAGTGTGAACTCATACCAATTGATCCAGCGTCCAACATTTAGAGGAAAATCGTACCTCACACGCCTCGGTACCCTTCAATATTGAATATTCACTTTCAAAATAGGTAAGGTATAAGCCCCTTTTGACCCATATCCACTTCCGGTGGGCTCCAACCGGTTTGGGACCCATTTCATTGGATTCAGCGTCAAGAATTTAGTAGAAAATAACACCCCTCACGCCTTGATGATAATGAATGGAGTGTAAACTAGTGTAGAAATGCGAGCTTTTACTCTCAAAATTCTGAAAAATACCTAGTAAGGGAGAGCATCAAGAGTCCTTCCTGGAGATGGTCTCAGCAGCCTCATTGTTCGTTTCTCCAACGGCCAGGATGGCTGTGTCATCTGCAAACGTAGCAGTGGTGTTCTCTTCAGTTTCTGGCAGATCGCAAGTGTAGAGCAGGTAGAGTAGTGGGCCCAGTACACTGCCTTGTGGCACACCAGCCTCGATCCTTGTAGTTACAGAGAAAGCATCCTCCTGTTTAATTCTGAAGTAACGATCAGTTAAGTATGATTCCATGAGATCTAGGGAGTGATTTACGTATTTTATGTATCAAGCCTTTGGGCCAGACTTTGTCAAACGCTTGCGTGACGTCGAGAAAGACGGCAGAGCAAACCTGCTTTTCCCTAGATAGATCTCACAGAGATTAAACTGCGGTCTTATGCTGCTCTGCTAAGTGATCCCTGTTTTATCTCTGTCTCTTGAAGTATTGTTTGGATTTAGCAATAGTTGAACTGTATCTATATTTCTTTAGGTTGATTATTCAAGGAATAATCAACCCATGTTTTCATGCAAAGAGTCAATCTCTCCGATTCGGTCCAAAATTTTTTTCTGGACGTTTTAAGGTATCTGGATCAAAATTAGCAAAAATGTCCGTCCTCCGTCCACGCCGACATTGGCAGTAGACAATATATTTCAAGTATTTTCTAAAAATATGGGTCAGGGGTCCTGGTCCTGGTCCTAGGGTCCAGAGATTTCTGGTACCTAGGCGTGTGGGGTATCATTTTCTACTAAATTCTGGACGCTGAATCCAATGAAAACGGTCCCAGAACGGATGGCATCCACTGGAAGAGGTTATGGGTCAAAAGGGGTATCTATTACCCATTTTGAATATGTGTTCTCGGGATTTCTGGTACCTAGGCGTGTGGGGTATCATTTTCCACTAAATTTTGGACCCTGAATCGATTGGAATGGGTCCGGGATTGAAGAAATGAATCTCCATGCGCCTGGTCCGAGGTTTAAATTAGTCTCCATGCGCCTGGTTCGAGGAATAACCAACCCGTGTGTAAGAATTTGCAGGGTTTTTTATTTATCAATAGTTGAACTGTATCTTTTTTTTCTTTTTCAATTTGAATTTAGTTTAATAGTTATACTTGGACTGGCGAGATAGGCACAGCAGCCATCACAGCTTCGCATCCCCTACCACGGGCTTGTAGCCCATACTGGGAATTATATTTCCAGCTTTTGTAACTGCTATTCTCCATGTTTTTGCTCTAAAAAAATTTGGAAATAAATAAAAATTAAAATTAAAAATGACATTAACGCAGTATTATCCACTCACTAACTCAATTCCCTTCCAAATTTCAAATTAAAATTCGCCCTTGTTTCCTCATTCACCTTTCACTCGCTCATAACGACCAGAAAAATCTTCGTAGAAACTATTTACCGCGTCGGCTTTCGTATAATCGGACACCGGGAAAACCGGTGAACGCACGTGAGACGACTGAATTGAAATTACACGCACGTCGAGTTAAGTCAGAGTAGCTCTGGGATGGTTACGTGAGCAGCCAAGGAAACGCACGGTCGTCACAAAAAGGAACACAACTCGTTTTAGGGAATTTTTTTATGAGAATGAAGTTATGTTTGTTCAGACATTCTACTGAGTGAAACGAAATTTCTCAGTTTTCATTCATTTGACGAAATAGGAAGTTTTAGATAAAGCATTAGGCGCAGGTACATTTTTCTTTCACTACGGACTTGTCACGGAAAAAATGCTGCAAATTCTCACACAGGGGTTGGTTATTCCTCGAATGGAGGAAACAGTGGGTGTGGCGGGTCCCGGACCCATTCCAATCGATTCAGAGTCCAAAAGTTAGTGGAAAATGATACCCCACACGCCTAGGTTGCAGAAATCCCGAAAACGCATATTCAAAATGGGTAATAAATACCCAACTTGACCCATTACTTCTTCAAGTGGGTGCCAATTGTTCTGGGACCCATTTTATTGGATTCAGCGTCCAAAATTTAGTGGAAAATGACACCCCACTCGCCTAAATCACCCAAAATCTCGAAAATCCATTTTTCAAAAAACCCCTACCCCCTCCAAATTTGGTCCGATCGGGCTGACAAGTTTCGAGGACCCATCTCGGCTGGAAACAGACCCCTGACCCAAATTTCAGATTTTTAGAAAATTTTCTACTACCAAAAACGGCGTGGACAATGGACGGCGGACGGCGGACGGACATTGACCTTTTGGTTGGTTATTCCTTGAATAATCAACCTATGTTTTCATGCAAATGGTCAACCTCTCCGATTCGGCTCAAAATTTTTTTCTGGACGTTTCATGATGTCCTGATCAAAAAAGATCAATGTCCGTCCGCCGTCCGCCGTCCACGCCGTTTTGGTAGTAGAAAATTTTCTAAAAATCTGAAATTTGGGTCAGGGGTCTGTTCCCGGCCTAGGACGGTCCTCCGAACTTTTCAGCCCAATCGGACCAAATTTGGGCGGGGTAGGGGTGAAAATGTGTTTTTTGAAAATTGAATTTTCGAGATTTTGGGCGATTTAGGCGAGTGGGGTATCATTTTCCACTAAATTTTGGACGCTGAATCCAATGAAATGGGTCCCAAAACGATCGGCACCCTCTGGAAGAAGTTATGGGTCAAATTGGGTATATATTACCCATTTTGAATATGTGTTTTTGAGATTTCTGGAACCTAGGCGTGTGGGGTATCATTTTCCGCTAAATCTTGAACGCTAATTTCAATGAAGTGGGTCCCGGAACGATTGGCACCCTCTGGAAGAAGGTATGGGCCAAATTGGGTATATATTACCCATTTTGAATATGCGTTTTCGAGATTTCCGGTACCTGGGCGTGTGGGGTATCATTTTCTACTAAATTCTGGATCCTGAATCGATTGGAATAGGTCTGGGACCCGCCACACCCACTGTTTCCCCATTTCCCCCATGTTGAAGAAATGAGTCTCCATGCGCCTGGTCCGAGGAATAACCAACCCCTGTGTAAGAATTTGCAGCGTTTTTTGATCAGGACATCATGAAACGTTCAGAAAAAAATTGTTAAGCCGAATCGGAGAGGTTGACCATTATCATGAAAACATAGGTTGATTATTCAAGGAATAACCAACCAAAACGCTGCAAATTCTCACACAGGGGTTGGTTATTCCTCGGAGCAGGACCATGGAGACTCAGCGTCCAAAAATTGGTGGAAAACGATACCTCACACGCCTAAGTCGTCGAAAATGTCGGACATGGGGAAAATGTGGGAAAAGTGGGTATGGCGGGTACCGGACCAATTGATTCAGGGTCCAAAATTTAGTGGAAAATGATACCCCACACGCCTAGGCACCAGAAATTTCGAAAACACAGTTTCAAAATGGGTAAATATGTACCCATTAAATATGAATCTCCTTTTGGTTGATTATTCCTTGAATAATCAAGTCTACCGTCCACGCCGACATTGGTCGTAGAAAAATTTCTGAAAATCTGAAATTTGGGCGAGGGACCCGTTTCTGACTCTGGTTGGTCTTCGAAAGTTTTCAGCCCGATCGGACCAAATTTGGGCGGGGTACGGGTCAGAATGTGTCTTTCGAAAAATGGATTTTCGAGATTTTTGGCAATCTAGGCGTGTGGTGGGATGTCATCACTAAATTTTGGACGCTGAATCCAATGAAGTGGGTCCTAGAACAATCGGCACCCATCGGAATAGGTTATGGGTCAAAATGGGCATCTATTACCCGCTTTGAATATGTGTTTTCGAAATTTCTGGCACCTAAGCGTGTGGGGTATCATTTTCCACTAAATTTTGGACGCTGAATCCAATAAAACGGGTCCCGGAACGATTTTTGCCCTCTGGAAATGGTTAAGGGTCAAAATGGGTACCTATCTACCTATTTCAAACGTGTTTTCCAGATTTCTGGTCCTAGGCGTGTGGGGTCTTATTCTGACTAAATTTTTGGACCCTGAATCGATTGGAATGTGACCGGGACTTCATCCTGGTCCGAGGAATAACCAACCCCTGTGAAAGAATTTGCAGCGTCTAGTTTGTTTTGAAGATGAGCGTTTGAGATTTTTAGGGGCCTAGGGTGTGGGGTGTTGCTTTTCACTAAATTTTGAACGCCGAATCGATTCAGATAGGTCCTGAAATGGTCGTCGTACACCGAATGTGGCTAAACTATGGGCCGAGAAGAATAAGCAGTTCTTAGTCCACTATTCAACCTCAAAGATGCAAAGAGTGGCCTTGCTTAGGTCAGCAGAGCGGCCTTCTAAGCAGTGGGGATCCTCCATAGGTTTCACTCCTGTAGAAAGAGGCCTTCTCTGCAGCAATGACAACGCATTGGCCTTTCCACCGAGCGGAAGTGGTTGAAGTTGGCTTCGTAATGATACTCCAGCATCTCCTCTCTTCACTTATAAAATATACAGGAGGCCTCGGCCCTCCCATTGTTAGCTACCCTATCAAACCCGTCTTCCCTCCACTTGGACCCCGTTCTCCATGTTTAATTCCTAACAGTAAATTAAAGTCCCCTCTGGCGGACCCAGGTGTGAACTTAGCCGGCGCTTCTGTCGTCTTTTCATTCCTCACGAATAATTGAAAATTCCCTTTTTAGCTGGGTACTCAGCGGGTTTCTAGTTTCTAGGTTTCCAACTTTAAAGGCTCAGGATGAACGTAGTGGGATCTTTCCATCGTTTGTCGACTCTTCACTACGTATTACTTCATAGAACCTTCCGTTCAAAGAAGAAATCCACGAATGAATGTGTTTTGAGTTATTAAATGCTCCACGGCCTGAATTGATCAGTTCTGAACGAAACACGCTGCAAATTCTTACACAGGGGTTGGTTATTCCTCGAACCAGGCGCATGGAGACTAATTTAATAGATTAAAAAAATAGACTCAGCGTCCATAACTTCTTCCGGTGGGTGCCAATTGTTTCGGGACCCACTTCTTTGGATTCAGCGTCCAAAATTTAGTGGATAACGATACCCCACACGCCTAAGTAGTAAAAAATGGGAGAAACAGTGGGTGTGGCGGGTATCGGACCCATTCCAATGGATTCAGAATCAAATATTTAGTAGAAAATGATACCACACACGCTTAAGTACCAGAAATTTCGAAAATACGCATTCAAAATGGTAGATAAATACCCATTTTGATCCATAACCTCATCCAGTGGTCGTTCCGGGACCCGTCCCGTTGGATTCAGAGTCCAAAATTTGGTCGAAAATAATACCCCACACGCATAAATCACCAAAATTCTCGAAACAAAAGTGGGCGTGGCGTTTTCCGAACCCATTCCAATCGATTCAGAGTCCAAAATTTAGTGAAAAATGACACCCCACACACCTAGATTGCAAAAATTCTTTTTTCGAAATTCACATTTTGACCCCTACCCCACCCAAATTCGGTCGGCTGAATAGTTCCGAGGATCAACTAGAGCCAAAAACGGGTCCACGACCAAAATTTCAGATTTTTATAAAATTGTCTACTACCCAAAACCTCTTTGATCTAGACACCTTGAAACGCACAGAAAATTTTTTTGTGCCGAATCGAAGAGGTTGACCTTTTTGCATAAAAACTTGATTATTCAAGGGATAACTAACCAAAAAACCGCCCTTTAGGGAGTGGGAAAAAACTTGTCAGAAAGAAGACCCTCAAAAGGGAGCCACGATTGTAACGAGAACGTCAAGTAAAGAAGAACGAAAGCAAAAAAATATATTAACGAATTCCTAAAAAGAAAGTCGGGAAAATGAGGAAATAGGCCAGCGAGAGGTGAGGTTCTGTTCGATTGTTATCAACGCCATGAATTGACGGCTCCTCAAACCTCAATATTCGTTCTACTTGAGTGTCAGAGGTTTCTTCCGTTTCCTAATTGTTCCATTTCCCTTTTCATTGATGAGAGGTTGATCCGCGTCGTTGAGGCGAGCGACTAAATGAGGCGTGGAGTTACGATAACCGCGTTATTCTTCTTGGGTTCCCCCGACTCGGTTTATAGAACGGGTCGGAATAACCGTTCGTTCGTCACAATAGACCGCGTCCTTCCCGTACATTTTGACTAGCTCCTTCCTCCTCTTTCTCTCGTTATTCGCCGACGACCTGAAATGAGATTCTATCTTCCGTATGGGGGAAAACATAATGTACACGCATCCACAGGAAGTGAGTGTCCTGAATGAGAAGAGCAATAACGATCGTAATACAGTTGATTCGATCAGGAACGTAACGTGGCTCTGCATTGGAGGGTACGTCACTCCTTACCCCCTCCCCCCATCACAATTCATTACCCCACAAGTCTCCTAATAAAATTATAAACCTAAAAAACCTTCCCATTGGCTCCTTTTCTAGAATATCAATAACCTTTCAAGTGCCTTTTGAATATCCCTCGTTTTGCCTACATTATTTTAGGGTAATTTTCACCTTCGACATCTTCCCTTATTGCGTTTCTCAACTAATTTTGTTCAAATATCTCTCTTTCGTTTGAGCTGGACCTTCTTTGTGACATTCGAACAGAATTAAGTAGATCTTCCGCAAACCAGATAATTATTTGGAAAACGCTTCGAAGCGTTTTCTCTCACAGGGGTTGGTTATTTCTCGTACCAGGAGCATGGAGACTCGCTCCATTCGATACAGCGTCCAAAATTTAAAGGAAAATGACCTATAACCTATTCCGTCGGGTACCAACCGTTCTGGGACTCGTCTTATTGGATTCAGCGTCCAAAATGTAGTCGAAAATGATACCCCAAACGCTTGGATTGCCAAAAATCCATTTTTCGAAACCACTACCACCTCATGTTGACCACTACCTACCACAAATTTGGTCCAATCGAGCTGAATTGTTTTGAGGAACGGGTCTCAGAACCGAATTTCAGACTTTTTAAAAACTTTCTTCTACTATTATTTATTATAGAATAAATACCTACGTAGGACTATGAAATATTTCGCTTTCCCAAATGGAATTCTCCTGGATTATACATCCAAGACGTCCATCCGCCGATAGAGCGAAATGAAGTATTTAAAATACTTACGAAAAATGTTAAATTTTGAATGTAGACTACGTTTGGTTCCTAATCGCGCCTTAGTAGCCCGATTCGGGTTTTATTGTTGCCAAATCGTCCCATACAGAGCCACATTATGAGTGAAATTACGCGACTATTTTTATATACCGTTCTCATTTTATATTCATAAATATATATGTTCTCATTTTATGATATGACAACTGAATTAATACTTTTCAGGCTTTTTGGTGGGTCTCGAGAAAGTTCGAGAAGGGTAGTTTGAACTTGATGAAGATAATATTGTTGGGTACAATGATAAATTATAGGGGTTGGTTATTTCTTGCACCAGCAGCTTGGGGACTCATTCCAATCGATTCAGCGTCCAAAAATTAGTGGAAAACGACTCCTCACACGCCTAAGTCGTCGAATATGGGGGAATGGGGTGGGGAAGTGGGTTTGGCGTGTCCCAGACCCATTTCATTGGATTCAGCGTCGAAAATTTAGTCAAAAATGAAACCCCACACGCCTAGATCGCCAAAAATCATGAAAATTTATTTTTTGAAATACACATTTTGACCCCTACACCCCCTAAATTTGGTTCGAACGGGAGGAAAATTTCGAGAGCCAACTAGAGCCGGACCCAAATTTCAGGTTTTTAGCAATCTATTCAAAGAATAACCAACCAAAATGGGGGACACAACATACATCCTGAATTTTGGTTACTACATTGCATACTTCGAGAAGTGGCCTGGAGTCAGTATTAGTTGGTTATTCCTTGATTAATCAACCTATGTTTTCATTCAAGAAGTCAATCTTGGCCAAAAAATGTTTTTCTGGGCGTTTCAAGGTGTCCAGATCAAAAAAGTCAAATGTCCGTCCGCCGTGTACGCCGACTTTGGTAGTAGAAAATTTTCTAAAAATCTGAAATTTGGGTCAGGGGTTCCCGGCTCTACTATGTCCTCGAATCTCTTCTGCCCGATCGGACCAAATTTGGGTGGGGTAGGGATCAAAATGTGTATTTCGAAAAATGGATTTTCGAGATTTTTGGCGATCTAGGCGTGTAAGGTATAATTTTCCTCTAAACTTTGGACGCTGAATCTGATGAAATTGGCCCCAGAACGATTGGTGCCCTCTGGATGAGGCTATGGGTCAAAATTGGTGCCTCTCTATCAATTTCAAAAGTGTGTTTTTGAGATTTCTGGTACCTAGGCGTGTGGGGTATCATTTTCCACTAAATTTTGGACCCTAAATCGATTGGAATGGATCCGGGACCCGCCACACTCTTATTTCCCCCACTTGTATGTATGTTGAAGAAATGAGTCTCAATGCGCCTGGTATCAAAGAATAATCAACCCATGTGAATGAATTTGCAGCGTTTTTACAATCAGCCAGTGTACATCTTAATCAGCCTCGTAAAATTACGCTATTTAAATCTGACGTGAGCCACTGTAGACTGGTAGTTACGTATTCTAACTCCATTGAGTAATTACGTGCGCTCAACAAAGTTCCACTCCATCCACTCGGCGAGTGGGTAATATCATTTACTCGTATAGGTTACTCTGTTATGTAATTAAACAAGATTGATCACACGATACCTTCCAGGTTGTTTAAATTAAACTTGATAATGGTTGAGTTTAACGACCTGGAAACGCTGGGCTGACGCAGAATGGCAGAAGCGAGGACGGAGAGCTTACAGGAGCGAGGTGGGGGACACTCAACAATTCAGCCACTTACCGAAATTGAAGTTTTAATGAAATTAGCGCTCGGAGTTTAATTTGACTAATCTTCTTACTATGAAGGTAGCTTTTATAAGGTAGAAGCTGCTCGGCGTTTACGAAAATATCCGCCAACCCGAACCACATTCGCCCAGATGTGTGTTTAAGTTATCAGAAAACTCTCACAGAATTTATACTATTCGATTATACAGCGACGGAACGGAATTAAATCGAATTTAGCTCGCGTTAAATGTGATGGAACGAAGAATGTAGCGCTAATTTTCACTGAAAAACGCTGCTAATTCTTACGCTAAAAGTAGGGGTTGGTTATTCCACGGATCAGGAGCATGGAGACTTTCCAATCGATTCAGCGTCCAAAATTTAGTGGAAAATGATACCCCACATGCCTAGATTGCTAAAAAACGGTTTCCAGTGTTTGAGAAAATTTTCTAAAAACTGAAATTTGGGTTAGCGGTCCCCGTTCCTGGCTCTAGTTGGTCCTCAAAACTTTTCAGGCCGATCGGACTAAACTTGGGCGGGTTCGAAATGTGTATTTTGAAAAATGGATTTTCGAGATTTTTGGCGATCTAGGCGTGTGGGGTATCATTTTCCACTAAATTGTGGACGCTGAATCCAATGAGATTGGTCCCAGAACGATTGGCGCCCGCCGGAAGAGGTTATGGGTCAAAATGGGTATCTATCTACCCATTTCGAAAGTGTGTATTCGAGATTTCTGGTACCTAGGCGTGTGGGGTATCATTTTCCACTAAATTTTGGACGCTGAATCCAATGAGATGGGTCCCATGATGATTGGTGCCCCCTGGGAGAGGTTATGGGTCTAAATTGGTATCTATCAATCCATTTTAAATGTGGGTTTTTGAGATTTCTGGTACCTAGGCGTGTGGGGTATCATTTAGCATTAAATTTTGGACGCTGAATCGATTGGAATGAGTCTCCATGAGGAATATCCAACCCCTGTGAAAGAATTTGCAGTGTTTTTGAATGAAAGGCGCGTAAATAAAAATCTCTGTTTTGGTACGATCTTTGTGGTACCAGGGAAATTCAAGACAACACTGATGGAAGTGAGGGAATTCGAAAATTGAACAGAACGGCGGGACGGGGCGTTCGAACGGCGGGGTGGAAAGGGGGGGTAAAAATAAGGGGCGGGTGGAAACCTATTGGCAGGATTCTTGGAACCGAGACAAGAACTGAAACAAGGACAACTAGACAGTTTACACCTCACCCCATCAGCTGAAGCCCTTCACCCCGCCCCGCAAGTTGTGCTCCCGTGCTCTCATCCCCAGTACACCACACCCTCGCGACAGCTTAGTTCCCTTCTCCGAACTCGCCCTCTCGCTCCCACCCGGCGAGCGGGAGTTCGCTCCCTTTCACTCCCACGGCCCCCTCGCCCGCGAATACTCTTCGCCCGCTAGCGTCACATCACCGCATCTCCTCCCTCCTCGCGGAAGAGGGGTGCTGCCTCTTTCTCTGTAGTTGGGGGATCGATAGTGCCCGCCTGTTTCAAGTCAGATAGTGGCTACTAATGCGGGTCCAAGTATCTCCCGACTATTAGAATACCCGAGAAACTCCCACCCTTTGTCGATGACCCTTCACCTGGACTGGACCCATCGGACTATAGTATCCACCTTAGGGGAGTGTCCTCCATCACCAAGGACGTTCCCATACTATAAACTGTTGCTGCGATTAAGTATCGATTATTTTATCTCGATACAACACAATTTATTCCTTTCCCGATTTCAAGCACACAATTTCAAACCCTTTTCAACAATATAAATTTTTTATTCAATTACACGCCTACTGCACTTTTTGCGCAGTAACCCCATTGTGGCGGTGCATGAGATAAATAATGGAGTCCAAACAAGCATCCTATTGGGTAATAATTTCGTCATACCCGATGAAAACCTTCAAAATCTCCGTAAAATCTGAAATTCAGCACATAAGCTCCATTACAGGACCTCATTTTTGGCTCGATTGCCGGAGGCATAATATAGACCGAATTGGGTGGTAGGGGGGTTAAAGGGCCAAAATGTGAAATTCGAATAATGAATTTTAGAGATTTCTGGTACCTAGGCGTGTGGAGTATTATTTTCGACCGAATATTAGATGCTGAATCCAATGAGACGGGTCCCTGAACGATTGGCGCTCACCGGATGAGGTTGTGGGTCAAAATGGGTATTTATCTACCCATTTCGAATGTGTTTTCGAGATTTCTGGTACCTGGGCGTGTGGGGTATCATTTTCCACTAAATTTTGGACGCTGAATCGATTGGAAAGAGTCCTGGTTTGAGGAATAACTAACCCCTTGGAAAGAATTCGCAGCGTTTTGGTTTATTATTCCATGCATAATCAACCCCTGTTTTCATGGCAGAGGTCAACCAACCTCTCCGACCAACCTTCACTTCACTGGGCGTGGCGGGTATCGGACCCATTCCAATCGATTCAGGCCTAGGTACCAGAAATCTCGAGAATACATAGTCAAAATGGGTAGATAAATACCCAATATGACCCATAACCTCATCCAGAGGGCGCCAATTGTTCCCGGACCCATTTCATTGGGTTCAGCGTTGAAAATGTAGTAGAAAATGATACCCGACACGCCTAAACCGCCAAAAATCTAGAAAATCCATTTTTCAAAAAACAAATTTTGACCCCCACCCCGCCCAAATTTGGCCCGATTGGGCTGAAAAGTTTCGAGGACCAACTAAACCCAAAAACGGCTTCCTAACAAAAATTTCAAATTTTTAGAAAAGTTTCTACTAACCAAAACGGCGGACACTTCTGCCGATTCTACATACAATAATGAATCATTTTGGAATTATTTGTATTTTCGAATTATATTATCACACAGACTAAAGTGGGGGCTGAAAATCCGAAGACCGCATCCATTTTGACAATGAGGATCCAATGTTTGTTCATATCCATTGCTTTTTAGTAGTTGATTGCGCTAAGAAGTTGCAATATTTGAATAAAAGCATCTGATTTCGACAGATCCAGATACTAAGCGAAGATTGAGGGTTGTTATGTCGTAGGGGTTGGAAGGAAAAATACACATAATTTGGCAAAGTGGAAGCTATTTCCACGGCAGAAGAGAAATAACGCCGTTTGACTCGAACCCCAAACCGTATTCACAGCCGGCAATTAACCCTTAACGATAAGAAAGTGGTCCGATTTCTCGTCCGCATTACATTTTCCGCTCCTCTTACACTTTGAAGTCAATTTACCGAGAGAGGATTGAATGTTATCTCAGCAGGCCCTCAGCCAAAACGGGCCTCTCGTCGTGGCAGCTTTTCGAGGACGAGCCCCTATTGAGGAAGGTAGTTAGGTCCCCTGGGCCCAAGTACCGCTTTAGGCCCCTCAGCTTGGTATCTTCGTTAACTGAAACACTTGTCTTATTTTGAAAAGACCACCTCCCGACTCTTCGCACACTTTTCGCTTTTTCCCTGAATTGGATTCGCCCTTTGGGATGTTCACAGCATTATACGTACACGTACGCACTATTCATCCGCCTTTCTACCAGCTCATTTATGATTGAAGCTGAAGATACTTCAAGATAGTGAAATAATCTAAACATGAGAGGTCGCTTCAAATCCTCAATGGTTTCACGAAACGCCGTAGCAATAATCTCAAAGACGCTCAATTTCCTATTTATCTTATATGCTTTAGGTACAAATACCGGTAAATCTACAGAAATTATGGGAAAAAAACTCAAATGATCGATTCTCCAGTTCATTTGCAACAAAAAGTGCCCATTAGATTTCTTGTTTTACCCAACTAAAAATCCTACTTCTTTCACACTTCAGATTTTGTTCGTGTTTTCGACCTTATCTCAGTAATTTAAAGTAGAGGATACTGATGGAAAGAGCGTCAAATTTCCTACCTTTCTTACATAAAATCCGATTTTGGTTGGTTATTCCTTGAATGAGGGGTAGGGGTCTAGGATTTTCAGAATTATTGGCGATCTAGGCTTGTGGGGTATCATTTTCGACTAAATTTTGGACGCTGAATCCAATAAGACGGGTCCTGGAACGATTGGAGCCCACCGGAAGAGGTTATGGGTCAAAATGGGTACCGATCTACCCAATTCTACCCCGAAAGAATTTGCAGCTTTTTGGTTGGTTAGTCCTTAAATTATCAACTTGCCGTATGTTTTCAAGCAAAAAGTCTATCTCTCTCCGATTCGGCCCAAACATTTTTTCTGGGCGTTTCTGTGTTCAGATCAAAAAACGCTGCAAATCCTTACACAGGGGTTGGCTATTCCGCGAACCAGGAGCATGGAGACTCATTCCAAACGAAACAGCGACCAAAATTTAGTGGAAAATGATACCCCACACGCCTAGGTACCAGAAATCTCGAAAATACACATTCAAAATGGGTAGATAGCCACCCATTAGACCCATGACGTCATCCAGAGGGCGCCAATTGTTCAGGGACCCATTTTATTGGGTTCAGCGTCCAAAATTTGGTTGAAAATGATACCCCACACGCCCAGATCGCCTAAAATCTCGAAAATCCATTTTTCAAAAAACCGCATTTTGACTCCTACTCCGCCCAACTTTGGTCCGATCGGGCTGAAATGTTTCGAGAACATACTAATGCCAAAAACTGGCCCCTCACAAAAATTTCAGATTTTTAGAAAATTTTCTACTACCTAAATTGGCGTGGACGGCGGACGGACATTTGCTAATTTTGATCTAGAAACCTTGAAACGGTCAGAAAATTACAAGGGTTGGTTATTTCTTGGACCAGGAGCATGGAGACTCATTTAAATCGATTTAGAATCTCGATAACACATTCAAAATGGGTCAATAGGAGCTAAATTAAATGATGAAACTTCCATGTCTGTACTAAAAAACCGTTCTCTCTTTGAACTGGTTTTGGAAGGGTTTAGAGCCGTCCACATTTTAAAAGCACATTATTTTTTGCATGAAGTGCATTGATTTGGGCTTTTTGTACTCCAAATAGCAGCACCCTTAGTGGAGATCTCACGTTGTAAGTAAATTAGGAGATGAAGCATCGCTAAATAACTCATCTCTCTTCAGATACGACATTGACCTCCCCGACAGTTGTGATAATTAATCCTGTACGCTTCACATGGCTGCGTATTATTCGAAAGCGACGTGAATCCATTAGCAGTAACCGCAAATCGTTCTCGGTTTCGTCTGAATTATGACGAGCGGGAAAGCAGACGAAGGAACGCCTGCGGAGGAACCTGTTACGGGGCAAATGTGCTCGTTGTAAGTTAATTTTTAATTTAAAAAAATAATAATAATAAAAATTTTTATTTAAGTTTGCAGGTTAATTATCATAAGTCGTCTTGACAGGTCAACTCGACTTATAATTGCCAAAATTAACAGACTTGTGTAAACCTTTAATTGAAATTCAACGGCAGGCTGAGGGGGACAAATTGAAGAGGGTGGGACATAATAAAAATGCTTTACAGATTTTGGTCATTTTGAGGCGTTTTCGATGTGATATATGAAAAAACGCTGCAAATGCTTCACTTTTTACGCCTCTAAATTTTTACAGGGTGTGGGACCATAGGTTGGAACTGAAGAACTTTTAACAGTTAATTGAACTCTTAATGACTGATTGAGCGGATGCAAACGGATGCAGATTTTATGAACACGTTGAAGAACAGTAGCACAGTAACAGTAAGTGCGAGGTTTTCTTGACGGCGGGTTACCCCCTTAGTTCACAGAACGAGCGAGCGCTGATGTTGGGTCATCTAGCGCGAGCAAAAAGGTCCTACCCTGGTCGACCCAAACGGCGGGTAATTTGAACTGGCTGCTCTTTGGCATCTTTTGATCTTATAGGGAGGCCTGGGGCCGAACACAGGGGTTAGTTATTCCTCAAACCAGGAACATGAAGACTAATTCACATTGATTTAGCATCCAAAATTTAGTCAAAATTGATACCACACACGCCTAGATTGCCAAAAATCTCGAATATCCATTTTTCAAAATACCCATTTTGACCCCTAACCCTTCCTCCGTTCCCCCAAATTTGGTCCAATTGGGCTGAACAGAGATGAAATTCCAATTCCCCAGTGGGGGGGGGGGGGGGGGTTGGGACACCCTGTACTATCGTCTCCCGAACACACTGGAAAATAACACCCTTAAGATCTGAAAAAACTCAAACCCACACATTCACCCGCACTCTGTTGGATTTGTTGGTTTGAATGGGCTTTTTGGCCTGGAACTTTCACGTTAAGTAACTTAAAACGCTGCAAATTCATTCATAGGGGTTGTTTATTTCTCGGACCAGGCGCATGGAGACTTATTTCAAGGGGAAAAGGGGAGAAATCAGTTGGTATGGCGGTTCCCGGACCCATTCCAATCGATTCAGGGTCCAAAATGTCGCGGAATTGATGCCCCACACGCCTAGGTACCAGAAATCTCGAAAACACATACTCAAAACGCTGCAAATTCTTACAAAGGGGTTGATTTTTCCTCGGACCAGGCACCAAGAAGGCTCATTTCTTCAACATGGGGAAAATGGGGGAAACAGTGGGTGTGGCGGGTCCCCATAACCTCATCCAGAGGACGTCAATCGTTCTGGGATCCATTTTATTCAATTCAGCGTCCAAAATTCAGTGGAAAATGATACCCCACACGCTTAAATCGCCAAAAATCTCGAAAATCGTTCAAAATACACATTTTGACCCCAACCCCGCCCAAATTTGGTCCGATCGGGCTGAAAAGTTTCGAGGACCAACTAGAGCCGGAAACGGACCCCTGACCAAAATTTCAGATTTTTATAAAATCATCTACTACCAATATCGGCGTGGATTTAGCCAAAAATGTACGCATTCTAATGAGTTCCGCATGCTTTTGTCCACTTCAAATTACAAAAAATGATTCAAGTTAGTTATAAGTTCAACAAAGAGGTCATACGAATGAGCATCATTCCACTATTTGGGCTCTTGAGAGGACATTGGTGCGTAGCGTCGCGTTGAGAGGAAAGTGCTGCGCTCTCGTGGAAGTTGATTGAGTCAAGGTGAACGTCAAGAGGCGGCAGTCGCGGGCTTCATCGTCGACAATAGGCCGCTTGATGACATTTTCAAACTTCCATTCAACGTAGACAAGAGAGACCAAGTATAATCAGCCTCTCCGCGGTGTTTGTTGCTGCCATTTCCGCGGTCTCTCTCCCCCAATAAAGACAGAACGGGAGGTAAAACGCCTTCCCTTTTCATTCCTCCCACCCTCGCCCCTGACAAAGCATTCGAGTGGGGATAATATTGTTGACATTTGAATGAGAGCGTAACACAATATCGGAGGCAATTTAACGCCAAATTAGTTCTCTCGTACCGAGGAGTGAATTTGTCGCTCCTTCGTCAGAAAGTCGAGATATGTCGATCCGCACGGAAAACGAACAATGGCCGCTTTTTGACGCCCTTCCTCCCGCAAGCAGCGCTCTCTCAGTCGAAACTGTTTAAAACTCCAAAACTCGCCGACGGAAGGGGAGATCCAACGAACGGCAGGAAAAAGGGAAACGGGGCAGGGAGGGGGGTGTCCTGAGTGACACCCAATTAAACTGTGCACAACTTGCGCGCGGAGGGAAATTGCCGTTTGAGAAACATCAATAATGGAATGAGGAAAAGAGGTCTGAGGCACCTGAAATCCTCCCCTCAAATCACCCCCACCACCCTTCCCACTCCAGTTGCCGCCGTGTCCCACGTCAAACCTTCCCTTTTAATCTTAGCTTCCTCCGGTGCCTGAAAGCTTCTCTGGAGTCTCCTCGACCTCTTGGGAATGTTCGACCAGAACTTGGTTGAGTGTTGTGGATCAACAAGGCTTCACTTACAATCTCTAGCACGTCTTTCATCCTTTCTCGACTAATTTTATAAACATCAAAATCCAACCAGCGACCAAACTGTCTTGAGGTACTTTCCCGAACAAGTTATGAAGAGAATTTTCACTTTTTTCTTGTAGGCCAACGAATTGACACTTCGAATATACAGGATGTCAAAGTTGTCTCAGAGCCCCCCCACCTTTTCTTCCTAAAATCGTTTTTTTTTTTTTAATCTTTATATTTGTTTGCAAGGATCTCAACTTTCACATTTGCGCATATGGAGATGCGTATTCCAAAGCAACAAGGATGCAAGCTGGAGTACCACAGGGGAGCGTACTTGGCCCACTCTTGTACGCCCTGTATACCAGCGATCTACCAGAAAGGGAAGAGAACACTCTGGCCACATTTGCAGATGATACTGCAATTCTAGCCACTGATGAAACAAACCACGACACGATACCGAAGCTCAAAAGATCGTTAAGCCATTTCCAAAAAAATGGAGGACAAAAAATGGAGGATAAAAATGAATGGGCTGAAGACGGTCCATGTTGATTTCACCAACAAAAGAATCGACTATGTCCCGATAAATCTCAACAATCAGGTGATACCACATGCCAATGAAGCCAAATATTTAGGCATGACTTTGGATGCTCGGCTCCGCTGGAAAGAGCTCGTCAAGAAGAAAAAAGCAGAACTTCTTACGAAATTCAGGAAAATGTAGTGGCTTATGGGACGACGCTCAAAGCTGTCTCTCCACAGCTTACATTGTACAATCAGGTTCTCAAGCCAGTCTGGGCTTATGGTGCTCAACTGTGGGGTTGAACCGCTCCAAGTAATCGCCAAATCATTCAGCGCTTTCAAAATAATGTGCTGCGCTCATGTGCTGACGCGTACCGTCATACCAAGAATGCTCGTCTGCACCTGGAACTACAGGTTCAAACGGTCGATGAAGTCATCAAACGCCATGTTTTAGCCCATCAAGAGAGGCTCTGAGGTCATATCAACGAAGAGTCAGTCCAGCTACTTGACGTTGATGACCTCCTCATACGATTAACGGACAGAACCACATAGGAGTGAGGCTGTGAAACTGCTAGTGCATTGTGCTGTCAGTGAATGGTGGTGCGATCAATCGCACAACAATTTCAAGAACTATATAAACTAAATTATGTATTGTTGCAAGCTGGCACCTGCGCCCGTCAAATGGGCTGCCGGCGTCGCAGGATCAATGACCTGTGGAGGGCTAAGGGAGTCATTTCGAGGAATTGTGCGTCATATCGAATTGGCTGGAACCTTCCCGTTCACTCGAGACAACACGTCGAGTTCCCAGAACCAGGGAAGGTTCGAGAACGTTCTCGGCCAGGCAGCAAGTATAAAATGGACCCAGGAACGCCGCGCAGTTCAGTTTGGAGTCTGAGTATAGATGCTTCATGTTATAAATCGTGCCGTGCCGTGTTATAAATAGTGCGACAACCACGTTACAACCGTGAATTGTGCCTTGTGATTGTGTCATTGTGTAAGTACGCAAATGTGAACAGTGTATTCAAGTGAACAATTGTAATAAATTATTTACGAAGAATATAAATCGGTACAGTATCTTAGCTTTATCTTTTTTCTATCAATGTAACCCCTATTGCTTATAAGTTGTATTACTTGGTGCAATAAAAAAAAAATACATAAAAAAAAAAAAAAATTTGTGCACCCCTATTTTTTATTGCAAAGTTGGATTCTGCACAAACTTTCATGAAATTTAGACCCCTCAAACATTGTTTTGATTGCGCGGAACCGGTTTAGCGACCACGCAAAGTCGAGCAACCCCACAATTGTCAAATAGTGGATGATGGTGAACTGGTGAGCTGGTGTGGCACATGAATTTTGATTGTTTTTAACTCGATATGCTATCAATTTCTTGATTCGGCTCAATTTTGGCGGAATATGACCTAAACTCGTTTATTTCGCGTGAAAAATCATCATTTTTTGGCGCCTGTTCGTACATTGAATATCATCAGTTTAAGAGGTTTTTTTGACGAAGGGAAAGCAAATGGAAAATAATATAAAATCACAGGGGTTGGTTTTTTCCTCGGACCAGGCTCGTGGCGACTCATTTCTTCAACATGGAGGAAATGGGGGAAACACTGGGTGTGGTGGGTCTTGGACCCATTCCAATCGATTCAGGGTCCAAAATTTAGCGGAAAATGATACCCCTCACGCCTAGGTACCAGAAATTTTGAAAACACACATTCGTAATGAGTAGGTAGGCACCCATTTTGACCCGTAGTCTCATCCAGAAGGCACCAATCGTTCTGGGACCCATTTCAACAGATTCGGCGTCCAAAGTTTAGAGGAAAATGATACCCCGCACGCCTGGGTACCAGAAATTTTGAAAACACACATTCGAAATAAGTAGGTAGGCACCCATTTTGACCCATAGCCTCATCCAGAAGGCACCGATCGTTCTGGAACCCATTTCATCAGATTCAGCGTCCTAAGTTTAGAGGAAAATGATACACCACACGCCTGTAATTGATTTTTCACGCGAAATAAACTAGTTAAACTAGCCAAAATTGAGTTCAATCAAAAAACGGATTAGGAAGATGTTCAATATCTATCCGTTTCCAAATTCATTCTTGACAAATGCCGACCCACTTCTGGCAAGTGCTAATCGATTTGTGAACCATCTGAATCGATTTAGCGTCCAATATTAAGTCGAAATTAAATCCATACAGATCGAAAATTTATGTTTACATTTAATTGCTTACTTCATACGTTTCTAATTAATAATGAAAATAATTTGAAATGCATTTTCTCCTTTGTTTCCAGGAGCTACGATACGCGAGTCCCAGCAGTAAAGGGAAAAACGTGAGTATGATTAAATATACGTACTCATGTACTGTATAACACAAATTTGCTTACTTGCACATTCAGTCTAGGTATATCCCAAAGTCGTCTAAATAGCACGTTCGAAGCTATAAAGCCTTCCAACACAAATTACTAGTACAAACTAGAACAAAAGAATGTACTCAAATTATGTCTGTTGTCTACGTTTATCGGGTATTACATGATGCAGCCTTCACAACCATATTGGTTCACTGAATATCCGATGATTGTAGTGATATTTAAATCGATCGATAATTTATTGTCTAAAATCAATCGACGATCCCAACGGTCGTTTGAAATGTTTGTCTTTCGACGTCATTGTATAGTAAACGTTTCATAATTACAACAAATTTCGGAAAAATTATGTTGTTCTATTATCCCCGTAGGAATAGCTCTACACTCATCTATTCAATAACAATACGGAGTGCAAGGTGTTTAATTGTCGCATTTCTTCATTATGGTGGGTTATTACTTGAACAATAAACCTATTTTTTATGCAAAAAGCCAATCTCTCCGATTCGGCTCAAAATTTTTTCTGGGCGTTTCAAAGTGTCTAGATCAAATAAGTCAAATGTCCGTCCACGAATAATTCGGTAGTAGAAAATTTTCTAAAAATCTGAAATTTCGGTCAGGGGTTCGTTTCAGGCTTTAGTTGGTCCTCGAAACTTTTCAGCCCGATCGGACCAAATCGGCGAGGTAGGGGTGTGTATTTTGAAAAAAGGATTTTCGAAATTTTTGGCTATCTAGGCGTGTGGGGTATCAATTCCACACCCACTGTTTTCCCCATTTTCCCCATGTTGAAGAAAGGAGTCTCCATGGAGGAATAACCAACCCCTGTGAAAGAATTTGCAGCGTTTTGTATAATTTTTTAAATAAATAAATAGATAAATTCACGTTTCGGTTAGAGATGTGCCAAAAAGTACAGAACAGGTATATTGGAACAGGTATCTGTTTGGAACAGCTCCGTTCCGGAACAGTCTGGTGGAATAGCCTGTTCCAACTGTTCCGAACGATACCCCGAGTTCGCTGCCTCTGCACACTATTTTTTCGCACTCGACTCGTTTGGAACAGCAACATAGACAACTAGACGAGTGCGGCGAAACTAGTATAAGTGAATACGCACTCTACTACTAGAATTCTCTCACTCGCACGAGTGAGGAACAGCAACACAGACGAGTATGTGGCACCCAATTTTTGGTTTTCCCAGGCTAAGTTACAAATTCTGCCGAGTGTCTGCGGCACTTGCCTTGCGCATGCGCCAATCACTGCTTCTCATAACGCGTAACTTGCATAACAATAACACGCATTTACAGTAAGCAGTGACAGATTAGTGAAAAGTGCTTACCTTATTGTTTTCAATGCGTATACTGAAATGAGTTAATTAAAACTTTTAGTTTAGTATTAAATTAGTACGTTACACGGGCATCGGCGTGAATTACCTTGCTAAAAGTGTTCCGCAACAGAGAACAGGGAAGAGATGTTTTCGAGTATTTTTATACGAATTACTTGCTGTTATAAAAAGTTCCGTAACGGAGAACAGGATAGAGTATGCATCAGCATCGTCGGAGTCGCCAGACTCGCAGAACAGTCATCATGAGAACCCCCGTGGAACAGACTGTTACAAACTGTTCTGCCGGAACAGGTCCCAGGTTGAGCTGTTCCACAAGATAGGCTAGTACGGCACATCTCTAGTTTCGGTTCTAATTGATTGAAAGGGAAAAATGATTAATTAATATATCGTACATTTTGAATCAATCGCGTCAAATGAAAACATCACTGAATGATTTTGTTTGATATTTTGCGAAAGTAGCTTTAGAGTGTGTGAATGTGAATGGAAATTCCGGTGTTCGTGGTCGAGATGTGTTGTGATTGCAATGGAGTAACTCATATTCGTTGTTTTGGACAACATTTCAGTCTGAATTGAATGAAGAGAAGAGGATCTAGTCAAACTGGGGAAGTTCTGGAAAGTGATTTCGCGTGGAAGAAATTTTCGTAAAATGGTTGTTTTCATTTCTTTGTTTTTGGAGTTTTAGATGGCGAGTACTGCGGAGGAGACTAGTTAGCATTATTTTGTTGATAAATTCACGTGTTGGTGCTAAGTGAGAGGCGGGATCAAAGGCTTCAAGTTGCAAAGGGAAGCTCCGTACTCCCCTCGGCCTTTCCCTAACGGCTTTTCCCAGACTCGCGACCTGGATCTTCCTTTCCACCCTTCCTTTCCCTCTTCACTCCGCGAATTGTCGTACACAAAGCCCTCCCGAGCTCCAAATTATTCCCGCTAAAGTTAGCTCGTTTGGAGGGATGTCGTTTGAACTTTTTACTGAGAGGGGGGATGAGGGGGCGCCGCGAGGGGCAACGAGGGTGTAGGGGGTGTAGGGACACCCCTCGCCGCCGGTTATAGACCTCCACCCCTCGACACAACCCTCGCCCCGCGTTGCTCAAAGTTCGCGCACCTAGCAGGTACCCGGGAGCAGGAGTCACGGTGAAACAATCCATTTGCATACTCTAATGGGAAAATAAATTGTGTATGTAAATCCGTAGGGGGTGGTAGGTGATAGGTGGGATTACAGGATGTTTGTGTACATACGGACCATTCGAGAACGAAGCAAACGCGGGTTGACCATATGTGTCCAGGTGATATTCGCTCACTTCGTTCCTGCTCCGAACTCACATAACCGAACTCGCAAAAATTATTACACATGTTGAATTAAAACGAAATAAATAAATTAAAATACTTCACCCCCTCAACTCCAGCTGTCGAGCAAACATAACGTACCACGGTTTACTGTACTGCAAAAAAAAAAAAAAAAAAAAAAAAAAAACTTTTTTTGGTGTGTTATTTCTTGAATACTCAACCTAGGTTTTCATGCAAAAATCCATTTCTCCGATTCGGCCCGAAATTTTTTCTGAGCGTTCACGTCTAGATCAAAATTAGCAAATGTCCGTCCGCCGTCTGTGCCGATATCGGTAGTAGAAAATTTTCTAAAAATCTGAAATTTAGGTCAGGGGTGGGTTTCCGGCTCTAGTTGGTCCTCGAAACTTTTCAGCCGGAATTCGGGTGGGGTAGGGGTCAAAATGTATATTTCAAAAAATGGATTTTCGAGATTTTGGCAATCCATGCGTGTGGGGAATCATTTTCCACTAAATTTGGGACGCTGAATCCAATGAAATGGGTCCCAAAACGATTGGCACCCACCGGAAGAGGCTATGGGTCAAAATAGGTCTCTACCCATTTTGAATATGTGTTTTCGAGAACATTTTTCGCAGCCCAAACTAAGAAGCTACCTAAAGCGCTCCACAAAATCCGAAACTACTATTTGGTTCCAATCATCACAGAGAGAGAAGTAATTTATTCGAAAGACACCACGACTGAAGATCTACATATGAATATAAATATATGTAATTTATCACCCAACATTAAGCGAGGCCTGTGTTGTTGAGTGAGAGTTGCAAATGTCTCAAATGAACAGTCAAATGGAAAGAAATAACCTAAATACATGTAGCAGACTCTTCGAAAAAAGTATGCAAACAATTAATCTCTTATCAGAGAGACAGAGAGACGGTCCTCAGTTTCTCTTGTTTTCTCTGTGGTAATTAGAAATACCTACAGTCCGTGGATTACGAACACACGATGCGAAAAAAATGCCCAAATGAAGAACCATCTGCATAACAAAAAGGTCTGTGATAACTATTGTCTTTGCTATCTTCTAAATCCTAGAACCAGGAGCACGGAGACTCATTCCAATCGATCCAGGGCCCAACATTTAGTAGAAAATGATACCCCACAAGCCTTGGTACTAGAAATCTTAAAAATACGTTTGAAATGGGTAGATATATACCCATTTTGACCCATTAACTATTCCGGTGTGCGCAGTCGTTCCGGGACCAGTCTCATTGGGTTCAGCGTCCAAAATTTACTTGAAAACAATATCCCACACGCCTACATTGCCAAAAATGCATTATTTGAAACATAAATTTTGACCCTGTCAAAATGGGTATTTATCTACACATTTCGAAAGCGTGTTTTCGGAATTGTTGGTACCCAGGCGTTTGGGGTATCATTTTCCACTAAATTTTGGACCCTGAATCGATTGGGTTGGGTCCGGAATATGCCACACCCACCGTTTTCCCCATTTTTCCATGTTCAATATTTTCGACTATTTAGGAGTCTAGGGTATCGTTCTCCACTAATTTTTGGACACTGAATTGATTTTAATGAGTCGCAGAATGCTTCTGGTTTGAGATATAACCAAACCCTAAAATCAAAAAAATAAAAAATTTAAAAAATGGGTTGATTTAGAGAGATTGGTTTTCTACATGAAAACATGGGCTGATTATTCATGGAATAAACAACCGAAATCCCCAAATAAGACGTTTTTTGCTATTAAAAAATAAAGGAAAAGTTATTATAGTAGATTACCATCTTTATTCGTCTACTAAGATGGAGTAAATACTCTCTATTCACTAAAATTGAGTGTTTTCACAATAGGAAAGGAGACGAATTATTAAAGATACATTGCAGAAGGTCGTTATGGGCACATATTTGCTACTTAAACACCCCAGTCGTTCAGAAAAATGCACTCACTAGTCACGCAATGCCAAACACGGAAGACCGAATTACGATGAAAATGCAACTTTTTAACTTCGTAAATGCAATACCGAAGTCGAGAGTTCAGTAGAACTCCTATTATCCGAATTAATGGGGACCGGGACCGATTCGGATAATCGGAGTTTTTAAAAAAAAATTGCCATTAGAGAGAAAAAAAGCTACGTTTTGATATGCAGAGTTTGCTGAAGCTTCTGTTTGCTGAGAAGCTTCTCACCAGCCAAATCTAACTCGCGTACACCATGCCTGAATTTAAAGTTCCTTAGCCTGCCGTTACTAGCCTTAAAATATGAATAACCAAGCTTTTCTGCTAAGATTTTGGCTTTTTCACAGAGGATTGGACCTGAGATCGGATTTCCCATAGAACGTTGCTGCAAAAAACATTTAAACACGGCATCTTCCAAATTTTTGTTGGTTGCTGTCTTCATTGTTTTCCTGGAGGAACTTCCATCTTCATTTTCAAGCTCCGAAACAAAGTTTAAAAGTGTTGACTTACTGTTTTAAATGTCACAAATTGTTGCTTGTCCAACAGCATAATTCTCAGACAACTTCTTACCCGTTACACCTTTATCGAGTTGCTCTATAATTTTCAGTTTGTCCGCTAACGATAGCACTTAGACTTTGGACAATTTTTTTTCTGAAAGTGATTCGGATAGTCGGAGTTCGGATAATTGGAGTTCTGCTGTAGTTGAATGTATGCGGAAGTTCGCTCGTCAAGGATACGCGGAAAGAGCATCCAAGATGGCGCCCGCTCGCGCTCCCGAAGACAGTGGAAACGAACAGCCACGAAAGCGGGTTTCCCCGCGTGTAATTCAGGTGTAGGTTGACAGAAGGAAATGCAATACCGAGAAGCACCCAATATCCTGCTCGACCTCGAGGAACGGCCCAGGTAAACAGTTCTTCAGGAACGCCCGTTTCCTTCGAGAACAATCGCAAACTCGGCTGGATACTCGGCTCTAATAAAATCCTACCGTTGTTCCCCTTCAAGCGCGAATTCCGTCGTAGGCCAAGAAGGAGGGTCAGGCAGTTACCGCCTAAAACGGGCCTTTCTTGGAGTTGGAGAGGAATCTCCGGTATTTCTATGCCCTTCAACAACATCAACCGCAGACAATCTCGAATGAATTAGCCGTGCGAGAACACGTTGATTAGCTTGCGACGAGTTCGTGATCGTCTTCATCAGACGAGACGCTCAAAACACGATTTACAGAACACATGAGATCCCTCAGAACAAACTAATCAGACTCCAACCTCGCCAACCGCTCATTTGAGTATAGATTTGACTACATGCATAAAAAGTATGAAATGTATCGACCCACTGCGAAATCATCCAAAACCATCATCGAAAAATTAAAACGCTGCAAATTCTTTCACAGGGCTTGGTTATTCCTTGGATCAGGTGCATGGAGACTCATTTCTTAAATATAAGAGAAATGGGGGAAACAGTGTGCGTGGTGGGCCCCGGACCCATTCAAATAGATTCAGGGTCCAAAATTTAGTGGAAAATGATACCCCACATGCCTAGGTAACAGAAATCTCGAAAATCCATTTTCCAAAATAGACATTTTGACCCCTGGGGTGTTTAAGTAGCAAATATGTGCCCATAACGACCTTCTGCAATTCATCTTCAACAAGCTGTCTCCTTTCTTATCGTGAAAACGCTCAATTTTGGTGAATAGACAGTATTTACTCCATCATAGTAGATGAATAAAGATAGTAGTCTACTATATAAATAACTTTTCCATTATTTTTTAATAGCGAAAAACGTCTTATTTGGGGATTTCGGTTGTTTATTCCATGTTTTCATGAAGAAAACCAATCTCTCTAATTCAACCCATTTTTAAAATTTTTTATTTTTTGATTTTAGGGGTTGGTTATTTCTCAAACCAGAAGCATTCTGCGACTCATTAAAATCAATTCAGTGTCCAAAAATTAGTGGAGAGCGATACCCCAGACTCCTAAATAGTCGAAAATATTGATCATGGAAAAATGGGGAAAACGGTGGGTGTGGCATGTTCCGGACCCAACCCAATCGATTCTGGGTCCAACATTTAGTGGAAAATGATACCCCACACGCCTAGGTAATAGAAATATCGAAAATCCATTTTCCAAAATAGACATTTTGACCCCTAACTCGCTCAAATTTGGTTCGATCGGGCAGAAAAGTTTCGAGGACCAACTAAAGCCGGAAACGGGTCTTGACCAAAATTTTAGATTTTTAGAAAGTTTTCTACTACCTAAATCGGCGTGGACGGCGTACGTCAATTTGCTAATTTTTATCTAGACATCTTGAAACGTCCTGAAAATTTTTTTGGACCGAATCGGAGAGATTGACTTTTGGCCCGTTTGGTTCCCCCATTTCTCTTATGTTTAAGAAATGAGTCTCCATGCGCCTGCTCCGAGGAATAACCAACCCCTGAGTAAGAATTTGCAGCGCTTTAATCAACCTATGCGGATCCTTTTTTGCCAAATAGTTAGCCCCATTGTATAACAACAAATTGTCCAGCAGGTAGGCAGGCCAAGTCAACCCCAAACATAAAACCATTCTTTGGAAAGACTTGTACTTCGCGTTGATTCAATTATTATTTCAGAGTACAACGCCACCTGTTCCAATGTTGGCTGAGGGAGTTTGCCTTCATTTCTTGAGCAAAAAGACCGTTTATATATTCATTGGAAACAGAAGGGAAAAACGGATGTTATTCACGTCCGTCGACTCCCCCAAAAGCAAGCAGGCGTCAGCCTTAGGTGACAGCAACTCACTCGTACCTTCACCGTTCAACGTCATGTCTGTTCCGTGACTTATAACGATGCTCGCAAACACGCAAATGCTGAATCTACAACGTTTTCTACCTCACTTGAGCCAAACTACGACGTTACCGTGGCTCACTTTCTGTGGAATATCTCCAGCCAACCCTTCATATCGCAGAGAAAGGGATTCTGAGCTACAGTACCTTCGGTAAATTATGGAACAATGTGGAGAAAGCGTAGAATGCGCTTGAGAAAGGGAGAAATCTTGATTGAAAGCACTACACGAGTCTCGTCACAAATGTTCAGCGCGAATTGGGTCAAATGCTCATAAAACGCAGGATACTCAAAGGAACCGAGTGAAATCTGTGCTCAAAATCTGGCAATATCATCTCAAAATGAGTCAAAAGAAAGCGGCCTTAAAAAAATTAAGAAGTCGCCTTGTTGAAAGACTTGTACGAGAGCTGAGAGTGCGAAATAGAAAATTTATCGTTAGATTTTCGAGAACTCGACAATAAAATGAACAACCTCGAACAAAAGATGTGCCTCCACGTGGGTGATGAATCTGTAGAAATATATGCTGGTGATTCTGCAACAGAAGAAAATGAAGTGATTGCCACGAACAATGGTTTACAAGCAGATATTAAGGAACTATAGAAACTTCGCTTGAGAGGAAAGGAGCAAGGAAGGAATACTTTCTCGACCCGTGTCATTGAATTTCCGAAGAATTGAATTCATTCTACGTTCATCACTGATGAACGTCTTAAATGGTGAAGTTCACAACAACTTTGAGGTTCTTCACACGATACCCAGATTTATCAAAGAAGAGAAATGAATGAAAATGACCAGAAAAACTGGATAATTGTTAAATCACAAAAGTTTGCGCGAAATGTACTCAGAAGATCCTGAGAATTATTGTCGCGAAAATCAAGCATCTGCTGCCTTCTTATCTAAAAAAATATTGTCAAAAATTAAAACCCAATCCAAATCCAGTCCTAAGCCCAGTAACTGCTTCAACAGCGCTTTAGCAGCAAAAAACGCTGCTAATTCATTCACAGGGCGCCAATCGTTCCCGGACCAATTTCATTGGATTAAGGGCCCAAAAGTTAGAGGAAAATCATACCCCACACGCCCTAAGTACCAGAAATCTCAAAAACACATATTCAAAATGGGTAGATAGATACCCATTTTGACCCTTAACTTCTTCCGGTGGGTGCCAATCGTTCTGAGACCCATTTCATTGGATTTAGTGCCCAAAAGTTAGAGGAAAATCATACCCTACACGCCTATATTGCCAAAAATCTCAAAAATCCATTTTTCTAAATACACATTTCCACCCCTACCCCGCCCAAATTTGGTCCGATCGAGCTGAAAGGTTCAAGGACCAACTAAAGCAAAGATTGGACCCTTGACCTAAATTTCAGATTTTTATAAAATTACCAAAGTCGGCGTGGACGGCGGACGGACATTTGCTTATTTTGATCTAGACACCTTAAAGTACACCCAGATATTGTTTTTTGGCCGATCAGAGAGATTGATATTTTGCATGAAAACATAGGTTGAATATTTAACCAACCAAAAGAAACAATTTGGAAGTTTTCTTCTTCACGAGCACCAATTTACCTCAAACACGACTGAGTACCCTCGTATACTACGTTTCACGGACGTGAAAAAGACCCGGAACCTCGTCTGCTACTTGGCGGCATGAGTTGGCAGCAATCCGAGCGTGAGTAACTTAATTTCATAGTAGACTGAACTACGTTTTTACCGGGCTGAACGCTTCAGAAGGCAAAACCTGCGCGTGAGGGTAGGTCAGGGAGTGGTAAGATCAGGTTACTATGTCTCGCAAAAACAAAACACGACACAAGAACGATAGAATAGATTTAAAATTTCCTGGAACGGTTCATACATGATCATATTGTGAGTACATATTAGATATTTAACAATTAGTCAAATCCAACAATTAGTCGTCGTCTCCAAATCCAGCTGATGGATGACGTAGGTATCAAGGACAGTAACAGTTCCGTGTCACATCTGTTCGGTTCCGTGTCGTTCGAATGGAAATTTGGTGTTCTCTCACGACCGTGTGATTGGAGAGGGGTTTAATATTAACGAAGGAAGTGTGAAGTCTCGTTGTTTTGAATGCAGGAGAGTGGGACGATGTTGAGGGGGACTGAAAGTCAGTAGAATATTCTTCTTCATTGTCTGACGACTAACACGAAATCGTTTCGAAACAAACGCCACAAAAAACTTCGGAGCCTTTACCGTGTGAAGATTTTGTTAGATTACTTTTAGGGACGAATAACCGTCGATGTAGTTCATTTAATAAATACAAGTTTATCAATATCTGTTTATATTAGTTCGATTGAGTATCGCACGTCAGAGCTCAGCATACCAAAGGCCTGGACGCTAATCCCTACTTGGACTACTTGAAATTCACTGGTGGCTTTTAGTTGGTTCTCAAAACTCCCATTTTCCTATTTGGTCCCATTTTGCACTAAATTGTGGACGCTGAAGCCAATGAGGCGGGTCCCGGGACGATTGGCGCCCACCGGAAAAGGTTATGGGTCAAAATGGTACCTATCTACTTAGTTCGAAAATTGGTTTTCGAGATTTCTGGTACCTATGCGTGTGGGGTATCATTTTCCACTGAATTATGGACCCTGAATTGATTGAAATAGGTCCGGGACCCGCCATACCCACTGTTTCCCCCATTTTCCCCATGTTGAAGAAATGAGTCTGCATACGACTCGTCCAAGGAACATCCAACCCCTGTGAAAGCATTTGCTGTGTTTTTGGTGCAATATGGTCAAAATGTGTTCTCCGAAAAATGAATTTTCAAGATTCCTGGTATCTAGGCGTGCGGGGTAACATTTTGCACCAAATTGTGGACGCTGAATACAATGAAGAGGGTCCCGGGACTATTAAAAGGTTATGGGTCAAAATGGGTATCTATCTACCTATTTCGAATGTGTGCTTACTAGATTTCCGGTACCTTAACGTGTGAGGTATAATTTCCACTAAATGTTGAACGCTGAATCGATTGGAATGAATCTCCATGCGACTGGTCAGATGAATAACCAACCCCTGTGAATGAATTTGCAGCTTTTTTCCATGACCGTGCGGTGAGATCTGGTTTGTCGCAGTATTTTTGAAGTGGGCACAATACCTACCCCGCGTCGACATGGGGCGTGCAGTGATTGAAGAGCAATGTGTCATCATCAAATTTCTTTCAATACTTGGCAAGAATAGTAGCGAAATTTTTGTAAATGTCAGCAAATTTTACGGAGATGATACTGTTTCGGAACCAACTATCCACAAGTTAAGGGGGTTTCGTGAGGGCCAAAAAAGCGTCGTGGATGACTCACGTTCAAGGCCACACCATATCCCGTCCAAAACGTGGAAAGAATTTGATCTTGCGTCACGCGAGACCGTCGTTCAACAACAAGACAGGTGGATGAAGAGCTTTGAGCAAAACTCTGGTCCACAACATTCTGAAAGAACATCTTGGGATGTCAAAACTATGCGCCAAGATCGTTTCCAAGCTTTAGCCCCTAGCCCTAAAACGAAAAGCACGAAGAGCGGCTTGCATAGAAGGCTGATTTAAAGACCAAGAGGATGAAGGCTTTTGAACAGAGTCATCACTGTTGATGACTCTTACGAATTTGATGTCGATTAGAAATCTCTAAGCAAAGAATGGAAAGTACCTGGGGAACCAAAGACAAAAAATCAAGAACCCTGCTCAAATGTCAAAACAATGCTGATTGTTTTTTCAGTATTTGGGACATTGTCCATCATAAATTCGTCCCTCAAGGCATTTCCCATTCCATGTGAATGGGAAATCCCACGTCAGTGCTGAGACTCCTCAAGGCTCGTGTGGCTTGCGTTCGGCCTGAAATGGCGCAGGAGGAATTCGGAACTCGTTTACTGTGTCTGAACACCCTCCTACTTGTCGGATTAGGCACTGAGTGATTTTTTTTTCAAATTCCCAGAAGCCGAATTGGGGCGGCATTTGGGGGTTATTGAAGAGATTATACATTGACGACAAGGCAGGGGGAGGATCTGGAACCACAGGACTTTGAAGGAGCCTTTAAACAGAGGAAGCCGTTGGCTCAAAAAGGTCAGAGACAAAAGATCTCTTCTCATATACTGTTGACTACCTGACCAAATGATTTCTCGATGGAGTATTTCTCCCGCCCTTGTGAACCCTTGTTCAGGTTTTAACACATCATTCAGGGCTTCAGACGCTGACCGCTGCATTGGAATGTGCTATCCAGAAAATGTTTCAGGTCTTGATGTCTGAGACAACAGTTGGTTTATCAATCTTGTCTCTGGTTAGCCTGTCCATGCTCTTGGGTAGTGTGAGAGGTGTTGGGAGGCCTTGATGTGTCCTCTTGATGTTGCTAACCACGCTGCTATTAGGCTCTGTAATAAAAACTGCAACAAAAACTGATTGAGTCAATGAACAAAGATTTACAGTTTTTGTATGAAAATGTAGCAGCCTAAACATTCATGTAACATCGTCCAGACACTGCGCCAAATATGTTTCTGCTCATGAAGCTAGATTTTACACAAGTTTTACAGCACAATGGATTTAACAAATCCAACTTCCCAAAAATATTTTCAAAATAGGTCTTCTCTTTTGTTGTGTTTCAGTGTATTGGTGGACATGCAATGGACATTCACTCATTTTGGAACCCCCATGTGTATTTTGAAAAAAGAATTTTCGAGAGTTTCGGCAATCTTGGCGTTTGGGGTATTTTTTTATACTAAATTTTGGACGCTGAATCCAATGAGGCGAGTCCCGGAACGATTGGTCTCCAACGTCTCCAAGTCAGGAGCAAGGCGTGCTGGCAAAGCCATTGCCAGGTCATACTTCACTAAATCCTACGCAGCGAGATCCTCACTCAGCAGCACAGTCAAACCTCCATTGGCTGAAACAGTGAGCCACAACTACCATGTGAACGTAATTTCAGTTAAATACAGAAACCCTCCAAACTTCTCCACACTGAAAGATGTTAAGGTTCCCCTCTCTTATTACGTTTTGGTTGAACCGACGACCCTTTTTGTCCCTTATCCCTGCGTCGGTTGGTTGTAGAAAAGGACAAAAAGGACGAACCCTTCGAGAAAACGGTCGAGGAGTCGAAAGACAGAAACGGCACCTTAGAACATGCGGATGAAAATCAGATCGGACCTCGTGCGGAAAACCTTGTCACTTATTGGTTGGCAGGGGACATAGGTCCGTATGCATAATGCAAGCCTATAACTGAGCGGTCCAACGTGGTTGAACGGGCTGGTTCAGACCCTTGCCACGCCAGCGGAAAAATGGTAAAAGAAGGTGGCTTCAACCGACAACTGCCGAAAAAATAAGTATTAGATGCATATTCGGTTAACAGATGGTTATTGCAGATAGTTGAATTCTGTTGCAAAGAAAAGCGTCATGCCCCTCAACACATCCTCTTTTTGGTTGGTTATTCCTTGAATAATCAACCTGTTTTCATGCCCATGGTCATAGGGTTGGCCCCAAAATTTTATTCCGGACGTTTCATGGTGTCAGGAACAAAACGCTCATTCACAGGGGTTGGCAATTCCTCGGACCAGGAGCATTGAGACTCTTTTCAATCGATTCAGCGTCCAAAATTTAGTAGAGAATGATACCCTACACGCCTAGGTACCAGAAATCTCGAAAACACACATTCGAGAAGGGTAGGTAGATACCCATTTTGACCCATAACCTCTTCCAGGGGGCACCAATTGTATCAGGACCCGTCTCATTGAATTTAGCGTCCAAAATTTAATCGAAAATAACACCCCACACGCCAAGATCGCCAAAAACCTCGAGAATCCATCTGTCGAAATACATATATAATGTTATTTATTGCTCTTTAGAGGCAAGGTTTTGAAGAAATGGGAACACACGAATCGAATCACGAACTTAAAACGGAATTTAATAGCTAAGACAAGTCTTCAAAAGTACAAAACATCACAGTGGATCGAACTATTTACAGCCAAAATCTAACGGCGCAACACAACTCCACGAATTCCGTTACAAAAAAAAGAAAGGGCAGACAAAACACGGCTACCCAAATCGCAACGGAGAAAAAATTCCAACCCGATACGTTACTTTGAAAACCGCTCACACGAGCGCTGTCAGCGCTTAGGGCTTGTGTAATTACCTACTGTTTCTAACATCTACCTACTCAGTTCGAATGAGTGTTTTCGATTTTTCTAGTACCTGATTCGCGTTGCAGTAACGTTCATGTCATCTAGAAATGTATGTACACAAAATTTCAAAATATGATTTGTGTCGTCAGTGACACAATAAACGAGTCGACAAACTATTTGGAGCCTGCGGTTTCCCGCCAACGGCCATACCATGCTGAATACACCGGTTCTCGTCCGATCACCGAAGTTAAGCAGCATCGGGCGTGGTTAGTACTTGGATGGGTGACCGCTTGGGAACACCGCGTGCCGTTGGCATCATTTTTGCCGGCGCTCCTTTTATTTTGCACCTTGATTTCGCTTTGCTCGAGGTATTTTCGATGTAGGAATTTGGGTAAACGGACACGAAGGTGGTGGGGTATTATTTTCGACTAAATTTTGGATTTTGGATCAAATGAGACGGGTCCCGGTACGATTGGCGCCCACCGGAAGAGGTTATGGGTCAAAAATTGGACCTATCTACTCATTTCGAATGTGTTTTCAAGATTTCTGGTACCTGGGCGTGTGGGGTATCATTTCTACTAAATTTTGGACGCTGAATCGATTGGAAATAGTCTCCATGCTGCTGGTCCGAAAAATATTCCGATTGGTGCCCACCGTAAGAGGTTATGGTCAAAATGGGTATCTATCTACCTATTTCGAATGTGTTTTCGAGATTTCTTGTACCTGGGCGTGTGGGGTATCATTTTTACTAAATTGTGGACGCTGAATCCAATGAAATGGGTCCCGGAACGATTGGTGCCCTCAGGATGAGGTTACGGGTCAAAAAGGTTACCTATCTACCCATTTCGAATGTGTGTTTTTCAGGTACCTGGGCGTGTGGGGTATCATTTTCCACTGAATTTTGGACGCTGAATCGATTGGAAAGGGTCTCCATGCTGGTGGTCCGAAAAATAACCAACCCCTGTGAATGAATTGACAGCGTTTTGATTACGCGTACGCTCTGCGCATACGGATAATTCAACGGTAAATTTAAAAATGTGCTCAAAACTCAGTAAACAAGGTTGTAATGCGAAACACGGTCGGTTCCACGTGACAAAAGCGTGGTTTTCTCGTTGCGGTTGGCAACATTGGCCTCCATTCTCATTCTCGTTTCATCTGAGCGCGAAGCAACCCGCATAAAACGCTTCGTTTAGTTTGGTGATTATCCGGGTAAATATTCCACCGGACGATTCTCTTCGGAGAAACGGGGTCCCAGAAAACGTAGGTTAGATAAATATCGCAATTCGTCGGTAGTGGCGATAAAGTCGCCATTGTTCGGCAAGTCGATTCCGCACAATGCCACTTCGTTCCGTCATTAGCAGACGAGATTTTCTTTTCGCCGTTAATAAAAGTGGATGAACCGCAGTGCGAATCGAACGATCGATCAAACGCGGATTAGTTTCCCACCTTCGCGAGAGCTTCCCCCTTAGACGGCTGTGGTTTTCAGATCGTGATAGACCGTTTTATATTACCTATATATAAAAACGACCGAGCGAGAATGGTCGGAAGGTAGAGGTGATAACCGGCGGAGGATTTGAACGCCATTTTTCCTCGGCAGTCGTGGAAATGGGACCCGCGGAGCTTTTGGTGGTTTACTGGTGAAAAGGGTGGGAAATAGAAATAATAAAGCCTCCAGAGCCGGCTCAACCTTAGCAAAATGAAGAGGGAATAAAAAGGGGGAGGGGGGTCATCGAGAAGAACCATGATGCAGTTGAGATAGCCTCCTGTTTGCAAAACAAGCCAGCTCCTTAGTGTTTTCGAAAACAAAAAATCGATCAATAAACGATCTTTTACCACTATGTTCACCAAATGCCAACAAAAAATCAAGCAGG
The DNA here is from genome assembly GCA_019603395.1 of Cyrtorhinus lividipennis. Lineage (NCBI taxonomy): Eukaryota > Metazoa > Arthropoda > Insecta > Hemiptera > Miridae > Cyrtorhinus > Cyrtorhinus lividipennis. The sequence goes on along the minus strand of CM034003.1, from coordinate 15,662,376 downwards.
AAGGGAAGAAAAAACGCTGCAAATTCTTACTCAGGGGTTGGTCATTCCTCGGACCAGGCGCATGGAGACTAATTTTAAAATGGATTCACCGTCCATAACCTCTTCCGGTGGGCGGCAATCGTTCTGGAACCCCTCTTATTGGATTCAGCGTCCAAAATTTAGTGCAAAACGATACCCCACACGCCTAAGTCGTCCAAAATGTCGAACATAAGGGAAATTGGGGAAACAGTGGGTGTGGCGGGTACCGGGCTCATTCCGGTCGATTCAGGGTCCAAAATTTAGGGGAAAATTAAACCTTACACACCTAAATCGTCAAAAATCTCAAAAATCACATTTTGAACATAGTTCGATTATTCAAGAAATAACCAACCAAAATTTATTGGCTTGCTAATAATTTGGTAACCAATCTACAAATATCATAATTCTATCAACTTATCGCCATCTAAATTCCTGGACAAATGGTTTTGGTTGGTAATTCCTTTACTATTTTTCAATAAAACCTGTTTTTCAGATCATTTCCAGCTGGGATTTGTTCCATAGGCACTTTCAGCCAGTGTTTTCCTTAAGTGTTCTTGTGAGGAACCTCGTTTGCATTTTATATGCACATGCACATTTGCGATGAAAAAGATTTATCAGAAGAATATTATATGGTGAAGGAACTACAATCCGTTTTGGTATTAAACTATCGAACTGAAACAACGAGAATGATTTTTAGCTTCCATTTACGTAAGCTCCGATATTTAGAGGAGAATAATACCCCACACGCCTGGATCGCCGAAAATCTCGAAAATTCATTGTTCGATGAACACATTTTGACCCTACACCCCCACCAATTTGGTCCTATCGAACTGAAAAGTTCGAAATTTTGGGCCGAATCGGAAAATGACTTATTACATGAAAGAATAGGTTGATTATTCAAGGAATTGCACAAAAAGCGTAAATCACTTGTAGGACTGTCTCCGACTAATACCTCTCAAAATTGATCAAAACATCCATGTAACTAACAAATAATAAATGATTGAAAACTGACTTTGCCTTATCTGAACACGAGTTTGCATCCGATTTACTCAGCTCAGCGAATGGTGATGTTAGCTGATGAACGAATCATGTCGTCATGTCCTTTGGAACGAAAGTTACGGGAAAACAGCCTCAAGGCATAGCGCTCGGCTGAACACTTGCTCCAGTTATTGAGTAAACACAAGTTAATCTTGATAAACCCCTCAATAACCAATTGGTTTTCACCAATTTTTTTTTGGTGGTGATATCACTTTGATTTGAGGTGAAAATATGAAATAGGTTAACCATGGGCAGTTCGATTTCTTCTTAATTTGAGGTAAAAACACGACTTATTATCAGAGACTTAACACTAAGTAGTGGTCGATTGTGTGTAAAGTAGGACACATAAGCATGTGTTCGTACGTTAGATACGTTTCTCTTGTCGTGGAAATGTCCGAAGAATTATTCAGTGTACTGCCGAATGTTTCAGATATGACAGCATGGCTAAAGCATGTTCCATGTTTTTTGAATCTCAAAGTACGTAGTAAGCAGTAAGCAACAGAGGGTCCGAGGGTAGTAGGAATAACACTCGTATACCTCCCTACTTCTACAACTGAGCAATAATGATATTCTCATTTTATAAAACGTTGCAAATTCTTTCGTAGGGGTTGGTAACTTGTCGGACCATGAGCACGGAGACTCATTCTAATCGATTCAGCGTCCAAAATTTAGTGGATCATGATACTTCACACGTCTAGGTACCAGAAATCTCGAAAACACACATTCGAAATAGGTAGATAGATACCATTTTTGACCCATAACCTCTTCCAGTGGGCGCTAATCCTTCCGGGACCCGTGTCATTGGATTCAGCGTTCTAAATTTAGTCGAAAATGATACCCCACACGCCTAGATTGCCAAAAATCTGGAAAATCCATTTTTTGAAATACACATTTCGACCCCTTCCCCCTCCGCAAAGTTGGTCCGATTGAGTTGATAAGGTTTCGAGGGCCAACTAGAGCCAGAAACGGGTCTCCTAAATTTCAGATTTTTAGAAAAAATTTCCACACCAAAATCGGCGTGGACGTCGGACGGACATTTGCTTATTTTGATCTAGGCACCTTGAAACACCCAGAAAAATTTTTTTTGGGCCGAATCGGAGAGATTGAAATTTTGAGGGAAAACAAAGGTTGAAAATTTAAGGAATAAACAAACAAATAGGATTACTCGGTATAAATGTATGATAGTTAACAGTGTTCTCGTCATCTTCAACCTCAAATTCGTCATATTTTCCCGGGTTTCTGCTAGACTTTCTAATTACCCTTTTTACGCTCTTGTCACAATGTTTACAAAAATTGGCGTTTGGGCTCATTTTGGGTGGATAAAAGAAACAAAATGTGTCATAGCTTTATGTATTTAACTAGTTATTTTCTCCTATAAAACATTCGATGTATATAAAAATTATTGATGTTTTTGGATGTAGATGTTTCTTGGAGAAAAAACATCGATGTTTTGTTTATCGTTTTACCCACCCCTAGAGTGGAGGGGTGGTAGTGGAAGAAGAGGTGACGATACTGCAGGTTAGCGTGTGTAGGGCGGCCTTTTTCCCTGTTACCTCGAGAGAAGGTTATCCCCCAAGGAGCTCCTCTCTTCCTCATCACCAACCTTCCGCTCCTCTTACTGCAGATGGGCGAGGAAGTGGCTCTGTGGGTGTAAACAGAGCGACAATGGGACCCGTAGAGCCGGCGGGGCGGCGGGGCGGTAGTTGGGTGGAGCGGCTGCAACCATAGCAACGCAGACATCGATTCCCTCCCCCGCTTGAGCATCGCCGGAGTTGGGTCATGCTCGGTCAAAGCCCCACATCCCATCCTCCTCACATATTTCTCTTTCTCTGTTTTTCTCAGTCGCTCTTTCTTTTCTTCTTACGCGATGGGCGATGGAAGGTTCTCTCTATCTTTCGGTGCTCTTCCCCTCACCCCGCGCACCCTTCCAGCTTTACCTCTCTAACCCTTTTCGTTTCTTCACTACTGCCCTAAAGAACACTCCAACCCTTCCAATTCCCTTTTACAATGTGTCACTTTGGCCACGTTTAAGAATCTATGTACGTCTCACGGCGCTTTTATTTCTTCCGGGGTAGAATACGCAGGCGAATGACTGTCCTGAGGAAGGATGAGGGAGGTGGTTGGGTGAGAGGATTCTTCTCTTTTTACCCGAAATGACGTTGTGAGGAAGAGACGAGCTGAGATGCCTCCTTTTTCTTCTCCCCCATCCACGCTCTTTCTCACTTCCAAAAGGAAGAATAGAGCGCGTGTAGATAGAGAAGGGAGTTTTTTCCGCTCAAGGGAAGGTGTGGCTAAGGGGGTCCATCCCCCGGGGCTCTGGTGATCTCACGTCTTTCAGTTTTCATGGCCGGCCCCTTGAGACGATTAAATGGATAACTCCATCATCTCGAGCACTTCATCAAGGTCGTGTAGTCCCGACCTCCCATCCCAGGAGAGCGCCGTTCACCTTCCTCTGTCAGGACCTTCCAGGTGGAAGAATCCCGGACAAACCGGTTATCCCCGTTTCCACGGGACACATAAATGGGGCCATGCTACACATTATCTATGGTATACGTCATTTATGCGGATTCGACCCTCGTCCCAATTTTCTGACCGCCCTTCCGCTCGAAAACCTTTCAGCACATGAAATGTCATTTCCGATTTTCATGTGGCGCCAATTGTCCGGGATTGGGATTGCTGACCAAGCGATTGCTGACCGAGCGAACGATTTCACCGGTCGCTCCGTTTTCCCTTCCCTCTCCACTCCGGCGGGGGGAGCATCAGACCCTTCCTGCAGCCCAATCGCCTTGCTTCTTCAGCAGGCCCTGTTTCGGACTAATACGGAAAGCTGTCTGTAAATGTAAATCGATTTGGTGCAAAATTTGAACACAATTTCTTGTTAATGTTCTATCGAGAAAATAATATTCAACAAAATAGGTTGAAATAATACTTTTATCTCCACCAAAACATGGGATTTTCAACTTTCAAATGGTTGGAAAAAATGAAAAAACGAACATACCGTATGTTGTAAAAAACAATGAGTCTCTAAAACCCTTGCAACGACGAAAGATCTGATTAACTGCGCGATTATCCCGTAACTAAGACACTTATAGAATACAATCAACCTCAATAAACGGCCCGATCGGACCAAATTTGGCCGTAGTAGGAGTCAAAATGTGTATTTCGAGTAATGGATTTTGGAGATTTCTGGTACCTAGGCGTGTGGGGTATCATTTTCCACTAAATCTTGGACCCTGAGTCGATTGGAATGAGTCCAGGACCTGCCACACCCACTGTGTTCCCCCATTTTCCCCATGTTGAAGAAATGAGTCTTCATGCGCCTGGTCTGAGGAATAATCAACCCCTGTATAAGAATTTGCGGAGTTTTTCTAATTTTTCGACGCTCTCCGAGGTCGCCTAATATTAATTTTCAAACCCAATAACTCGAGTTTCCCTTTAAAATGTCGTTTAAAAGCCTTAGAGAAAGCGTGGGATGCTCAGATGAGCGATACCCTTCTCCTGAGCAAACACGGGGAGTTGCTCGGCGCATAAATGAGGGAAGGAGATTCTATTTCGGCCGTTTAGCGAGGTCTGAAGTTAACCTAAGGGAAGGTCATCAATTAAATTGCGTTAAGGGAGAGAGGAGTTGAGCATGGGTCACTGGACGAGGGGCGGAAGTGGTGTAATGTTGAGTTTAATCAAGTAATTTGACTCACCTGGTTAGTCTTTATGTGTCGATTCGTATAAAGAGGACGTCATTTGATTGGTTTTTACTTGTTCTTTTAGTATATTGGCCACCCCCAACCATCAACCAACCCCAGGGGAAGGTCAATCCTTCAAAGGGGATTGCCGCATTGATGGGAGGGAACCACCCCCTGGGCCACCCCCCTGGGCCACACCACCTGGTTGGTTACTCCAGGGGTTCAAATCAGAGATTGGTTGGGGGCTCCATAAATAATCAACCTATGATTTCATACAAAAAGTCAATCTCCTCGATTCGGCCCAAAATTTTTTTCTGGGCGTCCAATTAACTGGGTCCCTGAACGATTGGCGCCCACTGGAAGAAGTTATGGGTCAAAATGGGTACCTATCTACCCATTTTGAATATCTGTTTTCGAGATCTCTGGTACCTAGGCGTCTGGAGTACTATTTTCCACTAAATTGTGAACCCTGAAGCGATTGAAATGGGTCCGGGACCCGCCACACCTACTGCTTCCCCCATTTTCTCAATGGTGAACAAAATGAATCTCCATGCGCCTAGTCCGAGGAATAACCGACCCGTGTGAAGGAATTTGCAGCTTTTTTCGACTGACTTCAGAATCCCTCAACTTTCCGAGCGTTGGACCAATATTTATGCAAAAGGGCGCCCTTGGCGAAAGGTGACATATCAATCATCAAATATCTCCCTCCAATGGGTTTGGCCACGACGATAACCTCAAAGATGAAGAACAGGTCGTTACATACCGTTTAAAGGGTGTTTGTATGTAACCTTATCTGAGTAGGGAACCCCACCACCCGCGTAACTAGGCTATCGTGTCGCCTTTAGGTTGTTGATGGCAGATAAGACCTCTGCAGCTACCGAGTTCAACCTGATTTCCTACTTGGTGGAAAACCGTTTCCACCTCCCGATAAGACAGGTTGTTTGGGGAGCGCGGTACACGAATGGATTCTCCATTGATCCGCACTTGGTGGTGTGGTGGCGCTCTTAAGTCAATGTTCAAACGTTGTTGGGCTGATGAAACCAGGTGATCCACTGATCAGAGCCTCGCATCATATGACTCCTCCGCTGCAAGCATTCAAGGCCCAAAATGTACACAGGTTCATACATTAAGATTTGAGGGAGCGGTCCATGTGCCCCATTTTCCTTTACCAGGTTGGTCGTCCGAGATAAATTACGCCTTTTGTCTCGTTTAGTGAGGTGGGAGGTTCAGATTAAATGGTTTACTAAGAAGGTTTTGGCCTGGTTGGTGTAAGGCAACACGCTTTGGCTGACAAGGCAACGCGATCTACCTTCAGGAGGGGTCTGCTGCCACTGGAGTCCAGGCTGTAGTCCAGCCAGATGGAGGGGGGCCCCTGGTCAATTCCAAACCGCTACTGAGGCAGACACACTCGTGTGTGGTAAGCCCTCGGACAACCGTACTCAGTTGGCCTCACGACGTCGAGTTCACGCCAGGGGTTGCTGGATTCGAACCAGCACCCACGAAACTTTGACCAGCTCCTGGTACCGATGCCTTAACGGCTTAGCCCCCCCCCCCCCCCTGGTCAGTCCACAACTCCCTGCCTTAATTCTAGACGTGGGTCTGCTGGCCTAGTATGTCAATTCCGGGTGCACAGGGTGTTCCTCCGTTACCATGCCTTCAAGTCAGGAATACCTCGAGACAGCCCTGACTATGGCGCACTTTGTGCGCAGTATCGTCTCCCCTGTCCTGCTGACTGACACACGATCACGGATATGGTTTTCCTTAGCGGTTTGTTCTCTGGGCGTACTGACGCGCCTGGCCCAGATTGGACTCTGAGTCCCAAGACCAGGCTCCCACACTCGTGGCCTGTTTTGGGTCCCCTTCACGTCGACCAATATATGCTGCACCGCCACTCAGCCGTCTGCCCCCCCATCTGCTCGCTGCTGCAGATATAAATCTGCTCACCCTCCCCCCCTACATCCTCAAGAGACGCTTGCTAGATGCTTTACATACTACCGTTGACCCAGCAACTCCGGTCTTTCACCAACTTCCGAACTCCCTTACCACAAGGAGTTCATTACGTACCTTCTTATTCCTATTATTATCTACCAATGTTTGATTCGACCAATATATTGTGGCTCGTACCCGTGTAACATGAATAAATAAATTGAGCTGCAAGGTCCTATCCCACTGTCACTCCACCAACAACCTGCCCTGGTTTCAGACTCAGGCCTGCTGGCCGTGCACATCAACATCCTGACTTGATGAACAGCCTGAATAAGATTCCGCCAGACTTCTCACGATCGTTAGTTGTGATAAGCGTGATTAAGCAGCACACTAGGCAGGTACGCACTCCATTTCTCTAAAGAATGATAATCTCGAAGTCAAGGCACGAGATCTGCAAATGATTACTCTGTCATTTAATCTGCTTTAACTCCAAGTTTTCTTCTTAGAGAAAGAGGAACTGAATTGCGGATGAGGGAGGGTAACGGTCAGGAATGAAGGTAGTAGCAGGTGAATTGAACACAAGGTAACTAATGAAAAAAAAAAAAAATCCGTCCATGTCCATTGTCACTTTTCTTCCGGATCGAGAGCAAGGCTTGGCCCAAGATTGAACGAGGGTTGAGAAGATTCGTTCAACCCAGGGACCGGATAAATCGTTCCGACAGATTAATATGTACTTTTCTCCCGAGAGAGCTCAACGACGAGGGGCGGGTGGGTTGAAGGCGCTACGGCTTGAATACAGTAGAACCTCGCTAATCCGAACTAATTACTGCAGGGGGGTGTTCGGATTACCGAAAAGTTCGGATTACAGAGGGAGTTCGAAAAATCCAACTTCATGTACATACATAAATGTATTTTTATCGTATATGCTCATATGTATACAGTTTTTACATGTAAATGCTTATTGCAAAAATTTATAAATTTAAAAACTAGTCTTTTTTAAAGAAGTCTGTTATTTTCTTTTGCTGAGACCTTTGTAGGAACTTCTTCACTGCTTCTTCTCTCAGACGTTGCAGTAAGAGAATTTGTTGCCATGGCATATTATTCTCATTTGCCCACTTCAAACATTGACTGAAATGAGACACTGCTTCTTCATGCTTCACTGTTTTTGATTCCTCAACTTCTGTTTCTCCTTCTTCAGTGTCAGGGATTTCTGTAAGACTTTTTATGATTTCCTCATCAGTTTTAAATTCATTTTCCTCACGACCTTCAACCCATTCATTAACATCCGTTTCATTCATTGCAGCATCAGGGTTTATATTTTTAACCATGGTCAAAATCACCTGTCGGTTGACGTCGTCCTCGTTGTCAATAGCATCTTCGTGGATGCTCTCTGTTCCCAACAATTGATTCCACGAATTGCGTATCGTTTTGGGCTGAACCGCCTCCCACGCTGCAGCTAAGAAAAACACGACATGTTTGAGATTCAAATTTTTCAACGTCATTAGGATATCGTCTTGTTGTGCAACTACGTGCGAGAGTAGAGCTGAACGGTAATGGAGCTTGACCTTTTGAATCACATTTTGGTCCATTGGTTGCAGGATAGGTGTGCAGTTTGGTGGGAAAAACATCACTGTTATTTTCCCATCATCGCTCACCAAATCACACTCATCTGGATGGCCAGGGCAGTTATCTAAAAAAAGAATGGCTTTTTGTTCCAAATTTTTTGATTTCAAATGTTTTCTAACAGCTGGAACAAAATCACCATGAAACCATTCTTTAAAAAGCACAACGTTCATCCAAGCTTTTGCCTGACTTTTATAGAGAACAGGCAGATTGCAATTTTTGAAAGCACGAGGCTTTTGTGATTTTCCAATCACTAACATCAGAAGCTTATGATTTCCTGTTGCATTGGCACAAGGCATGAAAGTTATTCGCTCTTTCGATATTTTTCGACCAGGGGCATGATCTTCATTCTTATGAACAAGGGTTTTTTGAGGCAGAATTCTCCAGAAAAGACCACTCTCATCTGCATTGTAAATCTGCTCAGGAACAAGATTTTGAGCTGCAATCGTTTCAGAAAATTTTTGTTTAAATGGCTCTACTGCCGCGCTATCACATGATAACTTCTCTCCTGTTACGGCAAGGTAACGAATACCATGTCTTTTTTAAATTTATCAAGCCAGCCCTCACTCGCTTTGAAATCTGTTCCATTAGGATAGAGTTTTTTTTGGAAAAATTTGGCTTTTTCTTTCAAAATCGGGCCTGAAAGAGGAGTGTGTCTCGAACGTTCCTGTAAAAACCACTCATAAACAGCATCATCAAGAAGCGGATAATTACTGGAACGCATTGTCTGCCGTTTATGGGTACCTTCCTCAGTAGCAGACGCATATGAAAGAATTTTCGAACGATTTTTTTTTAGGTCTGTGATTGTTGACTTACCGACATTGAACTCGCGTGCCAAATTAGAAGAAGTTTCTCCTTTGTCGAGTCGCGACAAAATTTGACACTTGTCACTCAATGACAATGTTTTATGCTTCCTTTTTTCACTCATTTCCACTTTAACAGCACAGTACGTATAAGATACAAGTAACAAGACGAGACTAAATAAATTCAACGGCAGGAATTTCCTGCCAGACTTATTGACAGAGAGTGAGGGATTCATTGGAAAAATGAAATGTAAGAAGTGAGAGATCAAACGAAAACAGTCCTAGGAACCCACAGAGCAGGATTACGTTTTTCGCGGAAATTGTTCGCTTCCCTCTGTGTCAAACTATTCCGGGAATCCAACTGTGCAGGAGCGCGTTTTTCACACGCATTCATTCATATTCCTGTAATTTTTCCTTTTTTTTTCTCTTTTTATGGCAGTTCGGATTACTGGAGTGTTCGGATTACCGAAGTTCGGATTAGCGAGGTTCCACTGTATTAATAAGTTTCGAAAAGATGCCTCGTTCCCTTTTCCATTCTGTTCGCTTCAGCTCATTTCAGAACTACCGAGCCTGCTTGGAGGGATCAGCAAGGAGGTTGGTAACAACAGATAAAACGAAACCCAACGAACAAACAGTGCGAACTTCCGCATAAGTCGATTGTATTTCTCAACCCGTGCGCACTCTCATCACCATAAAATGCCAATTTATAATTTTTTAACTAATTCGTGCGATTGTCGATTGTCAATCAGAGAACTTCTTTGTGATATTAACCCAAAAAATGATAATTCAATTGTGGGATCCAGAGCTGAAGACGCCAAGTACCGACGTTGGATGAAGGTTAAGTGAAGGCGCTTCAGGAGGGCGGGAAAAGGCTTCTGGGCGCACAGGTTAGGTTGTTGTGGTTTTGATCTGTGGCGGACAGAGTAGTCGATTTTCGGGAGTGTGGGTTGTTGTAAAAGGGGAAGAAGGAAAGCGAGTAATGCGATTGAAGAGAGAGAAGATGTTTTTGACGAATAAATCTATTTTCGTTTGTTTATTTTCATTTTATCCCCACCTAATTGTTTTATTATGGGTGAACCAGTGATAATGAGGCTGAACTAGGGCTAAAATAGATAGATTGCGTGAAATTTTCGTTTTTGGTACTACAGAACGTAAAAACTTAACCAGAAAGGCTGATTGCTCCTTGGAGTAGGAGTATAGGGAAAACATAAAGAGAGTGCAGTGTCCCGGATTTATTCCAATGGAATACCATTTTGACCCATACCCACCTCCAGTGGGCACCATATCGGTCAGGGACCACTTGGTTGTAGAAAATTTTCTAAAAATCTGAAATTTAGGTCAGGGGTCTGTTCCCGGCCTAGAACGGTCCTCCGAACTTTCCAGCCCGATCGTACCAAATCTGGGCGGGGTAGGGGTCAAAATGTGTTTTTTGAAAAATGGGTTTCCGAGATTTTTGGCAATATAGGCGAGTGGGGTATCATTTTCCACTAAATTTTGGACGCTGAATCCAATGAAATGGGTCCCAGAACGATCGGCACCCACTGGAAGAAGTTATGGGTCAAATTGGGTATATATTACCCATTTTGAATATGTGTTTTTGAGATTTCTGGAACCTAGGCGTGTGGGGTATCATTTTCCGCTAAATCTTGGAAGCTGAATCCAATGAAGTGGGTCCCAGAACGATTGGCACCCACTGGAAGAAGTTATGGGTCAAATTGGGTATACATTACTCATTTTAAATATGTGTTTATGAGATTTTTGGTACCTGGGCGTGTGGGGTATCATTTTCCACTAAATCATGGACACTGAATCGATTGGAATGGGTCTGGGACCGTTTTCCCCATTTCCCCCATGTTTTAAATGAGTTTCCATGCGCCTGGTCTGACGAATAACCAACCCCTGTGTAAGAATTTGCAGCGTTTATAGTCAAACTTTTAGGATTTTTCTCGACTATGTTGCTTTTATATTCTTCTTGAGAAAACCATTACGAACAATAAAAAAGTCCTCAAATGTTGTCTTTTCCGAGGGTTTAATTCGTTCTCGAGGGAGACAGATACGTTTCATTACAGATAAACTCACTTTTGGTCGTTAAACGATAACTTCCTCTGGAAAAATTACGCTTCTAGATCACCGTTTTAGTGAAGAAAATTATATTATTGAGACAAACAAAAAGATTATCCTAAAACACCTCCGCCGGTGCTTGAATAAAAAGGAGGGGGAAAATCAGAAAAACATTTTACCGTTGATCGAGGACGCTCCGAAAATGAAACGGTAGAACTTGATTATTCTTTCCAGAAAGAAAGTCGACGATATCGAATCAATCTTCTTTCTGTTCGAAGTACGGTTATTAAAAAGGGGAAAAAGTAAGAAAAGAAAAACCAATGAAAGATGGCTAATGAAAGCGAGGTGACACTTATTGACGGTCGTTGAAAAGAAGATTAAATTGTCGTTTAATCTTCTTGAACGATCAACGGTGTTTTATTCCAAAATAGAGAACTTGTAGATATCGATACGTTATGCGACGAATAATTAACAATCGGTTACAACTCACATTTTCGGGCCACGGACTGTTGAACCGTACCAGTTTAGTATTCATGTTTCAAGACCATCTTATAGCTTCAGAAGATTCATCTCACGGTATTATTGATGTCATTTTTAATAGACTATCTGATCATGGTCAGAAAGAAGCCCAAAGATTGACTCCAGAACCGTTCCAAACCGGTAATTTGGGCTGATTGGATTAGATGTTAAATATGACACATTCATTTTTCTTGCATAGGTAAGTTCTAGCATAATCCACAGCATGCTAGGTACCCCCTATGTTTTCATCCAAAAAGTCAATCTATCGGATTCTAAACTGTTCAGCCCGATTGGACCAAATTTGTGTGGGGTAGGGGTTAAAATGTGTACATCGAAAAATGGATTTTCGAGATTTCTTGTACCTAGGCGTGTGGGGTATCATTTTCCACTAAATGTCGGATCCTGAATCGATTAGAATGGGTCCGCGACCCACCACACCCACTGTTTCCCCCATTTTCCCCATGTCGAAGAAATGAGTCTTCATGCGCCAGGTCCAAGGAATAACCAACCCTTGTAAAAGAATTTGAAGCGTTTTTGGCCTTTGAATGAGGTATTGAAGCCAAGTTGTAGTTAGCTTCCCAAGGTTGCCTTTAACGTAATGTAGGGCGTAATGAACGTATATTTTTAAAAATAAATTTAATCGATTGAACTAAACAGAACTGTATATGAGACGTGAAAGACAAAGAAAAACCTCTTTTATAGTAAAAATAGATTTGATCTAATATAAGTGTTTTTGAAGTCGAATAATATCATTGAATGAACGTACAAAGGAACTGACAAGTTGATATCTCGTATTCTTGTTGTTACAGGTAAAGTGAAGACGAGCCGTGGAATTGGTTTATCACAACAGCCAAAACGCACGGACACTGCCGATATGGTGAGTAAAAAAATCAGCCCTCAAATAGTTTGTATTGAGTATGTTTCACTTTTTCCATTCCAAAAATGATTTTCTCGGCTCTAGCTGAACACTAAGCTTTTTATCGACAAAACTACCCTATTATGAATTGAAGTAGATCAAATTTCTTACAAAATTTGTTAGTCGAAACAAATTTTTCACCGTGCGGAAGCCGAGAAACATCGGCTAATGATGGGAGGATTAATCAGAACGGGCATAAGTCAAAAAAACATTCCTGAAGTTACCTTAAAAGATGGTTTGAGCGCATTTTGGTTTAATATTTCTAGAATTATCATCCTGATTTTTTACCAGAATGCGCATGTCTCCCCGATTTTAATCGATTTAGCAACCAAAATTAATTTGGTTCACCGCACACACACAAAATACTCGAAAACTTACATTCGAATTACATAAATTGGTGACAATTTGAACCATAACCTAACGCTTTGGGACCCATTTCAATAGATACAGCGTCCAAAATTTAGCAGAAAATAATTCCCCCAGGAATCCATAAAGGCGTGTGAGGCGTCATTTTGCCCTAACTGTTGGATGCTGAAACGATTAAAATGAGTCCGAGACAACATAATCACAATAATAAACCATTTTGGACGAATTTTCTGCGTGATGGGCTGTTATTTCTTGAATAATCAACCTATGTTTTCACGCTCATGGTCATGGAGGGTCGACCATCTCCGATCGGCTTCAATATTTCTCTGGGCGTTTCATGGTGTGTGCTAATTCATTCATAGGAGTTGGTTATTTTTCCAATTAGCAGTGTGGAGAGAATGGGACAAAAAAGTGAGTGTAGACTGCCTCAGACCCATTCCGATCGATTAACGGTCTAAAATCAAGTGGAAAATGAATATTCATACTCCTAGGTAGCAGGAAATAGTGTAAAATAATACTCCACACATCTAAGAACCCAAAAATGTAGCAAATTCTTTCACACTGGTTGGTTGTTCCTCGGACTAGGAGCATGGAGACTCATTTCTTCAACATGGGGAAAATGGGGAAACTGTGGGTGTTGCGGTTCCAAGATCCATTCCAATCAATTCACCGTCCAAAATTTAGTGGAAAATGATACCCCATACGCCTAGGTACCAGAAATCTCGACAACACACATTTGAAATGGGTAGAAAATATACCCATTTTGACCCATAACTTCGATTGGAATGAGTCCGGGACACGCTCACCCCCATTTTCTCCATGATCCTGGTCCGTTGATTTCTCTCTGCCCCCCATTACTCATGAGAGCGATAATAAAACCCCCCAAAAAAATTGATGAGTAACAAATATGAATACAAAAATTCTACAAATTCTTTTTTTAAATTAATTCTACTAGAATTGATAATTAGATCAAAAATCATTTTGGACGTATAAAACCCAAATAGCGTCAAATTACGCTACTATTCGGATAATGTTGGGATGCAACCTGTAAATTCAGTCTGACCCATACTCTCACCCCAAATACGAATACCATCGTCCCGGGGGAAGTTTCTCTCACGCGCTCTAGCGGAACTCAGAAGCTTTTCATTCGTCGTTCGTATATAAGGCAGCGACAGGTGTCACAAGTTGCTCGACACTCGAAACGTATACAGCATTCCAAGTTTAATTAGCCAATATCCTCGTCCTCTTTGCCCTCGACAACTCCATCCTTCGAATTTCTCATCCAAAATGTCACGTTTCTCAAACTCGAAAAAAAGATTATTCGTGTCTTCCAGCGCCTTTTACTGGTGGGATTTCCGGCATGATAACGCTCATTTACGTGCCCGGAGAATTTTAGGCTTTGTAATGGATTTGAGGGTTAAACGTGTGCCAATTGGCCAACTAGGTAATTGTTCCTTGATTATCATGTAAGAATCATACGTCCGTTAGAAAAACGCTCCAAATTCTATCACAAGGGTTGTTACCCCTTGGGAATACAGTGATTATGTAGTGACCCAGAACCATTTCAATGGATACAGCGTCACATATTTAGTGGAAAATGATACCCCACACGCCTAGGTAGTAGAAATCTCAAAAACCTACCATAGAAACAGGTAGGTAGGTAGGTACCTATACTGCCCCCAACCACTTCTGGTGGGCACCAGTCGGTCTGGAACATATATCAATCGATTCAGAGTCCAAAATTTCGTGGGAAATGATACCTTACACGCCTAGGTACCAGAAATCTCGAAAACACACGTTCGAAATTGGTAAATAGGTACCCATTTTGACCCATAACCTCATCCAGAGGGCGTCAACTGTTCCGGGACCCATTTCATTGGATCAACGTCCAAAATGTAGTGGAAAATTAAACCCCACTCGTCTAGATCGCCGAAAATCTCGAAAATCCATTATTCGAAGTACACATTTTGACCCCTGCTCTCCCCAAATTAGGTATCGGGCTGAAAAGCTATGAGGATCAACTAGAGCCGGGAACAGACCCCTGACCCAATGTTCAGATTTTTTGAAAAATTTCTACTACCAATAACGGGGCGGACGGCGGACGGACATTTGGCTCTTTTGATCCAGACACTTTAAAAAGTCCAGAAAAAAATTTCGGGCCGAATTGGAGAGGTTGACCTTTGGCATGAAAACATGGGTTGATTATTCAAAAAATAACCAACCAAAATGTGGAGTTATGCTCATTTCGGTAGGAATCGACATCTGGCGGCTACAGATGAACGTCGGTATGAATGATGAAGAAAGAATGTCGAAATAGTAGTCGAGAGTTGCCTGAACAGAAGGCATATTCCGCATACATAACTAACCGGTCATATATCCGGTTCGGCATTTTTAGGTTTCCTCCCCCAAAACTGTACGGCCATGCAGGCGAGCAGACTAATGGTCGACCACGTCGTGAATGGAGGGGGTAGTGTCTTTTATTTTCTTTAACATTTGTCTTATTCACGTTCAGAAAGAGGAAAACCTGCCGAGAGGTTCTGCGTTCGAATCAATCTTCCTCACATTCGGCAACACCGTTGATGTGCTTCCGCTCCCGAATCGTTTCCTTCAGCCTCAATTTTCTTCTAGTGAAATAATTGGAACGAATAAATTCCTTCAAGAATCTGTCAAGAGGAAAAGGTGAAGTGGCTCGAGTATCGAAGCCATTTCCAATCGGAAAGACCTATCGGCTGTTCCATGTTTCCTGACGGACAAATTGAAAATGAGTCGGAAGGTAATCGACCGAACTGTTGAACGGAAGTCAGTTTCCGATTTCCGATTGATATCGAACGAGGTGGTTCTTTCGATCGCCGTGGTATAGATGTCACATGGGAATCAGAAGCGCCATTATGTGCCACGTGGATGTACAAGGCCGATTCTACCTGTTTACTTTCACTTCGGAAAAGATCTATTTTCCTGAAATCACGATTTACAACAGCTATTTTCCGACGACATGTAAAGATTTGGCGACTCAAACGCATCCTCAAGCCACTTTTCCCTATTATCCCTATAGAAATTAGAGGCTTCATGTCACTTAAAACGAAAAGAATGGTATATATTGCGTTAGTACAGTGAACTATGTACACGGTATCAGCGGTTGGTGGTGTTGCATTCTCACTTTAGTGGAAGAGGTGTGCAACAAAAACTTCTGATAAAGGTGTTTATCAAATTTTAAGGTAATTTTAGGGTGTTAACACTCAGAGAGAATGTTGAATAAGGGACAGATATCAATAATTGTAAGCACGCAGTAAGCACCTATTAGGGTAAAATTAAGATAGGCTCCTCTCCTCAGTACAAGGGTTTTTCTAAAGGGAGGAGTAAGCATTGTTGGATGTACATATGTAACAGAATATTACACTTAAAAAACTCTGCAAATTCATTCACGAGGGTTGGTTATTCCTCGGACCAGGTGCATGAAGACTCATTTCGTCAACATGGAGAAAATGGGGGAAACGGTGGGTGTGGCGGGCCCCGGACCCATTTCATTGGATTCAGCATCCAAAGTTATTGGAAAATGATACCCAACACGCCTAGTTTGCCTTTCATTCAAGGAATAACCAACCATGAATGAAAGATTGTCTAACGCGATTGCACCGCATTGGACGTGATTTTTCATAGCAATTATGATGTGTTCGCGAGCAGTCTGAAGGACGTTGTATGATTCTTATTTGGTGAAAATGCCATCCAGATCCAACCAAACAGTCTGGAGTACTCATAAAGCACACACGAAGCTGATCAGTGTCACCGTTGATGACTTCATTGTGATGGCACACAGTGCCGGAAGTAGCAGCATTACTACCCTTAGCGCAAGAGAAGGGCTGTACCAGTTCAAATTTGCGCCATTTCGTCTCACTATCGCTCAGCTGCTGCATTCCGAATGACTTAGCGATAGTTGCTGAAGAACATCAATAGTCGGAAAGTAGCAAAAGTCTATCTGGATGACATTCAGGAACACCTGGAAGTGATTGAAACTAACGTAGTTCCTTCAGAGATCGACAACATCACGAAAACATCATATCACTCCCTGCTTTGTAAACCAGACCTAATGAAGCTGGAAGCAATCTACAAGTGATTTGGAAGTGATAAGAGCAACGTGTGTTCTTTCAGACGTTGTTTTCAGGGTACGCCGGTTCTTCAATACGCCATCCAGGTCGTTTTCGGTGGTCTCAAAATCTGAAATTTTGACCAGGAACCCGATTCCGGCTTGAAACTTTTTCAGTCCGATCAGAGCAAATTCGGGGGGTGAGGGGTCAAATTGTGTTCTTCGAAAAATGGATTTTCGAGATTTTTGGCGATCTTAGTGGGGGTATCATTTTCCACTAAATTTTGGACGCTGAATGGGTCCAGGACACTTCTCACTCATTGTATCCCCCCCATCTGGTCAGTGGTCCTAAAACTAACCAACCCCTGTGAAAGACTTTGCAGCATTTGTCTAACATGGTTTTGCTCAAGTTGAAGAAAGGCGAAAACTGTTCCGATTATCACAGTAATTATCGTATTACATCATTACGTTGAGAATTTTTTCTGGCACTCAATGATTGCACAGGTGGGAGGATAGATCGTGAGGCACTGAATAGGGCTGTTTAGAAAAAAATACTTCTACCAAAGTTGGCGTGGAATGTGGACGGACATTTGCTTATTTTAATCTAGACACCTTGAAATGTCAAAAAAAAAAATTTTGGGCCGAATCGGAGAGATTAGATTGACTTTTTGCATGAAAACCTTGATTATTCAAGGAATAACCAGCAACTCATCATAATTACCCCCTCCCCCTACCACTACCCTCATGTAATGCCATCGGCCACCGGCAAGAACCCCCTTTACGACCAACCTACTAAACGTCGCCCACCAAATATTCATACCGTCTCCAACATCTCCGTCCATGCCACTCCCGCCTCAGCTCGTCTTTCGCCTCATGTGAAGCCCTCGCGGGCTCGGCATTTTTTATTACGCTCGTAAACTTATAGAATCCATTATACTCTCGTTATCTTCACTTTCTTCCCCCGTCGGTACAACCTTCGCTGTATCTTTCTCCTTACTATGCCTTCCTTTCCCTTCAGGGCTTGGTTTCGATCCGTAGCCTAATTTCGTAACGCAAGAACTCGCTGAATACGAAGATGCAGAATATTCGAACCATATCGCACGGGGAAATACATTTTACCCACGTCCCTCTAAACTACAATCGATTCCTACCTAATACGATTGGGTGAGCCAAATAAAAGATTCATTGTGTTCCCTGGGCTATGAGCCGATTTGGGAGTTACAATTTCAATTCAATTCAAAATACCTTTATTTGTCAAAATGACATAAGGCTGAGTTGACAGCGAATATTGCATCTTAAGTACATGTCTATAATAATACGTAATCTATTAAGTACAAATCTGGTAATAATTTACAATTTAATTGTGAGGCTTACACTTTGCATACGAATAAAGAACACTTAAGGAATGACACTGGAAGATAATTGCACTCCTCATTAATTGGAAAAATAAAATTAAAACAGAAAATCATTCATGGCTAGAGAAAAGCCACAGATACTTGCTAGTCGAAAAGGCATAACATTCTGGTGTTTAGGACAGCATTCACGTAATTAAAGTCTCTTTAAGTCGAGTTCATTTGGTGTGCGGATGATTGGAATGGCAAATTCGGGGTGGAGGAGATATGGGCAAACCGCTTCTCTGTGCGATTTATATAGTAGGCAGCTGAAGAGGACAGGGAAGAGGGTCTGATCTTGGCGGAGGGTGCAGTCTGGGCATGTTTCCTTTGGAGACAATTTGAAGCGCCGATTTTTCCCAATCTTTAATACTGCGCTGTAGTGCCCCATCATCCTTATTTGAGCGAGGAGCCTTTTCTGGCTGAAAGGGGCCTGTAGGCGTAAGTATTCTTGTGGCCCGGGCCGAGGGGTATAGAGGTAGGAATAGGCCTCGCTGAAAGCAGACCCAGACAGGCTGGCTAGGTCTAGATCAAAGAGATGAAGCCTGGCGGTGTCAAGCACAGCCGGGATTGAGGCGAGTACAGCAGACGCTTCGGTCTCCACTTGCAGCTTTTCCCCTGTGCATTTGTCAGCCAAGTCCTTCATCTGTGAAAACCAATTGAACCGACGGTCATTTTTTGGGTTTTTGTCCTGCTCAATGAGGGCTAGTAGGCACTGGTTCACCTTTGCCAAGAATCTGAGCGCCTGTCTTAGTACTGCCAGCGCGAGGGGCGGTTCTCCGGATTCGAGTCTAACCATCCTGGAGTGCACTGTGGCAGTCCAAGGACGCGTCTGAAGTACTGCACCTGCGTGCACTCAATCTCCTTGGTGTATCTAAGAGCCCAGACAGCAGCACCATACATGAGAACACCCAACACTGAGGCCTTGAAGGCTCTGGCGATTGACTCCCAGGAAGAGCAGCTACCCCGGTTCAGGGTGTCCACTACTATACCAGAGGCAACTCTGGCTTTACTGATCCGGGAGTAGCATGCTTTGCTGAATAATGTCGAGCCGCTGAGGTGGATCCCCAGATAGTTAACTTAATTCTGCAATTTAACCGTTTCTCCATTGTAGGTAAAAGGAATCTTCTGCCTGGATTTGGGAGTTACAAGATGCCAACAAAATAGCAAAAAATATCCACGGAATCATGGAAAATGTCAAGATGAAATATAAAAGTATTAATCACCTAAGAATTAACCAGTCCTCGTACGACAAGCAGTATAAATCCATCCAGTTTGACTGCCCCGAACTCTCCCTGACGATATTAAGGACAAGAATCTGCTGGAGATTACCTTAAAACATGAAAGAAAAACGATGCAAATCAGTGGCCAAACGGGACTACCCCGGCCAAAACAGGACGTATGACCAGCTTAACAGGGACCTAACCCATCCCTGGTCGTTAAATAATAATTGTTGAGCGCCACCCCTATAAAGTGAGAAACGTACAATGGTTTTTCAGCTTATTGAGTCATTATTTAATGTAAAATTTAGCGTGGCCCAAATTGGCCCTTGGCTCACTGGCCCGGACATGTATGGGCCATTGGGGGACACACCTAAGGCCGGGTACACACGTTGAGGATTTCCGGAGAGGAATTCCTCTGAGGAAAACCTCAGAGGCGGCCGGAGCCGGACGGAGCATCCACACGACGCGCGAGGCCTTTTGAGGAAACTGTGTAGTTGTAGTAGCCGGAACCCCGGCCTCAGGCGGCCTTTCCAAAAATTGGAAAGGCCTGGTGGCCTGTACAGTCCGCCTTAACTGATGGCCTCGACCCGTCCACACGGTCCGTCGGCCGGAGAGGTTGGCCTCAACGGGGAATCCTCTCCGGAATCCTCAACGTGTGTACCCGGCCTAAAGTAAAACTCTATTTTCTACATTTTATTGATTTTTTGGGAGGGATTTTCAAAAGAGCTATAGCGTGTCCCAAATAGGGCCACGATTCTCTACTGGTTTGTCCCATTCTGGCCCACATGGCGCTAGAGGCCCAATAAAGGCCTGAATAAATTTAGTCCATCAATAATTTTTAAATTATTTCACTTTCGATTTGTTATTGTTTCCACATAACTAAAATGACAGCTTGGAAAAACGTTTTCTCTGTAATGAGCTGTGGAGTCGATTCGCAGGAGGTTATGAATTGTAAACGCGGACACCTGTGTAAGAGAGAGGGAGTGGGGATGAAGCGAGGGGGATGGAGCGAGAGGACCGCTCAGTTGCTTGTTTACAGAAGGTATTGGTGTTGAGGAGATAATGGGGAGTTTCCGATGAGGAGGAAGCAAGGGAAAGGGGAGAGATTCGCCACAGAAAAACCAACGGTAATTCAACGACCAGAAGGGTTGGAAGGGCAGTTGTGTGAGGGAGGGGGGCGTACGTGCACCAGTTCCGATATTGGACGCCCTCGACGCACCCCAGATTTTCCCTGCAGGTCCAATATCCTCCTTCATTATTGCTCCTTATACCTTCGGAAACCACCCTCGCGGTTCTTCCATTTGTGCGGGTATGGACAGCCTGTGCTCGGAGTTTCCAACTGGTTGGATCGAAGGGTGGCGATCCTTTGATCATATTGCCATCGTGGCCACGTAAGGTCCTGAGGAAGTGGCGAAGAGGAGGAAAGCATTACAGCAAAGCAGCTGGTCGCTGGAATGAGCACTTATTCGGCCGTTGTGGTTGTCCCGTTATCCATGAGCACTGAACCACAAAATACTTTTCAAACTTCGTAAATCAAAATCAAAAAAGCTTCGAATACTTTCACAGGGGTTGGATATTCCTTGGACAAGGAGCATAGAGAAATTGGGTAAAACTGGAGTGTCCCAGACTCATTCCAATCGATTCATCGTCCATAACCTCTTCCGGTTGAGCGCCAACAGTTCTACGACCCATCCTATTGGATTCAGCGTCCAAAATTTAGTGAAAAACAATACCCCGAACGCCTAAATTGCCAAAAATCTATAGGGAAGGCTGAGAGAGAGAAGGTTTGAATGACAACGATGCGTTATAGTATGTAGTACTTAGGCAAGGCAGAGATATTACTTGGTAATGGTAGATCCGAACTCACCAAGTTGGCCAGATTTGTACGCCTTGGTGGTGAGTTCCAGGGTTCAATCCCTTGGTGGGGTTGAACCAGGCTTTTTCCAGCCACCCTGGTAGGGCGTTCCCGGGCTGGATCCTTTGGTGGGGTCGAGCCAGGGCATTCCCATGTGCCTTACTGCGCTCCCTGCCCGTTCTGATTTTATTAGTACTATGCTATTTCAGGTTTACAATAGTTGTGAGGCATCACACATTTTGACGGACATTTGCCTATTTTCGTCTTTAGACGCCCAGAAAGTTCCCCAAGCTTTGGGGCAAATTGGAGAGGTGCTTTCTGTATGATTCAAGGAATATCCAATCAAAATGAAATGAGTCAATACTTGTAATATGGTAGTAGCAAGGAGCAAGATTGGTATGTGAACTGGTCCAACCTTTGCTGGACGAGGACAGCTCATTGCCATGCTCTGGTTTGAGGCTTCCAGCTCAAGGGGTGAGCCGTCATTATTTTGGCTATTATAATATTGGGTGATACAGCGGCCACTGTTTTGGTGGTAGTGGCTGCGAGTGAGCGTTATTTTGGAGCTAAGAAAATCTTACGACTCAATTTGATGTAATCAGGCCTCTTTTTAAAGGGAATGAAATTGCATTAGCGGAACAAGGGAGGTAGTGAGTCTTCTGAAAGGAGCCAAACTCGTTTAAGGTTGGAGAGAGAAGAAAAAGGTTGCCGAGGAACGGTGTTGTTATGAGGACGAGGATGAGGCAGAAGCGGACTTTCGGTCTCTTGTGAGAGCTGACCTCACTCTACAACGCTCTTCCACGCTCTCCAGACCCCCCCCCCCCCTCCAGTACCATCATAGCTCACCTCGTTGGCACATCTTCACCACAAGCTGCTAGTACTCCTGCATAGTGGAAGGCTTTTGAAAAGAGGCATTGACGCCCCCGGTCCTTTGACCCCCCACCCCTTCAAGACTCCAACCATCCATTCAACCGCCCCCTGACTTTTTTCTTTTCACGATACACCTGACTCTTGCGTCTAATTCCCAGTCTTCACACCTATGGTCCACCTTTACGCGTTGACACTCTTTATCCACTTCATCGCTGCAACCCATTGGCCTCTAATACTTTCCAGGCTGTTGACTCTCGTCTTTGGCGTCACTTTCCTGCATTTACGGCTGGTCAATGGGATTCTCCATGAAGATGTAGTGACAATTCAAACCGGCAAACATGATGACAATTATTACGAATGCGGAAACTGGGAAGACTGATTAGACTCAGCTCATGTTTGAGAGTGGATTTTGGTTGGTTATTCCTTGAATAATCAATTTATGTTTTCATGCAAAAAGTCAAACTATCCGATTCGGCCCAAAAATGATTTCTGGACGTTTTATGGTGTCTAGATTAAAATAGTCAAATGTCCGTTCGCTGTACGCGCCGTTTCAGGTAGTAGAAATTTTTCTAAAAATCTGAAATTTGGGTCAGGGACCCGTTTCAGGCTTTAGTTGGTCTTCAAAATTGCTCAGCCCGATCGGACCAAATTTAGGTGGAGTAGGGGTAAAAATGGGTATTTCGAAAAATGGATTTTCGAGATTTTTAGCGATCTAGGCGTGTGGGGTATCATTTTTCACTGCATGTTAGACGCTGAATCCAATGAAATGGGTCACAGAACGATCAGAACCCACCAGAAGAAGTTATGGGTCCAAATGGGTATCTATCCACATATTTTGAATATGTGTTTTCGCGATTTCTGATACCTAAACGTGTGGGGAATCATTTTCCATTAATTTTTGGATCCTGCATCGATTGGAATGGCTCAGGGACCCACCACCAGACCAAATTTTGGGCTGGATAGGGTTCAAATTTGTACTTCGAAAATAGGATTATTCAGATTTTTGGTGATTCGGGGGTGTGGGGTATCAATTTCCACTAAAAATCCACTTTGGAATGAGTCTCCTTGCTCCTGATCCGAGAAATAACCAATATCTGTGAATGCATTTGCAGCGTTTTGTATACTAGTAAGAGTATGCCGTGATGGGCCCAAAAATGTATATAAGTAGCCAGTAAAATAGTAATTCATCCAAATATCGAACTTGTAGTTCAAGAATCATTCATTCTTGTTTCACTCATTTTTTTTCTGATTAGGTATTATTCAATACATTTTTGATGAATGTAATTTTTCAAAATCCAAATGTACTAATTGTACCATTGTGATGTGCCGAAATTGTACCAGCCATTGGGATTTAATTATTGGTGAAAAACTGGCAGATATTGGCCAAGGTTTCTCCTT
Organism: Cyrtorhinus lividipennis; assembly: GCA_019603395.1. Taxonomy (NCBI): domain Eukaryota; kingdom Metazoa; phylum Arthropoda; class Insecta; order Hemiptera; family Miridae; genus Cyrtorhinus; species Cyrtorhinus lividipennis. The sequence continues at coordinate 15,638,608 of CM034003.1, read as the reverse complement.
GTTGAAGGTTATGAAAGGAAAACACAGTGAATTCATTCACAGGGGTTGGTTACTCTTTGGACTAGGAGCATGGGGAAAACAGTAGGTTGTGGAGTGTCCCGGACCAATCGATTAAGTGTCCGAAATTTTGTGGAAATTGATACCCCACACTTCTAAGTACCCGAAATCTCGAAAACTGCTATCAAACTAGGTAGGTAGGTACCCATCTTGACCAAAAACCCCCTTCAGTGGGCGCTAATTGGTCGGGGACCCGTCCCAATGGATTCAGCGCCAAAAATTTAGAAAAAAAGATACCCCATAAATCGCCAAAATCTTGAAATTACATTCTTCAAAAAACACATTTTGATTCCTACCTTAAATGTTGCCCAATAGAACTGATAAGATTCGAGGACCAAGAAGATCCTCTGACCAAAATTCAGGTTTTCAGACAGATTTCTACTACCAAAACCTGGACGGCGGACGGCGACAAACTATGTATTTTGAAACATGGATTTTCGAGATAATCGGCAATATAGGCGTGTGGGGTATTATTTTTTACTAATTTTGACGCTGAATGCAATGAAACGGGTCCCGGAGCGATTGCCGCCCCCCAAAAGAGGTTAAGGGCCAAAATGGGTATATATTTATCGATTTTGAACGTAGGTTTTCGAGATTTTCAGGTACCTAGGCGTGTGGGGTATCATTTTTCACTAAATTTTGGACGCTGAATCGATTGGAATAGGTCCCTATGCTGCTGGGCCGAAGAATAGCCAACCCCTGTGAATGAAAATGCAGTATTTTTGATCTGGACACCTTGAAGCGCAAACTGTCGATTTTTGGGGCGAATCGGAGACTTGATAACTTTCTGCATGAAACCATACGTTGATTAGCATTGAATAACTAACCATAATTCACTTGAGATTGAAATACGCGTTTCTTAATGTGAGTAACTAATGGAAAGAGCGTTTTTAGCTGAGTGAGTGTACGTCACTAAAAATTAAGAATCATTCCATTCAAAATATCTTTTCATTTTCTCTAAATTTGAATAAAACGGCAACTGGATCTATTCAAATGAAAAATATCCAAAAAAGTAGATGTGACAATTTGGAAATCGTACGGATATAATTACAGTCAAGACACCTCATCACGTCATAACGTATGTAGCTTCGTAAAAACACCTTATAATTTTTTACCCGGATGAGAAGTTCCGAAAACCCCTTCCTTTCATAAGTAAAAGCGAGCAATGAGATTTTCCCATTGTTCGGCTCTAAAACAAAAGACATAAATATTCCGACCATTGTAATGAGCAGTGGATCCGTCTTAAAGACCATTGTTCCGGTACCCCCCATTCGCAACGTCGTTCCAACCCCTTTCTTTCACCAACCATTGCTTTCGACGACCAGGGTTTCCATTCCGGAATAGAAGAAATTCTTATTATTTCTCACCGGAAAAAAGGCGCAGACTAATACACCGCACAATGTTTCCTTCTAATGCTTTTTTTTAAAGAAATTGAAAATTTTTTTTTCCCCGATTTTTTTCTGTTTTCATTTTAACTTCGAGATTTCTATGCGGTGTCTCCTGTGCTTACTTGGGTATTCATTATAAATCTTCTCGAATATAACGTGCATAATTATCCCTAATGATGTTTCAGAAGAAACGATTATATAGATGATGAACGGTGCAAATTCTTTCACAGGGGTTGGTTATTCCTCGGATTACGAGCATTGGGACTCACTGCAATCGCTTCAGCGTCCAAAATTTAGTGGAAATCGACACTCCACCTGCCTAGATACCAGAAATCTCGAAAACCCATATTCAAAATACGAAGATATACACCCATTTCGTCCGAATAGTCAGACAAGAAATCAACTCAAAAATCCTCGGACCAGGCGCATTGAGACTCATATTAATCGATTCAGCGACCAAAATTTAGTCGTAAATGATACTCCACAAGCATAGGTACCAGAAAAAACACACAAAATGGGTAGATAGATACCCATTTTGACCCATTTTAACCTCTTCCAGTGGGTGCCAATCATTCCAGGACCCGTCTCATTGGATTCAGCGTCCAAAATTTAGTGGAAAATGATACCCCACACGCCCAGGTTCCAGAAATCTCGAAAACACATATTCAGAATGGGTAATATATACCCAATTTTACCCATAACTTCTTCCAGTGGGTGCCAATCGTTCTGGGACCCGATTCATTGAATTCAGCGTCCAAGATTTAGTGGAAATTGATACCCCACAGCCCAAAATCTCGAAAATTTGATAACTTTTTCAGGCATTTTTGTGTTTTGGAATTTTTAATTTTACTAAGTACCTATCTAACTTTCAAACTTTTAAACATTTTCATTGGGCAATTTTGATATTCGAATAATTTGTATAATTTCATTTTTTAAATCAATATTGTGTAATGGTATAATTGGGTAACCTTTTGGGTTTTTTTTTTGCTAATTTTCTTTTTTTGTAATTTGTAATTTTTTGTTTATGGTTTTTTATGAGCATATTGTACCATGTGCATTATGATAAAATTACTTTTGACGTGAGAATTGTTTTCATTCACTGATTCTCAAAATTAGAAGGTACTTGATGTGACAAATTCATAAAAATATTGTTTATAATACGTGAATAATTGGTTAAGTACGAGCCAAATTGTCTGTGCACATATGTTACAATTCTAAATCTTGATCACAAATTGACAATAAACTTCATTATCAGATTCCCAATAAAGTCAACCGAATCGGTGTTGTGGTAGCAAAATGTAGGTAGCAGTAGGGTGATTCCCTCCAAATTTCAACTTCCTAAACAAAAATCCGGATTTTAGGTGGTGGTTCAAACATTAAAAACGCCCTCCTGAAAAGTAAAGAAATTTGAGTTACCCACTTATTCACTGGGGTGACAGATTTAGTCGAAAATGATACTCCACACGCCTAGATCGACGAAAAACTCAAAAATCCGTTTTTTAAAAACACATTATTCAATGAATAACCAACCAAAACGCTGCAAAAGGGTTTGTTATTCCTCGGAACAGCAGCATGGAGACTCATTCCAATCGATTCAGGGCCCAAAATGTAGTGGAAAATGATACCCAACACGCCAAGGTACCAGAAATTTCGAAAACACATGCGAAAAGGGTAGATAGATACCCATTTTGACCCAAAACTTCTTCCAGTGGGTGCCGATTGTTGTAGGACCCATTTCATTGGATTCAGCGTCCAAAATGTAGTGTAATATGACCTATACGCCACCCCATACGCTATACCCTAAACGCTATAACCCATACGCCTAGGTACATAGCAAAAATGCTGCGGTTTCACATTTGTGAGTCACATTTCTTCATAAAAACAAAAAAATTTACGCACATGCGCCTCGTTATACGCCCAAGAAATCCAATCCCTCAGCTCCATGGTCCGATTTTATTTATTTATTAATATTACAATAATCCGCATTTTCAACCAACGTAAAAAATAACCCGCAAAAGAAGTTGCTATTAAGAATTAAAAAATAAATAAATAAGGTATTAGGCGATTATCGCGACTAACTGATGGATTAGGGTTCTCACCCGTCGATGCGGCAAATGAGAGATTCTCAAATAAATAATCCTGTTTTCATGACTGAAGTCAACATAAGTCCAACTTGTATGACAATTTGACAGTTGGTTTTCGAAAAATGTCCCGCCAAATCGAACCAAGGTGAAGGTAGGGGTAGGAATGTATTCATAGGAACACAATTTTCGGGACTTTTTGGATACCTAGGCATGTGGGGTATCATTTGTGCCAATCGTTCTGGGACCCAATTTATTACATTTAGGGTGCAAAAATTAGAGGAAAATGATACCCCACACGCCTTGGCACACAATTTCGCCTGATTGGGCTGAAAAGTTTCGAGGACCAATTAGAGCCGGAAACGGGTCCCTGACCAAGATTCTAGTTTTTTAGAAAATTGTCTACTACCACAGGCATTAACAGCGGACGGACGTTTGACTTTTTTGATGAAGACATCTTGAGACGCCCAGAAATAAAATTGTGGGCCGAATCGGAGAGATTGACTTTTTGCATGAAAACATGGGTTGATTATTTTAGGAATAACCAACCAAATTCCAGTTGACGTCCGTGTGCAATTCACCCTAAATTTGTATTAATATGTTTCCCAAAATTTTGGTTGGTTATTACGAATTTGCAGCGTTTTTCTCTTTATGAAGCAATCGATGTGTGGAATATCGATATTTTATTGATCAAAACCCATTTCTAAATTGGAGTTTTCGGCAAATATCTGAATTAAAATGTACGTATACTTTATGTACAGAGTTTTTAGTCGATCGTGGTCGCACCGAGTGATGACCTCAAAAACACGATTTTCTCCAAAATGTAGGTGATTTTGAGAACAATAAACCACCTGGAATGAATTTGTGTCGTTTTTATCAACGACGATCGGCCGAGGGGCGTATAATGACCGCGACTATAAAGTTCACGGCTGATTATCCGGTCGACAGGGCGGTGGGCTGAGACGGTGAGACGCCGAGGGTGTGTTACGTTGGAGCGAGGCGGCGAGGGGGTGCGGGGACGGGGACGGGGCGGAGCTAAACTGGGTTATGCCGGGGAAAATATCTGGGTCAACCCCAGACACCGGGTCACTTCGCCCGTCCTCCCTCGTACCCTTCCCCGCGGCGGAGCTCTAATAACACGGTGAAACGAAGTTGAGCCGCCAAAGGTTCGAAAGGATGGGAGAAGCCAAAACGAATCAGTTGCTATCGCCCCGATACGACCTTCTGGAAACCTTTGGCTTCGAACGTTATACATACACCAGGGCGGGCGCCCTTGTGAAAGAAAGGGAGGTTATCCTCAAGGGACAAGTGGAATTCCATTACCCACTTGCAAACTTGTCAGTTCTTCCACGATACTTTATCCAACCCTTCATCCCTCGTAAACTTCTAAACAGATTGTTGATATTTGTTATAAACCAAGTTTACAGCATACCTGCTTACTTAACTATGACAGAGCAGAGCAAATGAAGTGCAAAATATAGAAATAAATTGAAATTTGATACATTCTTCAATAAAATTCATATGAACGGAAAACTTTCTGGCACAGGGATTGACATTCACAGTGTAGGTTTGCTATGAGCAAGGTATAGATGCAACACGAAGATGGGTTATTACTAACGAGAACATAATATGACCCCCTAACATATGATGATTATATGGGGCCCCGCCTTTGAGGCCAGACGTTTGAAATACTACATAAAATACGTACGCCGTCCGCCGTCCACACCAATTTTGGTAGTAGAAAATTTTCTAAAAATCTGAAATTTGGGTCAGCTGTAGTTGATCCTCGAATTTTTTCAGCTCGATCGGACCAAATTTGGGTGGGGTAGGGGTCAAAATGTGAATTTTGAAAAACGGATTTTTGAGATTTTTTGCGATCTAGGCGTGTGGGGTATCATTTTCTGCTATACTCTGGACGCTGAATCTAATGAAATGGGTCCCAGAACGATTGGCACCCACTGGAAGAGGTTATGGGTCAAAATTTGTATCTATCTACTCATTTTGGATATGTGTTTTTGAGATTTCTGGTACCTAGGCGCTTGGGGTATCGTTTTCCATTCATTTTTGGACGCTAAATCGATTGGAATCAGCCTCCATGCTCCTAAACCGAGGAATTTAGTAAGAATTTGCACCATTTTTACAATGAATTTGAGCAACCATAAATTTCTCACGTTTTGGATGCCACCGCCACGTTGGCTCTTGGATGTGGGCTTGCAGTGAACCAAAATACTTCAAGCATTATCTCACATAGAGTGAGATCTACCCCCCCCATCTCTTTCCCTCCAATGCTTTAAGTGCGATAAGTGAAGAAATCCTCGGGGGAACGGAATCTCCTCGACCGTTCTCAAGCCCACGTAAGGACTAAGAACCTTTGTGAAGTCCAACCCTCGTCTTCAACTCAGATATCATCGTCCTAACCTCAAAAGCTCACGGACTCACGTACCGATAAGCGCTTCACAATGGCCCCTCTAATACCACCCCTTCTCCCACTACAGGACGTACGAGGTCTTGCTGAGTATTCCAATTAAAAATTCATTCATCATGGCCATAATCGTTCCCTGTAGAAAAAAATAATTCCAGAATTTATTTTCCTGCATCATGTCCCACCCAGGAATTTCATTGGAGATATTTCCCGGCGATTATCTACCCAGGAATAAACAAGGTAATTTCTTTTACAACTATTTATAGATAGTTGAGGAATAAATTGACCGTTTTTACGATTATATTCCTCAGTTTATCGCATTTCAAGGTGTCTAGATCAAAATAAGCACATGTCTGTCCACCTTCACAATGTTTTTGGTAGCAGAAAATATTCTCAAATTCTGACATTTTGATCAGGGACCCGATTTCGGCTTTAGTTGGTCTTCGAAACTTTTCAGCCCGATCGGACCAAATTGGGGAGTATGGTGTCAAAATGGGCATTTCAAATAATGGATATCCGGGATTTTTGGCGGTCTTGGCGTGTGGGAGAACATTTTCCATTAAATTTCAGACGCTGAAACCAATGAAAAGGGTCTCGGAACCATCGTCGCTCACCGGAGGAGGTTATGGGTCAAAATGGGTACCTATCTACCCATTTTGCATGTGTGTTTTCGAGATTTGTGGTACCTAGGCGTGTGGGGTATCATTTTCCCCTACATTTTGGACGCTGAATCGATTGGAATGAGCCTCAATGCTCCTGGTTCGAGGAATAACCAACCCCTTAGACTTAGCAGCGTTTTTTAAAAATTTTTTTATTAGAAGTATAATGTCCAAAAGGTGCGGTACAACTCAATCACGTGTAGTTTTTGCTCATAGTTTAAATGCTGGGGAAATATTATGGAAATAATCGCCTATAACAGCCTATTTTCGACTAATATGGTAGCAACCCTCACTGATAATCGCTGCTAATGTGATATTTTCAGTAATTTCGTTACGTATACAATCCAACCTTCCTCATCTAACCTTTTTCGAACGTAAATTTTGTATTCGGCAGTATTTTTAGGAGTTCTTTCCATGTGAAGCGAAAATTTTTTAAAATTTAATCGTGAGGTGGTCATTGTATTTTCAGATAGTACAAGGCCAATTTAATTCCATTTCCTCTACTACAATTATGGGGCCGAAGGTGGCCGAGGCTGTTAAGGCGTCGGTCTCTAAGGGCTCGAGACTCCTGTGGTCAGAGTTTCGAGGCTGCTGGTTCGAATCCAGCACCCCCGGCGTTTACTCGACGTCGTGAGGCCAATATAGTACCGGCAGTAAGTATCCAAAATGGTTGTCCGGGGGCATATCACAACATGCGTGTTTGCCTTTGTAGTCTGGCTTGCCTTGCTTTGTGACCACCCAGGGGCTAGTACAATGGGCCACTAGGCCTAGGTGCGGGGGGTGAACACTGCAGTGAAGACTGCAGTGGACACCCCCTCTACCCCTGTGTAATTAATCTACTACAATTATCATTTTCACATAGATAAAGAAAATATTTTCCAATATACCTATTGACTTATTTTAGAGAATTATTGTAAAATATCATTGAAAATCTGCTCGATGATTATGAACAAACAAAAAATGGTTAATGCCAGATTGGAAACAGTCCGAAGAATCACTTTGAGAAGCATAAATTATCTGGGAATGTTGAAGAGGCAAAGTTACGACCTGTCATGAAATCTAAGGGAAGCAGAAAACATTTCTTGAAATTATGAAAAAAGAAAAACATGATAATTCGCCCTGAAATTTTGATGAATTTTTAGTTTTTCGGTCACATCCACTGATTGGTTCTCTAATTTGCCAAAAATCATTCCACTCTGTAGCTATTCATCTTGTTGTAATACAACCGTCAAAAATTTGTTTCAATTTATTTATTTTTTTTTTTTTCAGTTTTTCTGATGTAGTTAGACACTTTTTCGGGAACACCCACCGAGTTATGTAGGAGTCCAACAGCACCTACCTTGATGTACGGTGATCAGCCTGGGAGTGTTCAGTTCATTATTCCGGGCTGAATCCCTTTTGGACTTATGCAGGTTCACAGAGATGAATTAAATCTGGCGACTAGTTTGACTTGTGGTTTTGCCTTGTACTTAGCGTCGCCATTTTGTGTCCAAAGAACGGAAATAGCTTCAAATTGGAAGTAAACTCTTGGCTATTCGAGATTGAGCCTGGATTGGTTGTCACGACAGTCGTGAGTCTCCAAATAGCGGGAAGGTGGAGCTAATAAAAGGCCAAAACGATCCAAACCGACCCCCCCCCCTTCCTATTACACCAAGAGGGAAATGGTTTCCTTTTAAGCCGCTCGAGAAAGAAGGAAGGCACTCGGAGGGTCAGGAGATGAAGGGATAGAGTGGAAGGACCACGAGTTCACTCGAGGAACGTGGAGCATTTCTCAATCTCATGGGATTTTGAGGCCATCTCCATTGCCGGGCCCCTCAAATAGTCCGACCACCTCGGTCTCGACCCATTTCTTATACCTCTACTTTGCTCTACCCCCTAAATGGCCCTCATAAATATCTGTATTATTGTACTTTATATTGCGCTGTTGGTATTGAGGTAACTTTGCTTCCTTCTCCCGCATTTTCTCTAACTGGCCGGATCTCATTCTAATCTTGAAGAAAAAATATAAAACACAGGAAATTGAAAAAAAAAAAAAAAAAATTGTTAGTTTTGACTATACACAAAGGAAAGAGCTTATCTTGGAAGCGAAGAGGAATAAATAACATAACCATTTTGGTACAAATTCATGAAGCAATTCAGCTAATTTAAAGCTATTTCCGTTATTTGTACACAAAGTGGCGACGCTAAATACAAGTCAAAACCTCATGTCAAACTAGTCGCCAGATTGATTCATTCAATTCGACTCTGTGAACCTGCATAAGTCCAAAAGTAGCAGCATTGGCACCCACCGGAAGAGGTTATGGGTCAAAATGTGTATTTACCTACCCATTTTGGTTATGTGTATTCGAGATTTCTGGTACCTAGGTGAGTGGAGTCCACTCCATGCTCCTGATCCGAATTAATTAAGAATTTGCATCATTTTTACAATAAATTTGAATTTGGTAACTTTGCTTCCTTCCTTCTCTAACTGGCCGGATCTCATTCTAATCTTAAAGAAAAAATCAAAAACACAGAAAATTGAAAAAAAAAAACTTGTAGGTACTACCATTTTGATTATTTACGAAGGAAAGAGTTTATTTTGGAAGCGAAGAGAAAATAAATAAGAACCATTTTGGAACAAATTCTTAGAGAAATGTGGTACTTAAATCACTATTTTGGTTGGTTATTCCTTGAAAAATCATTCTATGTTTTCATGCAAAAGTTCAACCTCTCGCTTGGGGACCCGTTTCATTGAATTCAGCGTCAAAAGTAGTCGAAAATTATACCCCACACGAATATATTGCCGATTATCTCGAAAATCCATGTTTCAAAATACATAGTTTGTTGCCATCCGCCGTCTAGGTTTTTGGTTGTAGAAAAATGTCTGAAAACCTGAATTTTGGTCAGAGGCTCTTCTTGGTCCTCGAAGCATTCCAGTTCTATCGGGCCAAATTTAGGGTAGGGATCAAAATTTGTATTTCAAGAAATGAATTTTCGAGATTTTTGGCGATCTAGGCGTGTGGGGTATTATTTTCCACTAAATTTTGGACGCTGAATCTGAGAATCTGGGGTCCTTTAAGCGAAAAGAGAAGATGAATACGATATTGGACGTAATTTTCATAAAGAACGAGGCAAGTATAGCGAGTATCGAAGGATTGGCGCTCAAAACAGTTCAAAGAAGGGTGGAGTCCAATTTAGAGGTAAATGGAGGGGCTCTGGGATGGAGGGTTGATAAGTTTGATAAAATGAAAAATGACTCTTATTGAGAGTTGGACATTAGTGATATGTCCATGAAGATACTAATACCGCAAGACTTGGGAGTCTTGAAGGAGGGGTTGGTCGTTCGCGCCGGATGCTGTTCATGTTCCCGTTGATAAAGGGTGTTTCTGCCTGCGACAGGCCACGTGATTGTAGGCCATGTAATTACATTCGAATCAAAACGCCAATTCAGCTTAAATCACTTCCTGGAAGTTAGGGATTTTTAATTCTGATTGATGAGGTAATTTTGGATCGCTCGTCGAATTCAGCCGGATTCAACCCCATTAATTTTGCATAACATCTATGACGGGATATCGACGGGGTGTAGGAAGGGTTTCGACCGGAGGTTACTGTTACGGAGATGACGAGGCAATGCTAGCGGGAGAGCGGAGGAGTTAAGACAGAAAGGGGATGAGGTTGGGAGAATACACCCCAACAGACCAAGTTAGGGGTGGAAGGGGCGTTCGTGTAGCACCGTCCAACCTCCTCCGCGCTCTTGGTCGTGTATCGATCTGTACTACCTCAGCTGAGGGCGTGCGGAAGTTGGGTGGACCGTATGGTCATGCGAGATGGATGTGGAAGGTTGGCGAAGGGGTTGGGGAGGAACGGAAACGTGTTATCCTGCACCCCCCATTTCCAAGGATGCTCTCGTGATCACGTGACTGCCAGAGCTACATCACTTTTGGCGCGACCGAGCTTCAAATTTTAAAAGCAGCGCACACACAGTCGCCAAGGCCGTTTTCTCTGTAAATTGTTGTTGCACGGACCAAAACACGATCTCGCCTCGCACTAACAACAGCACACTTTTACGATAGAATGTGACTGCGTGTTGTCGCTTTTGGGACCATGTTCATGGTCACTAGTCCTTGTAAATTCATAAAGGTGTACCTCATCTTGCATCATGATCATCCCTCGACTTCTTCACGGCCGATTAATGATTAAATTGGGATAAATTTACTGATTTTTCCACCAAAACTCTCTCCATGCCTTAAACATACTTAAAATTCATAAAAATTTGAAATTTTGGTCAGAGACCCGTTTCCGGTATTAGTTGGTCCTCAATACTTTTCAGCCCAATCTGACCAAATTTCGGGAGTATTGTTTCAAAATGTGTATTTCGAATAATGGATTTCAGGGATTTTCGGCGATCTAAGTGTGTGTGGGGTATCATTTTTGACTAAATTTAGAACGCTGAATCTAATAAAACGGGTCTCGGAATGATCGTCGCCAACCGGAAGAGGTTATGGATCAAAAAAGGTATCTATCTACCTATTTCATAAGTGTGTTTTCGAGATTTCTGGTACCTAGGCATGTGGGGTATCATTTACCACTAACTTTTGGACGCTGAATACAATGAAATGTGTCCTGGGACGATCAGCGCCCTCTGGATTAGGTTTTTGGTCAAAGAGGGTACCTACCTACCTGTTTTGTTAGTGGATTACAAGATTTTCGGGTACCTAGATGTGTGGGGTATCATTTTCCACTAAATGTTGGGCCTTGAATCGATTGGAATGGATCTGGGACCCGCCACACCCCCCATTTTCCCCATGTTGAAGAAACCGGTCTCGATGCGCCTGGTCAGGCCATTGCAGCATTTTAAAAAGGATTTTTCATTTTCCGGGGCCCAATATGCGTTTGAATCACTTTCCACTAGATTTTTTGGCGCAAACTGAAGTTTTTTCTCAAAATAGGTAGCTACTCTGAAGACCTCAAGGATTCTCCTGCCCTCACGAGTGAGGACTACCTAGGACGATGATTCATAGGCGAATATTTTGTTGCGTTTTCCTCCAAATTACAAAATGATTTACGAAATCCCCGAAATCGGCAATATCTCAATTCTAAGATGCTTTTTCGCCGGTCAAAGCTCACTTGTGTCCTGAAGTAGATTATCTCGTGACGTCGAAGTTCTATTCCTGGGAGGATCGACGCTTTTGTTTACCGCTCCTTCCCCTCGGGAGGTTCTATCCAGTCCAAATCCGAACTGACTCGGCGCTCTGTGTACCTTCTCGACTAATTACTTCCGAGGAACCCCGAGGTATAAGAGGTTGATCCCAGCGGCAGAGAAGAGGGAGATGTGCTAACATTTAAGACCGCACCGCACCTTTCGGTTTATTCTCGGCCTCGGGAGAGAAGACTTGAGACCAAAGGTCGGTTGGAAAGAGAGATATAGAGCGAGATTGCGCGTGTTTCAACCCCTTCGCCAACGAACAAATCAGGAAGGAAAGAGAGGAAAGAATTGGCCAGAGTCGAGAACTCCGACAAAGTACTATTCGCTCTTCTATTGTAACCGTGGACTGATGATCTACGGACTATTGATCGATTGTCAGCATTCTATTGACTCACGTCAAGTTTGCACTTTTGTACTATACGCTACTGTACTTACAATACGCTAATATTGTGACGAATGGGGCGGTGTCGCGGTTCAAAGAATTTGCACAAACAGTTGGAATATGGCGTCGATTCATTAATATTGCATGACGGACTAATCGTATGCTTTCTCAGCGAAATGAGATACCGTAGATTAAATAGTTCCTGTCGTAGAAGGGATTAGCCAAAATAGAAATTCAATGAATCTTACACATACGATAACCTCTGCTTCGGTTATCTCTCATAAGTTAAGTAGAGTTTAGGTTTATTATTCCTGAATAATCGACCTGTTTTCATCCTGAAAGTCAATCCGTCCGATTCGCCCCAAAATTTGGCAGTTTGCGTTTCAAGGAGTCTATATAAAAAATCTGCAAATTCTTACACACGGGTTGGTTATTCCTCGAATGGGGGAAACAGTGAGTGTAGCGGGTCCCAGACCCATTCCAATCGATTCAGGGTCCAAAATTCAGTGGAATATGATACCCCACACGCCTAGGCACCAGAAATCCTGACACATACAAAATGGGTGGATACATACCCATTTTGACCCATAACTTCTTCCGGTGGTTGCCAATCGTTCTGGGACCCATTTTATTGGATTTAGCGTCCAAACTTTAGTGGAAAACTATACCCCACACGCCTGGGTAGCAGAAATCCCGAAAACACATATTCAAAATGGGTAATAAATACCCAATTTGACCCATTACTTCTTCCAGTGGGTGCCAATCGTTCTGGGACCCGTTTCATTGGATTTAGCGTCCAAAATTTAGTGGAAAATGACACCCTACTCGCCTAAATCGCCCAAAATCTCGAAAATCCATTTTTCAAAAAACACATTTTGACCAATCCCCCCCCTCCCCCAAATTCGGTCCGATCGGGCTGACAAGTTTTGAGGACCCGCCTCGGCCAGGAACAGACCCCTGACCCATATTTCAGATTTTTAGAAAATTTTCTACTACCAAAAACGGCGCGGACGATGGACGGCGTACGGCGGACGGACATTGACCTTTTTTGATCAGGACATCATGAAACGTCCAGAAAAAAATTTTGAGCCGAATCGGAGAGGTTGACCATTATCTGAGTCTCTTGGTCGAAAATGGTACCACACTTTCCCATATCGCCGAAAATCTCGAAAATCCATGTTACTCTTATTGACCCCCGACCCCCTTCCGTTTTTTGTCCGATCGGACTGAAAAGTTTTGAGGATTAACTAGAGCCAGAAACGGGTCCCTGACAATTGCTCATTTTGATCTAGACACCTTAAAACGTCCAGGAAAACGCCCGAATCCGGAGATATTGGTTGATTGAATGTGTTTATTTATCTACGAGGGAGGAATAAGGCCATGAGGCTCTCTCTACTCTCCTCCCAGGAACAAAAATTTAATTTTCGTATGAAAACAAAAGTTGATTATTTATGGACCAACCAACCAAAATTGAAATTTTGATCAGGGACCTCTCTCCGGCACTGGTCGGTCCTCAAAACTTTGCAGTTAGATCGGCCCACATGGTGGGGGTGTGATATGAATGTGTCCTGTTTCAACTCGATTTTCGGGATTTCTTGGAAACTAGGCATGTGGGGTATCATTTTCCACTGAACTTTGGATGGTGAATCTGTTAAGATGGATCTTGGACTGATCCGATATGGTTTTCCTAGATTTTTGGGGACTTGAGCGGGTTAGCATAATTTTAAACGAATTTTTGGACGCTGAATCTGTTGGAATAAGTCCCGGACACAAGGAGTTTTCTTCACATTCTTGCTATAGGGATTAATAAACGATTGTAGACGAATTTGCAGCGTTTCTTATCTTGGAAGGCGGGTAACGCGAAAACTACAAGTTTGCTCCCAATACGAATGGATAAGGGAATTATTCAAATAAGAATAATGAAGAGATCCTTCGACGTTTACAGTTTCTATGGATTTGAGGCTCAGTCATTTCCAACAACCCGGATTTTCTCCGTGTATTTTCAAGTGTCTTTGATCATTTATCGAAATGGAAAGTGTCGGAATCACCTCTTTTTACAGGTTAGCAAACGGGCTATTCGGACTACTTGGTGCCTGTAAAAGAGACGTGTGGAAGTAATTACATCACCGAGAAGCGGAAATAGTGAATAAGTCAAGTGAGCGGAAGATGTCATTAGCACTCGGGATCGATGGTGGAAGAGGTCGTTGGAGGAATGAAGAGGGCGAGGCACTTCACCCCCAACCACCCTGTCCGTGCGTTGCTCCTCCCGTCTTTGGTACACTACAGTAGACAATAATCGAGTTTCGTTAATGGTTGACTGTGAAAGTTTAAGCTCTGCTCTAACTATCGCCAAAGTGGTCGTGATCAGGCAGAGGAGAGTGAGAGGTTGAAGTGGGAAGAAGCGATGGTGGTGGAGGGTGTGAAGCAGTGAGTCTATCATCTTCTTAGGAAGTCGGGGGTTGCGAGATAAGGCTGTAGTGCTCTAAAGTTACCCAGCGCTTTCCACCCCTTGTCATCCCGCCGTGACCATTCCTTGCCCTCCAACCCTTTCCTAGGGCGAATTCCTTCACTCATTCACGAAATTCAGCCTGAATCTCGACTGGAATTTACCGTGAGTTAGCCCGCTAAAAACACATCCGGTGAGCGTTGATTGTTCTGCACACTGCGCAACCGGTTTGTGACGATCTCAAACCAGTCTGAAACCAGTCGCTTCCAATCGTGGGCTCGCGGTTGCAGTTGCGTTGCAGACTTCAGTCACACGTGATCACGGGGTGCTGTGTTGTTGTTCTGTTGGTTTTTTGACGGCGCATATTGTTAAATTAATATGAGTGACCAAGAAATGAACATTAAAGTAGTTGGAGCAGTGGAGAAACATGAAGCACTGTACATTAATCTTTCCTGTGCTGAAATACATTCCCTCAGGTCACTCGGTAAAAGATTTTTTTTTTTAAAGAAAGTTTGGAAGTTGAATCCAATGAGACAGGTCCCAGAACCATTGGCGCCTTCGGAAGAGGTTATGGGTCAAAATGGGTATCTATCTACTTATTTTGAAAGTCGGTTTTCCACGTGCCAGACCTAGGTATGTGGGGTATCATTTTCCACCAAATTTTGGACCCTGAATCGATTAGAATGGGTCCAAGTCACGCCACACTCAGGGTTTTCCCCATGTTCGACATTTTCGACGACTTAGGAGTATGGGGTATCGTTTTCCACTCATTTTTGGATGCTGAATCAATTCTAATGAGTCTCCACGTTGCTAATCCGAGGAATAACCAACCCCTGTGAAAGAATTAGCAGCGTTTTTTAGAAAATTGTTCACTACCGAAAATAGTGGACAGACAGTTCAGTTTCCTGATCTAGAATATTGAAACGCTAACTGTCAAATGATTTTACAAGGAATAATATGCCGCAAACCTTTGATGTGATCCGATGAATCATGCAGCAACTCATTTGCAGCCGAATCGCCCAAATGGAGATCGGAAATAGGTAAAATTGGGCTGTATTTTGGAAGAAATTAATTTTTTTGAGACTCCTTATTACGTATAAGGAGTATTAGGTATCTTTTGTCTAAATTTTGGGCGATGATTGAGACAGACTTCGAACTGATTGCCGCAGAAAAAGAGGTATAAGTGAAAAGAAGAATTTCGAACATTATATGATTATCACAAAGTGGAGCACTTTTACCCTTATGGTCGTCCTAAATGTTGAACATAATTCTACAAATAACCGAATCCAGGGGTCAAAATGTGTTTCTTGAAAAATGGATTTTTCGAGATTTTGGGCGATTTAGGCGAGTAGGGTATCATTTTCCACTAAATTTTGAACGCTGAATCCAATGAAATGGGTCCCAGAACGATTGGCACCCTCTGGATGAGGTTATGGGTCAAAATGGGTACCTATCTAATGTGTGTTTTCGAGAATTCTGGAACCTAGGCGTGTGGGGTGTCATTTTCAACTAAATTTTAGACGCTTAATCGATTGGAATGAGTCTCCATATTCCTGATCCAAGGAATCATCAACTCCTGTAAAAGAATTAGCAGCGTTTTTTCAATCAAATCGAAATTACTACAAATTGATACGAAATCACCAAGAGAGTCATACAATTTGAAAGCTAACAAAATTCAACAGGTTTTCAAAAATTATACCGCGTCTAGCACGTTTTCAGAAAACGCTAATCAAATACGTTATTGTATTTTTTATGAACTCCTCTCAAATGTTCATCTTTCGAGTTTTGTAGTTTGCTCTGAGTTCTTTATTTCCACCTGCTTACGTTCCTCCCATTTCGCAAGATAATGATGCTTCCGTAAGATTCGATATGTTCATAAACATATTGAATTGAATAGGCGTTGAGCAAATTGGTGAAACTGCTCTGGTTAGGGCCAACCGTACAAACGTCGTCACTGGTTCAATTATGCCGCTCCTAATGATCTCAATGCGAATAGAATGTTATCCCTGCATAATTGATTGGGGATTCTAATTTGCTCGCACCCTCGCAACCCTCTGCTGGCCTGTTTCCGATTTATTGGGTTGTTGCCGTTGCGGGGCATTTCTCACCACCGGTTGGTGAACTGGGTCGCAATCGACGTGATTCTATTAGATTTGATTGAATGTTTACGATAGGCGATGTTATTTTATATAATCTTTATACTTATAGTCGCGCAATTGTTTGTATATTCAATCTATCACTCATTACATAATGTTCCACTTAGCTGAACAAGTTGTAATTTCAAATAAACAGGGACCTGAAAAGTTGTGAGAATTTTATTATGTTTGCCCATAGAAATTCTCATGACCTGGGCATGTAGAGTCAAACTTTAAACACTGAATCAATTGAGTTTTAGGGTACGTAACATCATAGAACCATGACGAGCCAATTCTCTCGGTTCTTTTCATCGAGATCTTGTTGATTCCCTTATGAAACTACATCCTATTTAGGAGTATCACCCATATTCATATGTTTTAAAATGTCGTAAATCTGAATTGTCATCAAACTACACAACAGTGCAAGGGCCCTGTATTTATTTATCTTATCACTAATAAATTAACTTTCACGTCTGATAGGTTTATTGTTGAAGTTTCTATCCATATAGGAGACTCAATACTTAATAATTAAATTTTTAGGAAAAAACGCTGCAAAGTCATTCACAGGGGTTGGTTATACCTCGGACCAGGAGCATGGAGACTCATTCAAATCGATTCAGGGTCCAACATTTTGGTGGAAAATGATACCCCACACGTCTAGGTACCAGAAATCTCGAAAACGCACATTCGAAATGGGTAGATGGGCACTCATTTTGACTCGTAACCTCATCCAGAGGGCGCCAATCGTTGCCGAACCCGTCTCATTGTATTCAGGGTCCAAAATTTAGTCGAAAATGATAACCCACACGCCTAAATCGTCGAAAATATTGAAAATTCATCTTAAGAGATAGGTACACGTTTTGACGCCACCCACCCCAAATTTGGTCCGATTGGGCTGGAATGTTTCGAGGACAAACTACAGCCAAAAACGGGTCCTTGGCCAAATTTTAGATTTTTAGAAAATTTGCTACTACCAAAATCGGCGTGGACGGTGGATGATCATTTGCGTATTTTGATGTTGACACCTTGAAACGCCCAAAAAGATTGACTTTTTGCATGAAAACATAGGTTGATTATTCATGGAATAACTGTAACTTAAAATAATGTAAATGTTATTCCTTGAATAATCAACCTCTGTTTATATGCAAAAAGGCAATCTCTACAATATGCCCCAAAAAATGTTTTATGGGCGTTTATTCAAGGCGATTATTCACGTAATAACCAACCAAAAATGCTTAATTTTCTCTGTCTTTGTTGTTATTTTGAGTGGTTATTCGGACATTTACCTAGATTCGCTTTGACTTTGCTTGAAATGATTACGACGAGCCATTTTAATCGCAATCTGTCCGTGTGGGCAATTATTTCATGTATTTTTCGATGAATAAATTGATAGTAAATTTTTAACTCTCTCTAGAGGGTCCTTTTCCAATGAAGATCTTACAGTTATCAAGTCCAAATTCTGCAGAAATACATACTGAATATTTTTTTTTCAACGTTTAGAGGTATTTGTTACTGAGAATGAGACAAGATCAATCGAAATCCCGTTCAGTTACAGTCTGAGGATTAAGGGCGGAATTCTAGATGATCCCGCGGGGGCCCCAATTCCCGGTTTGCGGGCTACCTATTCCCTTACTTCCTTCCTCATTTCCTGTCTGAATAAATTGGACTGGAGCCGGACGGACACAACGGCAGATTTGAAATCAACGCTTTCTGAAACGTGAAGAGGTTACCTTTCGTAGCTTCTACCCACGAAAAGACAAATTATGTTTCATCGTCAATTTCAACTTATTATTGTTTATTTATTAATCAACCACCAATCTTTTCAAGTCAGAGGTTGATCTCTCCAAAATTTGTTTTTCAGTCGATTTTCGGAGTTGTCTCCGAGGGAGTCCACAATCCAAATTAGGGTAGGGGGGTCAACATTTTTTCGAATGGATTTTCGAGATTTTCTGCGATCTAGACGTAAATTTCCCGCAAATTTCGGACGCTGAATCCAATGAAATGGGTTCGAGAACAATGGCGCCCTCTGGAAGAGTTTATGGGTCAGAATGGGTAGGTACCTATCCACCTATTTCGAATGTGGGTTGTCGAGATTTCTGGTACCTAGGCGTGTGGGGTATCATTTTCCACTAAATTTTGAACCCTGAATCGATCGGAATGGGTCCGGGACCCGCCACACCTACTGTTTCCCCCATTTTCCTCTTGTTAGACATTTTCGACGACTTAGTAGTGTAGGGTATAATTTAATCCATTGAGACGGGTTCTAGAAACGCTAGAGTCGGATATTGGTCCGAAATTGGTACCTATCTTCCTATTTCGAATGTGATTTTTAGGGATTTTTTGGTACCATGGCGTATGGGGAATCATTTTCTACTAAATACTGGACGCTGAATCGATTGAAAGGAGTCCCTATTTTCCCCCTGTAGACATCATGGAACGTCCAGAACAAATTCATGGGGCCAATCGGAGATGGTCGATCACCAAAATTGGTTGGCTATTCGAAGAATAACCATTTAAAGCGCCAATATGCGTGGTTTGACATGTGTATAGGTTCTGTGGGGACGTTTCGGAAGCTAAGGGGTAAAAATCTAATTATATTTATACGTAAAATGCAACGTTCGAGGGTGATTTCGAGAATACCAAAGCTCTCCGCTTAATTTTGATACCTAGCTTTTGAATAGAAAAGAAGGTTTTTGCAACAACAAGAATTCAGTCGCAAATCGAATTTCAAATTTGTATTCAACAGACTTAATAACGGGTAATATGATGCGAAGAGAATGGGTGAATGATAGGTGGGGGAGGCATTTTCTCCTCTAATAATCATTCGTATTCTACCAAAATTAAAAGCATTGTGACAAAATACTTTTGAAATTGGCTACCATAAGCACGTTTACCACCAATAGTAAAGAAGCGGTTTTTTTTTTTTTTTTTTTTTTTTTTTTTTTTTTTTTTTTTTTTTTTTTTTTTTTTTTTTTTTTTTTTTTTTTTTTTTTTTTTTTTTTTTTACTTAATCCTGATTTAGTCTGTGTATATAAAACGACGGTGTTTGATACGGTGACGACAGAGATCGTTCGTCACTGTTGTGCCGCCCTTTTATATTTATTCTCGGCTCGCTTTCATTTCCTGCCGCCATATCGGAGAATCATGGGGAAGGAACAGCGGGAAAGGGAAGACGGAAAAGGAATGAGGAGCCTCATTGAATATAAATTGAAGGTCTCATGAAAGTGTAACCGATAGCTCCCGGTGTTGGGGGTTTTACATGCCAAGGACTCTCCACCCCGCCGTTCAGCTATCGTCAGTGCTTTCGTCAGATGAAGATGCACCCGTCTTCAACCCTGGTTAATATCCGAATCCCTAAACCACCATTGGTAATTCAATGCCCTTCATCCTCTTGTCTTCTGGGAGGGATCGAAGGATCACATTTCCAATTCTTCGCGTCACTACAATCTTCAACAACTTTTCTTTCTATGACCAAGTTGACATTTTCAGCTGGAGTGGCAAATTTTCCCCTGCTGTACCTGGTAGGGATAAAATACAGACAAGATACAGACAACACTCATGGCCTTAACGACGTTCACGCATTTTTAAATCAAATCAAACATAAGTTAACTTATTTTACGCTATCAATGCTCTACCAGCTAACAACACACAATTATCATTAAATTAAATTAATAGTAGATAATTCCTTAGTAGATTGCTATTCTGGGTAGATCTTGCTCGCGACAACAAAATGTGTTTTTGAAAAATGGATTTTCGAGATTTTTGTTGATATAGGCGAGTGGGGTATCATTTTCCACTAAATTTTGGACGCTGAATCCAATGAAAAGGGTCCCAGAACGATTGGTGGTTATGGACGCTGATTATATTTTTAAATGAGTCTCCATGCACCTGGTCCGATGAATAACCAACCCCTGTGTAAGAATTTGCAGCGTTTTTCAGAAGAGTACGCTTATTCAAAGGTTTATTCATACCGCATGGTAATCGTCCTTGGATCCATCATTAGTGGAAAAAATGTTATGGCACATGAACATTTCAAACCTATCTCCTTTCTGCCCAAAACGATTCTTAATCGAATGAGCGTCTCAAAGTATAAATTTTCACAAAAATTTACGTCTCTTTTGCAAGTTTCAAAAAAATGATAACAAGGTTTCATTCGGTCTGTTTTTCTAACTTGCCTCTGAAGGCAAGGTTTAGAGCGTTAGAGGTAATTATTCATAATCCAGGAATTATTGCTCATAAACAGCAGGTGAACAATTTCAATCTGTTCGACAGTAAAAATAGAATACTGTTTGCCGTTTTTGCGTCAAAATCTGATTTTCCTACGATTTTTATTACCATTGTTACCATACCCCTTACTAATTCGACGCCTCGTACGAAATGTTTAACTGGACCATGATGAGTGGAAAAGATAACAAAAGTTTGGTACAAGCGGAACGCCATTTTTATGACAATTGGTCTTGGATGATGAACAATTCTGATTGAACAAAAATTACTGTTCAAATAAAATTTCAAAAAATATAAAAGAAAAATGTAAATAAATGAAGAATTTAGAGAATTTTTTTTTAATTAGGACAATAAAAAATGATTAAAAAATCAAAACTTTCCCGATCCAGTTCCGTTAAGAATGAGAATGAAGAATTTTTGCTTGTACCAGACTAGTGCCTTCTTCTCCACTTATCATGATCTGATGACTACGAAGCGTTAAATTTGTAAGGAGCGTAGAAATCAGGATTCTAATGACAACTAAAATCGTTGGAAAACTATATTTTTGGCTAAAACGATATTGTAGACTTGCTGTTTAGAGAGAGATTTCCTTACTTGTAAGAAGAAGCACTGATTTTGGAGTTTTCTCACAGCAGGTTAGTATTTATGAAACTCGAACAAAAATGCACGTAACATACGCCCCTTAGGATTGCATGCCGATGGTGAACCGTTATTCATATAATTGGAGTACCTACTTGATAGCTCATCCTTACGACCTAGCTGGGAGAGGTCAGTCTTTCTTGGTGAACCGTACTACTAATGTGTAGTATTGCACAGGATTTGTTTCAATTTGATCCGGCTGGGAAGCGAATTTGATTTTAGTATCTGTTAGTTATGGGGTTTGGAAAAAAGTCAAAATGTCTTATGCTAAAAAGGATGGGCGAACTTCCGTGCTGCTTTTCTCACGAAGTAGTCAGGGCTTTACTTGGGTTCTTAGACACCAAAATGTCACGTCCTAAACCTTGGTCCGTGATTGGTGTAATTGAGAGGACCAGTTAGATTGAAACGGCAGCCTGATGACCGGTTGACTTACCCCAGGAATGGGGTAGATTTTGCCGAGGAGGAACCCGCCCGCCTCCACTTTCCTCCTAACACTCGTCGTAGTTCGTGATTCCACCGAGAGAGCGCGACATCTTGCAGCATCTCCCTAACTAGGCGGTGGCGGGCGGCGTGCATCCCCTTTTGGTTGCCCGTAGAAACGGAAGGCAGTGGCACTAGGCGGTGGCGGGCGGCAGTAGCACGTGGGCCCTCGAAAAAGGAGGGAACTTTCGATTTCAGTTTCAACCTGGTACCGGTAACAAAACAACCATTTTCCACCAAAATGTACCACAAAGCTCCCAAACTCAACTTTAAATGGCTATTCCTCTATTGTCACCGAACTAAATTATAGACAAGATACCTAAAAAACTATAAATTCCTACACAGGGATTTATTATTCCTCGGATCAGCAGCATGAAGACTCATTCCAATCGATTCAGCGTCCAAAAATTGGAGGAAAACAATACGCCACACGCCTAAGTCGTCGAACATGGGGAAAATGGGGAAAACAGTGGGGGTGGCGGGTATCAGACCCATTCTATTCGATTCAGGGTCCAAAATTTAGTGGAAAATGATACCTTACACGCCTAGATCGCGTATAATCTCGAAAATCCATTTTTTGGAAAACACATATTGACCCCTACCTTCCTAAATTTGGTCCGATCGGGCTGAAAAGTTTCGAGGACCAACCAGAGCCGGAAACGAACCCCTGACCGAAATTGTAGGTTTTTAGAAAATTTTTCACTACCAAAATCTTTGCGGACGGCGGACGGACATTTGCAGTCTGGTGCTGGCTCTTGAAGCGTAAACACCTGTGTCATATTGTTCGTGATTTCTTTTGATTTTTTGGTTCGATATTGGCGTGTTTTTTCGGTTTACTCGGTGGACAACATTTGTTTCTTGTTACTTGTCCTAGTACTCGCCCCTACCTACAGCGTTTTAGCAAAGGACTCCTTCGCAGGACTGTGGAGCACAAAGAAAAGGGTGAAGAATAAACTGGAGTGGAGGACACAGGTGGGGTGTTTTCCTATATAGGTACCCCTACAAAATGCCTGTACGTTCAGTGAAGCCCAGTAATGTGGCGAGTAAGTGCCGCCACCACCACATTAAGCACTAAGTCCCAACAGCTCCACAGCCACCCCCACCCTAAAGCTCATTACATGCCAATGATGGAAGACCGCAAGCACAAGAAGAGGCGCGTTAGTACGGAGGCCTAGCAGAGCAAAAGATTGAACTAAAAGACCCCTTGGAAAACCCGGCACCTCCACGAGATCCACCCTGGGCTGCCACAGGCAGGCGGACGCCGGAAGAGGGTGGGGTGCCTGATATACGGGGAAGCCATGGAGCCATAGAGCGGGGCTCCCAGATGATCTAGCGCAAAGAAAAGAAAAAGGGAAAACACGACTGGGATAGACTGTAATGGGCCACATGGCCTCAGGAACAGTCTAGCGCAGGTATATCAGGACGGACATTTGCAAATTTTGACCTAGACACCTGGAAACGTCCAGAAAATTTTTTTTAGACTTTCAGACTCCCCTTGTCCCTTTAACCATGTGAGGACACCAGTCTCTCAGCTTTGGAAACCAATTTTAGGGTCTTCAGCTCTAAAAATCTCCCTACGTCGATCACAAACGAAAAGGGGACAGTTAATGTTGACCTTAATGACCATCGTTGAACAGAAAGCCCAAAAGAGGGTGATATTCAGCTCCAAGACTATGATCACTGACCCTTTATTGTGCCCTGGATTCGTCCAACAATCAACCTTTAGTCATTACAGTAATATTTTCAACAGATGCCTGTCGAATAACTTTGCCAGACACTCGTCCTTGTTTTCCATCTGCCACCATGATTCTCCTCAGACATCAGTTCAGTCAGGAAAAGGACTCTCGTCTAGTCTGTTTGGCCACTATCAGTAAAGATAATGGACAAAAGCCCGTATATTATAATAACTTTTCCCGACTTAATGATGAGAAAGATAGATCCAGTAAATAACCTCGACAGCGCAGACAGACAACAAAATGACAAAAAACTGTTTGAACAGCGTGCAGGTTATTTTTTCTTCGAATGACTCTTATTCTTTTCCTTCTTCACTGTTGACGAGCGTAAATGGGAATCCCAGAATCAGCTAAAAATTAGGGAAACCGCTCAAGGTAGAATCGCATGAATGCGCAGGTTCACTCGCCCGCTCCCAGATCGCTCTGCTTATAATAAGATGTTGATTCAAAACTCATGGTTTCTTCGAAGAATACATTGTGAACTGCTTATTGGCGTGCTTGAGTAAGGATCATGTGTTTCACCTGTTCAGCTTCACAATGGCTTACCTCAAAAGAAGAACTTTCCTGGAGGAACTCCTCACAGATGTCGGATTGTGGCATGAGTGAGAAGTAATTGTTAGGTTAGGTAGCCATGTGTTAGATAGGTTCTCTTCCTCGAAACACCTTTTAATTTAATTTCGTTTTAACATCTCCATTTGTTGTAAAGGTCTTGTGACCTCAAGCAACAAATAAAACATTTAATTGATTGATAGAAATATTGGAACGGGGCATATCTGACGTCACTCGCTATCTTTACTGAGTCAACGAGACACCCTTTCCCAATTAGAACAAGAAGACGAAGGTTTCCTAACCTGAACCGTTTGTCGTGTTTCAATAACATTGTTAGTTAAAACGTGTAAAAGGTCTCTGCCGTGTATGAAAACGTAATAAACACACATACTATATAGGTTTTGTAATCAATAGGGTGTCGGACAACTACCAGTTTTAAAATGAACACTTGTGAGGAGTCCACAAAAGGGTTGCGAATCATCGTTGCTTTTCACACACTTTTGACTACTGTAGTTCTTGCAGCCTTGAGAAAAGGGATTAAAGAAAGATTACAAATTAATCAAATCGTTAAAAAAATATATTATTACCGCTAAAAAAGAAATTCTAAAAATTAGTCTTAATTACAAAATTCTAAAATATTGTGCTTATTTTTTTACTCAATTAGGGGTGGGTCAGAGTAGGGGTCAAAATGTGTTTTTCGAAAAATGGATTTTTGAGATTTTTTGCAATCTAGGTATGTGGGGTATCATTTTCCACTAAATTCTGGACACTGAATCCAATTAAATGGGTCCCGGGACGATTGGCGCCCTCTGGATGAGGTTTGGGTACCTATCTACCCATTTCGAATGTGTGTTTTCCATTTCTGGTGCCTAGGCGTGTGGGAAATCATTTACACTGAATTTTGGCCACACCCACTGTTTCCCACATTTTTCCCACGTTGAATAAATGAGTCTCCATGCGGCTGGTCCGAGGAAAAACCAACTCGTGTGAAAGAATTTCCAGCGTTTTGGTTGGTTATTCCTTGAATAATCAACCTATGTTTTCATGCAAATGGTCAACCTCTCCGATTCGGCTCAAAATTTTTTTCTGGACGTTTCATGATGTCTAGATCAAAAAAGGTCAATGTCCGTCCGCCGTCCACGCCGTTTTTGGTAGTAGAAAATTTTCTAAAAATCTGAAATTTGGGTCAGGGGTCTGTTCCCGGCCTAGGACGGTCCTCAAAGCTTTTCAGCCCGATCGGACCAAATTTGGGCGGGGTAGGGGTCAAAATGTGTTTTTTGAAAAATGGATTTTCGAGATTTTGGGCGATCTAGGCGAGTGGGGTATCATTTTCCACTAAATTTTGGACGCTGAATCAAATGAAATGGGTCCCAGAACGATCGGCACCCACTGGAAGAAGTAATGGGTCAAATTGGGTATATATTACCCATTTTGAATATGTGTTTTTGAGATTTCTGGAACCTAGGCGTGTGGGGTATCATT
Organism: Cyrtorhinus lividipennis; assembly: GCA_019603395.1. Lineage (NCBI taxonomy): Eukaryota > Metazoa > Arthropoda > Insecta > Hemiptera > Miridae > Cyrtorhinus > Cyrtorhinus lividipennis. The sequence goes on along the minus strand of CM034003.1, from coordinate 15,612,746 downwards.
TTCCGCTAAATCTTGGATGCTGAATCCAATGAAGTGGGTCTCAGGTCGATTGGCACCCACTGGAAGAAGTTATGGGTCAAATTGGGTATATATTACCCATTTTAAATATGTGTTTATGAGATTTCTGGTACCTGGGCGTGTGGGGTATCATTTTCCACTGAATTTTAGACCCTGAATCGATTGGAATGGGTCCGGGACCCGCCGCATCCACTGTTTTCCCCATTTCCCCCATGTTTTTAAATAAGTTTCCATGCGCCTGGTCTGAGGAAAAACCAACTCGTGTGAAAGAATTTGCAGCGTTTTTCTTTTAGCCACATTATGTTAACAAATGAATATTGCTTGTAAGTATTATACTTGGTGCTTATGAACAAATTGAATACAAAACCATTGAGAGGAAATTTCATGTTGAACAAGATATATTCTTTTTAGAATAATCTCCAGCGCTAAAGTGGGCGTGAATGTTGCGGTAAGAAGAACCGGGTGTCCATCAACAGTGCGGAATATTTGTACGTGACCATTTAATTATGAGCGGGTGGAGGGCAAGTAGCGCTTTCTTGTGGATGCTGCGGGAACTAGACAACCCCTCAAATCTCCCGCTGGTGTCGTGCCACCCTCCAAATAGGATGATAGTAGTTTGTGATGAAGAGCCACCCCCTTGTCCTCCTTGAAGCAGAGTTCCGCGTAGCCGACTGATCTCGTGTTCCTGGAAAACGGCGATGAACTCGAGTACTTCCACGAAAGCCCTTATTCGAAACAGACGAGTCAACTGTGAAGAGCCGACAGGCCAAAAGCCCTCGTCGTTTCTTCGTAACACTCTAAAATATGTAAAGCCGAGAAGCGATTACGTACAGCTGACTTCTTCCGGCTAAACACAAAATGTTTCCATCCCAATTTAAACGGTTTCGTCTCTCGTAGCCATTCCCATGTATTTCGGCTCAGAGACGTTATTGTCTCGCTCAAACGCCATCGCCATTTGTCACCACCAAGTATTATTCCCTTCTGTCACAACCAGTTGAATTTTCAAGTCGGGTAAATAAATCTTCACATTTGTTTAAATAAGTTACGTATTTTCTGAGGGTGACTGGTGTGTTTGAATTAAACTGTCCTTCATTTGTAATTTTCAATTTGTTATTCTAAATACTATCAATTTGTTTTCTGTTAAGCTTCAAGAACTGAGGGTGAAAATTTGAGTGAACGCGTGAAATGTGACAAAAGACAAAATCGCGTGTCATCCTCCCCCAACAACTTCTCAGTCACGAATAATAGTGTAACTAGAGCGCCGTGTAAAGCTGGCGTATCTTGTCAGAATAACAAAAACGTTGCAAATTCTTTCACAGGGGTTGGTTATTCCTCGCACCAGGCGCAAGGAGACAAATGGGGGAAACAGTGGGTGTTGTGGGTCCCGGACACATTCCAATCGATTCAGGGTCCAACATTTAGTGGAAAATAATACCCCACACGCCTAGATTGCCAAAAATCGCGAAAATCAATTTTTTGAAATGGGTAGATAGGCACCCATTTTGACCCATTACCTCCTCCAGTGGGTGCCAATTGTTCTGGGACCGTTTTCATTAGATTTAGCGTGACAATTTTGTAAAAAATGATACCCCACACGCATAGATTGACAAAATCTCGAAAACCCATTTTTCAAAAAAACACATTTTGACCCCTACCCCACCCAAATTTGGCCCGATCGGGCTGGAAAGTTTCGAGGACCAACTACAGCCGGGAACGGACCCCTGACCCAAATGTCAGATTTCTAGAAAATATTCTACTTATTCTACGCGTACGGCGTAGGGCGTACATTTGAATTTTTTGATCTAGAAATTTTGAAACACCCTGAAAAAATTTTTGAGCCGAATCGGAGAGATTGAATTTTTGCATGAAAACAATGTTTGATTATTCAAGAAATAACCAACCAAAATCAATGGGGTGGATACTTTTGTGGGTGCAGCTTGGCAAAAGGATTTTTCAACTCCGACCAAACTATGAGTATGAAAATATGAGTATGAACAGGTAGCAATAAATTATGAATACGAATAAACGAATATTTTCATTTAATTTGTGTGAATTTCTCTTCAAATATAATCATTTCGTATGCTTTTGGGAACTCCTACTGAAATTCCTGGAAATAAAATGAAATTTTTTTCAGTTTTGGGAATTTTTTCTTCTTATGATTGTAATGGAAATTTCCCTAATAAACGTGAATTTATGCACTAATTTTATAGAAATGTGATTAACACTTCATGTTTCCGTAATTATGAATTTCTCAATTATGAATATGAATACTCGCATCTGTGATCAAAATCCGGTAATCCGTCGTTTGGTTTATCCTTCTGCTATAACGATACTTCAATTATTTCACGCAAGATTTGGAACATTTTTGCACATTAACGCAAAAGTAATAAATGTCAAAGGACAACGGTGGAATGCAATGAGTAAATGAATCTGTAATGCATCAACATTGGAGATTACTACGTTGCTGTTGGCGAAGTTGTGGGCTCGACGTATAATTTCTTTGTGTTTGATATCAATTTGTATTGAAGGATGGTGCGCTACATCCATCATTATAACTGTACACCTTCCAAAATACACGGTTATGTTCAAATAAATTTATGTAAATTTTATTTTCTCTTTCAGGACACAGTATGGCTCGTGGAACCCGGCACCTCCCAACACTGGCCTTGTCACTTCTATACTGCCTTCTTACCATCTCTCTCCGGGCCTCATCAGGTGGGTGTTTCAGTTTCTTTGATAATAACACTAACATAATGATTACACTAACACACTCAAACACGTGGAAGGCGCCCTGAAAGACTTGGAACGTCCGACAGGTTCCTTCAGTTCAAGTTTTCCTATCTATGGGACTCCAACTTCATTATTCGATCGCTAGTTTCAACAGTCCAAACCAGCAGAATAGGAATTATCAATTGAATACATTTCTTTTTTGTTAGTTATTCCTTGAATAATCCAACCAAAGTTTTTTTCTGGGCGTTTCGAAGTGTCTAGATCAAAAATGTCAAATGTCCGTGCGCCGTCCTCACCGATATTGGTAGTAGACAATTTTATGAAAATCTGAAATTTAGGTCGGGGACCAGTTTCCGGCTCTAATTGGTCCTCGAAACATTTCAGCCCGATCGGACCAAATTTGGGCGGGGTAGGGGTCAAGATGTGTATTTCGAAAAATGGATTTTCGAGATTTTTGGCGATCTCGGCGTGTGGGGTATCATTTTCCACTAAATTTTGGACCCTGAATCGATTGAAATGGGTCCTGGACCCGCCTCACCCACTGTTTCCACCATTTTCCCCTTGCTGAAGGAATGAGTGTCCATGCGCCTTGTCCGAGGAATAACCAACCCCTGTGATTTTCCTTGAGTCATTACGGCAAGTCCAAAAACTGCTCACAACTTTAAACAGCAAGAGTCACTATGTCAAGCATCAAATTATTTAAATTCTTGGGATCCAAAAAGGATTGAAAATTATAAAGGTAAATTATATATGTAGGATATTACGGTTCGAACAGTCCAAGTGGCTATCCAGCTATACGGATTTCAATACAAATTTAGGAGCAGCGGCCACCTCGGAATTTTTCTCTCAGAGGTTAGTTGCCAGATTGTTTTCAATCTTATATGGCTATTCGGTGAGTTTAGTCTAGAAGGCTGGGAATGGTTCTCAGATCAAGAAATGCTGAAGATGTGGGGCAATAATCGATCTATTCGTCTTATTTATAGGCTCTCCCAAAGTATCAAGATCTACGTAGGATAATGTTGGGATAAAATGAATTATTAAAACATCAGAGAACATCTTTACCGTTTTCTAATCACATTGCTCGCTTTCCTTCTTCTCCTTTTTCAACAGCCACACATTCTGAAAATCAAATGCTCTGTCCGCCACAAAACAAAACCTCCACAACAACCTAACCAGTGCGCTCAGAAGCCTTTTCCCGCCCTCCTGAAACACCAACGTCAGTACTTGTTGTATTTTCGACTCTGGATCCCACAAATGAACTCCCTTAGAATCATTTGCGATGTTTGTTTTTTTACTGTATAACAGGTAATCCAAAATTTTGCTTACTATTCCGAAAAGAGCTAGAAAAGAAAAGGATTAGCGATAAGAAAGAAAAGTCCATATTAGACAAAATCTAACATGGAAAATTGCCGCTAATTTGTGAATTGGGTGAGAACTAACTGAGTTGAGTCTTTTGAAAAAGGCCGACAATGTGACAGCGACTGCCTCATTGGAAAAGGCTGGCATTGACTATTTACAACACTAAACGCGGGACAAGATAAAAGCAGACTCACAATAAATTCTAAACTCCTACGTCTCGTGCATTCAACCACTCGGGTGAGAAGCTCGGCTTACGGGAAGATATTACATATTTCGAATTCCTTTTTCCGACAAACTAAAGCGATGTGGATATTCAACTCTTCCGACCTTTGAAACGACGGTTGTTCTCCGTCTCAACGAAACCACAAACATCCCATTGAGAGTCAAGGAGCATACGGTATTTCATCTCAGGCTGTTCTAACCTTTTTGAAATCCTCCTTCCTTTGGAGCGCAAGAACTTTGTTTTTTGAACGTCAACTTGCGTGTTGGCTTCTGCCAATTTCACCCTTTGATAATTGAATTCTCCAACTAGTGAGTACTCATAAGGAATTCTCAGTTTCGTTCGCCTGAATATAGGCGACTAAATAGTTACGAATACGCCCTGGAGATACATATAACGGCAACGTTCAATAACAGAATTGCTCGAGTATTGGTTTCAATTCAATGAGTATGTGGAGGTATGTTGTCAGCACCCGGATGATGTAACAAACACCACCCACCTCCTTCCAGGGTTAGGCTTACGTGCAGAGAGGCACGACCACTCCCTTTGAAAAAAAAAAGCCCTTATAATAATCGTCTGGGAGAAGAAATCATTTCCATCCAAATGTGTGGAGATCGCTAGTCCACAAAACCTGTGTTTTGAAAGAGAAAAATCGTTCAAAATAATTCAATCAATTTAAAATAGTGGGTGTCAATAATTCTGGGACCCATTTTATTGAATTCAGCATCCAAAATTTAGTGGAAAATGATACCCCACACGCCTAGATCGCCAAAATCTCGAAAATCTGTTTTTCGAGATACACATTTTGACCCCTACTCCGCCCAAATTTGGTCCGATCGGGCTGTAATGTTTTGAAACCAACTAAAGCCGAGAAGGGACCGCTGACCAAAATTTCAGATTTTTAGAAAATGTTCTACTTCCGAAAACGGCGGAAAATTTTTTGGGCCGAATCGGAGAAATTGACTTTTTGCATGGAAAAACAGGTTGATTATTCATGGAATAACCAACCAAAATTAAAGCTTGATATATTTCAATTATAAATTTGAATTTTTAGGAATCTCAATCTGGAAATGAAGAAGTCCGTGGTAATAATACAAATACAGCAGTTTCTTCATAGCAAGCCTAATACATTTAAGAGCTCAAACGAACTCGAGCTTACTACCACTTCAAAATCGTAATTACGTGCACAAGCCCGGCATTTCCCCTTGTTATACTGTAACCCGCCGTTTTCACCTAACGGGCTAGGGATCCAGAAATAGACCTAGGCGAATAAATTAGTGGGAGACTAAAGACTTTCACTTACCGTCCGGAATGTCGGAGATGGTCGGTCATAGACGCCAAGTACACCTGAATTTACCAAGCTCTGAGGAATGGGGTTTCGTGATTGAAAGACAAGGGTTCAATATTGGCTTATAATAACGCAATTGACAGAAATATGAAATATGGAATGTCTCGGCCGAGAAGGATACTGACTATTACGTAATCTAATTATTGAGTAGGTAGAAGTGAAGGGCTGAGGGCCAAATGAATTTACGAGGTAGCTGAAGGCTCAGGAGTGGTTGATTTGAATAACGGTAAAAGTTGATGTGATTTGTTAGCGTCCTCCCCTAATTCCTTTCTCTTTTCCTAACGCACGACAGACGACATGCTAAATAATACGGTCACAATCTACAACTCCATGATCAGCTTTCTGGTGACTAAACGTCAGGGCTTGGGCCAGATTTAGATAGTTCGACTTTCGCGTTGCGAGGGTACGAGACAGAGTTATTTCGCCACTTACGTGTACCGACTTCTTGGGATGGAGGCCACAGGGTGATGCTCTCGTCGCTGCTCGGCTTCGGTCAGGGGAACGCCGTCCAGGCCGGAGGAGGCGAGGCTCTTTCCGACGGAGGTCCGACGACTGGCGGTGCGTGGAGAACCCAGACTATTGGCCGTCGGTCGGGCGCGAACGGATCAACACTCGGGTCCGACGGGGGATTTTCAGTTCGTAATAGGGGCCCACTGTTACGGGAGAGGAATTGGCTGATCTCCCAATTCCCGAGTTCTCACCCTGAAGGAACCACGATACACTCGTTCCTTCAGGTCACTTTCACAACACCGGGTTCACAAGAGGTTGACTTGCTACGCGTCGGTTGTTCCGCTTCGATGTTCCGCTTCGGAACAGGTTGTTCCGCCCCGGAACAGGTTGTTCCGCCCCGGAACAGGTTGTTCCGCCCCGAAACAGGTTGTTCCGCCCCGCCCCTGCCTCGCCTCGTCCCCTCGAGATTATGGCGAGCAGGGGGGGCCAACCTCGTTTCGGAGATCCCAACTTTCCTTCACTTGAGTTCGGACACGACTGCTTCATGTTCCTTCTCCCAGTCCGCTCGTCAAGTCGCCTTCCCCTTCTACTCTTCCCTGGGTGTCTTGCGCCGCCCATTGCCTAACCAATCCAATGAGGACACGCCCAGCTGGGTCAGGCGCTTGGAGAGGAGAGGGGTCGATCCGTACCCCGCCGCCGAAGTTTCTTGACGGGGCGCTTGGAATCTGCCGCCCCGTTACACTCCTCCGATCTTTGGAGGCCGAGGTCTACCTCGGCAATTTTCCTTCCGGTGGGGGGTGACTGGTGCGATGGGCATTGCGTCAGGTCGTTTTCCGGCTGTCGAGAGCATGATGGCGCTGATGTTCCAAGGTGGTGCAATGGGCGAGATGTGTCTTCCACTGGTCTTATCTTCTACTTCCCTACTATGCTGTGAAACATACAAACCGGCCCTTTCTTTAGTCTACTCTCACACTCCAACTCACACATTTCACACCCTAGATTTTGCTGCCAATAAGAAGGAAAAGGAAAACAAAAAAGGGGGGGGGGGGGGAGACCCAGGGAGTCCTGTCACGACTCATGAGGCACGGTCATTAGTAAAACAAGGTAAGTACTTGTGTTGTGCATTTTATTTCCAGATCGGGGTTCATCATGGCTTCGTCCTCGTCTGATGGGCTGCTGTTTTGGTGCATGGTTGCGAATTCACTTGTTAAATAAAGAATAAATAAATAAATAAATAAATAAATAAATAAATAATTAAAAAAAACAATTATAGAACCGATAGATCACTTTCTTGCGCACCAAGGACCGATAATTTCCCCACGAATCGAGAAAGGACTCCCCAGTTGGTAAGAGCTATGACGGGTCTGGAATCGGGATGTCAATTGGAGCTGAAGGCTCCCGGAACAGTCCCGGAACAGACCCGGAACAGAAGTCCCGGAACAAGCCCCGGAACAGTCCCGGAACAGAGGGCCTCGGAACAGTCTCGGAACAGAGGGCCTCGGGACAAGTCTCGGAACAGTCCCGGAACAGAGGGCCTCGGGACAAGTCTCGGAACAGTCCCGGAACAGACCCGGAACAGTCTCGGAACAGAGGGCCTCGGGACAAGTCTCGGAACAGTCCCGGAACAGACCCGGAACAGTCCCGGAACAGAGGGCCTCGGGACAAGTCTCGGAACAGTCCCGGAACAGACCCGGAACAGTCTCGGAACAGAGGGCCTCGGAACAAGCCCCGGAACAGTCCCGGAACAGACCCGGAACAGTCCCGGAACAGAGGGCCTCGGGACAAGTCTCGGAACAGTCCCGGAACAGACCCGGAACAGTCTCGGAACAGAGGGCCTCGGAACAAGCCCCGGGACAGTCTCGGAACAGGGGCTACAGTGAGAGTGATGCTACTAAATAAATGAGCCAGTATCTAAATTTCGATTTGTGGAAAGAAAGAAAAATCCTAGACACGGATTTGAAGTTAATTGACTCCTCACTCGCTTCCTCACACTCGGGCCGATTTGTTTGTTTCTTACAATTTTAAATTTCGGAATCTACAACTAGCACAATTTGAATTTCAAGATTATAGAACGCGACCCAATTCCTTCAGAGCTTTTTTTTTTTCTCACCAATATTCGCCTGGTCAAGATCACTTGTTGTGGATACGACAGAAATCGAGATTTCTGAAATATCCCACCGCTTGCCACCAAAAGATGTAACCCGCCGTTTTCACCTAACGGGCTAGGGATCCAGAAATAGACCTAGGCGAATAAATTAGTGGGAGACTAAAGACTTTCACTTACCGTCCGGAATGTCGGAGATGGTCGGTCATAGACGCCAAGTACACCTGAATTTACCAAGCTCTGAGGAATGGGGTTTCGTGATTGAAAGACAAGGGTTCAATATTGGCTTATAATAACGCAACTGACAGAAATATGAAATATGGAATGTCTCGGCCGAGAAGGATACTGACTATTACGTAATCTAATTATTGAGTAGGCAGAAGTGAAGGGCTGAGGGCCAAATGAATTTACGAGGTAGCTGAAGGCTCAGGAGTGGTTGATTTGAATAACGGTAAAAGTTGATGTGATTTGTTAGCGTCCTCCCCTAATTCCTTTCTCTTTTCCTAACGCACGACAGACGACATGCTAAATAATACGGTCACAATCTACAACTCCATGATCAGCTTTCTGGTGACTAAACGTCAGGGCTTGGGCCAGATTTAGATAGTTCGACTTTCGCGTTGCGAGGGTACGAGACAGAGTTATTTCGCCACTTACGTGTACCGACTTCTTGGGATGGAGGCCACAGGGTGATGCTCTCTTCACGAGATAGAGGTATTTCGCCACTTACGTGTACCAACTCCTTCGGATGGAGACAACAGGGTGATGTTCTCGTCGCTGCTCGGCTTCGGTCAGGGGAACGCCGTCCAGGCCGGAGGAGGCGAGGCTCTTTCCGACGGAGGTCCGACGACTGGCGGTGCGTGGAGAACCCAGACTATTGGCCGTCGGTCGGGCGCGAACGGATCAACACTCGGGTCCGACGGGGGATTTTCAGTTCGTAATAGGGGCCCACTGTTACGGGAGAGGAATTGGCTGATCTCCCAATTCCCGAGTTCTCACCCTGAAGGAACCACGATACACTCGTTCCTTCAGGTCACTTTCACAACACCGGGTTCACAAGAGGTTGACTTGCTACGCGTCGGTTGTTCCGCTTCGATGTTCCGCTTCGGAACAGGTTGTTCCGCCCCGGAACAGGTTGTTCCGCCCCGGAACAGGTTGTTCCGCCCCGAAACAGGTTGTTCCGCCCCGCCCCTGCCTCGCCTCGTCCCCTCGAGATTATGGCGAGCAGGGGGGGCCAACCTCGTTTCGGAGATCCCAACTTTCCTTCACTTGAGTTCGGACACGACTGCTTCATGTTCCTTCTCCCAGTCCGCTCGTCAAGTCGCCTTCCCCTTCTACTCTTCCCTGGGTGTCTTGCGCCGCCCATCGCCTAACCAATCCAATGAGGACACGCCCAGCTGGGTCAGGCGCTTGGAGAGGAGAGGGGTCGATCCGTACCCCGCCGCCGAAGTTTCTTGACGGGGCGCTTGGAATCTGCCGCCCCGTTACAATACTACACTACTCACATGCCTTATACGGATACCCGGATCTCACTATCCTCTCCTTCCCCCCTTCCCACTCATCAAAGCCGAACTCCAACCGAGGAGGAAAGAAGACGACATAAATCGTCGAGATAAAACCCGACTCTAACGAACCTGTCAGTGATCTGTTTGTTATCCTCCCACTTTCCGACATTTTGAAACGGACCTCTGAGGGGATAAAGGTGAAAGAAAATCGTTGCAAATAATTGTATAACGGCTTATCATTCTTGGTTCGTTTTGCCCGTGTGGGAGAGCTTGTCTTTGAGGTCACCAAAGTCCCTTCCTATTGGAAAAAAATACAATTTTTGTTTTAAAAAGTGCATAAGTGATAACTCATCTGAATTCAGCGTCCAAAATTCAGCAGAAAATGATACCTCACTCCTCTGCTTGCGGTACCCCGCACTGGTTGGTACCAAATCCAGTTGGTTTGCTGATATTCTCGCGCAATCGAGTCTCAATTTGAAGATTTTTCTAAAAAGGGCGTCTGTGTTAGAACATTCAGCAAATGTAGTTAAGGTGGTGCCATCTTGACGTCCTCGTGGCTATAAGCGCTGACATAGGGAAGTCCAGGCAGGTTGGGCAGATCACACATCGGATGACAGTGAAGGCTCATTAAGGAGAGCTGCGCGAACACAGGACCAGTGAAAATGTTGAAGGATTCTTCCTGGCCAGTTGCCTCACATTGCCTGCAACGCTGCTGTGACCTGCCTTCTACTCGGCAGACCCTGCCATGCTCGGAGGCTGATCTGATCGTGGCCGTTCAAGAACTCGTTGCTCAAGCATGGTAGAGTCTTCTCCCGTCTTTGATCGGACTAATAGCAACCATACGCCCAGGGTTAAGTCCACCTCGGGAACGTCCATCCAAGGAGGCGTGACCGCTGGTGACGGAGCGGCTTCCAGGAGAAGGTAATGAACGCGAAGGGGAGGCTCAGAAGATACACGTTGTACGCAAAGCGCAGCCTCTCTCGTCCTCCACCCCCCTCCGATCAATATTTCATATCCGTCTGGAGTACCGGTGTCAGGAGTGTCTCAGTCTAGTTGCGACTCCCAAACGTCCGGCAGGTGGCTGATGAGCGTCGTCTCACGTGTCTCACTTCAAAACCAACTCAATTTCGCTGAACTCCTGCCAAATTTCCACGAACCCTTTCGACTTTCATCCCTTTCGAATCACAAACGCTGAGCGACGTCTCTTCTGCCATCTTCCGCTTCCGCTGTCATTCCAACGCGGTTTTCGGTTTGTTCCTACTGCCGTACCTCGCACCCTCCCATCACGTCAGACCCGGGGAACATGGTCGCGGCCGTGGGCATCTGCTGCATCCTCGTCATCCTACTCGTCTTCATTATTTTGATCGTCTTTGTTGGCCAAAACATCCGACCTGAAAACACATAGCCTAATCCTCAGGTAATTACCATGTTTTAAACGTGTTATCCATTCCTCATTGTACGGTCCCACTCAAATACCTGGCCAATAATGAGCATTCTCGTGTGCCTAAACGTGTAGAAGAGCTCCTCACCTAATCATAACTATGATTGAATAATCATAAAGAGCTGAGTGTTCCAACGGCCATTTTCCAAATTAATTTGCTGTCTCTAATTAACATTCAACGTCATCTGCTTAACCAAACTAAATCCTTCAAGCATGAACCATAAAGATTTAATTATCTAATCTTTTTTGAGTGATAAACTTGCCTATTATGACTCATTTAATCACAAATCAATTAATAAAACTCCTACATCGTCAAACTGCCAATTTCTCATCTATTTACTCGTTTCACTTTTCAAAATAGTCTATTTGGACGATAACACTGCTCTAAGGTACTACAAATGGGGTGGAGTTTTCTTTTTCTATCTTCTAATTTTTTGTCGACACATGGAAACAAAAAAAGAAGACGTTTTTATGGATAGAGACCAGTAAGTCAGATAGAGGAATTAATAATCCCATTTGTCCGACAGTGGAGGGGTCCACGTTCGTTTCGGTGGTGGTTGCGAGTGGTGAGGGATGCACAGCTTTTGTCCTCCAACAAACAATGGATTCTCGGGCAACATTCATCATCGACCACCATTCATATTCCATTTTCTCTCTTTTTAAAAAAAAAATTTTTTTCTTTCTTTTTTTATCACGAAAGCACACTAACTTTTTCAGCTCTCACGGAAAATGGAGGAGGTTTTGATCGGTCGAGTACGAAGAAGGAAGGGAAAAAGAGGGGGGGTAAACCGGATTTAATTCACCTGTTCCTGAAGGGTGACCGCAGCCTCACGTACGCGTCACAAACGATTCATCATCTCAAGTGGGATCGTAGCGATAGAATGAGTTCAAAAAACGCTGCAAATTTTTCAACAGGGGTTCCAACTCTTTCCAATCGACTCAGCGTTTGAAATTTAGTGGAAAATGTTACCCCACATGCCTAGGTACCAGAAATCTCGAAAACATATTTGAAATGGGTAAATGAGTACCAATTTTGACCCATAACCTCATCTAGAGGGCGCCAATCGTTCCGGGACCTATTTCATTGGATTCAGCGTCCAGAATTTAGTGGAAATTGATACCTCACACGCCTAGATCGCCAAAAATCTCGAAAATATATTTTTCAAAAAACACATATTGACCCCCATTCCGCCATAATGTGGTCCGATCGGGCTGAAAAGTTTTGAGGACCAACTAGAGCCGCTAACTGACTCCTGACCCAAATTTCAGATTTTTAGAAAATTTTCTACTACCAAAAACGGCGTACGCCGGACGGACATTTGCAAATTTTGATCTAGAACCCTGAAACGCCCAGAAAAAATGTATTAGTCAACTCAAAGAGGTTGGCTTTCTGCAGAAAAACATAACCAACTGAAATTGTGATACTTACATTTTTGTTTAATTGGTTTGAAGGGACGAACCAACTGATTAATTACAATAACGAGTATTGATAATTCATTGCTTATCCGGGGGCCTAACTAACCCAACTGAATATGCAGGCCACCGCGAACGGTCAGTCCTTCCCAGAGGGCTCAACCTAATTCGCCTAACTTCTGTGATCTGCGGCGAACACATTGGTAGGCAATGAGGGACATTCATCACTTTAACGAAGATCTACAGTGTACAGCCGAATGCAGGTCCTCTACCGCCTCGGTGTACATTGTTGTAGTCCAAACATCTAAAAATCCTGTCTCCGGAAGCAATTGTGTTCTGAACTACTGGCAAAAATCGTGAAACAATTAACCAAAACGCTGCAAATTATTACTTGTCGATAGCTGTGGTGGTTGCTTGCGTGGAAAAGAGAATATATGGAGCCTTCGAAGTAACTATCTACCATTTTCGAAAAATAGTAGACACACTATTTCTATTTTTAAAAAAGTACCTACCTAAGGAGAACTATCTTTTTGGGCAATGCACCCCTTGAGTGTATCCCTCAATCATGATAATACCATTTAGAATTATTTGAACTCAGTCGTCCAAAATTTACTGGAAACCCCGTATTCAAAGTATAAATTTTGACCAGAATACTACCAATTTTCACTCATATGAGGGCCTCGTTCGGGGTGATCTGGCAGAAACAAAGCACAACTAGTACCCAAAATTGCAGATTTTGGACGTGCTATTTCGACCCGACGGTCGACAGTGGACAACATTTTGAATATGAAATTTACACTATTTAAAATGTGGAGGGTGAAAATTAGGGGAGAAACGACTTTTCTTTTGTTGATACCCAACAAATGTGCATGATTCCAATGTTTCATTGAGAATAATAATAAAAAACTGGGCAAATTCATTCACAGAGGTTGGTTCTTCCTTGGACCAGAAGCATGGAGACTCATTCGAATCGATTCAGCGTTCCAAAAATTAGTAGAAAACGATACCCCACGCACCTAGGTACCAGAAATCTTTAAAAATACATTCAAAATAGGAGATAGGGACACGTTTTGACTCATAATCTCTCTAATCGCAGAAAATCTCGAAAATATGCTTTTTGAAAAATACATTTCTGCCACCCCGTGCTTCTTTATTTGGTCCGATTGGGCTGAAATGTTTTGAGGACCAACTAGAGCCAAAAACGGGTCACTGACCGAAATTTCAGATTTTTTGAAAATTGTTCACTGTCGAAAACGGTAAGTAGTAGAACATCTAGACACCATCTAGAAAGCAGGTTGAATATTCAAGGAATAACCTACCAAAATGTTTATCAGAGGGATATTGGACTGTTTGAAGACAAGACTGCAAAGTCATCTTTCCTATTGTGGCCGTATGAAACAAATAATAGCAATAATTAGTAATAGTAACTTGACTGATGTTCATTCGCGGTTTTGGTGCTGTAAACTTGCCAACAACAGGACGTTGCATGGGACTTGGGCCGACCCTTCAGACGTCGAAAACTTTGTTTTTCCCTGGGCTCTTTGCCCGCGAAATCCTCCCTCAACGGGACAACTGCCCTCTACTGTGTAAATATCCCATGAATTATGATCACCGTGACGCAGGAGGGCCTCTTGTTTTCAACGCAACTGACATGGACTGTTATCAAGATTTATGTCCCTCTTCTGGGCCAGCGTGCTGTTGGAGCCGCCCAAGATCGAGCCGAGCACAACCTTAAAAGCAACAAGTTGTCTCTGGCGGTCCCCCAAATGTCCACCTGCCAGCCCCTGGCCTCATCCTCGAAATGCTCGAAGTTTGCGTGTGCGAATCTTGTTCCAAAAACTATGCTTATGAATAGTGTTTGCGTGTTTTTAGGGCAAAGCAAATTGCAGCACCCTTTCTACGGTTTCAAAACGTGAAAATTCCAAAATCTTCTTTTTCGTCTACGCCAAGTTTGATATTAAAAACGCTGCAAATCATACAATTCTTACATAGGGGTTGGTTATTCCTCGGACCAGGCGCATGGAGACTAATTTCTTCAACATGGGGAAAATGGGGGAAACAATGGGTGTGGCGGGTTCCGGACCCATTCTAATCAATTCAGGGCCCGAAATTCAGTGGAAAATGATACCCCACACGCCTAGATACCAGAAATCTCGATAACACTCATTCGAAATGGGTAGATAGATACCCTTTTGGACCCATAACTTCTCCCGGTGGGTGCCAATGGTTCTGGGATCCATTTCATTGGATTCAGCGTCCAAAATTTAGTGGAAAATGATTCCCCCACACGCCCAGATCACCAAAAATCTCGAAAATCCATTTTTCGAAACGCATTTTGACCCCTACTCCGCCCAAATTTGATCTGATCGGGTTGAAAAGGTTTTTAGGACCAACTAGAGCCTGGAACGGACCCTTGACCCAAATTTTGGATTTTTAGAAAATTTTCCACTACCAAAAACGGCGCGGACGGCGGACGGACATTTGACTTCATCGATCTAGACACCATGAAACGCCCAGGAAATAATTTTGGGCAGAATCGGGGAGATTGACATTTTTTCCGAAAACTATTCAAGGAATAACTAACCAAAATTGCGGAAAACACTCACAAATGTAGAACGAGCAGAATTGATCGAGACCCATGTTGTGGCTGACCCACCGTACTGTCGGACACCAAAGATGACCTTGGTTGTCACACAAATATGATTTCCAAATACACACACCTTGAAGAAATGACTTTTACGACAAAGAATGATAAGCAATCGTGAAATAATCAACAAGTTTTTGCCGTCAAAATCCAAAAAGTTTAGTTACAAAAACTACACCGCGCAATCAAGCGTTTACGTCGTCAGACCCATCATATATTCACAAACGACGAATATTACTCTGGTAAATTGAAAGGTTGAACTCCCGGAATGCGTTCCACGATATTTGGTCCCGACAGCTCAAATATACGTTGTATTGAACTGGGAGCGGAGAATGTTTGTCGGCCCTGAGGCAGTCCTCTCGCTCAACGAGGTCTAATACACCCAAGCCACCAACGTTCCAAACTACCAGCTGAACAACACAAAGACGAGAAACTCTGGTCGGAAGTGAAGGAGAGAACTTGTCCGCGGATCACAGTCTCAAGTGAACACGGTGCAATTTCCTTTCAAGAGGTGTCTATGGCTAGTAAAAATTATAATGAAATTCAATATCCCTCGTAAGCCTCTCTCAAATTAAAATCTGTTATAATTTTAATTCGGGTTTCTTCGGAGGTTTTTCATGGACCTAGCGAGAGGTTACACGATGTAAGTCCAAGACTTACGTCTGAGCAACTAGGGATACCAAGGATGAGCATAAAATACATTGATACAAAATGAATTATAATTGAAAACAAGGACACGTTGCAAAGGAGAATATGCCTCAACCTGGGCTAGAATAGATACAAGACATAGTAATTCGACAAAGTAAATTAGACAACATGTGGAGCATAAAATACAATTAATACAAGATACATGAAATTATGATATACATGAAATACAATTTAATGAGCAAGTGCAACGATACCGGCTGACAAAAACGGCGTCAACGTCGAAGGAAAAACAGGAGGGGGCACGCTGTCCCGCAGGTACACAGCGAGGCTTATAAACTTGAGTCCTTTATCTCATAGGGAACACAATATTACAGCTTCGGTTGACTTCAGCACGGTAGCAGAGTTCACTTCAGAGCGAGCACAGGACAAAGCCAGGATGGACTGAGTGAGATGCACTTGCACGACAGGGTTACAAAAATATATGACTCCAACATGTTGGGCGCCTTGGCCCCGAGGGGCGCCTCAACAATGACCACCTGGTTGGACGCCTTTGCAATGAGTGAAGCCCTGGAGCTCTCCAAATGCAATGTCCGGGCAGGAGCTGCGCGCGCATCCTGGCGCATGCTCCCTCCCTTC
Organism: Cyrtorhinus lividipennis; assembly: GCA_019603395.1. NCBI lineage: Eukaryota > Metazoa > Arthropoda > Insecta > Hemiptera > Miridae > Cyrtorhinus > Cyrtorhinus lividipennis. The sequence goes on along the minus strand of CM034003.1, from coordinate 15,596,230 downwards.
TGGCCTTCTGGAGGCAGCAAGCCTGGGGGCTTACACCCTTTTCTCCGAAACTACTGAATGAATTTTAATATGTGTTTATCCTACTCCCACATCTATTGATAAAAACCCCATATTCGCCTTCATTCGATATAATGATTAATCGATTTTCAATTCGATGTTGAAGTGAAGCTTGGTGGGGACTCTTAAAATGTTAAAAATATTTGATGGCCAAAAAAACGTCAGGAAGCAAAATTTTGAGAAGAAACTAATGTCCGGTTCTTCGGAAATTAGTTGAGAACAGATTAAAAAAAAAGTTTATTTGTCTCATCTACTTATGGCAAATTCACAGGGGTTGATTATTCCTCGGGCCAGAGAATGAAGACCATGGAGACTCATTTCAATCGATTCAACGTCCAAAGTTTAGAGAAAAATGATACCCTACACGCCTAGGTATCAGAAATCTCAAAAACCCACATTCGAAATAGGTAAGTGGATACCCATTTTGACCCGTAACCTCTTCCAGTGGGCACCAATCGTCCCAGGACCCGTCTTATCAGATTCGGCGTCCAAAATTTAATCAAAAATGATACCCCACACGTTGGGGTAAAAAAAAAACTTTTGGGCCGTATCGGAGAGATTGATTATTCAAGGAATAACTAACCAAAATTGGGACGAATCGGATATATTGACTTTTGCATGAAAACATTGGTTGATTAGTCAAGGAATAACCAACCAAAAGGCATAAAACGACCGACCAACCCTCTGTGGTATCAATATTATCTATTAATATTCCCTTCACTAATACGGAGTTTTATCCGGAAAATGAAGAATAACAACAATACAAATTTAGGTTATTAAGAGCAATTATGAATAATTCTAAATCGGCTGACAATTTTCCGAAATTGAGCTTTTCTCACTAAGGGATGACATCTTTGGAAGTCTATTAAAACTATTCTGGGGGTCATAAACCTTGAAGCCATTATACCAATTGGTTCAAAATTGAGTGAAGTTTTTAAAAATTCAATTAAAAAAAATTGGCATCTTCAAGCGCATCAAAAAAGCTGAAACTAATTTTGCTCCCTTCCCTTTCAGTTGAACCTCGCCCTGTGGGTGGCTAGGCTCGCACGAGAGGAGGAGCTCTTGTGCATACAGGACTATGACCCAATTTCTCCAGACCCCTCTCTCGTTCCCCGCCCTCTAATTGAAAAAATTCTTCCAAAATTGGCTCACCCCTTCCACAGAGGCGTACGAAGCCGATCAATACTCACCTCCAAAGGGGTTTGAACGGTTTTGAACTTTGCGGTTGTATGCGCTCATCCAAATGACGGCGCGCTTCCTTAATAGTTGACGGATGAAATCGGAATTCTGGCCCTTTAATAAAGTATCTGGCCATATTGGAAAGCAAAACATTCAATTGGACAAGCTAATATCAAATGTGTATCCACAGAAATGAGATATCAACGTCAGAGGTGAAAAAAAACCTTTTTAATGAAATGTAATATTGGAGAGATTGAATAGGATTCCCATCGAATAATGATATTCTAATATTGTTGCCATACTGAAAAGTTCTGCACAACTTCAGCGCATTTACTTGTAAGCAAGCGTCTTTGGAGCGTGACAGCTGCTCATCCATGCGTCGCAAATCCTTCTCGTCAAAAGGGAAAACCACTGTGAAGAACCATCTGGGCATCTTTAGCCGCCATGGGATTAGTGACACGAAACCTCGTTTTCTCAAAGTTCTATTCAATTCAAACAAAAGAGCTGCGGAAAGAGCGAGACATCCCATCTTCACCTTCACCCCTTCGGCTCAGGCATCGGCTCAAGGGAGCCCGGATAGGTCTACAAGAGGAGATCGAGATGTGGAATGGTGAGGTACAGAGAGCTGCGATTGAAGGGAAAAGGTCTAGATTGGTTGTTATAACAGGCCCGCGTGGAGACCGAGACGAAGGAGGGGGAGATAAGCGAAAAGGAACGCAGAGCTCTGGGATTGAGTCGTAGGGCAAATAATGGGGAATTTCGAGGAAGAGGAAGAAAGTTGGAAGGAGGGAGGAGGATGAAGAGACGCGGTTATGGTGTGAATAGCCTTTGCCATTTCCTTCACCGCTCTCTATTCCCCCCCCCCTCCCATCTCACCAGCATCTTATTCAAACTGATGATGTAACATGATCGTACACAGAAAACGCAGACCAAGAAAGGTCCTAACGACCTGTGACCATAGGAAACATTCAGTTCCGAGCTACAAGGAAAAAAGCAGGGGACTCGTCATAGTAAGTACCTCCTATAGTTTAGTCCAGGCCGAAGAAGCCTTTAAGTATCATCAGAAAACAACGAAAGAAAAAAGTATTACTCTCAATCGGTCAGGGATCCATCACAATGGATTTAGCGTCAAAAATCCAGTGGTAAAAGATACATTGATGGAATTTGTAATAACTAATTCCTTCTTGATGTACCACGAACAATGCATCTCTTCTCTATGCTCGCTTCTCGGCCATGATGTTCACGCATCGTCTTCACTTTTCCTTATCGCGTAGTCAGCTTAGTTACCGAATGTTCAATTCTTAATTAAAACTCGGTATACCAATAGTTCTAGCCGTTGTATTTCGTTGATCTTCTTAATTATTTCTTTTGCTGTGATGACGGCGGGACGAAATTGGTCCCAGAACGATTGGCGCCCACCGGAAGAAGTTTTGGGTTGAAATGGGTATCTATCTACCTATTTCGAAAAGAGTTTTCGAGATTTCTGGCATCTAGCCGTGTGGGGTATTATTTTCCACTAACTTTTGGACGCTGAATCCAATCAAATGGGTCCTGGAACGATTGGCGCCCTCTGGATGAGGTTATAGGTCAAAATGGGTACCTATCTACCTATTTCGAATTGGTCTTCGGCCCGCCCCACCCACTGTTTCCCCCATTTTCCCCATGTTGAAGAAATGAGTCTCCTTGCGCCTGATCCGAGGAATAACCAACCTGTGTGGAAGAATTTGCAGCGTTTTTTATCTAGACACTTTGAAACGCCCAGAAGAAAATTTTGGGCCTTTTTGCATGAAAACATTATTCAATTATAATTTATTAAATTATTAAATTATAGTTAATTGTCCAAGGGATAACCAACCAACATCAAAACCTTGTAGTTCACCCCCCAGAAATGATTAGTAACCCTAACTTGTAGACAAATTTCAGTTTTGGATGAAGTTATCGGATGTTAACGTTATCATACAAGATTTTTCAACGGGAGAAAATGAAGTATGGAAATTTTTGACGTCGTGGAATTCATTGAAATGTGTTCCAAATCGATTTTCCGAGCTCCACCCAGCAAGGATGCTTATGGGTCAGAGGGGTATTTTGCAAATTGTTTGCTAACTTATTCACAATACAGTTATTCCAGTTTCTTTCCTGATTTAGTATTTACTTTCGAAGATTCACTTCTTACCTAGCGTAGAGAGAGATTCAATTAGAATTACAAATTATTTTGGATAATTCGCAACGCTTTTGTCGATAAGTCAAAGTTTGATGATTTTTATGACCTGAGGTGAATTGATTGGGCCCTGCAATCCGCATTACAGTTGCATTTTCAACCGGAGATACCTCACCGACAAGAACAATGTTCCTCGAATTTTGACCGCGGAAACATTTTATTTATTAAATATCTTATTGTTTTTTTAATTGGTCCCTAAATTTTGACACAGAATTGGTAAATGAACGTGTGATACAGAAAACTCTCGTCTTTTCTTAAGTACTCGTAAATACGACATTTTCCTGAAAGTTTGTCGTTGTCGGGCGGATGAAGAAATAAAGACCAATTCGTTCATCACATCTTATGACAAACGGTCGCCAAAAGACCACGTCACAAGGCAATCCTCGTAGGGCCGGAGGCAGTTCTCATGAGACAAAAAAGTTCTTTTCTTTACTTCCGTCGCTTTCCTCTTCTTGATAAATAGAACATTTCCACGTTTCTTTTGTCGTGATGTGCTCTTTGAGTTGAATCATCAAATCGATCCGTTTAATTAACTGGTAATTGATGGATAGGATTATACGTGATTCTTCGCATTCATCGTTAACACAAGAGAACAATATCTACCGAATATTATGAATAATATTATGTTGCCTATAACGGAAGTCGGGGTTTTTTGACCGAATAAAAAGACATCAGCATCATTTCGGGGAAGCAGACGGTTGCAACGGGTGCTGCTGCTGGCGAACTTGGGAGAGTTCAAAGCGAACTATTCACTCTCTCTATTTACCTTAGAAAGACATCTCAGAAAGCTAACGGACAACACGATAGACGAGACAATATGAGAAAACCAGAAGTTGAGAGTAGAGCGAACAATGATTCCTCTCGTGCTCTTTGTGAGATCACGGCTTGATTCCCTCAGCTCTATATTGATCTACCTCTTCACTCCGACCTATTCTCTTCTCCTTGGGGAGTGATGTGCCTCAGTCTTGGTAGGAGGCAATTTTCAGAATGCTGAACCAATCCTAGCGTGTCTTCAATCTGACGTTATTCTCGTATTGTGGCGAGATTCCGAGACGAGAGAGCCCAGATTCTGACCATATTTTGCGTAGAATCAACGTAAAGATGTATAAAATGTGTAAGCTCTGATGTGTTCCCCCAACAAAAACAATTCCAACAACGTTCTTCACTCTCTTGGGTACCAACTGGCTGCAAAGAGTGCCTTGAAGTCTCACTAACATCCGGCAAAATTTACAGTCATTATGGCATGTATTTCCAGGATTAGTCACCATTTTGTTTCAAATAGAAAGACGCCTTTACGTAATGAAAACCGTTCCCTTCAGCCGGAAGTACTTCAAAACGAAGAAAACCACATGAAGCTTTTAATGGAATATGTGGTTCTGACTGTAATAAGCCTCAAGACAGGTAGTGAAATGAGATGAAGGTTCAGCCAGCCCACCAGAGAGTGTAGTGTGATTACGATGTTGGCCTAGATGCATCAAGGAGCTTAGTTAAGACAGCAAATAGAATCAGCCAAAAGCCACTTCCCACCGAAGCATAGGTTCAAAGGAGAAGGGGCGAATTGGATCAGTAATGAAAACGTAACGTTTCTGTTTTCATATTTTAAGCATTTTAAATTTATTAGTTCATCCGAAGAATATTTTTCTTTAATTAATCCCGCAAAAAAAAAATTATAAATAAATAAAATACAGAGCTTTTTCGAGACCAAGAAAATACGTCACATTTACGTTTATTCTCGGGAAAAGAAGGAACCCAAATGAAAGAGGTGGCAGGATTCTGCTCAATCAAGCTCTGTATTTAAATTCACGTTATTACCTCACAAAAAATCGAGTTTGCGCATGCGCTGAGCCTTGACGATTTGAATGTGAGCCCACACAAGCCCTCAAAATTTGGTCGTAATCAGATAACTTAAGAATGAAATAGTTACTTCAAATATATTTATTGTCGTTTTAGGCAACTTAGGCCTATCCTTGTACAACAGGAGTTCAATAACTTTCAAAAAGACGTACCTATCTACTATGAAAATAAAGAAAAAGAAATCATTCATGAATATTATTAATTTGCTCAGATTTTAAATTATTTTGCCAAATATTTGCCTTGTCTGAAGAACAATAGCTCTTTTGCACCTTTCATCAAATGTAAACGGTTTTGTAAAACTGATTTTTTCTAGGATTGTCGAATCTATTTTGATGTGATCTCTTACAAAACCTGTTTTCTCGTTATAGTATCGAATGCGTTGGATTCCATATTATTAAAGAAAAGGAAAGGAAAGGAAATTGCAGTTGTAGTTGTAGTTTTTTTCGTTTTGAAAGTGAAGATAAGCTCAGAAACACTCGAGCTAAACATTCGTCTAATATTGTTCATGATTTAGGTGAACCTTTTTCGCTTTGCCTAATTATGCCTTCGAAATCGACCCTACTGGGTTAAGGAAAACCCGTTTTGCAAAAATTAAAAGATTTCACCTCCGTTTCTCTTAATCAATCGTTTACTGACGGAAAAATTTGACGTCAGATCCTGAAAATACGCGTTGGCTTCCATGATACTGAAAAGTCGCTCCCTTCAGGCTAGGCTTACGTCACGGAAGGATATGAATGATCCTTGACAACTTTCACCCCTCCCCCCCGGCCAAAGCAGGGAGGAGTTATAGGAGTGAAACAGAGGAATTCATTTGTTCTGATCAACATGAGCGCGGCTCCATTCCGAATCAACCATTTTCAGGCTCAACTAAGTTGATATTATCTCGCATGGAACTGATAAAAATTGCCAGTGCGTCGAGAAAAGGTCGCTAAAAACCTTTATTTCGAATAATAAAATTATAAAGAATATAATGAATATAATGAAATTATAAAGTTAGAAGAAACCCGTCCCATTGGATTCAGGGTCCAAAAATTAGTGGAAAACGGTACCCCACACGCCCAAGTCGTCGAAAATGTCGAAAATGGGGGAAACAGGGTGTAGCGGGTATCAGACCCATTCCAATCGATTCAGGGTCTAAAATTTAGTGGAAAATGATACCCCACTCGTCTAGGTGCCAGAAATCTCGAAAACATATATTCAAAAAATGAGTAGATAAGTCCCATTTTGACCCATAACCTCATCCAGAGGGCGCCAACCGTTCCCGGACCCATTTCATTGGAATCAGCGTCCGAAATTCAGTGGAAAATGAACCCCACTCACCTAGATCGCCAAAAATCTCGAAAATCCATTTTTCAAAGAACTCATTTTGACCCCTATTCTCCTTAAATTTGGTCCGATTGGGTTGAAAAGTTTCGAGGACCAACTAGAGCCAAAACGGGTCTTTGGCTAATATTTCAGATTTTTAGAAAAGTTTCTACTACCAAAGACGGCGGACGGACATTTGACTTCTTTGATCTAGATACCTTGAAACGCCAAGAAAAAAATTCTGGGTCGAATCGGAGAGATTTACTTTATTCAAGGAATAACCAGCTAAAATGGGTGCATTAAGGCTTCAGCTCAAACGATTTAGACCATATACAGGCTTGAGGAACAGTTATTTGAGCATCCAAGTCGTCAAAAATGTTCTAAATCCAATTGGCACAATACTCCAGACCGCGCGAATCTACATCAAAATAAGGATATTCAAACTAATTATACCTACGAAATTTGTATATTGAAAATGTCAGTTAATATTGACGTATATAAAACTTTGCAGACTTCACTAATATAATTCCTGGCCCTCCGCAATCAAATACTAGAAGTGAACAAATGTTAGACACATCCCGTCTTCAATCGACCCGTTTAGATTTGTTGAAACGTCAAGCGGAGACCACAGTTCTCACGAATTGCAGGTTAATTTTTGATGAAGGAGGATCTCCTGGAAGTCGAGCTATTAGGTAATTGACCTGACATGATCGCGGAATCCTCGCGCCTGAGTGATCGCCCTCAATGAGAAATGAGATGGGTGAGAGTTCTAGCTTCAATTCAGCGAAAGAGATTGATTCTCGTAGCCCCCGACACAGAAATTTAATGAGGAAGCTGTACGTTCGGGGAAAAAGTCACTTGTCTCGATCGTACGTGTTCATATATTATATTAACCGACTGGGATTCGTCGAGAATGGCAGGGGTTAGCCCGACAAAGTTTTATTTTATTTACCTGACATCATTTCTGTACTCCTGTACCTCGAAACTAAAATAATGTCCAACATCAAGTTCAAAACCAATTGAACTGGTTTAGAACTCTTTCGGCGTAATGATTGAACATTCAAATTTATTGTTTCGAGCGCAGATAATTCTACTAATTGGTTGAAAAATGTGGATTTATTCAATTATTTGTTATTTTTTATAATTCCATTCAATTTATCAAACATAACTGGTTGATGCCCAGTGACCAAAATGAATGATTTGACTAATAATGTAATTATTCTTCTAGACTGCATTGATTTAATTTAGTTACAAAATTTTAAAAAATGCTGCAAATTCTTTTACAGGGGTTAGTTATTCCTCAGACCAGGCGTACGGAGACAACATGGGAAAAATGGGGGAAATAGTGGGAGTGGCGGGCCCCGGACCCATTCCAATCAATTCAGGGTCTAACATTTAGTGGAAAATGATACCCCACACTCATGTACCTGAAATCTCGAAAACACATTATTCCAAATGAGTATATAGATACCCATTTTGACCCATAACCTCATCCTGAGGGCGCTAATCACTTCCGGACCAATTTCATTGGATTCAGTGTCCATAGTTTAGTAGAAAATGATACCCCACTCGCCTATATCGCGTATTATATCGAAAATCTATTTTTCGAAACACACATTATGACCCCAACCCCACCCAAATTTGGTCCGACCGGGCTGAAACGTTTTGAGGACCAACTACCAGGAACGGGAACGGACCCCTGACCTAAATTTCGGATTTTTAGAAAATTTTGCGAAATGAGGATTGAATCCACCGGAAGAGGTTGGGTCAAAATGGGTATCTATCTACTCATTGTGAATATGTGTTTTCGAGATGTCTGGTACCTAGGCGTGTGGGGTATCATTTTCCTCTAAATTTTTGACCCTGAATCGATGGAATGGGTCCGGTCCCGCCACACCCACTGTTTCCACCATTTTCCCCATGTTGAAGAAATGAGTCTCCACGCCACTGGTCCGAGAAATAACCAACCTCTGTGAATGAACTTACAGCGTTTTTTTAATATATCATTTTTATTCATTTATTCATTTTCTTGTATTTCAAAATAGAAGGGTTCATACCCACAGATTCATTATATCTTTTTTTACTCCCCATTTACAGACCTGTAAGAGCTAACAGTATAGAAGTATTGAGGAAGTCAAGCAGTAGTTCTTTTTGAGAAAAATCAAAATGTTTTGATGAGATTTCAATGACAGACTTTTGCAGATGCTTGATGTCAATCTTGTCCCAGTTGGACAGACATTTTTCAAACGAAACTCCACCTTACTAGCTCGGAGTGACGGTGGAAAAGATCACTTTTTAATATATCATATTACCTGTGGCTGACGTTGATGAGGATACTCTTGTTCATATCCACGCTCATGCACATATTCAAAGCAATGTCTAACCCCTGCCAGTAGGAAAAGGGTGATCCGGACCGACCGACTGGGGAAGGGCTCTACTTGACCTAGATGCCTGTATAGAGAATGCTGACTACAACCCCTTCTTTCTTCTGACTTTCTCCATTATTAAGCTGCAGTATCCCTCTTCAACAGGATGAAAAGGATCGAGGGGGAGTGAACAGACCGATCCTGCGGTCTTACTCGATGCAGCTCAAGCAAGTTCCGTCGAAAACCGCTGTGCCATATCCGAGTTAATATCGATTGGACAGAACGATTATGGGATAATTTCATTTTCGATGGATCAATTAATAATACAACAGGCTGCGTTCCCTGTAGATATCCTCTGTGCCCTAAACTCTGTCGGGGGTCAGGAGGTCAATACACACTGATGTATTTGCTAATAGGGGTTGCTAATCAATTTGCACTGGTTTTCATTCGGAAGAGCAATTCGAGAGTGAATATCTGAAATATTATCGGAAAAGGGTCAGTCGTAATGCCCCTGAATAGGTCGCTTTAGGAGACTATAGCTCTCTGTAGGGAAGTGATCACTGACAGGGAGTGTATCTCCTCGACTAGCTAGAATTTATTTGGGAGTTGATCATCTTCAATTTGGTTGGTTATTAGCCTGTTTTCATCCAAAAAATCAATCTCACCGATTCGACGTTTCAATGTGTCTAGATCAAAAAAGTCAAATATCCGTCCGCCGTACGCTGTCCTCGCCAACTTTGGTTGTAGAAAATTTTCTAAAAATCTGAAATTTTGGTCAGGGACCCGTTCCCCGTTTTAGTTGGTCCTCAAAACTTTTCAGCCCGATCGGACCAAATTTGGGCGTAGAAGGGGTTAAAATGTGAATTTTGAAAAATGGATTTTCGAAATTTTTGGCGATATAGGCGTGTGGGGTATCATTTTCCACTAAATTTTGGACGCTGAATCCAATGAAATGGGTCCCGGAACGATTGACGCCCACTGGAAGAGGTTGTGGTTCAAAATCTATTTATCTACCCATTTCGAATATGTGGTATGGAGATTTCTGGTACCTATGCGTGTGGGGTATCATTTTCCACTAAATTTTGGACGCTGAATTCAATGAGACGGGTCCCGGAATGATTGGCATCCACCGGAAGAGGTTATGGACGCTGAATCGATTGGAGTAGATCCCCATATTCCTGGTCCGACGACAAACCAACCCCTGGGAAAGAATTTGCAGTGTTCTTGAATTAACTCTGGTAGAATCTAAATAACATCGATTAGAGAGTGAGCCAAATTGTGGGAGAGAATAGCCGTAATTGAACCGAATGGGTAGTGAATAGTCAGAAATACAATTACAAGAGTTTTATAGGTACTCCACCCCTAAATATTGTGTCTCGTCGGCAAGTGAGCCAACCGGACATGATTCACGTAATTATTCTGAATCGTGAGTGAATCCTCAATATCATCTTAGGATGAGTGTTAAGCATAAATATGCGACGCCGCTAAATTTCGTCGTCTCATTTTAGTCGTCGACCAGCCAGTGATTTTTTAAATTGAATTTCCGTCCATTTCCACCAATACTGAATAAAGTCATCTTCTAGGAGGTAATAACGTCAAAAAACGAAGGACGCGATTCAAAAAATGTATGGTACTCAGCCAATACGGAGTTGAATTTTGACATAAAATTGAGTCGTGGTTGATAGGTTAACATTTTATTGAATTTGAGGTTGTTCGAGACTGATATTCACAAGAATAGTGACGAAGAATCAAAACTCGACTCAGTAAATAACTGGAACAACGCTTCTTCTACCGTATAATGTTTGTATGTACTCAATCCGCTCTGTTATCTTGAATAATCGATTTGATTAGGAATCTTTTCTCCGGGCGGAAAAAGGTTAAAGTGAACGCTTTATGATCTTGAAGAAATTCGCCCCTCTTTTTTGTGAAAGTCGTTTAACTGAGAAAAACATTTCTCTTCGATCTCTGTAAAAACAAATTTGTCGGAAAAAGTGAGACAATAATCGTAAATTTATTTAATCAACCGCGAGAAAAGGCAGTTTTTCGTTGTAAGAGCAAAACAATGGGGAAAATAATAAAAACCCGCGAATAAAAATGACATAAGTGATAACGAAAATTGTAAATCTCGGTTGCGGTAGGGTTTCACCGTGAATAGACTATTTTTCTCATATACCTATGCATTTTGAATGCTAGAGATGTATCAGTCCATTACAGGCTCCATTCAATCGAACGAGAGAATGAATTCTCGATCCACCCTCCACGTGCCTTCGTTGTTTTATAATGATGAGTTGGGATTCTGTTTGACAAACAACCAGCTATTAACAGATTTGTTAGCCGAGGGCGAAAGGTTCCCCACCTCCAGGCCACATTGTCCGTTGGGTACACAGTGTCCGTTTCAAGATAAACTACACCTCGGAGGGTGAGTGGGAACAGCGAAACTGCTGCGAGAGTGAGGAGGGTTAATATTGCCGGGAGTTAGAGTCGAGGGAGCACAAACTCGAATCGATTGCCTCCAAACAGTTTGGCTGTAGATTTTAATGAAGATGAAATGAATTGGCTTGACGTTACAACGGGTACAACAACACGCTGTAATCATTCTGCAATAACTTGATTATTCGTCGTTACTGTCCCACGGAACATCATCAACGACCCCTTGGGTGCCATTTTATAACGCGCCATTGTTTGATTGTCGGCGAAAAAAGCTCTTTTTGCTTCCACGCGATCATTCTTTGAAGAGTATGAGAGAGGAAATGGGAGAAGTTTTGAATTGCCGACAACCGAAAATGAATAACGCTGCAAATTCTTTCACACGGGTTGGTTATTCCTCGGACCAGGCGTGTGGAGACTCATTTCATCAACATGGGGAAAATGGGAGAAACAGTGGGTGTGGTGGATCCCGGACCCATTCTAAACGACTCAGGGTCCAAAATTTAATAGAAAATTATACCCCACACGCCTAGGTACCGGAAATCTTGATAACACACATTCGAAATGGGTAAATAGGTACCCATTTTTACCCATAACCACATCCAGAGGGCGCCAATAGTTCTGGGACCCATTTCAAGGGATTCAGCGTCCAAAATTTAGTGGAAAATGATACACTACACGCCAAAAATCTTGAAAATCCATTTTTCGAAATGCACATTTTATCCCTACCCCACCAAAATTTGGTCCGATCGGGCTAAAACGTTTCGAGGGCCAACGGACCTCTGACTCAATACGTCAGATTTTTAGAACCTACTTCTACTACCAAAAACGGCGCGAACGGCGGACGGACATTATTTAAATTTTTTGATCTAGACACCTTGAAACGCCCAGAAAAAAATTTGGGCCGAATCGGACAGGTTGACCATTTGCATGAAAACATAGGCTGATTATTCAAGGAATTACCAACCAAAATATTGATCTTGAAGAATATAAAGTTCGTAGTTATTTACATGAAAACCCGATTTATAGATCAAGACTTAATTCTATATATTGTTGCCTTTGCACACAGCTTACAAGCAGAGGTTTCATTGGACCTATTATCAGGGTCAGGCTGATGATATTTTACTTTGGAAATGTGATCATGAATAAGAGAGATCAACTAGAAAAATCGCTTAGGGCGAAGGGCAGATACCCCCCACCGGCTTCCCTGAGCTGCGAGGGTGAGAGCGGTAAACACTCTTAACGCATTATCCCATTATGTACCTACTGAAGGCGTCCGTGCCATCACAGCCCATCTATCATCACACTTGATCGCTGGTAGGGAGATACGTTGAAAAGCTTTCTTGGGTCCTCATAATGGAGGCGATGGTGACGGTTTTGAAAGGTGTGGGATTTCAGGTCGACCTGCTGTGCCGAGCAGAACCACTCGTTTCGTCACAGCAGGATTTCTACCGTTCGTTTGTGAATTTACGGGATTTATCCACCGGAAGGGGATTGCTCGAGACAACTTCCCAACTAACGTGTCAAGTGTCGCGTCCCACTTGAAAGCTCGTTCAATAGTACGTGGAGTCTACTACCTACAAGTTCCATCTTATTCGAATATTCCTCATAAAAGAATAATCAAATAAAAAATTAAAAACTGCTATGTAAGGCTTCTTGTTCAATAAGGAGGACGTCAAACAATGTGTTGGGGACGTATCCGGCGGTCATACTCCGATCGGAGTTAGGATACTATTGGAACATCCTTGCTGCACATGATTTCCTTGAACATCCACGCTACTTGACTGAATTTTAGCCCTTAAATGAGCGCAATCACTTTGACTAACGCCTTCAGAACCTGCTGATCCACCGTACAAAATGATCTTACATCGGCAGGATTTTCATTTGAGTATGACCATGAACTAGAACATTCGTCCGGTTGTAATCTCTTTGGGAATTCAAGCATGATAACAGAACACTTTCACGACACCTTTCAAATTTTGAAAAGAAATCTCGTCTTAAATTGTATAAAGTTCATCTGAGTTGTTCTTCTATTAGGCGAGTGGCCTGACGAGAGCAAACTTTAGAGGCATAATCGCGTCAAAAGACAAAACCTAACCGTGAGATTCCGCTCTGTTGAGTCTTTGGAGGATGACAGGAAACGGAGTAAGAGAGAGGAACAACTAATGCCCTTAACCCCCCTCCCCATCACCACTACTGCCACAAGGACCTCTTCATCACCCTTGGGCGTGCCTTGACAGAGCAACCCGGTTGGCAACTAAGCTCTTAAAGGGTTTCTCGGTGTGGACGGGCAGGGACCATGAGCGAGAGTTTAAGCCAGTCTTAGTTTAGTGCACTTACCACCCTGTAATCGACTCACCAAGTTAATAGTGGGCCTGGGGATGGAGATTCCTCCTCGGCCGACCTCGATGCGCAGTAATTATTATACTCGCGTATAGGACGTGCCGACATCAATTTATCAAGCTTACAGGGAAAAAAATACATGGTGGAGGGTTTGGGTTTAAAATGTCTCATTAGAACGTAAGTTATGTTCATGAATCGCAAATACTATCTTACTTTTTTATGTGGCTTCAGACACAGAGACCGCAGAAAAACAGAAATGACGGCGTGAGACACAATATGTGAAATACATATGTACGTCTGGTGACAACTGCACCAGTAGTTTGCCAAGTGACGCCAGACCTCAGCACAGTCGTGATAAGACCCGTTATCATTGTCAGCCCTTATGGTGTTTGAATATTGAACCACAGCAGAACAGAATGCTCTAAAAGTAGGTTACAAGAGATACTGTTATAACAGTGAAAATTGGGCTGCAATCACAAAAGGAATACGACTGCCCTGAGGTCTAGCGGGACTTGGCAAACTAATGGTGCAGTTGTCGCCAAATGTGTGAGCGGAGAGAAGATCACTGTCATCATTCATAAAATATTTTTTTCTTTTTTTTTCCTTTACGAAAGGTATCAATAAAGCTACTGGGGTAACCTATGTCAATTAGAAATATTTATAATGATATTTGTTGGACTTTGAAATCAACTGTAGGTATGAAGGCTCGCATACGATTGTACGTAAATACGGAAAATACTGGAGTACATAATTATAGTTGAATAGACAGTCAACTAACCGTCAAGTGTCAGAACGTTCCGTACTTTTCACCCATGTGACGTAGGTACGTGCCAGGTTTCAGTCAGGGCCCTTTTTTGCCTGGTGAAAATGGGATGGAAAAAGTGTAGTGAAGACGGATAAGTGAAAAGGTTTGGGACGATGGGAGGAACCTGACGTCAAATTGATCGGAAAAGACCCCCCCCCCCCCCCCCACCAACTGCCCCTCCCCACCGTTTCAGGTTCCACTTCCTTCTTTGGGATACGAAGAGACCTCATTTCTAACGAAAAACCTCTTTACCAACCTCCAGGCCGACCAACCCTTTCATTTTGAAATCTATTTCTTCACGCTCGCTTAGCTGAGGTGAAACAGTTTTTTGATGATGTAAGACACACAATCAGGCAGTGGAGAATGCCATGGAGCAAACTGAGCTTATAAAAGGCCCTCAACAAATATGTTCTGTATCGAGTTTGTTACCGCAGAATTTGTATTTGACATGAGCTTTTTTTAAAAAAAACGTTGCAGTCTACACAAGGGGTTGGTTTTCCTTCGACAGGCAATGGAACTCACTTCATTCAACCGCGCAAGTGGGGGAGCAGAGTTGGCGGGTCCCAACCATTCCAATAGATGCTGTGTTGGAACATGCGATACCCTTATTCTTCTCGGACCATCGGACGCAATGGAGGTCTCACGTCTTCAACCTGCGGAAAGTTGACTGGAATCACAACCAAACCATGAGGGAGACGTTTGCTACACGACTACAGCAGGCGGCTTGCATCCAAAAAACACACACCTAACAGTTCAGGAATGAAGAGTTCCTATTTCCAGCGCATATAACGGATTTTAGTGAAGTTGCTGGCGCTCAGCAGATGAGAATTTCCGGAACGTGCCCGATATCTCATTTTCCTTTGAAATTTCTCTCAAAATAGGATTAACCATGATAAGCAGTCTACTATCTCATCCACCGTAGAATACCTGAAGTCGAGTAAATTATTCCTTCCTCAATAACGAATACCGAGGCGAGAGTGAACCGGGAGCAAAAGATACGGAGCTCATCTCCTAGCCGTGAATGGCAGGGACGTTGAAAGATTGGTTGACGTTAATTTTGCAGAGCTATGCTCACCCCTTCCCGTCACAGCTACATTGTAACGTTCTTCTGAAGATGGAATAAACTGTGGGCCGTATATCACTTGAACGTTTTTGGGGCCACTTTCTCGATGACGACCTTTTCATTTCACCAACACTGTAAAGGTTTTTGGAGAATTCTAAACTTTACTGATGAGCGGATAATCGATTACACTGTAATATCAAATTTACGGTGATGGATAAAACTTGACGTCTTTTACCCATTTCAACCGATTCAGCGTAAAAAATTCAGTAAAAATGAACCTAGTACTCAATATGCTGTTCTCCTTGGGACGAAAGTAATTCGGCCTTGACACGCCCTATTAACGCTCCTGGTTTTTTCATCTATTCCGGTTTGTTTTTCTTCACCCCTTTCTTGGGCCAACGAAAAGATATTCAATCTGCCTGCACGTTTCTGAGTCGTTCCGGCTTCCACGCTTGCCTTCCGGATTCAATTACCTGCTTCACTTTCTGGCTTTCGAGCATCCTGGTCATCATATCCTGGGGGTGGGAGGGCTGGTCATTTCTAGCTCCCTTGCAATTTGCCATCGCTCTCTCTCCCACCTGCTTCCTGGTTCGACTCAGTCTAATTAACGGCCCTATGTTTTGTCCTCTACATCGGTTCGCTCTCCCGGGTCTTCGCCGAGGGAACTAAACACATGGCAGCAGTTCTACCGAGTATGTGGAGTTGAGCAGGTGGCTGATACCATCGGAGTACTAAGCGGTGATTTGGCGGAGGTTGCAAGATGGTGTAGTCGATACGGCATGGAAATCAACCTGTCAAAAACAAAAGCCATGGTATGCTACCCTAAAAACCCTGAAATGTTGGCAAAAATTGCACGAAGCCGAGTTCCACGAATAATGTGCCAGAATGTCCCGATCGACTACGTAGAGCAGTTCAGATGCCTGGGGATCATGGTGCAGGACACACTCTCCTGGGGCATGCAGGTGTCTACGACTTGTGGCGCTGCTTTCCAGGCCATCAGCTCCGGAGTGTCGCAGTTGATTTTCCGTAGTATGTACGTCTCCAGTTGGTTCAGAGCCTCATAATGCCCATATTTGATTACGCCACGGTAGCTCTTAGCGATGTCTACAGTGGAAAACTGGACCGCCTGCAGAGAGCTCAGAATGCAGCTTTGAAATTTGCTCTACGCCTGCGTCTGGATGATCACTCCTCATTATCGCCGACTGCAATGGCTGAAGATCCGGGACCGGAGAAGACTCCACATGGCAGTATTGGTGTTCAAGATCTTGAAAACGCCGCGTTTCAACAATATCTCAGTGAGCAGTGGGAGTTCATTGGGGGGGGGGACACAAGAAGCAAGGGAAGAGTGTTGGTCGTGCCTGGGCATCGTACAGAACTGTTGGGCAGGTCGTTTTTGGTTGGTTATTCCTTGAATAATCAACCTATGTTTTCAAGATAATGGTCAACCTCTCCGATTCGGCTCAAAATTTTTTTCTGGACGTTTCATGATGTCCTGATCGAAAAAGGTCAATGTCCGTCCGCCGTACGCCGTCCGTTGTCCGCGCCGTTTTCCGTAGTAGAAAATTTTCTAAATCTCTGAAATTTGGGTCAGGGGTCTGTTCCCGGCCGAGACGGATCCTCGTAAGTTTTCAGCCCGATCGAACCAAATTTGGGGGGGGGGGGGGGGTAGGGGTCAAAATGTGTTTTTTGAAAAATGGATTTTCGAGATTTTGGGCGATCTAGGCGAGTAGGGTGTCATTTTCCACTTAATTTCGGACGCTGAATCCAATGAAACGGGTCCCAGAACGATTGGCACCCACTGGAAGAAGTAATGGGTCAAATTGGGTATTTATTACCTATTTTGAATATGTGTTTTTGGGATTTCTGGTACCTAGGCGTGTGGGGTATCATTTTTCACTAAATTTTGGACGCTGAATTCAATGATGTGTGTCCCAGAACGATTGGCACCCACCGGAAGAAGTTATGGGTCAAAATGGGTATGTATCCACCCATTTTGTATGTGTCAGGATTTCTGGTGCCTAGGCGTGTGGGGTATCATATTCCACTAAATTTTGGACCCTGAATCGATTGGAATGGGTCTGGGACCCGCCACACCCACTGTTTCCCCCATTCGAGGAATAACCAACCCGTGTGTAAGAATTTGCAGATTTTTTTTAGTGCGGGGAATGAGGCTAGTCCCTCCGAAAGGGACCTTTCGAGAAGCATATAAAAAATGTTATTAGATAGTTATACCTTGTGCCAAGTGATGAATGTTTTTGACCGATTTATGTTGAGAGGCATATAAAACTTGATTCGAAAAAGTGATCAGATGAGAAGTGAACCATTTATGTTGAATAATTTATTTTAAGAAGTGGTATTAATTTTATTTTATTTTATGAATTTTTAAGAATGTATTATGAACAATTTATTTTATTTCATTATTATTTTACTTTATTTTTTATTTCTTTTTCTCTTTTGCGTGTCGATTTGATGATACTGTTACCATTGTTAAGATGCCTAGAGGAGGATGTATATGTTGACTTTTGTCAGGGAAGATGGACGAGAGGGCCTCTTGGCCCTAATCTTCCCTGATGGTAAAATAAACTATTTCAATCAATCAATTAACCTGTTATTTGCGCCATTTCATTTTACCATGGTCCAATCAGTTTGACAATTTGATTTCAATTGTTTCAGAGTGCGACCGTACGTTTGTGAGCCGAGGTGGGGGACCGCAGAACGGCACGTTCTCTGCACCTGTGTTGACGAACCCAGGTGGGCACTCGAGGCAGTGCGTTTACACTTTCCTCGCAGCTCCCAACCAGAGGGCTGAACTCACTTTCACGAACTTCGATCTCCGCGGTACCCCACCAGAGTAAGTCTAAAGTCCTAATGAATTATTGTAAGGAAGAAATATCGACTGTGGAACATGCTGGCGTCAATAATCTCAAAGTATCGTCTGTTGGAGTACTGAAGGAGTTGCTTATAGAGATTTTTTACAGCGGCATAGTGTTCTTCAACCTCTTCTGGGTGGTTTGGGGCATGTATCGTCGCTACAAATAGGTATCCAGTAGTCCCCAGTAGTAATCGAACTGCACCCTCGAAGGGAGAATCAAATCATCACCCCCTGACTCCACCCAAAAATAGTTAGAAACGCCGCAAATTCCTTCACAAGGGTTGGTAATTCCTCGGACTAGCATGGAGACTCATTCCAATCGATTCAGCGTCCAAAATTTGGAGGAAAATAATACCCCACACGCCTAAGTACCAGAAATCTCGAAAACCCTATTTTAGAAATAGTATGATAGATGCCATACACACTTCTTGTGGGCGCCAATCGGTCTAAGACCAACCTCAATAGGTTCAGCGTTTGAAATTTAATGGAAAATGATATACCCTATATGTCTAGCTACTGATTATTCCAGGAATAACCAACTAAAAAAATTGAGATCAAAGTTCGTTTACGTAAAATTAGGCAGCGACCTTTTTTTTTAATTAAAACACGTGATGATCTTCTTCAATGAATGATTTATTACAAAATGATATTTTCGTAACTTCAATACCCTCCCGATCTATAAAAATTCGTATTCAATTAAATATAGTTTTTTCTGTTTCTGTTTGAAACGACTTGAGAACGTGGTGCCTTTCAGGAGCTTCGTGCAGGTGTTTCCTCATTGATCTATTCAATCAAGAGCTCGCCGCAGACCTCACGGTTTTCTAAACAAAAAACGCTGCAAATTCTATCACAGGGGTTGGTTATTCCTTGGATCAGGACCATGGAGACTCATTCCAATCGATTCAGCGTAAAAAAAAAATAAGAGGAAAACCTTACCCTATACGCTAAGTCGTCAAAAATGTCGAATATGGGAAAAATTGGGGAAATGTGGGAGTGGCGGGTATCAGACCCATTCCAATCGATTTGGGGTTAAAATTTAGTGGAAAATGATACCCCACAGCCCACACGCTTAGGTACCAGAACTCTCGAACACCTACTTTCAAAATAGGTAGATAGCTACGCATTTTGATCCATAGCTTCTTCCAGGGGGTCCTGATGGTCCTGGGACCCATTTAATTGGATTCAGCGTCCAATATTTAGTGGAAAATGATACCCCACAAGCCTAGGTACTAGAAATCTCGAAAACCTACTTTCAAAATAGGTAGATAGATACGCATTTTGATCCATAAGCTCTTCCAAAATTTAGTAGGAATATCGTTGAGATGGTTCATGTCACACAGCAGTCTCTTCAGTCAAAGCCTTTTTATTGCAGCGACAATTTCCGACTCAGTAGAAGAAATTTCAAGGTTGTTTACACTGAAATAAGTCAAGCGACTAGTTGAAATATCTCCACCATGGTCAGCATCATTGTAGCAGATTATTCCGGATCAATTAGTAAGTTAACCAAACGCCCCCTTCAGATGACGAAATATTTGTTTTACTCGAATCCAATTTTTCCAAGTCAGATTTTTTTAATGTTCCCGATGCTATGATGACGTAAGCAATATTCAACCATACATACATCATTGCACCTACAGCTTGTCGATGTAGAAATATATTTTCTTCTCTGCTCACCTCTATGCCCTTACATTCCTCCCCATTGTTAATGATAGGAGGTGATCGACTGCTTTCCATTCCAAATGTTTCTAACAATCTCTTTACATTGGCCTATTGGGCAATTCCTCTCTCGAATTGTTCACTTTTTCAATCACTCTCAATTTTTTTGTCAAATCGTCTTCCAACTCTTTTAAAAACCACCCTTCTGCTTGATGCAACAATACCATCATCAACGTAAAAAGCAATCATAATGTACGTTATTTCGGTTCATTCAAGAATAAGCAAGGCAATGCGCTACTCTTTTCCAAATTCCATTTCCTTTCCAATCCATCTTCCTCACTTCCCAACCATCTGATCCGACTGAAGTACAATATTTCTCTCTTTTCTGTTTTCAGGTGCTCGCACGAGTATCTTGACATTTACTCAGAGGTGCAGACCCCTGAAGCGTCAGAACTGATCAACTCCCCGTTCGGTGGTCGGTTTTGCGGTCCCATCCGCCCTCGTCCGCGGATCTCCCTTTACAGAGTCATCGCCCTGAGTTTCTACACGGATAAAAATTACACGACTCCGGAGCTTTTCGAGGGCCGTTACGAGTTCATCAACGATTGTAAGTTAAAAGAGCGTTAAGAATATTGAGTTGTGACAGTGCAATGTGGCCAGAAACGACCAGAAATCTGATTGAGTGGTTCAAGTTCGCAGTCTTGTGTTTAGCCATTTTCAGCAAAAGACATTGTTCTATTTGTGGCATCAGAATTTAATATTTTACTGACTACCCACCGACAATATCCTAGAGGGTATATGGCCTTTGAAACTTCCAAAAAATCATTTACACAAGGTGTTCGGAGTTGCATCTTCTAGGGAATCAATTCTCCTCAAAAATTGCAATGCACACGAGAAGAAAAGCGTTCATCTTCCAGTTAATTCACTCATAAAATATTTATTGTGTTTTCGACCTTACTCATATAAAGTGTGTACGCAAGTATCCCCTGGCGGAGTGAGTGACGACTTTTGGTTTGTTGTCGGTTATCAAACCGTGGCTTACTGATCGTGGATTGATTGATTATTTTATTTGCTTTATGGAGAGCTTAGGGCTATTGAGCCCTCTCTTCCACCTCCCCTGAAAAATTTTTACAAAATTGTTACATCCACCAACATCAAAAAGAAAGAAAGTAATAATAATAAAGAAAAAGAAGAAGAAGAAAAAGAGATAAATCTTGACATCAGTGTACGCACCCCCAAAAATCGACATAGCGTTACAATCGATACTGGTAAGAGATAGAAAACAATCTCGAATCATTCTATTTCGATATATCGATTTTCGGGGGTGCGAGCACTGATCCCTAGATCAACCGAAGGAGAAAAACACAGATATTTCCGTGCACCTATCTTTGTTACAGATCATGTGCCTATAATTCACAAAATAATACAAAAATCAATCCTATAAATGAATGATTTCCTCGAACACATCGCTGAATCTCAGTCAACAAAAGTTCTTTAAAAATCCCTTCAGAAAAATTCCACTTTTTTTTGTGAATTTGACGGTTGAGGATGATCGATAACTTGACGCTCTTTGTGATGGTGTCCTCAGGTTAGAGTTCACTTGAAAAATGAATGTATTTTTAATAAAATAAGGTTAGAAATAAATTTAAAATTAAAAGCGATAATTACGCGAAAACAAAGTCTTTAAACAAAAACTGCTAAAAGGCGTTTCTTGTCGGGAATGAGCTGTAGAATCGATTCTTGAGAGACAAAAAATTCAAAACCCTAACACCATGTCAGTCAATCGGTAAATGGTTTCACACATAACCTCGTGGCTATCCCAAAAGTACTAAATTCTCAGGAAAGGGAAAAAGGTGTTGCGTTGGTTGCTGATTTTACACTTCAAGTCAGCTTTTCAACAATGTCAAACACAATGAAAATGTGCCAATGTCAACGGAAGGTTACAACGCGGTTACAGATTCACACTCAATTATGGTCAAGGTTCGGTCGGGCCAACCTTCTTGTTCTTTACATGTATTTCAAAGTATATATTTATTTGTTTGGGTGCTTTATATGGTAAAGTAATGATAAGAGTAATGACGAAGGCGAATCTTGTTAGTCTCAATCATTAATAGATATGACTATAATTGTAATCAATACATTTTTTCGAGATTTCGAGTGGTAAGATGATCTCTCTTAAGTTAAAATCGCCAAAATAACATCACTTAGGGCCTTACAATTCTGTTTTTTGTGATTTCGTTGGTGCTCAACAGTTGACATCTTTCAAAATCATTTTATTTTTAAAATTATATTTAGAGATTCACTCTAACTGCGAGAAAATCTGTCATTGCCACTGAGATAAACCCTTATCCGTCAATTAACATTGAATAGCTGTACTTACTTTCACAAATATTTCATTGAAAGTATGATGTTTCGTATGGGTGTTATTCTTCAAGAGGAATCAGTTGATTTTTGTACATAATGTGAGTCCTAATAGTCGCGACACCCACAACCAAGAACTAACTATATTGTTCTAAATATGTGACTGTTATGACTTCTTGATTAAATCTCTTGTCGATTCATATCTTTTGAGAGATCAAAAAATAGAAGGTTATCATCAAATTCAAGATTGTTTTGAGTGATATAGTGGAAGGAGGGGGTGGGACCTCATTTACCGCCAAAATTTGAATGGCAGGCTGATGAAATACGTACAAGCAATCCCAAATTATTAAGAATTGTAAACACATTGTTTGTTCATGACGATTTATCAATCAAAGCTTCAGAAAAGGCCCCAAATTTGATCATTTTTGTCTCATTGTACGAATGTAGCTGTCGGCTGTCTACTCATCTAGTTTATAACCTCTTCATTTTTGTTCGTCTCTTTTTCAGCTGAGTACCAGATAGGAACGCCAGCTCCACACTCGCCCTGCTCCTACGTGATCCACGCGAATCAAAAGAAACAAGGGAACTTAGTGTCGCCCACGTACCCCGGCACGTACCCTAAAGACCTCACTTGCACGTACCTCCTATTGGGCACGTCCGGTCAAAGGGTTCGTCTGGAATTTAGGGACTTCGACCTGTTTTTTGGTGGTCCTCAGTAAGTACGATAATTCATCTTAATTATGAATTCTCATCACGTATGTACGTGGGGGAAATTGTGGGAGAAGGTACCTCGCTAACAATAATAATCATAATAATAATGTCCCTTAAAACCCTTTAAAGTGCGATAGAATGAACTTGACTAATAATGGCAACACTGTTTTCCCGCTAAAACTCCCTTGCGTCCCAAGTGGCGCCCTCTTTCCGCTTCAGACTCAGACACACCATCAACGAATCGATTAAATCCATTCACTTGATCGATTCCATGCCAATTTATAGATTTCAAATTTGATTTTCTATCAAGTTTTAACATGGTCTTTTTCCATCTTTTCCAGCTGCCCGTTTGATGTAGTAAAAGTTTACGATGGTGGCACCAACGAGTCGGCGGTGATCGGAACTTACTGCGGTCAACAAAGGAACCTTGTGCTCTATTCGTCCGAGTCTACTATGCTTATTGTCTTCGAAACTCTCCAACGCACTGCCACTACACAGAACCGGGGTTTCAAGGGCATATTCGAATTTAGTGAAAGTTTTGTAAAACTAGGTAAGGTCAATTTATTAATTTATTTGTTTTATTTTTATTATTTTATTTATTTATTTTTTGGTTGGTTATTCCTTGAATAATCAACCTATGTTTTCATGCAATAGGTCAATCTCTCCGTTTTCGGCCCAAAAATTTGTCAAAATGTGTTTTTTGAAAAATGGGTTTTTGAGATTTTTGGCGATCTAGGCTACTGGGGTATCATTTTCCACTAAATTTTGGACGATAAATCCAATAAAATGGGTCCCGGAACAATTTGCGCCCTCTGGATGAGGTTATGGGTCAAAATGGGTACCTATTTCTGGAACCTAGGCGTGAGGGGTATCATTTTCCACTAAATTTTGGACCCTGAATCGATTGGAATGGGTCCAGTACCCACCACACCCACTGTTTCCCCCATTTCCCCATGTTCGACGACTTTGGTGTGTGGGGTATCGTTGTCCACTAAATTTTGGACGTAGAACCCAATAAAAAAGGGTCCTGGAACGATTGGCGCCCACCGGAAGAGGTTATGAACGCTAAGTAACCAACCCCAGTGATTGGTTTTTTTTTTTGCCACATTGAAAAATCATGTTAGATCCAATATAGTTTAACTAAATATTACCCAACTTGAGTTAATTTCACTGTTTCATTTTCAGATTTTATCGCGAAAAACGACGGAGAGCACATACGAGGATCTGAATGCGACCAAAAGATTCTGAGTAAAAAAGAATCAAGCGGTTTCGTTTTTAGTCCTAATTATCCGTTCCCCTACATACCGAAAATCGTTTGCCGCTATTTCATTTATGGAATGCAGGATTCCCAACATTTGGAACGAGTTCGATTGGATTTTATCAAATTCGACATTCCAAAAGGAGAAAAAGGAGAGTAAGTAAAGTGTATAATAGTGTTCATACGTCATTTATTTATTTTTTTCTTTTTAATTTTTGCCTTGGTGATGAAAATTTATTGCTAGTTGCAATTCTCTTTTATGACCATGTTCTTTTCTTTTCATTTTAGCTGCACGGACGGCTACCTCAAGCTGTATCTCAAAGGCCAAGAGGCGACGGACTCATACGAAAAGTTCGACCACGAGCTTTGCGGTGAAGAGAGCAGGCCTAACCAAATGGTGTCGGACGGTCCACGGTTGGTCATGGTCTTCAGCAGCGGAGAGCTCCAAGGGAGAGGCTTCAAAGCGAAATACACTTTTGAAACCGGTAATCATTCGAACTTGTACGTGAGGCTGCACTGGGTTGAGGCATCAGTTTTGGTTGTAATAGTGTTTATAGCTCGTGCAACGGTAAATTTTCAAACTAGCAAGGCGTCTCCTATAGTGAAATAGTTCGGGCAGGAAGACACTAGAAGCTAAATCTCAAACATCGAGGGCCAGGAATACGTTGAAGTTTAAATGAAGAAGATTCCATTTGTTGCTGGTCAAGCACGTATGTTCTGGCTTCTTCCTGACAAGGATTTATAGCTTGAGGGTTTTTGATCCCTACGTTACAAGCCGCAGTTTCAAACCGTGTTCAAAAATAACCCGGACAAAGAGGATTGCAAGCTTAAAGCTCAAGCGGTACTCCTATAGCCTCAATGAAGGCTAAACACTAAGAACTAAAAACCCAGGTTGGTTACTCCTCAGACCAGGCGCATGGAACCTCATTTCTTCAACATGGGGAACATGGGGAAAACAATGGGTGTGGCGGGTCCCAGGCACCCATTTCGACCCTCATCCAGAGGGTGCCAATCGTTCCCGGAATTCCTGACACTCACAGTTTTCCCCATATTCCTGCTCCAAGTAATAAACCATTAACGGAAACGTTTTCCGGTTTTTGATCTGGACATCTTTAAACGCAAAATGTCATAGTTCGGGGCAAAATGGAGAGAAACACTGGTATAATAAATATTAGTTAACTATTCAAGGAATAATAACCAAAACCGTAATGTCCGTCCACCCTACGCATTCCACACCAATTTTGGTAGAAGAAAATAATCGAAAATTTAGGCCAGGGAGCTCTGTTTGGCATTTGTTCGTCCTCGAAACTTTCCTGCCCGATAGGCCCAATTGGGGACAAGTATGGCTGAAAATATGTTTGAAAAGCAATTTTCAGGTTTTTTGGGACCTAGGCACCCCACATGCCACATAATTTGTCAAGAGTTTGACAATTTTGGTTTGCCTACGTATACATACAAGGTAGCAAAATTGTTTAGTAGATCTATGACGAACAATTGAATCAAACTGATCTGCCTCCTCCGTCATCAGTCATCATAAATTTGACTGCACAATCCGAATACATTTGAGTACTCTACCCCAGAAACCAAGTTCTGCTAGTCAATTTGCTCGAATGATTTTAAAAACACCGTTTACTATTTCGATCGAAATTGAGCCAAATATGTAATTCAGAAGATGGGTTTTCGAGAATTTCGGACGCTGAATCCAATGAGACGGGTCCCGAAACAATCAGCACCCACCAAAAGAGGTTATGGGTCAAAATGGGTATCTATCTACCCATTTTTAATGTGCGTTATCGAGCTTTCTGGTAACTAGGCGTGTGGTGTATCATTTTCCACTAAATTTTAGATTCTGAATCGATTGGGATGAGAGTCCTTGCTGCTGGTCCAAGGAATATCCAACCCCTGTGAATTAATTTTCAATGTTTTCTAATATGCATTAGGAGCGACTTTAGAGGGATCTGTGAAAATCTAGTCGTCATTTTCAGTGGACATTTGTTTGCTAAAAAATTTACTTGCTGACATCCAACGAGCTGTACTGTTCGACCACATTATTGGCGAGGAATTTGCCTCCTGTACTAGGTCACCTTGACAACCTAGCAAAAAAGGGTTTTTATATTTTAATTGTGTCGACCAATGGTAATTATGATGATGCAATGATGAATTTTTGATCATAGGGTTACTGACATGTTTGTTAATGGTGTCAGCAACACGATTGGTAAACGTTAATAATCTGCCGTCCTGAAGAGTGGACATGCCCCGATATTTATTTATTTATTATTATAACACGGGAACGAGCCCGATTTTCGTAATATTGGTCGAATGAACATCGGTAGGAGAAATAAGAACCAGAACACAATAACCATAAGAAGAACTATGTTTAGTGGAGGATTGTTATACTGCGGAGACTCATTTTTGTTGGTTATTCCTTGAATAATCAACTTATGTTTTCATGCAATAAGTCAACCTCTCCAAATCAGCTTCAAAAATTTTTTCTGGGCTTTTCAAAGTGTCTAGATCAAAAAGTCAAAATTTGTCCGTCCGCCGGACACCGGCCACGGTAGTGAAAATGTTTCTAAAAATCTGAAATTTGGGTCAGGGGTTTGTCCCCAGTAAAGCATCGTTGGTCCTAGAAACTTTTCAGCCCAATTGACCAAATTTGGGCGGGGTAGGGGTCAAAATGTGTATTCCGAAAAATGGATTCTCGAGATTTTTGGCAATCTAGGCGTGTTGTGTATTATTTCTCACTAAATTTTGAACTCTGAATTCAATGAAATGGGTCTGGGACCCACCAAACCCACTGTTTCCCCCATGTTGAAGAAATAAGTCCCCATGCGCCTGGTTCGAGGAATAACCAACCCATGTGAAAGAATTTGCAGCGTTTTCAAAGTTCATTCCCTTCAATATAAATTCATTAAAATCGTCGGGCGGCACTTCATCAAGTATCATGTCAGTTTCCTTTTTTTCAACTCATATATGACTGCTATCACAGTTACTTGTTACTTTTGCAGAATATCGGATACCTGGAACGGCTTCGCCGGACGGTACGTGCACGTTCACTTATCGGAGCCAAAGCAGGAAAAAGGGAGAATTCAACTCACCTCGTTACCCGTCTAATTACCCCAGCGGTACCAACTGTACGTACGTGTTCATAGCGACGCCCAACGAGCAGGTGTCAATAGTTTTCGATCATTTCAAAGTCCGAGCAGACTCTGTCAATACGACTGGAGGAGCGTATGGGTGAGTATTGGTGTTGACCTGACTAGTAAATAAACATGACTCGATTGATTGAATGGTTTGCTTAACGCGTTTCATTTTCACAGGCATCAAATTTGCTTCGAGGACTGGTTGGAAATGTACAATCTCTATCGAGACGGAACTGAAAAACTAATCGGTAGATATTGCAGTATGACGGCTCCTGGTCCTCTCGATTCTAACAGGTGATTTGAATAAATTACCTCTTTAAATGTAATCTTGCTGCTCTACTGCTCTAGCGTACCATAAGATGGCTTTCCTTTATCAAAAAAGGCTTTTTGACACCTTGGCTCAAATAAATTGGATGAAATATTTCTTCTATGTAGTTACCTCCCAGTGAAAACCCAAACCTTTTTGTTATGCCCTATGAGTCATCTATGCAACGCTCATAAATTTCAAGGCCTACATTTTGTGCCCCTATCTAACGTTGGTAGCAATGTCAACCCAGGTGTAGGCCGTAGGGTTTTTGAGATGTCATTGAGGAAAAGAAGTCATTTAATTTCTTTCCAAGTCTCAGATATGTCAATTTTCGATCCCACTGCAATTTACAGGGCAACCTTCCTTGCCAGAAATCTCGAAAACCCACATTCAAAATAGGTAGATAAATACCCACTTTGACTCATGACCTCTTTCGGTGGGCACCAATCGTTAAGGGACCTATCTCATTGGATTTAACGTCCAACATGTGTTCGAAAATGATACCCCACACGCCTAAATCGTCAATAACGTCGAAAATCCATTTTTCGAAATAAACGTTTTTCTTGCAGATTTGGATTTAACCCAAAATTTCATTAAAATTCCCTCAAACACATTTTATGCGGACCATTTTAGCGAACACGCAATGTTGCACAATTTTTTTTTTCTTTTAAGATATATGGCGATTTAGGCGTGTTTACACCAGAAATTTGTTCCTTACATCCTGAAGAGAAACCGTAAGAAATAGGGAATCTTAGGGAAAATGTTTGGTGATGTGTGGCCATATGAAGCGATTCCCATGAGGGGTGGAGTACGTATGCTCCAGAACTGCCCAGTACTGCGTTAACCCGTTGGACACAGAACATGAGGACATATTTTTTACCATTTGTCCGGTATTTCTGTGTTCTATTTCTTGCTCTGCAGTTTTGAAGTTCCTTGCCTAGTTGGAGATAAAATGTATGTTTTCCCCAGTAAATACACTGTTTATAATAAATTGTTGAAATTAACAGGGGAGCCGTCGGCCTAAAGGTTATCCTTCACACTGACAAGGAGGCAGTTTATAGTGGGTTCAAGGCCCGCTACTCCTTTGAAAACGCCAAGTCAATTTTTGGAGGTAACTTGCATTTTTATGGCAATTCCGATTTTTATATATAAAATGGAACTATGATCCACAAATGACGTAAATCAATTAATTAAATGTGAAGTTTTCTGCCGTATTCTCCGTATTGATGGAATATAAATGAAGAAAATTATTAATTTTTATGAATTATTTTTTAGATTGCGGCAGCAATGTAAGCAGTAGTAATTACGGAGTGATCATAAGCCCTAACTTCCCTTTGAATTACGAGGGTCCTACGAAAGGTGCTGCCAGCAGGACCTGCAATTGGTTCATCAACGTCCGCCCAAACCATAGAATCCTCCTAAATTTTGAACATTTCGCCGTGGAGGGTGATCCCAATAGTGAGTTTTTTCTTTAATGGAGCGTTAATTAACGTATAATTCTATTAAAGTGGAATTGACGATGATCTTTGTCTTGTTTTCAGCTCGAGGTTGCCCAGCCGCTGTTGTTAGGCTCTGGTATACTGTTGAAGGGCCCCCACTCGAGTTGTGTGGTGAAAAGAAACCTACGGATAAGTGGCAGTATATGTCCGAATCCAATTACATTCGAATAAGGTAGGTAATTCATGTTATTTTATTCATCGTGAATAAAACATTATCGATAGAAAAAGAATTACAATTTAAGCAGCCCTTCAATTATTTCGATTTTTTTGGATAATTCAAGCATAAATTGACAATATATGTACCTAATCGATTCAATTTACCACGACTTTTCCTATCAACCATAATCAATTCTCTAGGTGGCATCCACTCAAGTCCTATTTCTCCCTTAAATCTAGTTGTATATTTTAAAACGTGTTTCTTTTGTTGCAGTTTCATATCAGCAGACAAGTCGGTGGGGGCTAAAGGTTTCAAAGCCGTATGGACCGAAGTAGCCGAGTCCAGTGAGAACTGTGATGAGTTTCGTTGCGCTATAAGCAGCTTTTGCATAGCAGACAAACTTCGTTGTAACAGGGTCGCCAACTGTGGGGCAGATGATGCCTCCGATGAACTTAATTGTGAGTAGTGAACGAATAGGTGATTTGGTATTTAAAATGAAGACCATTTCGTTTCTGCAAGAATTTATTGTGGTGTCATAAAATGGACCTTGCATCTAGAGATCGGCGTCAAATGGTCAGTATTTTGTTGTTGGTATCATGGCAAAAACCACCCCCAATGGAATCTGATCAGAATTATTTCAATAGGCGATATTGTTCAAATTGTGAAAAAATATGAAAAAGGCTACCGTTCTCGCTACTCAGAACCTATGTAATTCTTCAGCGAATTTGAACTGAAAATTTGAGTGGGGGTAGCAGAAATCGATTAGTTCTTCCTGGGCCATTGATATTTTCTCTTGCAATCTTGAACAAAATCTAGTAAAATCGGTATAAAAACGTTTCAAGTATACATGTGAACAAAATAAATTAAGAGTAAATTGAATTGAAAGTGATAGAATGGCGAAGGAAGTTAGTCTCTTTAGATTGGTAAAACCCAACCAATCAAGTCTGGTCATTTTTCACAGATTGATCACCGATTTTTCATTACGTCTAATAACTTTGGAATATGTTACGGTGAATCAACCAGACTTGACCCTCGAAGTTTGCCCAGCATCAAACGAGGTTTTTACTTGGATGGGTGACCACAGCTGTCAAGTACATTTTTCGCTGGCTATAGACTCAACTCGTCACCGAAGTACAGTGAAGAAAATTAAGAGCTTTGAGCTAAATTATCAGTATACGTTTCCTCGACACCATACAATGGCAGAAACGTTTCCTTACTTTACATACGTTTTCTAGAATTAACGTGCTTTTCCACAAAGGAGAACTAAAACATAGGCTGATTATTCAAGGAATAACCAACCAAAAGGATCCTATTTCGGGTAGGAATAAGATCGACTAGTGCTGTTGGGGATCAAAACGCCCTTTTTGGTAGAATGGTAGTAAATGTTCTAAAAATCTTTACTTTTGGTCAGGAACCCGTTCCCGGCTGTTGGCTGTGTGGCAACTTTTCAGACCAATCGGACCAAATTTGGTCAAATCGTGTTTTTCGAAAAATGGATTTTCGAGATTTTCGGTGACCTAGGCGTGTGGGGTATAATTTTTAACAAAATTTGTGACGCTGAATCGATCGGAATTAGTCCTGGACACTCACTGTTTTCCATGTACTGTTGCTTCAACGAATCAACCGTTGCGGAAGAATATGCAGCGTTTTTGGAATACTACGTATGAACCAAATTCATGAAAATCACGACCCAAAATCGTCAATGTTACCTTCGTTGTGTGTGTCGTGAAATGTTGAAAAATGGTGTTATGAAACGGGGAAAAAATGTATTGAAAATAATTCTAAATAAAGTCTGCCGACTTTACTAAGTCTCTCACAACTTTGTGGGGTTTTTGGTTGGTTATTCCTTGAAACTTTTTAACCGGATTGGACCAAATAGGGGGGTGGGGGGGTATTTTGAGAGACGTATTTTTGAGATTTTTTGCGACCTAGGCGCGTGGGGTGTCATTTTCAACTTTTCAAAGAGGTTTTGGGTCAAAATGGATATTTATCTACCCATTTTGAATATGTATTTTCGAGACTTTTGGAACTTAGGCGTGTGGGGTATCATTTCCCACTAAATTTGAGACTCTGAATCGATTGGGATGAGAGTCCTTGCTGCTGGTCCAAGGGATATCCAACCCCTGTGAAAGAATTCGCAGTGTTTTTCTTATATGAACCCATTCCCGGCTGTAGTTGGTCCTGGCAACTTTTCAGACCAATCGGACCAAATTTGGTCAAATCGTGTTTTTCGGAAAATGGATTTTCGATGACCTAGGAGTGTGGGGTATCATTTTCTACCGAGCTTTGGACGCTGAATCAATTAAAATAAGTAAAAGAATTTGCAGCAATTTTTTTTTTTTTTTTTTTGAATAAAATACAGGTCAAGTAGATTATTGTCAAAATATTATTATTATTATTATTTATTTTTTATTTTAAATCTAAAATGCGGACTTGTTTGGCTTTTCAGGTATCGTGGAGGTGGCAATGGAGTGGTTCTGGCCCTCGATTATCGGCGGGAGCTGCGGCCTGCTCCTTGTCATCTGCGCCGTCTGCCTCGTGTGCCGGCGCCTCCGCCCGCGCCGCCCCCGTCGTCCCCGCCGCCTCCACCTTCCGCGCCCGCCGCCCCCGACGACGCGGCAGCACGTTTGCGACGAGTTGGGCCAGAGGTTCGCCTCTGTCGACTCCGTCTGATCCTTGCTCAACCCTTTCCGGCCCGCACACCGTCTACACTTCCCGCGCTCCCCACACAATCATCACGACACCGTTTTACTTTATCCGACGTCACCGGCTCAAAGTGCTTTATACTTTTAAATGACGATGAAAACGACTGTTTTTACAAACTCAACAAAAACCGCCGTCGTTACTTGAATTTTACTTGAATAACCAAAAATTGAACAAAAAAGTGAAAAATTCGAATTTTGATTGGCTCGGACCAAGCTCGGCCACCACAGGTACGTAGTTGTTCTTACTCTAATATTCGCACGCGTGCATTTATAATTACACTCTTCCCTTGTACAAACCATTCGGATCCCCGTTCTCAACCGATATTCTCACCTCAAAACAGGATCAGTAACAACTGAACCAAACCTAGTCATCTCCGAAATTCATCCTCAACCGGTAATCTCACCACCGAATTGAATCAGCGATAGCTAAATAAATAAATAAATAAATTTTATTTGCTGATTGAAACAATCATGGGACACCATGGGAACAATTATTCATAGTGCTGAGCAAAGCGTCGTAATTTATGTTTATCATGCTGGAATGTCAATCCTGATTGAAAAAATCCCGCACACTGTATAGTTCCACATTGATTAGATAGTCCCTTAGCTTCTTCTTGAATATAGGAAGAGTGACCTTTCAAGATAGCATAATATCTTCTTCTGGAGGTGGAGTGCGAAGTGGTTGCAGGCACAGCGTTGTACAAGTCCCCGCTCGATGAATTGCTGGCGATGTCCAGGAACTTTTAGTAGCAGCGTCCGGTTCCGAGTCTCGTGGGGTTGCTTTGTCGAGCAGAATGTTGCAAAGCAGGGCTTCTAATATGTAAAGACTCGGCAGTGTCAGTACATTCTGCTCGACAAAGCAACCTCTACAAGACGCTGATGGGGCAATTCCCAGAAGTATCGGGAGGAGCCGATAGGCTGAAAAAATTCATCAATCGCCAGCAGTTGATGCGTCTAGAAATCAGTTGAGAACTCTCTGTTTATCGCACATGTCACCAGAATGAGGCTGCTGAGGAGGTTGACCAAGGCATGGAATGATTCAGTCATAGGTCGATCTCCTTACCGAATGAAGGCCATCTGGGACATTGTTAACAAGAAGAAGAACTCCTCAGGGCAAAATTGCATTCGATTACTTGAGAACAATTCTTCCGTTGAGAATCCTGCTGTTGGTGAGCGTATTCTCTGAACACTTTGACCTTGCAATGTTGGACAACATGAATGCCGGCCAACTTCCAACTATGGCTGCTTCCACAGCAAGTGTTCGCGATAGCTTTTTCATCTTCCCTGTCACGCCAGATGAGGTGATAAAAACTTCAATGGCAATAAAAAACAGGCTAAAACGAACCTAGTCATTTTCAACAGTATTCTCGACAAGTCCCAAATGAAATCAGTGATGGATGAAACGAACCCAGTTTCATCCAGACACTTAGTCATCGCCAAAATGTATTCTCAAACGATCTTCCCACTACCAAATACAATCAGTGACGGATGAAGCAACCTAGTCATCTCCCAAATCTATCCTCCAGACCTTGCTTTACAAGTGTCCATGAGAACCTTCTCCTCAGAGGTGTCAATCATTATCTGATATTGACCTGCAAATTTATTACAGACCTCCATAACCGTAATACTAGTCGTAATATCAATGTTCCAAAAACTTTCCAAAACTGTTGATGGAGAAAAAAGGTGAGAAATTCGGTTGAGAACCGGTTCTGCGACCCGTTCGGTTTTTACCGTGAAAAGTATAAAACACGCTCTCAATAGATTCTCCATCGATGTGTTCGGAGCACGAAAGGGGACTGCAAAAACTATTAGCTAATCTATAACCTACGGTTGTCCAATTGTAGAGGTGAACATTTTTCTTTTCGTCGCCAATAGATTTTGATTGCGTTTCAATACATTCGAATGTGCGTATTTAACGCGGGCTGTCACCATCCGATTAATATTGTTCCTGTCACTTCGTTGAGAAAATTTTTAAAACCATTGAACGCGTCAAACCGTCAGGCCATGAGGTGGTTGTGGTCTACATCCTTGAAAAAAAAATATATACATAGGCGAACAAGGCGGCGGATTTTCACGCATGGTCATTGTAAGAAAATACTTTTATACATTCTTATAAATTTAGTATTTTTTACGACTTTCGCTGATTTGAGGGACTTTTTCCACGTTGTAATTTTCTAGGTTTAAATTCAAAATGGAATTGATTAAATATTAGAGATGCTTAAAACGTTCGAGATAAAGAAAAAAAAATAAACCCCAAACTTCCGTTTCAGACGTGTCATTTTTTACAAGGCCATTTTCAACAGACAACAGTAGGTACTTGTCAAGAAAAGCTGAACATCGGAAATATCGGAAATTCAATCTCACCCGTGAACAAAATTGGCCGAGTCTGATCCTTCCGATGCTACACATCCTAATGTATGCTTTATGGTAGACAAGAAAACAACAAAAAATAAGAAAATTTTTGACAATAGCATAGTAAAATAGAGCTGATTATTTTCTAAAGTGTAATTTAAAAAAAAAATTATAAAGATAAAAATACTTAATAAAGTGGAAGTGTACGTTTCGGGAGACCGGGTCCCCACGGTGTTTTTACCTATTACAAATTATGAACACCCGCAAATTGTTTTTATAATGGTGCATATAAAATATCGATGTGAACCTCAAATGTTTTGTAAAATTACTCGTTGATCGAATTATATTAGTGTGCACACTAGAATTATATTTAAATACAAGAATGTACTAATGTGTTTACGTAAGAACTTACTGGAAGTAATGGAAAATCGTTCATTTTTTAAAGCGGCGAATGACAAAGGGTCTGGCGAGTGAAGGGCGACGACCTTGAAATGAGATTTTAATTACAGGGGGAAATGATGTTGGATTCAACGAATATCGGTCAGGCTTAGTGAATTTTACGTGCTGTGCAGTTTCTTGCTCATTAAAGACAGTAAATCACTGTTTCTTTTGTATCCTTTGTTGAAAAAAAAACGGACTTTTCAAACTGTAAAAAAAATATTGTTAAGGAAAAACAAAAAACTCTGCGAACTTATTTAACTATGATGTTATAGGATATGGTGAATATCTATGTTTAGTAGTGGTTTAAAACAAAAGAATATAACCGAAGGTGTGAACGATGGTATGGTTTATGAGTCTTTACAGGACGACCTTCAAATAATGGGAAATCAAACAGGAAAATCTCAACTATCTTCGTGCGCGGTTACCCACGCTCACATTAAATGTTTCATCGTTTTTGTAATTTCCTCACGTAATATTAAAAAAAAAATTAAATTAACAAAATGAAAACCTATATTTTATAAACAAAAAAAAACATCACCGAACAATAAAATGAAACATTTGATGGAAGCAGGTAAATGTAACTTAAAAATACAACAAATAAAAACACATGTAAGTTCCTCCCCTACTCAATTCTTTGA
This sequence comes from Cyrtorhinus lividipennis, assembly GCA_019603395.1. Classification (NCBI taxonomy): domain Eukaryota; kingdom Metazoa; phylum Arthropoda; class Insecta; order Hemiptera; family Miridae; genus Cyrtorhinus; species Cyrtorhinus lividipennis. Next base: position 15,560,513 of record CM034003.1, on the reverse strand, counting down.
ATTTTCTGTTCGTTGTCAATTTCGACAGATTGCCTCTAAGCATTTATAAGAAAAAATTGAAAAAATGGAAACTTGAAAAAAAAAGTGTCACCAAAAATTCCCATTGTTCTAACTCAAGTGGACATGAATACTTGGTAGTGGTAACTGGTAGATTCATATATTTTTTTAAATAATCTACATGTCCCAAAGCTGAAGCGGAATGAGTGGAATCAATATCTATATCATAATAATTATTGTAAAAAAAATTGTTTTGCAATATTTCGACAAAATTAATTAAAATGAGAATCGGTTGCGTTATGTATTTGAGCAGTATTAAAACGTGTGCCAACAACTGGGCAGTTTTTCCAAGCCACGAAGAAAATATAAATTAATTTTAAAAAAAGCGTTTTTGTCTGGGATGATATGGGTTATGTATAACAATTATTACATATTAGCGATCTAGCCTATACAAACTTAATCGTGGGAGAAGAATGACACGAGTAATAAGAATACAATCATATGTGTTGTTGTTTTTTACATTAGGTACCTACTGTTGAAAAATAAATCTATATTATATCAAATCTCATGTAAGATATTCGATCACAATGTATATTTAATCCTGAAATTATGTAGGGTTATTATTCCGGAGAAGTTTGGTTGAATGATTTTTTTGGTACATTTTGGAATGGGTTGTGTCGTTTGAGTTAACCGATGGAAGACGGGTTTTACTTTGTACTTGTAAAGAAACGGCCACACGTTCACAAACACCGCACAATCGGTCAATTTTTTCTTTGGCATTTCGTTTTGTAATCAGTACCTACCTGAGAGAGCGCAGCTGAATTGTTTTATTGTTGAGAAATGGAATCATCAAGTGAAATGAGCAGCATCTTCTCTTAGCAAACCTGAATCTGCTTTATTATGCTATGAAATCAATGACCAATCGGCTATTTTAAGGATGAAAGACTAGGCCTAATGGGAGAGGGGGTACTGTCAGAGGCTTTGAGGTTCTTTAATATAGCCAGCCTGCATCAATGTTGTGATCTGCTGTAGAACTCACTATAAATGATAAATGTTTACCAAGTATTCATACAGACTGTCAGCGCAGAAGATTCTTTTTTGGCCAAGTGTTTACTGGACTGCAGACTTCCTGCGTTAAACTGGGGTTGGGATGCAGTCAATCTGATGCCACTATCATTGCTCTAAGGGCTATGGAGTTTGCTGCAAAAAGCTGTCACTTTGAGCGCAGAAAACACCTGATTTCACCTAGTTCAAGGATACTCCCTTGTAGCCCAGAACTTCTACTGTGGCCTATCATTGCTGGGATATGTGGGCTGAAATGTCTTTCCCTTTGCTGCAGGGAGCTATCATATTGGGGTAAGGAACTCCTTGGCCAAAGGAACCAATCTCCCCAATCCTTTCCACCACAACTTTGGCCTATGATGGCCCTCCCTTTGATGCACAAGTCTGCATCTTTGGGTTGAGGTGCTGCACACATTGATATCAATTGCAGTTTCTCCAGTCTGGGATGTCACTTCACTGCAAAGACCCTTTTCTCTTTTTGAGCTGAGATTCCATTCCTTCTGGAGCTGAGAGCTGTTTGTGGTATGATCCCATGCTTTGGCCAATGAAACCAATCTCTTCAGTCCTCATCTATGATGTCATTCCCTTTACAGCTGGGAGCTCTCATTTTGGGGTAAGAAAATCTGAGGAGAGCAGTTTATCTTTTTGAGCTGAGATTCCACTCCCTCTGGAGCTGTGAGCTGTTTTGGTATGATCCCATGCTTTGGCCAAAGGAACCTATCTCTTCAATCCTTACCACTACAAACAAGCGACTCTTAGCTAGCTAAATGCTGCTCGTTTTGCAGCTGAGAGTCTTCATGCTGCAGAGACTTTATTTTGACCATGATACCATCTTCCTGCTGCAAACTACCATTTTTTGAGGTGAGATTCCATTCCCTTTTGCACTGAGAGTCATCATATTGGGGTAAGGAACTCATTGGCCAAAGGAACCAATTGCCTCAATCCTTGCCACTACAACATTGGTGTATGATGGCCCTCTCATTGCTGTACAAGTCTGCATCTTTGAGTGCTGCACTCATTGCTATCAATTGCAGTTTCTTCAGTTTGTGACACCACTGTCAGTACTGCAAAGACTTCCCTTTTTGAGCTGAGATGCCATTCCCTTTGGAGCTGAGAGCTGTTTGCTGTTGGCCATGCTTTGGCCAATGAAACCAATCTCTTCAGTCCTCATCACTATGCCTATGATGGTGGTATCATTGCTGCTTGGAGCTTCTCCTTTGGGCCTAGAAGCTGTTCTTTTTGCTGCTCAAGATGCTGCTCTACCCCCACTCACCACCAGTCTACTACCAGCTCTCATCACAATCCCACATCTTCCAATTTGTCAACAAACACGTCTCATTCAAAACCAATCAGTTGCGCTTTCCTCACAAATTCATTCGTATAATTGGGTCACTGAAAGTGTAAACGAATTTTTTCCTTCCAAAAACAGCGATTCCCTCAATATTCTACCCTCACCCAACCACCTCGACGTCACCTGGCACACTTTCGCCCCTGCTTATCACATTCGTTTTAATTTTCCTGTCGTGCATTGTTGAAACAAAATCGGTCCTTCGTGAAGACTCTTCTGATACTTTCCTGCTAACAACTCTGTTTGAGTAATGGAGCCTAAGTTCTGACAACGATTGCTGGAAAATTACGCCTTTTTTTATAATCCTGAAAGAAAAAAACAACCATCATTTTCTTAAACTAACTATGAAAACACTGTGAATTTATTCTAATGTAAATAACAAAAAAGATATTGGGAAATATTGATATAAAATATTTATAATTATGATAATTCCATTCATTACTAACAAAATGTTTCTTTAGTACTGATAGATCATAAAATTACGAAAATCATGCGTACATACGTGCAAATATGTTTAACTTATCCGTTTTGGTTTCTCATGATCATGAATCAGAACGTTTCATCTTCGTCTTATAAACTTGTTCCTACGTGTAATTATTCCATTTGGTTATCTTGTTGATCGCGATTGTTTTAAATGGTTTCTCGAGGCGTTGGGGTTCTTTTTGCCGCATCAATCATCGTTGCGCATAAAAAAAATTGTTTAGTGTCAACGTTTTTGAAATATATTTTTATATCAAATAATATATTCTCTGTTCACTGTTAGTTTCCGTAGAGCGCTAAGGTGTTTCGTCAAATTAATAGGAAAAAAATGAATTATTTGACTGCAATGTATGTGTAATAGGAAATAAGAAATGATGCCAAAAGAATAATGGAATTGTAGGTTAGATGTTTTTATTTAATTTAACGACGAATTGGTGAGAAGAAGAAAATGTTCGATTTCGTTGCGGTGTGAATTAAAAAGAACATTTTTGAAAGAACCTTTCCCATTTCGTAATTCGTATTTGGTTTGGGATAAAAGGGCTGTATAATTTCTCGTCTTCAAAGTCATTCCGATAAATTTAAATCAATCAGAAATGGCGATAACAATTGGTTCTGCCCGAATCGTAATATTTTGTCACATGCGCGCTATTACCCGACTGTCCCATACAAAAGCTATTAGACAGCCCTTCATTTGAGTTTAAGCAATAAATTATTGGAAATTTTATTTGTATTTCGTTTCGGTGACTCGCCGTGCGCAATATTCCAAAATGAGGATAAAAGCAACGTGCTAGAATAATGAAAATAATCATTAGCATAGACTGTACGCTGTACCTTATCTACCAAGATAAAAATAAATGTTGTTGAATGTGCCATTGCTAACAAGCCCAAATGAGTAACAAATTCCTAACTGTTGATCACTATTAATTTTATACCAAATTTTGAAATATTTTGTTCAATTTAGAGTCAGTCACCCAACTTATCAATTTTCCTATCAATACTGTCTTTTTCTAAGAGCATTTTTTGGACTAAATTAGCAGTCAAAATAGAGAAATTATGAGGCGCTCATGCTTGAAGCTGCTAATTTAGTCTGATAAATGTTGAGCGGAATCCGATAAGTGTCCACTTATCGACAAATATTCGATAAATAACTTGATTGTTGACTAAGAAAGTCCGATAAAATGAGCGCAGTAGGTATATAAAACTTTTACATTGAAAGAGGGTTTAAAATTTTTGAGGTTGACTCTGATGAAACACCGATATTGCTGATGTTAAGATGCCGATAAGTGGCCACTTTTTGAACACCTAACTGCCTCTTAGAAGAAACTATTGAATCAAACTAATGTTACAGGTGATGTTTAAAACAAATTTCTTAGACGAATTTCTTTCTATTATATTTTGAATTTTCCTGAAATTGTCAGGTTGTTGTTATTGTTATTGTTGTTATGTTCAAAACGTATCCACACTTTCAACAAATGTTGAGTTTTTAGTACCTAACGGTAACCGGAATTCGATTGAAGGTAACTAATTGATTGGATTCCTGGACGGGATGGTTGTTGTATAAAAAATATTAGAGTTTTAAGTAAAATGAAAAAAAAAATTAAAAAATAGACCCTTTCCCCCTTCTTCCCCTTTGATAAATGGATACAAAACAGGAAAAAACCTTGAGAAATCCTCGTCATGCCATCTTATACGTATCTACATTAACAGAGGCGTCATGTGTAAGCTAAATCTTATTCCTAGACATAAGATCATGATCTTCCGCAAACAAGTTTGGCTCAAAGGCGTGTACCTATAGTATATTCGTTACTCGAAACAACTGAGTTTCTCTGCCGATCCCTTTGTTCTTCCTTTGTTTCATGGAAGTACATAGAATACCGCTTACAAAAGGGACGTGTAATATTATTTAAATTTTGCGGCTTAGCGGTATCGAATTTCTATAAGTGTATTTGATCAAAAGAAATAACAATTTTTTTGGACTAAATTTTTTTGTGTTAGCATTCGATTGATTTCTCATTGTTGAAAGAAAGACAGTAGTTCGAGTACCTATAAATTCATTATGTTATCCGACAAATAACAATAATGTTTTTATATAAAAACCTGTATTTTGAAAGACATTACGGTAATGTCCTTGGCAACTTGTGTTTGGTCGTTATGATTGGACAGAGAAGATTAAAAACATAAACTGAAAAAAAATACTAGATGAAGAAAATAAATTGTTACAAATGTTGAATGTTTGATAAGAACAACAATTATTATGATTATACTATAACTATTATTATGGTTGAGACGGGTGAAAGTTATAACACTTATGTAAACTACACTTATAAAAAATATAATAATGTAAAATATATAAATTAATGTATGAAAATGCTCACTCTGCAATTAGTTAATAATAATAAATCACTTTTCCAATGAAAGTTAAAAACATATTGAAATATTGTACATGTAACATAGTTGATGAAGCTACAAGGAAAAACGTTATGTTAAAACGCATCATCCGCAATTTTGCGAATCTCCTGATTTGTGAACGAAAGAGAAAAAAATCAATATTTGTGTACATAATAGGTATCGTACTGTTATTAACTTACTGTCCCTCAATTCGAAGATCACAATGTGCATTGTTAAAAATTAAAAGAAAAAACTTTTAATTTCAGTAAGGTTTTTGTTTCGTACGACGTAAGGGAAAAAAAAGTTGTTATACGTACTTGTAAGAAGTTTTTGAGTTGAAAGGTTTCTTTTTATACAATTTAATTTTAGCTAGAGAATTAATCAAACCCAAGGGAAATTCGTCTCGTCCTCCTCACAAATCTTAGTTTTTCTCATTTTCTAAACATGACAAACACGTTGATAACTGGAAAGAAAACTACACAAAAATATGGTTTGAGGTAGATACGACAATTACTAAGCAGTTGATCAACCACAATATTACGAATATGATTCAGAAACTATTTTACACAAGGTTAATAAAATTATTGAATACGATTTGTGCTATTTTGGTTATTGTTTTGAATCCTCATTACCCAAACTCAACATAGGTTTATTTGCTGATGAAATAGGCTTTTGGGCTGTTAAGAGAGACCATTAGAACGGGCACTTTCCTCTCTTTTCGATAGAGAAATGAGATATATAGAGATAGGGAAGAGAAATTCACAATATTTAGAACAGATGACACCAGCTGAATCATAGGCAGGGGGACAATGTAAGGCAAGTCAAAGGAAACTATAATGGATCACACAAACGTCTATCCATCTAACGGTGGCACAAATATTCGCAAAATCTGCACGAAAAACGATGAGGCAATGAGAGGATAAAGTTGAGGAAAGGATAATTATCGGTGACTTACTACTCGGCAACGCAAGGGAGATTTAGCGTTTTGGCTGATTTGGCAGGACACTCTGCTGGTGCAGCAATGGAAGGTTTTGCTTTGAGGAATATGCTGCACCAGGGTACGAAATCTCGCTTCTGTGGCACCCTGGACCCACCACTCATCGCCATTTGGTGGGACACATCAAGGTTTCACAATAGCATGAAAGGAATTACCCTGCCACTTGGAAAACTTTTATCACTATCATAATTTCTTCGGCTGCCCTGAATCGATCAGAAATCTGGATTTAGATACCCAGATTTACTCGGGAAAGTATTTAGCCAAAAGTTTTTACGTTTCTTTTTTTGATAATGCCACCATGTTGAGCAATTATCAGTACGGTTTCAGGACAGGAAAAAGTACGCTGGATCCAGTCCTTCAAGTGGTCGAGGGGATTTCAAGTGCCTTGAAAGTAAATGTATGAGTGAATCAATGGATCTGCATAAAGCCTTCGACAGCATTCCTCACAAAAACTTAGTAAGGGTTCTGTGGGAGAGCGAGTTTGAACCTGGTTTCGTTACATGGATTAATAATTATTCAGACGACAAATGGTTAAAATCTTGGGGTGCTAAAGTGAGCCATGTAAATTCACTTTCGGTGTCCCACAAGGAGCAGTATTAGGTCCGGTCGTGTTTATAGCATACATCTACTCTCTGCTCGAAACACATATGTTATGTTTTGCGGATGATATGGTAATACTCTTTACCAGGGGACTTGTGATGAGGTATTGCTAAAGGTGAATAGCTGACTAGCTCGAGTGAATGACTGGTTGAAGACTAGGAGTTTTGTTTATCCCTGCGCGTAAGTGGTGTGCCTCATATATCAATTAAAATGTCGCGATGTGGACTGTGGTATGGATCACTCCAGTGCCTGCTCTGTGATAACTCAAGTCAGCACAACTAGGTATTTGGGTGTTATAATGGACAAATGTGCAAGTTGAAGGAGTCATTACATGAGGAGTCATTAAATTTGGTTACTCCTCAGAGTAACCAAATTTTGGTTACTCAGTGCCATAGATTGAGGAATTAACTGGCATTTGTTTGGAAGTCCGTAATTTTATTTTGCATTGGTTCATTCGGTTTTGGCTTAAAACGTTGCTGATAGGTAGAGGGGGGGCGTACCTATATACTCCAACCACTTATAACTATGCAGAAATCCTTAATAAAAATCCTTTTAAAGAAGTATAGGCCGTTTCCTACAGCGGAGCTGTTTAAAATCTTCAAGGTTCCAACTACCACAACCATGGCTAAAATTGTTCCGCTATAGAAACTTATAAATTGGTCCAGACAGGCCAGTACTACCAGATCAACGTATCTAGCACCAGAGGTTACAGTAGCAGACTGACTGCAGCTGGGCAGCGATCATGCATATACCGTGGTGCGAAACATTATGTTTTTCTGGCATGCTGGGGATCAAAGATTAGAGTAAACATTTGCTAAAAGCTGGTGATTTTTGTAGTTTGTTTGGTTTGGTAGGTGACGCTGTCAAATCTCGCCTCCTCTCTGACTCCCTGTCAATCGTTATTGAAAAATAAAATTCAATCGATCTTACAAATTTTATTTTCTTTGTGTGGTGATTCAAGTCACCGTTATTTTTTGTTTTAAGATAATTGAGATCTTCTCTAATTATAATCCTCAATAACTACTATAAAAACCCCAGTGGTTATTAAAGTAATGACAATCATTCATAATATTAGAATAGTCGAGTTAGAGCTCATTTATCTAGTTTTTTCATATTCTCTTCAGATGAATCTCTCTCATTTGAATGTAACCTGAGTTTTACGACCTATGATGTCTGCTTTCCATTTATTTTCTCTTATCTTACCGTTAATTTGTAACAATGGACACAAAACGGAGAATTAAAAGCTTCCTCAGTTGGGAAATAAGGGAACAGTTTTACCTGTATGTACTCATGTCACAGAACAAAATGTCCATAGTGCCCCTGAAATCACTTCCTATTTTTGGTGTCTTTACCCATATTGTTTTGTAACATGATTCAATACTTGAAAAGCGCTTCAACTTTGAAAATGAGCGGGAGAGGGGGCGTGAGCTTTACCTGATTGTCTGTAGGCACCACTATAGTCATTCACCCAAACGCAATCAGAGGGAGACTCAGGCTAATTTCCTTTCTGTAAAGGTGCTACGTATTTCACTCTGTGATATCACCCTTTAGAGTTCCACGGCTCACCGCTAGATGCCACTGCCGTTGACAGATCGATTCCCTGCGCCGCTGACCCCGAAGGGAAGCATCGGCATTGTATACGTCATCCCCCGCCTCATCCTAAGCCGCCCTTCGGTACTCACGCCAGTCAGGCTTACTCAGTGTGTCTCACGATGTTGCCATCTTTGCCGCTTTGACATTTAATTTCTCATTATTCTGCCCTCCAGCAATGGGCACTCACGGATGGACATAGCAACCTAGTCGCTGTAAGTACACTCTCCGTTATTTGCAATTGAATCCGGCCAAGTTTTCTAGTTTTTCTTGACCTACATAACCCCTTTTGACTTGGTCAGAAGCGCCCCGGACGGACTGTTTTTAGTTAAGGATTCGTTAGCGGTTCTTAATTGATCATTGATGTCTTCCTACTGCACCACCAATCAATTATACGGTCCAGATATTAAAAAATTCCATCTTTTCTCCATAAATCTCGAGATTCCCCAGCTTAACATTCAACTAAGGAACAACTTAAGGTAAATTACGACCAGCAAGGCACAGTGTGCCTACTTAAATAACTCGCGGAATGATGTCAAAATAAATCAAAAGTCCTCTTCAGGAAAGTATTTGATAATTATCACTATTCGGAGATGTTGAGTGTGGTTGGAGACAGATGCCGCTTCGACAAGCGACCCTCTTACACGTGGCCGCCCCATCACTGGATACTGCACGGAGTTCTTCATAATGTTCAGTGCCGTCAATTTATTTACGAATGTAATTATTTACATACCAAATCACCGATCTTGTAGCCTGCCACGTAATTTTTTGCTGCAGGACTTTTTTACTGATGATTGTACTCGCAATAATGAGTTCCGATGTTCTCATTTTGTCTCTTTATTTCCTCTTAAGTAGAAATATTATTTGCGAAAAGTGATAAGCTGAGTAGATAGGTTCGCGCCTTGAAAACAGCGAGCACGTTAGGAGATTAGGAATTATTGAACGTTATTTCCTAACTAGAGGCCACGGATAAACTTAGGAGCGAACTGGCGATAGTGGAACTCATCTTAAAAAACATAGGTTGATTATTCAAGGAATAACCAACCAAAAGTTGACTTTTCAATAATTTCCTCAACTGTTCTCAGTATAAGATATGGAACATTTCTATAATGAGACTTCTTTATATGCTATTTCGGTTGGTCATTCCTTTAATAATCAACCCATGTTTTCCTGTAAATGGTCAACCTCTCCGATTCGGCCCAAAATTTGTTTTTGGGCATTTTGAAGTGTCTGGATCAAAAACGTCAAATGTCCGTCCGCCGTCCGCGCCGTTTTGGGTAGTAGAAAATTTTCTGAAATTTTGGTCAGGGACCAATCCGATAGAACTAAATTTGGGGGAGGGGGTGGGGGTCAAAATGTGTTTTTTAAAAATGGATTTTCGAGATTTCGAACTAGGTGTGTGGGGTATCATTTTCCACTAAATTTTGGACCCTGAATCGACTGGAATGAGTCTCCATGCGTTTGGTCCGAGGAATAACCAACCCCTGTGAAAGAATTTGCAGCGTTTTTATTAACAACTCATCGAGTTATAATGCGTATGATGAATGATAATTCAACAAAAAATGTTCGTAAAATATTTTTCATAAAAGTATCATCAGTCTGTACATGATTACTGACTGAGGGCTGAGAATCGACTTTCCTTATTCAAAATTGAGCTGTTCCAGTTCACCATTCAACATTAGGGATCATGTCAACACAATATTTGTCTAAAATGACCTCAGAACAACAGCAACAAAGACCACTAAGCCACTTTAAGAATGTATTTTCATGTTTGGCCAGTTTCCCTTGTGTGCGACTTTGACGAGATGGGAGTGGGGGTATTTCCACATAAGAGCTATAACTGGTCTGAATCAATTATTAGGACTCGCTGGCCTCTCTTTTATGTATTACCTTGTTCACCGAGGCCCAGATCACCTTAGAAATCCAATGGGACCACAAAAGGGAAGCCTGCGTACGTGAGCAGAGGTCACAATCACCAGTGGTGAACGTTACTCACGGAAATTCGAACAGAAACGTGAATATTTCCTTCTATGGTGTTAAAAATTACAAATTTAATATTGAAAACCCAAAAAATGTAGTTCTTGCGAGTTCTTAGGTATGCAGATAGATGACTGGGATTGATTTTGGTTGGTTGTTCCTTGAATAATGTGGTCCGTTCCCGGCTCGGTCCTCGAAACTATTCAGCCCGATCGGACCAAATTTGGGCGGGGTGGGGTCAAAATGTGTAAATCGAAAAATGGATTTTCGAGATTTTTGGCAATCTAGGCGTGTGGGGTATAATTTTACACTAAATGTTGGACCCTGAATCGATTGAAATGGGACCGGGACCCGCCACACCCACTGTTTCCCCCATTTCCCCCATGTTGAAGAAATGAGTCTCCATGAGCCTGGTCATAGGACTTTGAATCCAATGAAGTGAGTCCCAGAACAATTGGCGCCCACTGGAAGAGGTTATGGTCAAAATGGGTGCCTACCTATCCATTTTGAATATGTGTTTTCGAGATTTCTGGTACCTAGGCGTGTGGGGTATCATTTTCCATAAAATTTTGGACGCTGACTGCAATGAAATGGGTCCGGGAACGATCGGAGCTTTCTGGATGAGGTTATGGGTCAAATGGGTGCCTATCTACCCATTTCAAATGTCTTTTCGAGATTTCTGGTACCTAAGAGTGTGGGGTATCATTTTCCACTACATTTTGGACCCTGAATCGATTGGGATGGGTACGAAACCCGCCACACCCACTGTTTCCCCCATGTTGATGAAATGAGCCTCCATGCGCCTGGTCCGAGGAATAACCAACCCGTATGTAAGAATTTGCAGCGTTTTTAACCAAGGAAGGTATGGTCAGGTCGGATTCGACCCAAGTCACTTTTGACGGGATATTCAGCAAAAATAATGGCACTACGAGCTGTAATGATGAAAATTAACCTTTATTTATTTAAAAACAGTCTCAGCAAAATTTATTTATCCAAAAACAGTCTCATTTTTCGATATTGATGACTATTTAATCAAAAACACTCGATATTAGCCTATAATCATGAAATTTAAACTTTATTTATTCACAAATGGACTTTTTTTTTTTTACATAGATCACTCACTATTACTATCATTAGGATCATCGATAAAACATTTAGCACATATTGTACTTTTGTGTTCACTTTTGAGATAACAGCATAGACCGTTGCAGCCAACTACGCTGCGTGTTATCTTATCTCGTCACGTACTTTCTATTGTCAAATAGGTTGGTCTAAACAAATTTCGCATGTTTGCAAAGTCATTTCCTCAATCCCAAAGCAGTAAGACAACATAATCACAATAATAAAGTGATCAGTCGAACGATACCCAAGGATAAATTTATGTTGTGTTGGGTATGGTCGGGTCGGAAATGACCTATTCAGCAAGAGAGCTTTCTGAAAAACTAACAATACGGACGAAATAAGCAGAAATAAGAAACCCCACACGCCTAGGTAGTGATGCGACATCGACATCGATGTTTTCCGGTAAACATCGATGTTTTTAGCCTCGATGTTTCAATAGCGATGTTTTTTCAACATCGATGTTTCTTACCAATGTTTCAATCGATGTTTCAAGTTTTAAATTCGAATATTTTTCTACTTTTTGGTTGAGTACCATGACGATTTTTTCTTTAGTTTACGAATCCCAAGGTGTCGCAGTTGCAGTAACTCGTCGAAAGAGCCACCTTCAGCTACCCGTCACAAGTTGGCCAAGGCAATGAAAAAGTAAGCGCCTCGCAGCTCTTATCCCACCACCTTCTTTAACACAACAACAACAACACCGTCCAGTCGCTTGTCAATGTCAAGTGATTGTATTGTTTTCATGTGACAGTGATGATATTAATGTCAATATGCCTCCAAAAAGTGGGCGTTTTTTGAGAGAATTTCGGGGACTGCGTCAACGTGTAAGCTGTGCCACAAATCTCTGAAGACAAGTGGAAACACTTCCAATCTATTGGGACACAAATAGTTATCCACAAACCCCAAAACATCGATGTTCTGGAACATCGATGTTTTTATCAACATCGATGGCGGATTTTAAAAACATCGATGTCTAAAAACATCGATGTTTTCTATCGATGTCGCATCACTACGCCTAGGCGCCTTCGGCAGGGTTGACTGATAGGGTATCTGGCCGGTAAGGGCTTTTATGATGTGGGGGAGAGGGGAGGCAATGAGAAAGCTGAAGCTCGGGTCGGATTTGACCGCACTGTACCACCGGAGGGTTAAGGATGATTCTACAAGGAAATCTGTACTGATTACCATAAGTATTCGCTTTCTACATGAATTTGATCAATTTTTTCAACCCGCCTGGAAAGAAAAGTGAATACGACGTCTAGTGCGTCGTTGATAGAAATAACGCCCACAACCCGTCCAACACATCAATAATAATTTCGCGGCCTTGAGGTCTAAAGCCGCGTTTACACCGGAGTTTGAAACACGAGTTGCAAACAGAAGTTGCAAACATCTCTAAAAACGCGCATTTTTAGACGAAACATTTCGTTGTTGCAAACAGTTTTTCAGTGTTTGCAACAGAAATTTTTGTTTCCACCTGAAGTCGGTAAAGATCAAAGGGAGTTGCAAACTTTTGTTTGCAACACTAGTTTCGGTCACTATGTGCCGTTGAAACACGAAACAGAAACATCTCCCAACAAATCTATCAGAGCAGCACACACTTCTGGTACAAATAAAGCGAAATACCAGTAGTAGATTTTTTGCTTAAAATTATAAAAATATATTTGCCATAAAATACCCTAGGACCTTTTAGGGGCGAGAGCGGGGGATTCTTAAACAGGTCCTGAGTGTTAACAACAATATTTTATATTATTAGTATTCGGTAATTCGTATCCATTTTCGAAATTTTGTGACCAATCATTAATTAAAGTTATATATTCAAAATCCTCACTGGTCATTCTTACAAAGTTTTTAAAACTTCCGTCCGTTCTCAGTTCACCTGATAGAGGGTCAACATCATCTCTATTTAAATCGTCCAACAGGTCGTTTCCACTGTACGTAGCTCTGGAATTCAGAGACGGCCTCACCCAGTATCGTCTCGGCCTACGTTGCTTTGACAACACGACACACGCAGCGGCGGCTAAAATGACATCCTCGACACTTGACATCCTCGGAAGGACTGATCCCAGGAACCGAACCAGAACATAGGCGAGTCATAATCAAGGTTGAAAGTGTTTCAAACATTTTCATGAAACATGGAAATAAAACCATGAAATAAAAGTTGCAAACTTTTATTGGAAACTACTGTTTGCAACTGCTGTTTGCAATAAAAGTTTGCAACTTTTTGTTTGAAACTTCGGTGTAAACGCGGCTTAAGTCGTTAGGCCGCATCTATTCTCGTTTTATTTCCAAATGTCATGGAATTTCTTACTTTCTCCCTCTTTCCCCGTCAAAGGGGAAATGACCTGATTGCATCTATTGGCCCTTGGCCCATGAGGGACGAGGAAGTTTTTTCGCCCGTAGGCGGATGATTCATCCATCTATTTTAATTCGATGGCCCGTGTTGTCCTTGCCTTCCGCACTTGCTGACGAAACAGTTTACGTTTTTGCAAAAGATCGGTTGTTGTTTATTTCCAGAACACAGGACATTTGAATGAGACGTAATATCTCTAATAATCTTGCGGTGCAAAATCTTATTATTGTCAGTGTTATGTGTTCATGATGGATTTCAGAGTCGAGAATTCATTTATAAGATGAGCTGACTAAGTTACAATGATTTAGATGGAACATTCGATGAGGATTTAAAAATTACATCTCTCTATGCTTCTAATGAGCATAATGACCATCACACATGCTCATAAATATGTCATGTCCCGATTGCATGATTCAACATCATGACAGATGGATGAACATAACATACAAAAACTTCAGGTCCATTTTCACTGTCAGAGAATACGTATTGATTTTTGATTGGTTATTTATTGAATAATCAACCTGTGTTTTCATGCAAAAAGTCAATCCCTCCCAAAATGTGTATTTTGAAAAATGAATCGAGATTTTCGGCGCTGCAGGTCTGTGGGTTATTTTCGACTTATTTGGATGCTGAACCCGGTGAAATGGGTCCCAGAACGAATGGCGCCCACCGAAAGAGGTTATAGTTCAAAATGGGTTTCCATCTACCTATTTTGAAAGTGCGTTTTTGAGATTTCTGCTACCTAGGCGTGTGGGGTATTGTTTTCCACTTAATTTTGGACGCTAAATCCAATTAAAAGGGTCCCAGAACGATTGGCACCCACTGGAAGAGGTTATGGGTCAAAATGGGTATCTATCTACCCATTTTGGATGTTGGTTGTCTAGATTTCTGGTACCTAGGCGTGTGATGTATTATTTTCGACTAAATACTGGACGCTGAATCCAATAAGGCAGTTTTAATTCGTATTGGTGCTCTGGTACATCTAAGGCTTTAATGTGCATGATAAGTAATGAACCAGTTAGGCACCAGTATATTTACCTAGCTCCTCATTATCTGGAGAGGGCGATCATCGACAGCCCGAATTCCGGCCAAGTTTCGTACATCTCAATTCCCTTTTCGTTGTTTAGTGACACCGCTCTTCATTGACAAACAAAAGTAGAGGGAGTTGATTTGAATATGGAAGCCGGCGGAACCTCTTCATTTCACGGAGCTTGCGATAAGTTTGAGAAAGACTCAACGAATAAATGGTATGTAAGCGGGTCGAGAATTTGCATGTTGACGCTGGAATTCAAATTTAGCTCTCTCAAAACCTCCGCAAGTCAATTTCGTCGTTCATTCCAATTTGGGAAAGTGAGCTCGAGGAAAAGATGAGTATTAGTTAACGCATCCACTCAATATTGGCCGAGAATTCTACGAAATGGGGTACTGGCGAATGTTTTTTGAGTTGATTTGAATAGAATATTACTTAGATACACACAAGTTCCAAGGCTCAAAAGTCCTAGCAGGCCTATAAGGGTAACAGGTGAAGAACATAATTATAGTAAGAAAAAAGGAAATAATAATAATAGAAAAATAAAAAATAAAATGAACAATGAGTACAAAATGCAAAGGTGTTTGTTACGAGTATGTTCCATTCTTGATAAATATAGATTTGTCCTCTTCTCTCTGCACACGATTGTCCAGACAACTAGAATAAATTCTCATGTATCATCTCGGAACACGAATCATCTTGTGATCAATTCATTCTCGGTTCGTCGTAAATAAAGATGCTGACCGTCGATTATTGAAAAAAATGTGTCTCCGTCTGGTTGAACCGACGTTTGTCGTAATTGAAAAGTTCGCGGCATTTTGGTTGGTTATTCAATGAATGGATGAATTCATGCCAGAGGTTATGGGAGGTCAACCTTCTACGATTGGCCCCAAAATTACTTTGCATGCGTTTCATGATGTGTATATCAAAACGCTACAAATTCTTCCACAATGGTTGGTTACGTGGGTTATCATTTTCCACTAAATGTTTGACGCAATCTGTCAAGATTGGTCCCGGACCGATTGGTGCCCACTGGAGATGGGTAGGCCAAAATAGGCACCTACCTACCCATTTCGAAAGGTTTTTTCGAGATTTCTGGTACCTAGGCATGTGGGGTATCATTTTCCACTAAATTTTGGTCGTTGAATCGATTGGAATGAGCCCGGGGCACTCCAAACTCACGGTTTTCCCAAATTTTCTCCATGATCCTTGCCCAAGAAACAACCAAACAGCGGGAAAGAATTCGCAGCGTTTTTACATTGACGATGTCTGACAGAGTTTGTCGACGTTGGAAGTATAGAGGTAGTACAGGAAGGTCACCGATGATCACGAAGGAACCGAAACACAACTTAATATTCAGCATAAATCATGGCTACCTATCACGTATCAAAAGTTTAAATGACAGGAAAATGTCGTCGCAGCTGTCCGTCTATAGAGCAGTCATGCGGAATCACTGGAACCGCTGGAGAATAGATGCTCGAAGTTAATTTATTTTTACTTTATTGTTCCTCTGTTACATCTATAGGGCGAATGTGCAGAGTCAGCGCATGGTTGCGTAAGATTTTTGACGTTATGCAACATTTCCTATGACAATATTTCCCATACAGCGGAATTGATCTTCAGCGATAATATTGAATCGTGGTGCATTATTGATGGGCAGCTAATGCTGTGAAAGATGAACACGAAGAAAAGAAAAAAAACGCTGCTTATTCTTTCACAAGGATTGGTTATTCCTCGGACTAGGAGCATGGGACTCAGCGTCCAAAATAGGGGGAAATTATACCCAACACGCCTAGGTACAAGAAATCTCGAAAACACACATTCGAAATGGGTTGCTATATACCAATTTTGACCCATAACTTCTTCCAGGGGGCACCAATCATTCCGGGACCCGTCTGATTGGATTCAGCATCCCAAATTTAGTCGAATATGATACCCCACACGTCTAAATCGCAGAAGATCTTGAAAATCCATTCAAACATATATTGATCCCCCTCCCCCAATTTGGATTGATTGGGCTGAACATTTTTGAGGACCAATTAGAGCTGGAAACAGTCCCTGACCAAAATGTCAGATTTTCAGAAAATGTTCTATTATGAATATAGAAATTGTGGTAAAAATTTACTATAGAAGCTGCGCAGGTGTGATGTTATAATATCGATACATCGTATGGGAGATATCGATAGTAATGTGACTTCATAATATGGTTGTGAATTTATTTCAGAACCGTTGATTGTAAAATTAAAGGGAAAGAAAGTAATCATGACAAGAAAAGATATTTATAAAACTACCCTTAACGAAATTCAAAGATATTAATGATACCATCTGACTGACTGACAACATGGACCCACCAGTATAGATCGATACATCGATTATACCCCATAACCCCTAACAGCCTTACAGTAAATTTTAACCCAAAATCGCATTTGCAAAATACCAATTTACTCATCAACCTCTAGCCTCTTTTGATGTGAATCGGTCCATAAACTCATATAGACTCAAAATTTTCTCACAGAGGTTGGTTATTCCTTGGACTAGGAGCATGGGAAAAGCAGTGGGTGTTGAGTGTCCAGGGCTCTTTTTAATCATTATAACATCCAACATTCAGTAGAAAATGATACCCCACATGCCTAGGTATCTAAAAACCCAACTGAAGTGTGATCATTATTGTTGGTAGGAGGCAGTTGACACAAATGGAGTGTTGAGTATTGAGCATCTGACCACCTGACTGACCATCTGTAACTTCATGGTTGAATCATTTTTGACATAAGTGTATTTACCATCTCAGGAGGGTGATCTTCCTCAATTGATGACCAGAACTGAGGCACACTTTTCACTTACACAGACTTGAGCACTGTACTAGGAGGACTCTAGTACCTATATTCTCATAGTTTGTACCCAACGCGCACTTAAATTAGCAAATTGTGAAAGAGGACAGAAAAATAAGGAAAACAAAGTTAATTTGGAGTACTAATAACACTTCTAAGTGGTGAAGGGGAAGGTTCACATAGTTATAAGATCAGTTCTCAGAAGGACTTGCATTTTGAGGAGACCCACAATGTTGAAAACACCTAGTTACCAGTTACCTTCTTGGAACTTGGTTCTGTCCAGTCTCTTCTGCATCCTTTGTTAACCTTCAGAGAGCTGGGAGAAATGAAAAAGACCCTGCTCATGTCACTCATATTCTGAGGAGAGGTTGAAGACCTCTGTTTCCAGTCAATAGCCACTTTCATGGAATTTCTTCTGTCCTCATTTTCCCTTCATCGTTAGTTTGTTGTTATTGGCAAAGTGCACCTGTGGATTCCATGAAGCACTAAAGACAGGTGTCTACAAAATAGAAATAGTTGAAAATGTTTCCCCACACACTAGGTACCTGAAAATCATGAAAGCCTACTTTCAAAATAGGAAGGACCCATACCCACCTTCAGTGGCCACCAGGGTCAGTGGCCCATCTAAATTGGTTCAGCGTCTAAAATTTAGTGGAAAATAATACCCCACTCGCCTTGATCGCCAAAAATCTCAAAATTCATTTTTCGAAAAACACATTTTGACCCCATACTCCCTCCCAAATTTGGTCCGATCGAGATGAAAAGTTTTGAGGACTAATAGAGCCGGAAACGGGTCCTTGACCAAAATTTCAGATTTTTAGAACATTTTCTACTTACCGATATCGGCGTGGATGGAGGACAGACATTTGCTAATTTTGATCTAGACTCTTTGAAACGTCCAGAAAAAAGTTTTGGGACGAATCGGAAAGATTAACTTTCTGCATGAAAACATGCAGCCAAAACTGTCCTTGTTCATTCAGCGTTCAACGTTTTGAATTAAAAAAAAAAATTACTTCGGTAAAAATAGCAAATCTAAACGTCCCTTGTGAAAAAAATGTAATTGAAATAAATAAAAATTAATTAAAATAAAAAAAAATTGACGAGTATTGAGGTTAAAAGTTAACTTGGATTAGAAATGAAATAATGAGGAAAATGCAATGGAAGGGCGGAAGCCATGTTTCAGCTCACCAATGCAAGTACGGGATAGAAGACTCTTCCGGTTTGATTGAGGCAACCCTGCTGTTTGGCTAATGATACGTTAAAGGTTGCTATGCAGAGAGAACAATGCAGTTCACCAAGCAAAATGTATGATAGAGACAATGAGAACGATAATTGGCGGTCGAGTTTCGGGAATGGAATGATTAAGTACCAGCCAGAGCTTTTGGTCTGAGGGGAACGAACCAGTCGTGAACTTGGGTCGTTGTTTGATTGTCGGTCAATGAGATCGTCAATAGCCGACCTAGTCAACATCCCTGATCTTGAACAGAGACAGTCGACCGTCAGTTTGTCAAGAACGCAGCGGGTCGTCATCCCCCACCAAAAAGTATCGCAGGCCGTGACAGGGAGGACGGTCCCATGCGACACGCTCAGCTCCCGATGTGGGGCTCAGCTGCTATTCAATTGGCTCAGTTTGTCTTTGGTTGTGACCGAGTCTGTTTCTCGTCCGACTAACGAGTGTGCTCTCGTGCCCAGCGGTCAGATATACCGGCTATCGTATGTCACCACCGGCCTGTCCTCGACCTACCCGAGATAATTCACCGTCGGTTCGTCGTCACAGAAGTCGCTAGTTTTCCCTTCTATCCCCGGTAACCGGACCAAACGAAAACGTAAGTGTCATTTTGAGTAGAACGTTCATCAATATTAGTAAACTGATCTCGTCACGTCACTTCCCAACGGACATCGCCACCCTTATTCACCTTATAAATCAAAGCGTGAAAATATCTCTAATTTACGTGATCAATTTCATCGTTCAAATTTCTTTCATGAAAGTTCCCTGATAATCACTTACATTTTTGCTGCCGAAAATTCACAGAGGAACGAAATTTCCAATACGAGAACGATTATCCGAACGATCATCCCGATATTTCTGGCGTCTTTTGATTAAATACAATATTTGCAATGTCTGCGTACATCACTGAATGTATCACATATATACTTTCTTCTAATGATATTCTTTCACCTGTTCTACCAAATGAACTACTATACTTCTTCGAGATAAGTATACAATACGTATCAAAGACTAGGGGATGATAATATAGTATTTATTTATCCGCATACATCCACTGGCAATCAAAATAATGCAATTTGATTTGAATGAGAGGGGAAAGTTAATAACTTCAACCAAATGAATATGAAGGTAAGCTAATCAAAATAATTGGCAATTAATTAAAGTATATAATTATTGCTTTGATCACTTCCCTGTAATGATACTGTCTATAAGTTTCTTGTGCCAACAACTAAACCTGTAAAAAATTAGATCATTGCTCAAAGTAATAATAATAATGATAATAATAGTGATGAAACAAAGGTAAATGAGGTATAGGTCGGCTTCTCATAAAATAAACGAGTTTAGTTACTTTTTAATTTTTCCTTGACAATCAAAATTTGAATATTAACACAAAATCTGGAAATGAATCGATTCTAAGTACATCGATCTCTACGTTTTGGTCAAAATACTCCCTCCTTTGAACATTATTCTTCAATATGAGTCAGACCACTGACTACCGATTCTCATTCAATTTAAAAACGGTGCAAATGATACCGCAACGGTTTATTTTTTTACATCGATCTGCGTGTGGTAAAGTGTATTTTCGAAGTATCCAGAGACGGTAAAACTAATTAACAAAATATGGACAAATGACTTTCAATTCATGGAAATTCTTGGATGGATTCAAAAACTATCGAAATCGATTCGGAGTCCGAAATTTAGTGGAAATTTATACCCCACGTGCCTATCATAGATAAATAAGCTAACGAACGTACGCGTTTTTACTGGAAATTGGTCCAAAACTAATCTCAATCGATTATGAGTACATTTCTGGGAACCAATTAGAGCCCAAGTGAAGTCAATGGCCGAAATTTCTACCGAAAACTTCGATAAAGGGCGAGGCCAATCGGTTTTGTAATGAATATCTCGAATCAGAGCGTCGAATTTCCGCAAGTTTCACCTCAGGTATGAAAATCGTGATTTTATAGGGAATAACACTAAACGAAAATGGAAGAATCTTTGTGCTACTTATAATTTAAAATGTGGAATACTCTGATTATTGTTCATCAATTAGCGCAATCTGAAATAACTAATTACCGCCAGGATTTCGTTGTCGTCGCGGTTTTCCCATTTATTCGGTTGTTTCGTTTTACACGTCGTGTAGTTAGTTACGGAGTTTCATAATCGTGTTGTGGTCAATTACGTAGTTTTTGTTTGAAATATAGGTACTTATTATATTACCCAGTTAGGAAACAAAGTCGTTGAAAATTGACCGCAATATTTA
The DNA here is from genome assembly GCA_019603395.1 of Cyrtorhinus lividipennis. Classification (NCBI taxonomy): domain Eukaryota; kingdom Metazoa; phylum Arthropoda; class Insecta; order Hemiptera; family Miridae; genus Cyrtorhinus; species Cyrtorhinus lividipennis. The sequence goes on along the minus strand of CM034003.1, from coordinate 15,539,259 downwards.
TATATTTTATTAACATCTCTAGTTATACATTTTCTATAATTTTTATCTTATTTAGTTTAATGAGTATTTATTATCATTATTTTCATCTTGTTTGAGAACGTTTTGAGTTGGTGGCACATTATACGTATTCTTGATTTTGATTTTCTATCGATCGTTTTCGTTATGTCAAAAAGAGTTGGCGGGTCTCTTTCTTTTCAGATGTGACTGTTTCACATTCCAAACACTTCCCGAACGTTTTGTTTGTTTTCGTTATTGAATCGCTCCGACTTCCGTTCCGCGATGTTTTTTTGAATGTGTGTTATTAGGTAGGTTTCGTTTTTCGTTGTTTTGAATAACTGCATCACGCTAACGGAGAGTTATTAAAAAGGTAATCAACGTTGGGGTATTCATGACAAAAACGCTTCAAATTATTTCACAGGGGTTGGTTATTCCACGGTGACTCACTCCAATCGATTCAGCGTCCAAAATGTAGTCGAAAATGATACCTCACACGCCTAAATCGCCAAAAATCTGAAAAATCCATTTTGACACCCCCTTCCCCCCATTCCTCAAGTTTGGTCCCTATCGGGCTGAAAAGTTTCTAGGACCAATAAAAGCCAAAAACGGATCCCTGACCCAAATTTCAGATTTTTAGAGAATTTTCTACTACCAAAATCGGCGTGGACGGCGGACGAACATTTTCGAATTTTGATCTAGACACATTGAAACGTCCAGAAAATAATGTTTGGGCCGAATCGGAGAGATTGACATTTTCCATGAAAACAGGTTGATTATTCAAGGGATAACCAACCAAAAGGACAATATTATGGACAATTCTCAGTCCAGGGCGCCGTCAGTTTTGAATTTATGGTCGTCTCGCATGGTTTTTACGATGATTTTTCTAGGTTATTAGCATCTTAACAATCATACAGAAACTTTCTTTTCTAGGATTGGTGGATATATTTCATGGTTGGTTCTAAATTAATGCAGCACTATTTTTTGTACATTTTAATCAAATTGTCAGCTTACTCTTTTACCAATTCTTTTATCCCCGTTTCCCACATTTCTTCGAAAAAAACCTTACTTACGTACCTTTGTTCTGGATAATTTAGCCTAAAGTAGGAGTGTAGAAAGAGACGGGGATTCATATTCAGTAAAATACACAAAATATATGCTCGGATTTCTTTAAATTTATTTATTTTATGTTTTTCAAAATGCAGAATGAGGAAATACGTTGCCTTAATTCCTGATGACGGGATATTTATCATGAATTAAGCCAAAGAAAACCTTCTCCATAGTGTCAACCAGTTTAACGCCAAATTAAAATTAAAAAATTTGCATGTCCCGGGGCCAACCAGAACCACTTGATCAATGTTTGGCCAGCCCAACCTCCCGATCGAAATGATCGATTAGGTCAATTTGTTTAGTACTGAACCAACCGTGACCAAATAAGTAAATACATCCGGTACCCAATTCACACCTATCCGGTCGTGGCCAAGGTCAGTCCCTCCCACAATCAGGGTTGAAGACGATTTCCTGTTTTAAACGGAAACAAGTTTGTTTCAACTCAGAGTTTGTCCTAGGCCAATACGACGTCAACAAATTCGTGTTTAAAACTCGTCTTTACTGCATATGGAAATTATTTGGGTGATTTTGAGAGGAGAAGAAGGTATTTTTGATAATGACCAATGTGCCATGGTAGATGTGATAGAATGACACTCGTTGTGACACCTTCATCTGACTGTGAGGTCGGAGTGTCCTCAATACAATTTTGATTGGTTATTCCTTGAATAATCAAAGTATGTTTTCATGAAAAAAGTCAATCTCTCTGATTCGCCCCAAAATTCTTTTCTGGACGTTTCAAGGTGTCTAGATACAAATTAGCAAATGTCCGTCTGCCGTACGCCGTCCGCGCCATTTTTGGTAGAAAAGTTTCTAAAAATCTAAAATTTTGGTCAGGGAGCCGTCCATGAAACTTGTCTGCCCGGACCAAATATGGTGAAGGGAGGAGGGGGGAGTGTTTAAAACGTGTCTTTGGAAAAATTTTGTTTGTCCGAAAATGGATTTTCTAGATTTTGGGCGATCAAGGTGAGTGGGGTATAATTTTCCATTAAATTTTAGACCCTGAATCGATTGGAGTGAGTCCGGGACCCGCCACACCAACTGTTTTCCCCATTTTCCCCATGTTGAAGAAGGGACTAGGGGAAAACGCTTTCACCGGGGTTATTCCTCAGACGAGGAGCATGGGAAAATGGGGAAAACAGTAGACCCATTTCAATCGATTCAGCATCCACAGTTCACCTGTCGGATTCAGTGTCTAAAATTTAGTGGAAAATGATACCCCAAACGCCTAGTTTTCCGAAAATCCCAAAAACCCACTTTCAAAATAGTTGGATAAGTACCCATTTTGACCCAAACTACCCTTCAGCGGGTGCTAATCGGTCTGGGACTCATTCTAATCGATTCAGCGTCCAACATTTAGTAAAAAATTAGACTAATTTTCTGTTATCAAAAACGGCATAAAGCGGTCGTATATTTGGTTTGTTGATTGAGAGACCTTTATACGCAAACTGTCCAATTACGCGCAAATTGGAGACATTTTTTATCTTCTCGATGAAAACATAGGTTGATTATTCAAGGGTGGGAAGCATTTTGGATGGGGAAAGGAGTGCGCGTAATACTCAGAAACCTCTGATTCTCTTCAGATTATATTTGTTGGGGTCCACTTGTCCCCACAGTGTCGATCCAGGGTTAGTTGTAGTTTTTGATTATTCGTGTGGACATAATATGGGAGATTGAACGGTGTAACGATCGAACCTGTGCCTATGTCGATCACGTCAGTGCGAGAAACAGCGATGTAAGGTTAACAGTCAACTCCAATAAAAACTGATAAGTAGTCGTCTCTACCTAAAAATTCCACACCACAGGAAAAGATCTGCAATCCTTCACGTCATCCACAAGAATGACCATCCGATTTACCCTGACTTCATGATTATTTGATGTCCGATTGTTCTCGGCGGAACTGCATGTGAGACAATAGTCGCGATAGATTTACGAGGTTTTTCACCGCTAGATGAGTCATGCGATACTAATCCGAGGCTGATAAAATGGTGAGACAAGTTTTATAGGAGAGCTCAAACTACTTTACTTGTGACCCATGTAAAACATAAATGTATTTTGCCATTGAAGCATCTATTTGAATTAACCAAGCAATAAACCGGCATATTATTATTAACACAGATCTATCCAGAATGATACGACCCAAACGTGGTGATAGGTTCGCCACATTTAATAGGATCGTTCAAAACAACTTAAACGATAAGCTATGAAAAAATCAAGTGGATACTCTTGATAGTTAACTATTTCCCTTCTGTCTGGGAATGTGTGTCACGAATCGAGTGTTATTCACTATTAAACCGTATATCATTTTGAACGTAGTTGCGAACGATATTCAAGTTGAAGTTTGCACGTGTGATTTTATCACACAATACGAGTGCATATCACATTGTTTCGGAACCTACCAGTAACGCGTGTATCAATAATCGTATCCGATGTAACCTTTCCTGATGAGTTAGCGATGTTTGGTAGAAATTATCGTTCTACAGGAAGGACCGCAGTTAGGACCGTTCTGCCTCCTTAGGGTTTTCCCCTTATCAGGTGACCTATCTTAAATAACCTTGCGTTTAGATAGCACGCATCAACCGACTAGTTTCTGGCCTAGTTGATAAAAACGAAAGCAAAAAACGCATCCATTAGGAGTTTTAAGTTGAAATTACATGTTTTAGGAATGTATTTTACATCAAGTTAATTATGTTCAGCTTACTCCCCATCTGATCAGCCTGGGGAATAAGCCCAGGGCCTGTCTGGCCTACTCTAGGAAGGGCCCTAAAAGTAGAGTTGGCTTGTTGAGAAGGCTTTCCATTAGATGACTGTTGAGCCATCCAACATTGTATAGAAACAGGCAATAAAAATAGAGGTGAGAGGTGGACAGGAAAATAACCGGGCAGGAAAATACCCCCCATGTAACCCCTACTAGGGGTTACAAGGTGTAGGGCGACATTGCCCTCCTCTCCAGCCTATAAAAACGGTGAAAATTCTTACACAGGGATTGGTTATTATGACCAGGCGCATGGGGGCTCATTTCCTCAACATGGGGGAAACAGTGGGTGTGGCGGGTCCCGGTCCCATTTCAATCGATTCAGGGTCCAAAATTTAGTGGAAAATGATACCCCACACGCCTAGATCGCCAAAATCTCGAAAATCCATTTACAAATCAGACATTTTGACCCCTACCCCACCCAAATTTGGCCCGATCGTGCTGAAATGTTTCGAGGGCCAACTAGAGCTGGAACGGACCCCTGAACTAAATTTCAGATTTTTTGAAAATTGTCTACTACCTACCAAAATTGACGTGGACGACGTACGGCGGGCGGCGGACGGACATCTGCTAATTTTGATCTACCTAAATCCTATATGTACCTAAATCATCGATTCTATGCAGCCAATCTTTGCTAGTCAAACCCTCTTGTTAATTTTTCCAGCGTTACCTTTGTGGTGGCATCTTTACATTGCATCCCACAGAGTACACTTATCGAAGTAACTTTGCTCTACTGATGGCATCTTTTATGTTGCATTCCAGGGCAAGCGAGTTCAAATTGTTCGTTTTATCCTAGTTAATTCAAAATAACTTTGCTCTACTGATGGCATCTTTTATGTTGCATTCCAGGACCAGCAAGTTCAATGTGTGCACCAAAATGGCATTTTCCCAAACAGCTTTTTCATTCAGCCCCTCTCTGCTCATGCCAGAAATACGAGTACAATCAATTTTCATCCTCTTATTTTCCAAGGCCTAAGTGATTATGTTCTTGCACGAGGCATCAAGGGTATTGGTGGCGACAGAAAGTGGTCTGCAAGCTTAATAACAACTGCCTAGTGGATAACATTGAGCCTTTTTTGCTCAGATCAGATAACAATTCAGCACTTTGCCCCTGTTTGATCAGTTGCCCACTCGATTTAGTCGTCAAGTGACGTAGTGCTCTTCCCTTTTCAACATTCCAAACTCCACTTGAAGTTTATGTTTTCAAATTTCGGAAATTTCTCTACAATTCTCTACTACCCGTTTTTCCAGAATACAATTTTAGAAGGTTGGTTGTCACTTCCGTTCTTCTTGTTATTTTATTTCGCAGAAAATTAGGGTGTTAGGAGGAGTAACAGAGTTTTTTCTTGAGTTTTTCTAGCCTCCCTAACCTAACCTAACTTTTGACTTGGTTAAAAAATGTAAACTGAGGAGCAATACATCACGTACGTCCGTTGCGCGATAGAACAAACTACGATTAACTCCCGCTATCATCTCATAGTAACAGTCAGAAGGCCACCGAAGGGCGTCGATTCCTCTCAGAATGTCAATAGTCGGCAATGGTCGGCCATAGTGGTCGGTAAAGAGCGAGAAGAATTTCCTGATTAATCCCGCGGTGGAACGCAAGTGCTCGGGAGGTTCAAGGGCGCTCGCTGAGTAGGGCCTACTAACCCGGTTGATAAAACCGAACGATCGATATTTATATCCCGCGAAACACTTTGCCGTCGGAAGTGGTCAACTCTCTCCAAAAGTCCCGGTCAATCCTGCATTACAATACCCATAAATAGTCCCAAATGCCTAGTTTTATATCGTAAATGTTGAGTGTAATGGTGAAAACATAAGACTCCATTAAATCAATATTATTGTTCATCCTCGCTTAAAACCCTGCAAATTACTCCTTAGTGGTTTATTTATTAGTCCAGGTACACTTTGATTACGTAAAAAAGCGTGTAGCTATTCGAGGTAGTACTCCTTACCTAATTTTTTTAAACACAAAGAATAGTAAATAAAAACGCTGCAAATTTTAACACACGGGTTGGTTATTCCTCGGACCAAGCGTATAGAGACTCATTTCTTCAACAAGGGGAAAATGGGGGAAACAGTGGGTGTGGCGGGTCCCCGACCCATTTCAATCGATTCAGGGTCCAAAATTTAGTGGAAAATGATACCCCACACGCCTAGGTACCAGGAATCTCGAAAACACATATTCAAAATGGGTAATATATACCCAATTTGACCCATAACTTCTTCCAGTGGGTGCCAATCGTTCTGGGACCCATTTCATTGGATTCAGCGTCCAAAATGTAGTGGAAAATGATACCCTACTCGCCCAGATCGCCAAAAATCTCGAAAATCCATTTTTCAAAAAACACATTTTGACCCCTACCCCGCCCAAATTTGTTCCGATCGGGCTGAAAAGTTTCGAGGACCGTTCTAGGCTGGGGACAGACCCCTGACCCAAATTTCAGATTTGTAGAAAATTTTCTATTACCGAAAACGGCGCGGACAATGGACGGCGTACGGCATACGGTTGACCATTATCATGAAAACATAGGTTGATAACTCAAGGAAAAACCAACCAAAAGGTCAATGTCCGTCCGCCGTCCTGATATACCTGCGCTAGACTGTTCCTGAGGCCATGTGGCCCATTACAGTCTATCCCAGTCGTGTTTTCCCTTTTTTCTTTTCTTTGCGCTAGATCATCTGGGAGCCCCGCTCTATGGCTCCATGGCTTCCCCGTATATCAGGCACCCCACCCTCTTCCGGCGTCCGCCTGCCTGTGGCAGCCCAGGGTGGATCTCGTGGAGGTGCCGGGTTTTCCAAGGGGTCTTTTAGTTCAATCTTTTGCTCTGCTAGGCCTCCGTACTAACGCGCCTCTTCTTGTGCTTGCGGTCTTCCATCATTGGCATGTAATGAGCTTTATCTGCTTATATTAATTCATTTATTTATTTATTTTTTTCCTGGGCTGTCGGCTCTTCTGGGCTAGTAACACCCTGCAGTACGGGAAACCCTACAAGACGGGAACCAGGAGGGCCACTTTAGGAAGGGTGGGCTCGGCTGGCTGGCGGGGATTTATCCCCCTCCCTACCGGCCAGGTGGTGGGTGTGCTCAGGGTTGGTCTAGACCTAAGCCTTTGGGGAAGGAGGAATAACAAGTACTCTCTTCCCCCCCTAGTCTTTTAAATAAAATGTGATATGCGCCTGTGATAATTTTTTTTTTTTTAGGCTAGGCATAGTTAAATTTAGGTTTTTATCCAGGCAGGGGAGGAATATCCTAGTACTCGCCCTACCTACAGCGTTTTAGCAAAGGACTCCTTCGCAGGACTGTGGAGCACAAAGAAAAGGGTGAAGAATAAACTGGAGTGGAGGACACAGGTGGGGTGTTTTCCTATTTAGGTACCCCTACAAAATGCCTGTACGTTCAGTGAAGCCCAGTAATGTGGCGAGTAAGTGCCGCCACCACCACATTAAGCACTAAGTCCCAACAGCTCCACAGCCACCCCCACCCTAAAGATCATTACATGCCAATGATGGAAGACCGCAAGCACAAGAAGAGGCGCGTTAGTACGGAGGCCTAGCAGAGCAAAAGATTGAACTAAAAGACCCCTTGGAAAACCTGGCACCTCCACAAGATCCACCCTGGGCTGCCACAGGCAGGCGGACGCCGGAAGAGGGTGGGGTGCCTGATATACGGGGAAGCCATGGAGCCATAGAGCGGGGCTCCCAGATGATCTAGCGCAAAGAAAAGAAAAAAGGGAAAACACGACTGGGATGTAATGGGCCACATGGCCTCAGGAACAGTCTAGCGCAGGTATATCAGGACGGCGGACGGACATTGACCTTTTGGTTGGTTTTTCCTTGAGTTATCAACCTATGTTTTCATGATAATGGTCAACCGTATGCCGTACGCCGTCCATTGTCCGCGCCGTTTTTGGTAGTAGAAAATTTTCTAAAAATCTGAAATTTGGGTCAGGGGTCAGTTCTCGGCCGTGAACGGTCTTCAAACCTTTTCAGCCCGACCAAATTTGGGCGGGGTAGGGGTCAAAATGTGTTTTTTGAAAAATGGATTTTCGAGATTTTGGGCGATCTAGGCGAGTAGGGTATCATTTTCCACTAAATTTTGGACGCTGAATCCAATGAAATGGGTCCCAGAACGATAGGCTCCCACTGGAAGGAGTTATGGGTCAAATTGGGTTATATATTACCAGTTTTGAATATGTGTTTTCGGGATTTCTGGTACCTAGGCGTGTGGGGTATCATTTTCCACTAAATTTTGGACGCTGAATTCAATGAAGTGTGTCCCAGAACAATTGGCACCCACCGGAAGACGTTATGGGTCAAAATGGATATGTATCCACCCATTTTGTATGTGTCAGGATTTCTGGTGCCTAGGCGTGTGGGGTATCATATTCCACTAAATTTTGGACCCTGAATTGATTGGTATGGGTCTGGGACCCGCCACACCCACTGTTTCCCCCATTCGAGGAATAACCAACCCGTGTGTAGGAATTTGCAGATTTTGATCTAGACACCATGAAACGTCCAGAAAACAATTTTGAGTCGAATCGGAGAGGTTGACCATTTGCATGAAAACATGGGTTGATTATTCAAGGAATAACCAACCAATATCATTTCAATAAATTCGGATACCAACTCGAATGCAATAAATCATGTTGGAAAGCGCACTTCTGGCACACGTCTTCTCAACTCCTTCATTGGGAAAAGCCCCTTCGCCTGTCAATTGACTCCCTACACCTTATCTACCTCTTCCGTGAAACTCATTCAACACGTTTGACAAGACCATTGTCAGCATTGAACATCTTCGGGGCAATCCAGGCAACTACTCTTCCTGAAGGTCCTTGAAGCCGATATGGCTTGAAAAGAAACCCTTGTTTCGGCCAGGGGTAGATGTTATCGGCGTTGGCTCCCTACAACCTCTTATCTTCGAGCTACATGACTACGGTTGACCCGCAATTTAACTTCCTGCTGAGATTACTTAATCTTTTACTCCCTTCCAAATCTTCACAATTAGCTGATTAAACATTGACAGAATTGATGGCTAAATACGTTAGAAGAGAAATCTGCCTTACATACTCGTAATTTGCTTTTGACGTGAAGACATTTTATAGAAGGAAATTTTAGGGCTGGGTACACACGTTGAGGATTCCGGAGAGGATTCCGAAGAGGATTCCTCGTTGATCGATTCCTCTTCGGCCGACGGACCGTGTGGACGGGTCGAGGCCTTCAGTTGAGGCGGACCGAACAGGCCACCAGGCCTTTCCAATTTTTGGAAAGGCCTGGCTACCTGCTACCTGAGGCCGGGGTTGCGGTTCCCAGAATTGAACCCCTTCCTTCACGTGTATGAGGTGATCGGTTGTAGGTATCGCTCGAGTATCGTCACAGTGGTCATAGCTCCTCGTTAATTTTTTCACAGTTTTCCTCGAAAGGCCTCTCGCGTGTCGAACCCTCTGGCCGAAGCCTCCTGGTTTTCCCGACCGTGTGGATGCTCCGTCCGGCTCCGGCCGCCTCAGAGGTTTTTCTCAGAGGAATCCCTCTTCGGAATCCTCTCCGGATCCTCAACGTGTGTACCCGGCCTAGGGATTTACATAAGCAAGGGCTGAGGGAGAGTGAAAGAGGGGATGTGGACAGTGTTAAGTTAGTGAGGGATATGTGGTGGGGATTTTGGGGAAAGGGATATAGGATGGGTCGTATTGGTAGGAATTTAGGGGAGGAGGTGAGAGGTTGGGATTGGATAATAGAAGAGCATTGGATGGATGGTTGAAGTTAGTAGGTGGGAGGTTGTGGTGGAGGCTTGGATTGATGAGTAAAATTGCATTCAGAGTTAATATGTTGATTAAATTAGCATAAAATATTTCTATGTAGGTTAATATTTGAGCATTATCAATGTTATGCATGGGATACAATGGTACATTTATTACGATTATCGTCGTTATTGGTGGCTAATTAATCCAAAGTAAAAATATATGTGGTTTTCATACTTAACACGAGTACAAACGGCACATAACACGTGCAAAATCAAATTGACAACTGTCTTTTTCACACCTTTTATTGATCATCTCTCGTCAAAAATAGGTCGTGCGTGCGTGACCTGAATGTACGTATCATGACTTACGTAATTTTACTACAGTTTTATCATTCGTTTAATTTATTTCAATAATATTATTTATTCATGTAATAGATGAAATCGGTTGTACGACCCAGATAAAATGAGATATGACCGGTGACTAATGATATTTCGTTTAAGAAAACAAACGTATGTCAATGAATGGGTGACTGGAATGAGGGCAACTGTTGAAGGCGTGGAATAACACGACGCTGATAATGGTTTTAAATTTCACAAGGTAAACTACAGTTTGGCTACCTGTTTTGGACTCGTCTTATTCAATTCAGTGGCTCGTCATTTATTTAGGTTGGTACGTTTTCATACACTGCCTGGGTTCGGGGCGATTGAGTTAATAACTGATCAACTAAGGCAAAAATGGAGTTTTTCTCGTATTTTGAATCTACGCACATTCTATAATGAACGATGGAGAATAAATTTTGGTTGAGTGTACTGGGGTAAAAATAGTAAACTAAAAAATGTCTGTAAACAATTCTATTTTGAAATTCGTTCAGGAATGGTACCAACTTCGAAGGTTTTTGAAACCTAGAAACATCGAAATAGCACGAAATTTAGCTATTCTGAAAGCCAGGCTTTTGGTTTGTTATTCTTTGAATAATTCATGGAAAAAGTCAATCTCTCCGATTCGGCCCAAATTTTTTTTTCTGGGCGTTTCTAAGCGTCTAGATCAATAAAGTCAAATGTCCGTCCGCCGTCCACGCCGATTTTGGAAGTAGAAAATTTTCTAAAAATCTGAAATTTTGGCCAGGGACCCGTTTTTGGCCCTAGTTGGTCCTCAAAACGTTTCCGCCCGATCGGAGCAAATTTGGACAAGGTAGAGGCCAAAATGTGTTTTTCGAAAAATGGATTTTTCGAGATTTTTGGCGATCTAGGCGTGTGGTGTATCATTTTCAACTAAATTGTGGACGCTGGATCGATTGGAATGAGTCCGGGACCCGCCACTGTATCCCCCATTTTCCCCATGTTGAGGAAATGAGTCTCCATTCCTCTCTCCTGGTCCGAGGAATCAATAACGCGTATGAAAGAATTTGCAGCGTATTTTATCAGTGGGAATACCGCAGATAAACCTACTTCCTCGAGTCACCCCAATTTAATGTTTTCATGTTTTACATCTTTAAATTCATCATCTTATTATCAATACCTCAGTATTTCAAGGTTCATTTTGCATGACTTCATGAAGTGCTTACACCCAAATTTAGTTTCATTTCCCGTCTATATTGACAGCATGCAATTGATCTGAAGGAAGTTGTTTATCCATTCCAAACAAAGGCGGTAGCCTGTTGTGTTGTCTGTTCAAATCGGGTTCGATTGGTGAGAGCATGTTATACATTGTGTGGTCCGTCGAGGTGACAGCTTATCAACAAACGCAGATAAAATATTACCGAACCGTTATCGTATTCGCGTCTGTCTCGTTCCTATTTCCCTGATAAATTGAAGTAATGTCAATTGGTTCGTTGATGTGACTATCTATCTCGCATATAAACTTATCACTTTTAAACGATCGTATGTATTTCGGAGTATGTAATCATTTTTTCAACATTCCACGGGCAGGCTTCGGAAGCTGATCAAGCTGACATTTTGATAGATAACTAGATAGATAATATTCAAAGGATGTTACATTCAATGATAATAATATATCAGATGTGATTAAATAACCTGCGTGCCTCTAAGATCTCTCACAACCGTTTCCTTTAATTTATAAGTTTCGGTTATACAAATATATCGCTAGTTATTCGGATTTTCAACCAACAACAGTGCCCATTATAAGTGGAATAAGAATGAAAGGAGATTATGAGCGCATGGTTACAGGGTCACGTTGAAAAGGCAGTTGAGACGACAAACCGTTCTTGGAATGAAAACGCGTGCGTTTTTTCTCTGAGAAAAAAAAAAACACTTGGCGTGTGTCCTCCCTTCGTCTACATTTTGGACTAAACAACGTCCGAATATATAGGTTATCTTTTTATCGCTATTTCCTTCACCATGGAAACGAAGTCTTTTTCTTTTGAAATACGGAAAAGGTTGAAGAAACTAGGGCGAGCTAAAATATACTAGCCAATTACTCCTCGGTGTTCGTGCGCAGGCAGGTGAAAATCCCAATAGAAGACAATGGAAGCTCCCTTATCGAACATTATTCTTCGTAGAGTGGATTCAATTGGCAGTTGCTACCAGAATGTGATGCCAAACAGTAACTAGAAAAAATATTGTCTCAAAAAAGGCAGCCTGGAATAACACATTAAAGAATAAAAACGCTGCAAATTCTTTCACACGGGTTGGTTATTCCTCGGACCAGGCGCATGGAGACTCATTTCTTCAACATGGGGAAAATGAGGGAAACAGTGGGTGTGGCGGGTCTTGGACCCATTCCAATCGATTCAGGGTCCAAAATTTAGTGGAAAATGATACCCCACACGCCTAGGTACCAGAAATCTCGAAAACACATATTCAAAATGGGTAAATAGGTACCCATTATGACCCACAATCTCATCCAGAGGGCCGAATCGGAGATTATTCAACGAATAACCAACCAAAACAGGGAAACTGTTTCCATTAAGATCTAACTGTGAGGATTTTGAAACGTACTACTAGCCTTTGTATGCTTGTTTATGCTCTCCTGATTAGTTAGGGTTGATTTACTGAATGATATATTCAGCCCGATACCCGCTCATCAAGGAAGAATATAAATCAGAACGGATATGATTGTTCAGTATATTTTGAGGACCTAGACTAGTAGAGTTTTATTTTCCACTTAATTTTGGACGCTAAATTGACCTGTGTTTCTGTGCTGAAAGGTCCAAATCAGATCTGGGCAGAGGTGACAGTTTTTATTTTGAAAGTGATTTGTTACATAAATCATTAGTTGAAATTCATTAAAAATATTTTTTTTAATTTTTCATAGTCTAATATTTAACTTGGAGCTCTCAAGGAACGTATGCAGCCACTTAGATACGCTAATTATCCAAAGAAAAGTTGTCTCCACTAATTTTGTTGTATTGTTATTGGAGGTTTTGTTACTACTTTACTGAACGACAAAATGGCAACATGCGCTTGCTAGGCTTATGTTAGAAATTCCGTGCGATTGTCATAGCTAGAGATTACATGTTTCAGTCTCTATGAAAATGTATGACTTTCAAGGATTACTTGTTGAGGCGCATTCATATTGCTAACACCATTTGACGAAATTCAACGCGACGACTCAGTTAATTTTTTCCCCATTTTGCTGAAGGTGTGTGATATCTGAGTGCTGATGCTACTCCTGAGTTAAATAACGTGGTTCGTCTGCCAAACCTGAAAAAAAAAACAGGGTCAAAACAATCATTTCAGTCGAGTTCTCTGAACCTTATCTCCCCGTGAACAACTGCAGCTGGTTAGTTTCCGAATTCGATACACGTAGGAATATTGATCCGAATGAAGCCGCAGCTCACTCAATGGCACGATAGCGATTTGACGTGCTACGCATTAGAAGGCGATAATATTTTATCGAAGTCAAACTATCTTAATAACATGATAAGTTGGACTGAAAATGCAGACCAGATTGATGTTAATCTTGGCAGGCCGACTAATTAGGCAGTTTGAGAGGTCAGGAGAATTATTTTTAAAACTAACAACCTCAAAAGTAGTGGATTATTTTATCATCTAAACTCTTCATCAGAAAAAATCAGTCGTTGAAATCCGTAGGCATTCTGAATTCATGGAGCATTTGACGTTCATTATTTATATCTTGAATGTTTTACCTATTGACAATCATTCGAGTAAATCATTGAACGAGGTCGTGATTAGATACTACTTTTCTTCCTTTATTGAACTCGAACATTAACATCTATAGAAACCATCTTATAACATTTGTATTTTTCCATCCAATGCTATGTACGTACTAAATTACGGGTCTCGGCGTTAATGAATAAAAGAGGCTCCTCATACGGTTTTTGGTTGGTTATTCCTTCAATTATCAACCTATGTTATCATGCAAAAAGTTAATCTCTCCGAATCGGCCCAAACTTCTGGGCGTTTCAAAGTGTCTAGATCAAAAAACTCTGCAAATTCATTCACACGGATTGGTTATTTCTCGGACCAGGCGCATGGAGACTCGTTTCTTCTATATGGGGAAAATGGGGGAAACAATGGGTTTGGTGGGTCTTGGACCCATTCCAATCGATTCAGGGTCCAAAACTTAGTGGAAAATGATACCCAACACGCCTAGGTACCAGAAATCTCGAAAACACACATTCTCCATGGGTAGATAGATACCCATGTTGACCCATAACCTCATCCAGAGGGCGCCAATTGTCCCGGGACCCATTTCATTGGATTCAGCGTCCAATCGGGTACCTATCTACCCATTTCTAATTGGTAGAAACTTTTCAACCCGATCGGGCCGATTTCGGTGGATAGGGGTCAAAATTTGTTTTTAAAAAATGGATTTTCGAGATTTTTGGCGATCTTGGCGAGTGGGGTATTATTTTCCACTATATTTTGGACGCTGAATCCAATTAACTGGGTCCCGGAACGATTGGCGCCCTCTGGATGATGATATGTGTCAAATTGTGTATCTATCTTCCCATTTCGAATGTGTCTTATCGAGATTTCTGGTACCTAGGCGTGTGGGTTATCATTTTCCACTAAATTTTGGACCCTGAATGGAATGGAATGGGTCCAGGACAGTCCATTGTGTCTTCATCAGAGCTAAAATGATAAAACCAATTTATGCTTTAATGAAGATACAGCCGGTTAGAAGGTGACATCGAAAGCTTGGCGAATAAATTTCATGTTTTTAGTGTACCTTAGCTCCGACTTTCTGACTATGAAAGTTCGGACTGAATAAGAAGTATACGTGGTAATAGTAATTTTAGGGAAAAATGGGGGGAGATTCACCCCTTGTGAACCTATCTATCTAGCGGCATACGGCCTCACGATGGTGAATCAACCAAATCCCATTCGATTTCCGAAGTTGGATACTACTTAGATGGGTGACCGCTGTAAGCAGCCTCGAGCAAAATTGACAGAGACGACTGACCACTTCCACGACGCCACATTATGGTAGAAGAACGTAAAGCCTCGGGATGAAATGCCTGTTTACTGTATTGTACTGCTCTGTATGTATCTATAAAGCAAAATGGGAGAAGCTTTTCGCCTATTAACATTCACGCTGACTTCTCCTCAATTATTTCTTGTTTTGCATAAATTTCGTCGTACTTGCCTCTCATTATTCTTCCCTAACTGGTTCTTGAGAGCGATCCCTTCCTCAATTTCCATAAGAAACCGGAGCTAGGAGCGCCTTCAAATGACAAACGATTTGCCGTCGCGTATAATAGGATTTGGTCCTTTTTTTTACATCCCACGTTGCGATTCTTGTACCACCATTCGTCACCTTCTCGTATTGATGGGCTACCTCGTCATTCATGCGGTTCGTCCGAGGTCACGAGCTGCATTTGTTCTTCTCGGAGATTTTTAATGTAAATTTTGCGTGAGGGGGCCAAGTTCATGGACCCTGAACACCGCCGGTTACGTCACAGGGCCCAATACACATCTTCAACCTCGCGAAGTGGTGAGTGATGAATGAAAATATTTCAAACTCTGCAAATATGAGACCGAAACCCGTTAAATAACCACAATTTATCAGTCAATGTAGGTATATATTTTTGTAATAATTTGCTAGGTATAGCTTACGGAAAAGCTCAAAGCATAAAAATGACAGATAAAGCACCAATCATGAGAGAGATTAATTTTTCGAGATAACTCGCTCCCCCAG
This sequence comes from Cyrtorhinus lividipennis, assembly GCA_019603395.1. Taxonomy (NCBI): domain Eukaryota; kingdom Metazoa; phylum Arthropoda; class Insecta; order Hemiptera; family Miridae; genus Cyrtorhinus; species Cyrtorhinus lividipennis. The sequence continues at coordinate 15,523,537 of CM034003.1, read as the reverse complement.
TCTATGGTGTATTCAGTACAAACAGAAAAAGAGGTCATATTTCGACCGAAATTATCTTTCAGCATTTAGGAAACTGACATTTTGCAACGTGCACAGTGTGCACAGAGAAAAATAACCATCTTCATTAGTAAAAATGTTACAATGATCTAGAGAGTTATATAAAATAAGCGAATATGAAACAGCACATTGTAAAAGTGACTTATATGAGTGTGAATATATATATGGTAGTCTCATGCCTCGTATTAGGTCTTTTCATGTTCCAGGAGCTCATATTGGATAAAAACCGAAAATAAAATGAATAAATTTCACAGAACTTCTTTCGAGATTTTCGGCGATCTAGGCATGTGGGGTATCATTTTCCACTAAATTTTGGACGGTGAATCCAATGAGACGAGTCCCGGAACGATCGGCGCCCTCTGGATGAGGTTATGGGTACCTGCCTACCAATTTCGAATGTGTGTTTTCGAAATTTCTGGTACCTAGGCGTGTGGGGTATCATTTTCCACTAAATTGTGGACGCTGAACCCAATGAGCTGGGTCCCGGAACGATCGGCGCCCACCGGAAGAAGTAATGGGTTAAAATGGGTATCTATCTACCCTAGAGACGGGTCTTGGAACAATTAGCAACCCTTCGGAAGAGGTTATGGACGCTGAATCCAATGAAATGGGTCCCGGGACAATTGGCGCCCTCTGGATGAGGTTATGGGTCAACATGGGTACCTATCTACCCATGTGGAATGTGTGTTTTCGAGATTTCTGGTACCTAGGAGTGTGGGGTACCATTTTTCACTAACTTTTGGGCCCTGAATCGATTAGAACGGGTCCGGGACCCGCCACACCCACTGTTTTCCCAATTTCCCCCATGTTGAAGAAATGAGTCTCCATGCGCCTGGTCCGAGGAATAAACGACCCCTTTGAAAAAATTTTATTTCGATTGTTTTTGTTGTTTCAGGGAGCTCCTAGAGCTTCAGATCTCTGCGTGCGACAACGGCACCTGACACGATGGATGCTCCCCGCAAGGACCCCGGTTGCGGGCTGAAGGGTGAGAAACATTTTTTATCGTATTTCCTACCTGTACCTCTAGCTGGTATATGAACTGGGATTCTCTCAACTCTAGGTTCGAAGTTGCCTTTTTCTCTCTGAAAAACATTCAATAACTGTACAACCGATAGATTCCATCGATATTTTGAGTTCCTAATAGAATCCCACAATGCATGTTAACCCTCCGTGGACCACGTGAAACAGCGGAACACGGTGGACCACGTGGGGTCTACGCAGACCCCACACACTTTTTTGCCCTAAAAGATTGCAAAACGCTTCAGATTGGCTTCCAAACACCTTGAAATGTATTTAGAGGTGTCTACGACTATACTCTATAAATTTGAAGCTTCAGGAAGCATTATTGTGGCTGCTATATATTGAAATTCATGAGAAAATGCACTCAATGACCCTTCAAGCAACTCCTTTGGTGAAAATGGTATGGATTAGGTAGAGTTATGAACACTCAGGCATGTTTTTGAACAGAATCCAAATTCTATGCCTTTTATTGATACCAAAATACAAAAATACAAACTTCAAAATACTGCAATATCACAGTTTTGTGCGAGCGTCACACATAGACACAATTTTCAGTCCGTATTTGTCGGGTTTGTTTGGGATATACATTTTGAAGGGACACCTCCCTCTGAAACTGAGAAGAGTTTCGTCGACTGTTACATATTCGGAGGGAGTATTGTAACCCGTCGTTTTCACGTAACGGGCTAGGGATCCAAAAATAGACCTAGGCGAATAATTAGTGGGAGATTAAAGACTTTCACTTACCGTCCGGAATGTCTGCAATGATCGGTCATGGACGCCAAGTACACCTGAATTTACCAAGCTCTGAGGAATGGGGTTTCGTGATTGAAAAGACAAGGGTTCAATATTGACTTATAATAAACGCAATTGACAGAAATATAAAATACGGAATGTCTCGGCCGAGAAGGATATTGACTATTACGTAATCTAATTATTGAGTAGGCAGAAGTGAAGGGCTGAGGGCCAAATGAATTTACGAGGTAGCTGAAGGCTCAAATGTTTGGTTTGAATAACGGTAAAGTGGAAGTGATTTGTTAATGTCCTCCCCTAATTCCTTTTACTTTTCCTAACGCACGACAGACAAAATACTAAATAATACGGCTACAATGTACAACTCTATGATCAGCTTTCTGGTGACTAAACGTCAGGGCTTGGGCCAGATTTAGAGATTCGACTTTCGCGTTGCGAGGGTACGAAACAGAGTTATTTCGCCACTTACGTGTACCAACTCCTTCGGATGGAGACAACAGGGTGATGTTCTCTTCGCTGCTCGGCTTCGGTCAGGGGAACGCCGTCCAGGCCGGAGGAGGCGAGACTCTTTCCGACGGAGGTCCGACGACTGGCGGTGCGTGGGAAACCTGGACTATTGGCCGTCGAATCGGGCGCGAACGGATCAACACTCGGGTCCGACGGGGGATTTTCAGTTCGTATAAGGGCCCACTGTTACGGGAGAGGAATTGGCTGATCTCCCAATTCCCGAGTTCTCACCCTGAAGGAACCACGATACACTTGTTCCCTCAGGTCACTTTCACAACACCGGCTTCACAAGGGGTTGATTTGCTACGCGTCGGTTGTTCCGCTTCGATGTTCCGCTTCACTTCACTTCGTTCCGCCTTGTCCTCACGAGATTATGGCGAACGGAGATCCCAACTTTCCTTCACTTGAGTTCGTACACGACTGACTGATGTTCCGCCTCGGTTGTTCCGCCCCGAAACAGGTTGTTCCGCCCCGAAACAGGTTGTTCCGCCCCAAAACAGGTTGTTCCGCCCCGCCCCTGCCTCGCCTCGTCCTCTCGAGATTATGGCGAGCAGGGGGGGCCAACCTCGTTTCACTTGAGTTCGTACACGACTGACTTCCGAGCCTTTCCCCAGTCCGCTCGTCAAGTCGCCTTCCCCTCCTACTCCTCCCTGGGTGTCTCGCGCCGCCCATCGCCCAACCAATCCAATGAGGACACGCCTTTCGCCCAGCTGGGTCAGGCGCTTGGAGAGGAGAGGGGTCGATCCGTACCCCGCCGCCGAAGTTTCTTGACGGGGCGCTTGGAATCTGCCGCCCCGTTACACTATAATATTTCCCACAATTCATGTTAAACACATCCCACAATTCACGAATCGGTGCTAATTTGTCATCCCTTTTCCTTTGATCGCGTGTTATCTTCGAATCAATCCTCAGATGTGAAAGCAGGAATTTGAATCTGTTCCTTGACATCACACATTTGAAAAATGGAATACCGAAATTCCGGGAATACAGATCCTCGGACGTGACATCAGAGTTTTTGGTGGCCCCGCAGAGATACAGAAACCCAATGAGCGCTTTCACCTCAATGTCATCTGTGGGTCCAGCATATCTCTCCAGATTCGGGATAGCAGCCTGTCTTTTACTGATTTCTTCATTAGTGTGGAGGGAAATTTTGTCAACAATGCCTTTACTCAGGAATAATTCAAGAAAGGAGAGAGCAGTTGTTCTTGTACGGGCATCCCCCTTAGCCCCAGGAAGATGGGTTATGATGTTTCTTTGTGGAGTTCTACTGGTCACCGTTCTCAGTGTAGTAGTCGACCACATCGTCTCTCCATCCTTGCCCAACACGAAGTCTCTATCTTCCCCGTCGTCAAATTCAGGTGGTTGGAACTGGAAGGGATCTTCGTTTTCATAGGGAGCTACAAAAAAATCGTCGGGCTCTGTGTCGTTGGACAAAATTCCATCTTCTTCTTCACTGTCCACTTCCCCAGCATCTTTCCTGACTTCAAATGGAGCATCTTCCCTTTCTTGGCGCTCCAACTCTGCTCTGATGAGCTCCTCACCTATGAACGTCCTGTGAGTATTTTTTTCTGCAATCCTGGGAAGAAAGAAACATTGTTACATCATGGACCACGTGGGGTCCGCCCAGACCCCTAACCACGTTTTTCTTCTTCAAACCTTTCAAAGGGCGGGTTACTGACCTGCGAGGACGATGCTACTCGGCCGACGCCTGGACCACGACTGGGTCGGAAGGTATTCAAGGCCACAACGCCCTTGGTGGGGGTAGGTGGGAGTGGGAGGGATTTTTGCGCACTTGGGGTCCGCCTGGACCCCACGTGGTCCACGGAGGGTTAAACACAAAATAACGATTATACTCGTACTTGTAAGGGGTGTCAGAACTCGATGTTCACAACCATTTAACATGTTAGTTTTGCTAATTCTGCTAGTAAGGCACTTGATTTGATACTTTTCCGAGCGGGGGTCGGCGAAGAAATTGTCATATTGGTTTTATGCTTATTTTTCATGTCTATAATTTCATATCTTTTCGTTCATTTAGAAGAAAATCAAAAAGTGATCTTGTTCGAGGATGTAATCAACTTGAGTATTCATCATAAGAGTGAACTTGAAGGTGAAAGATATTTTGAAGAATCTTGGTAGATTCCATCGCTTGTTTTGGTTTATTATTCCTTAAATAATCATCCTATGTTTTCATCCTAGAGGTTAATCTCTCTTGTCATGAATAAAAATTAAAAAAAAAAAAAAAAAAAAAAAAACGAAATGTTTGTATGCAGTACGCCGTCCATCATCCTCGGCGTTTTTGATAGTAGAAAATGTTCTGAAAATCTGAAATTTTGGTCCGGTCTGCTTCCTGGCTTTACTTGTTCCTCAAAACATTTCTGCAAGATTTGGGGAGGGTATGGGAGAAAATGAGTTATTTGATATTCGATTTTCGGGATTTCTTGCTAACTAGGCTCATGGGGTATCATTTTAACTAACTTATGGACGCCGAATCCATTGAGATAAGTCCCGGGTTGATTGTCACCTACCGTAGTTGGGTATGAGATAAAGTGGGTAACCTACCTACTTATCTTGAAGGTTTTTCGAGATTTCTGGTACCTAGGCGTGTGGGGTATAGTTTTCTACTAAATTTGGGACACTCTATCGATTGAATTGAGTCCCGGACGTCTTGATCTATGAAATAATGAATCATCGCGGGCCAATTTGTTGGGTTTTTATTATTTGTCTAAGCCATAACGATTATATTATTCCCCACACAATTTTGCTTCACTCTCCTACTAATTAGGTTTATATTTCTAAACGCGTACTACATTGCATGAATTCGGCAGTTCCACAAAAAATAAACATGAAAAGTGACTTATGGATTTAAAAAGAAATTCTGCAGAATACAGTTAAAACCCCGAAAATCGCATTTACTGCCAGAGAATTTCCTTTGTCAAAACTGTCTGTGCAGGATTTTACTGAAAGCCTTTACGTGGCAGTTCCTGACAAGAGAAACTTAATTTGCAACACCACAAATGGTGTTTTAATGAGCACTTAGAGATGTCTTACTTAGTTAAATGTAGATAACAGTAGAACTACCCGAGGTATTGTACCGGTTTCAAGGGTTGTTCTTGGTGGTTAATATTAATTTATTGGGTATTTTCGTGGACATTTAAATTTTTTTTTTCATTTTCTCACATGTTTTACTTGGTTTATTCTTCCAATTTTGTTATTGTTTATGATTTTTGACCCCCGCCGCTATACGATTTTTTTTCTTTTATTTCCCTTCCCTCTAGGAATAAAGGTTTTTGATTTCCCAGCCCGAGCGGTCCTCTATCTCCTCTCATTCACGGGGTTCCTGGTGAGTTTTATGATGCGGACTGACATCAATTTGGCGATCGTCGCGATGGTGGATATACCGCCTCCGAAACCCGCGGACAATTCTTCTACCGAGCCACTTTATTGCTATAGTGTTGAGGAGACCATCCGCAACGGGTCTTCAGATGACCCCCTTGGAACAAGCGAACAGGTATCAAATTTATGAATTGTGTATGTTTTAAAAAATAATTAAACGAGCTAGGTTAGTACTTAACATAGTGAAATTTGGGGAGCGACGAGGAACTGATTCACCTCTGATGCTCGTAAATGATTCATAGGGTTCTCTAAGGACCTATATGCCCGTTATAACCCTCTCGAGACAAGAAAACGATGGCTTCGATGAATAAATGACTATAATCCCATTACAGTATCAAACCTCAGATGGTAGTGACGGACCTCTCTTCACGGTATGTTCCACATAAGGTATCAATTGTGCTAAATCGGCTGTTGGGATTGAAGCGTTTGCATCGTGAAATCGGAAAACGATTCGCTTGAAAGTGTTGAGGTTGAAAAACGAACCTCATTTTGTGTCTTCTCGTTGTTGTGACTCGTCGAGGGCCAACTGTAACATCATTTTACGCTCAAACACGAGCAACGTTGTGAATTTCAGGAACCGGAACTGATGAATGTGGTGTTATTGACGAGTAGGCCAACAATAACATAATATATCTTTTAAAGAACTTACCTAGTTATTACTTAGGTATCACAAAGAAAACAGTTGTTGTCTATTCGTCCTGTTTGGTAATTTGTTGGAGCACCCAGAATAAAAAAATTAAAAATAAAATAAAATAAAACATTAAACATTTAAAAATAGGGATTATTTAACATAACTCCTCCTAAAGAGGGTGCTCAGAGTAACTGATCTCTTTCTTAATCGATGAAAACTGTATACTCATCACGTGTGTGTCTACATCACTCGTCCTACCGAACAGGAATTTTTCATGCTAATCTCCTGCATTTGTAACTCAACTAACAAGGCTAACAACTAACCTTTCGTTGTAAAAAATCGCCCAAGCTAATGCGGAATATTCTTTGCATTGTCATTGTCGATTGATCACGTGGTTGTGTGATTTCTGAAGTGTTTTGTGACGAATAAAAAATAGATAATGTGAGTACTCGACGAGACGTTTGGGACAGCTTTCGAAACACCGATGACGCGCTCCAGTGGCCAGTCCAGTAACTACTACTTGTATCACATATCTCGCCCCGCGTCCACATAGTTTCTCTGATCTGTTTCGTGATAAAAACGTTAGGTTGTACTGTGATAAGAGACATGATAAATATATATCTGCCTTCACATTTTGGCCAAGCCCATTGCAATAATTACACTGACCACGAAGGAAATTTGCGCCCCTACATCAAACACACATTCAAACGGAACACGGCAACCAGAAATCTGTTAGCTGTATGATGATAAAATGATAAAACTTATCAAAATTATATATGATAAAACATTGACAAAACTTATCAAAATATTACATTGACGTATATTTTCTCAGAATATTTGTGGAAAGTCAAAATGCGAATACATAGGTAGGTATCTAACAACAATAAATGAGTATGAATGGACAAATTATGTTTGTTATGTGCACTTGACATAAGTAGGTACGATGTGCTATCTTAAGAATTATTTCACAGCAATTGAACGAAAAACGAACTCAACACAATGTAAAAATTTATTATTGTCACGAAACCTCGAAATATACAAACAATCGAAGTAAGTCGTTACTTATCATCAGCATTTTGGGTGATATTTTCCCCACTTGAATGAATTTGCATCAATTAACTTTTTTTTTTTGCTTGATTTTTTATTCGACAAGAAAAACCATTCTTCTAGAAAATGTCTGAAGAGACCCTTGGGGAGGTCTTGGTCAAGAAACATTCAGAGATAGGTGATACAAAGTAGTTCCTGGAATGGCCACCAGGGCGCTACCAGTGTGTCGAGAGCTGTCCCGAACGTCTTGTCGAGTACTCAGTGACTTCTTAAATGATTTTCTGAACGGAAATTTTGATTTTAGTATATTAATCGTCTCGCCGTGGCTCTACAACGCAGTAGAGGTCCACTTACAGTAACTTTCGTTTAGTAATTCACTTGAATATACGGTACCCCTACCCTTGAGCTTTATTCTTGGTAGACACTGTAAAAGAAACTAATCCAATGTTAGCTACTTACGAGTACACTTATGTGAAACGTTTGATGTCTTTTCCCCCGACAATTCCTATAGCCGTTTCAACCTTTATAGAGATGGCAAAAGAGAAGGGTTGTTTGTACTAAACTGTTGGTATTTTTTATTTTCAATCTCTGTGATGGAAATATTAAATATACATCAAAGCTTCATTCATAGCCAAAAATATTTATTATATTCATATTTCACAATGTGAGGGTTTTGTTTGAAAACAACATTGTTTTGGAAATAGCTCAATTTGTCTTGGACGAGTTGTAGTTTGACTTGATAATGCTTAACACCCTTATTGCAAATTGCAGGTAATTTCGTTATTTGACAAATCACATTGAACTTTTGCACACTGCACTGCCCTAACGCAGAGTTGTATAACGTCAACTTGAACCGGTTTCTGGTAGCTAGTCTTCTATTGGATGATTTAGATTAAAAATACAATTTTTAGTTTTTGTAAAAATAGGAATTGTTGAATCACTTCAATTCTAGTGATAATGGTAATTCATTTGCCGGTAAACAGAGGCAAAGGAAAGTAAACACGAAAATTGATTCTGATGAATAATGACAGCCATTGTAAAGCCCCTGGCAAGCATCTGCAGTTCGTTGGATTTAAGCGTCGTCGGTATTATTGGAAAAAACTTGAATTCTAAAGGTGTCTGTTGGTATTGATTGCTCATGATAAATTGAGATTTTACGACCGTCTCATCATTTAAACTTCAATATTGCAGGAGAAAGGGGAGTTCGACTGGGATCCTGCAATCCAGTCAGCCATCATCAGCTCATTTTACTGGTGCTACGTCATTAGCCAAGTTGCTGGCGGTATTCTCGTTCAGAAATTCGGTACCAAAGCCGTTTTTGGCTTTTCCCAACTGGTGACAGCTTTTTCGTCCTTGCTCATTCCGCGGGCCGCTGAAATACATTGGGCATTCGTTGTCGTACTACGTTCCATCCAAGGCATCGCGTCGGTGAGTGAACAATCAAAAAACGCAATTTTTGAAAATGCGTTATCATTGTTAGTGAACATTGAAACGGACAAAAAATTTAAAAAAATAAAATAAATTCTTTCGTGGTAATTTCAGGGCTTCACGTGGCCCGCAATGTATTCGATGATAGGCCACTGGATCCCACCACCGGAAAGGAGCCGGTTCATGTCGTCTTTTCAAGGTAACAACTGCCGTAGGGGCTTATGCATTCTCATTTTCTCAATACCACTCAAGTTTTCAACTCCATTTTTTGGTCAATCTCATCGTTTGCAACGGATTTTCCGTCAGGCTTCACCATTGGAATCGGGCTGACGTACCCCATGTGTGGATTCATCATCGCACATTACGGTTGGCGAGTGGTTTTCTATACGACGGGGTCCTTGGGTTGCATATGGTGCGTGGCCTGGTGGTATTTCGCTTTTGACACGCCGGCAGAACATCCAAGAATCTCGAAACAAGAGCTTTCTTACATTCAAAAATGCACTTCGTCGACGATGGCGGCGACAAAAGTGAGAACCGCCACATCTGTCAAATCGTACATTGATTTTGATTTCAATGATCAAAATCATCCTCTATCTCACACGTTATTTCACCGTACAGACGAGCAAAGCTCCATGGATGTCGATACTCAAGTCGATGCCTGCCTGGTCGATTGGAATCACGACTTTTGGAAGGATCTGGGTCCATTACACGTTTATCACCGCTGGACCTTTGTACATGAAGACGATACTCGGATTCTCCATTCAAAAAGTGCGTTTAATTTCATCTTTTTTGCCATAGTATTTTCCGTGTACATCATTTATTGTGACTGCAACCGGAAAAAAAAAATGTCTTCTATTTCGATAACTTAATATGGTGTATGTGAAGGGTCAGATTTCTTAGTCATTTTCCAGCTAATTAGGAACATAATACGTCTCATGGAGGTTTACTAAAAGCTCCATTTTCAAGTTATTGTTGAAATTTCTACTCGTGATTTTCACCCCATTGAGTGAAAAAACGTGCGTAGAATCTAATATTTACGAGGGTGGATCGATAAGTTTCCGGCCTGACCAAGAGAAACAACGTTTTTAAGATTTTTTTTTTTTTATTTCCCAACATAATCTCCTTAAGGCTGAAACATTTCTCATAGCGGTGTTCTAGTCTTGTAATGCCATCTCTATAGACTGATTCGTCAAGCTCCTCAAAATACCCATTTACAGCTTCGATTACTTCTTCATTGTCCGCAAATCTCTTACCGCCAAGCCATTTTTTGAGGTTAGGAAACAGAAAATAGTCACTCGGGGCTAGGTCTGGAGAGTAGGCAGGGTGCGGCATCAATTCAAACTTTAGATCGTTGATTTTAGCTATCGTAACGATTGACGTGTGCGATGGTGCGTTATCGTGATGGAACAAGATTTTTTTCTTCGCCAGATGAGGAGCTTGACGAATCAGCCTTGAAGGAGATTATGTTGAGAAATAAAAATAAAAAAATCTTAAGAACGTTGTTTTTCTTGGTCAAGCCGGAAACTTATCGATCCACCCTCGTAAAAGTGCTGTAATTTGTCCGAATCAAAGCTCGCCCGTAATGTTGGAATTTTGGTTTTTATGAAGGGAGTTTTAGAGATTTTAATAAATTATAGTCAATATCAAACATAAATATTAAAAAAAAAAAAAAAAAAAATTAAAAGTAGAATAATATTTTGAAAACTAGGTCGTGAGAAGGCTCTTTAGGCTTTCTTGGTGTCCAATTGGCTGTAATCAGTTCCACGTAACTTGCAAACTCACTTATAAAGTGCCCAGGAAATGAGGTTATTTCCACTGCGATGGGAATACTGCAAAAAGCGTATTAGTGCGCCTCGTTTACAGTAGCCACCCATTGATGCGTTCCGTAATGAACTAATAAATGACGTATATGCGTGTTGGAGCTGATTCTGAACTATTCGGGGGCATTGGCCCAGCTAAACCGCACTAATTATTCGTCTCATCAGTTCTGGGGGAAAGCTGGCTGGAGCTACTCGTGTACCCAAGTGGAATCTTGTCTCTCATTTTGTTCGATGTTGCGGTTGTGCTAGTCTTTGGCAGGCGTCCACATTTCCAAATGATTCGCCCACTTTTCGTGAGAGCTCCGCAAGATGATCGCCTAATGAATGGGCGGATATAGGATGAAAGGACAATAATTGCACTATAATTCCAAATGAAATTGGTCGTTATGTAATCTACGCAATCACCAGTTTTTTTTTCTTTTTTGAAACGAGGCTTTGAATGACGACGCGTTTCTTCCAGTTCCTATTACGTAACGACGTTGGATCAATTTGATACCCCCGGCTCATCCAATTTTCATTTTCTCACATACTCATTAATTTTCTTCTCCTTCCATTCAAAACACGCAGTTAGAGCGTGGTGCCAAGGACGAGACCTGTTTTTGCATCAGGTACTTGGGGATAGGAATGGGGTGCGGAATACAGGACATAGTCTCATCTATTCTGCCTCGTCGTCTCTTCTGTCAATATGCCATCAGAAAGGCTGACTGACTGACTGATTGATTTATATACAATTCTACACAGTTCTGGGCATATTGCGGCCCTTTTTCAGAGAGAGGGAGAGCAATAAAAGGAGCACATATGTAATCTTTATCGTACTCTGCTACATCCACAACACTCAAAAACGGTCAAAGTTTAGAAAAAAAAAACAAATTTTTGGAGAGATTTTGATTACCCATCAACATTTTGAAACGGACAATTTCATCTCAAGAAGGAAAACTTTATCCTGTTATAAGCAATATTGTTTAAAAATGTATACCTCGGCACTATAATAACCTTCTCTGAGTATGTGCAATGTTGGAAATGGTCAGACAAGTTCATAAATCTTGTAATACTTTTACTCCATATACTCAAATAATTTTTGAAAATAAATTTCCCGAGTATAGGCCGTGTTCAAAATTAACGTGGAAAGTAGAAACAGCTTTTGCTAGGATTGTATTCTTAGCGTTAATCACCTAATTTGAATTTATTCATAATTCTCATCACGCGACTCTAGCGGATCCTGCTGAGATGCAGAGTTGGTCAACAGTCAAGTTTTCGTCATATTTCCCTGCAAAATAGAGTAAGCAACCTGAGTTCGAAGAGAATTTCCATGAAGGCGTAATAAATTTGGAAGAAACTATCGAATCTAGGAGAAAGGGAAGCTGGCACGCTGTAAATTACGCTTTGTACGGTTGATTCCTTTGCTCTTGTTGGGTCTGATTTCTTTCCAGTTATTCTATTTCATCAATATTTTCCGTACCTACATCCAGCTATCACAGATATTTTGGTACTTGACAGTTTTTTCATTGTTTGTTTTTTCTTTCATTCTCCTGGCCGTACACGTAGGTAGGTGCTCAAATATTTTGTGAATATTTTGGAGTTTTTCCGTTTATCAGTCTTCTTCCAGCAGTAACCACAATACTCGCAGTTTGTGAAGAAGTATATCAAAATAATACATTCATAAGCAAGAGAGGATTTTTGACTGGGAATGTTATATCATCAGAAAATGGAGTATGGTAAATTACATCGTAAAATGTGGAAGTTCCGTGGCGCTAAATTAAAAAAATATTTTTTTACTAGAACAGGTCTTACCCCAAATTTTAGTTCAAAACAATAATCTCAGTAATTAACGTTCAATTTAACTAGCAAAACTGATATTTTTCAAATGCTGTCGCCAAAAGTGGTGTGCTAGGAATAACCTGACGACCAAAAAATAGCAAGAAACGAAAAAACTAGCAAGTAGGATGTAACTGAATAAAACAAAACAGACTATTTCTAGCAGAAAGAAATACCTAACGGTTTATAACCGAAAAAATTAACGGTTATTCTTTCATAACTAACGGAACGTAGCGTTATGGAAAAGTAGCAATAACGCCCACCACTATTGGGTCATCACACAATTTTGGTTCGGATATCGATTCATTGGAAACACTGGAAGCTATGTATGAATAATTGGTTCAAATAACGCATAAAACGTTAAATATTTCGATCAAAAGTGATAAGTTCCATCGGTGAGCCAATCGCGGTCAAATTCTATGTACTGTTACCGTCGGAAACCGTTTTATCATCCTGTTTGCTTAACCGTGCCACATGTGAATGTGAAGATGAATCTCCGGAGATTGTCGAAAGTATGTGTGTATTGGGTTTTGTTGTATGCAGTTAAAGATTGTTAGGTCGAGAGTAAAAGTTTAGGTCTAGAATAAAATACTTGGAGCCATAAGCCGCATCCCCACTATGCCGATGGCGGCCGTACGGCAATGCCGGCTGGCTTCTGCAACTGCAAATTCTGCACTGGCTAACTGGGTGTCAGTGTACAGCCGCATCCCCACTATGCCGATGGCGGCCGTACGGCAATGCCGGCTGGCTTCTGCAACTGCAAATTCTTCACTGGCTAACTGGGTGTCAGTGTACAGCCGCATCCCCACTATGCCGATCTAAGTCGAGCGGCAAGTGTGGACGCATAGCCGGCTTGTGCTGCACTGTACCGATTGGCATTGCCGCATGCTGAAGCCAAACCGACGGGCTGTCGGTCTAGATCAAAGGAAGCTGAGCGGCCTTGTCTGAATGTCGTGTTTTTCTGTTATTTGTGGTCCAATCTTGTTAGGTAAATGTTCAAAATCTGTTGATGTCATTCGAAAACAATTTCTAAACCCAGCATCAACTCTGTATTCTAAGTTTAATATGTCAGCATCATCTATCATTAAATCATTAAGTAGGTCACTAGCACTGTACCTATTACGGCTTTTTAAACTGGGGCAAATCGAAACCTCCAGGGGATTTTTGGTCGTTCTGTTGCACCAACAATAACAACTAATGCAGCTCCTAACAATTTCTCATCGTCAGAAGGCATCTCAGCGTACAATGACACCCATTTAGCCGCGTGTGCCGAAGCCAAAGTGCAGAATTTGCAGTCGTCGACATTCGCCATTCTGCAAAGCCAGTTGGCATTGCCGTACAGCCATCGGCATACTGGGGACGCTGAGATGCCATCTGACGATGTCTTCTACTTCAGCATGCGGCAATGCCGATCGGCACTAGCCTGTTATACGTCCACACTTGCCGCTCGGCAATGCCGATCTATGCCGATGCGGCTACTCATTCCTTGCGGAGGTGGTAATATTACAGTCAACTGCCTTTTCCCTCTCACGAGAGTGGCCAATCTGGCCAATCTCAGTCATACGTTAGGTTTCTGAGGTCGTAGGAAGGGATAGTTTCCATGGAAAGGTCTCATGAGGTAAAATCAAGTACATTATGAATTCAGTGTTATACGAACAATATGCAAACCTGCATTGCATTTAAGACTAGCGTCCAAATAGTTGGATTTTCCCGATTATAACAATTTAATTAATTTCTTTTGTGAAATGATAATTTCGAGGTTGATAACAGGTACATTAATAACATTTCTCATTTCAATTTTCTTAGACGTAGTGATAGTGCCTTGCCCGTAGAGGAGGGTGAACTGGTTATGCAAACCTGAATGAGCACTTTTTATGCCAGTTGCATAAATTACGGGCGTGATAATATTATTACAAGTTTGAGAATGCAAAATAAGTCCCGTACGAGCGTGTAAAGTGCGTAGAAGGCCCCCTGCACTGAATGTTTTAATAAAGGTGAACAATAATTACTTTATAGGATGTCAAATGTCGATCAGGTATCAGAAACTTGAATTACTGATCAGTCATCGATAAACGATCGTTCAGCAATCGACTCAAAAACGTCAATCATCGTTCGGTGACGTTCAGACATAGATAAGGAATTGTTATAGTTTATTTAATGCTGCACCTGCGTTTTTAATCAATGATTGGTGCGACACAAACAAAAAATAAATTCTTCGATATTTTGGTCAAAGCTAATGCATATTGATGCAAATAAACAAAATTAATTTTATTTAATGAATTTATTTGTTTATTTATAAAACGCCATTTTGCGGGTTTTTCTTTCTTGTAAGTTGGGAGACTTCCCAGGAACTATCTCATAACTATCACTGCCCAAACTTTTTTGCAATTTATTTATTCATTTATTTATATTAAGTGACCACATTTAAAACATGAAAATTTTAAATATTTCTTAATAACATTTTTCAGAAAAAAAGCTGTCTGGAAAATATACCCATACGTTAAAATCTCAATTTATTGTTATTCTGTATTTTTTAATATTATTATTTACACACACCGTACAATTTCATGTAAAATTTCAAGATTTTAATTTATTCACCCGGAATTTCAAATTTTTGTTGGGCCTGATTGTGATGGTCTTGTCAGTTCGGAAGTTGTATGGACGTTCGGCTTGTTTTTTTTTTTTTTTCATTAATTTGTTTATTATCATTTTTTTCCTAGGAAAAGGTGGATATTTTTCTACGTAGAGACAATAAGTGGTATAAAATCCCGAATAAACGAAGTACTCTGAATACTAATCCGACTTTGGACACCTGGAATTGTGTGTATACCTCGGCTCCATTTCACCCCTGTGTTTTATATTGGCTCTGAGCGTCGGAAGTGAAATGCCCTCTTAGCGCCCTTTGAACTTCTTCCCCTCCAAAAACTAGGGGTGCGTTTTGCCTCTGGATTCTTTGAGCAGGTTCTTCTGTTACAGAACGGTCTTTTGAACGGAGCCCCGTTCCTCCTAAGCTACCTCAGTTCCGTCGTGTTCTGCTATGTAGCTGACATCCTGGTGACGAGGAAGATTCTCTCTCTAACACCAATCAGGAAGATCTTCACCATGCTCTGTAATTTCTTCCACTTCTCATGTCTTGTGCTGTAACAGTACCTTTTGCCACAGTTCTTCATTTTTGGAATTGCCTGAAGGGTCGTGTAATTTATTTCATTTTTTTAATTCACCTCAGAAACCAAATTAATAAATAAAGTAATTTTCTTGAAGTTTCAACGTTGTGGTGGTCATGTTTTCATCAATCACAGGTCCTTATAGGCTATTATCAAAAACACTGAGTTACCAAAAATAGAAAATTAAAACTGATTAAACGTCTTGTTCGAAATCAGCTCGACGGCTAAAGTCATTTATTTGAGGCTAAAACGAAATAATTATATACTCCCGATTGAGCCACATACACATTTAGTTATTTTGGGACTTCAATTTTCTTTATCGTTTTTCTGAGAGACTAGTTACAGTCCGAGTTCATTTCTCATCCTCCCTTTTAGCCGAAGCATCGCATGCAGGATTATTGGAAGCAGAAGGACATGTACCAATCGAAGGACTTTCAATAAAACTGTTATCAGCCTATGAAGCATTGTGAAATAATATAATTTTCACTGTCGTGTATTTTTATGGAATGGTTCATTTTTTGTTGCAGCTCAAGTCGTGCCGGGGATTTTCGTGCTCGCCATCGGTTATTCCGGTTGTAACATAGGAATCGTCCTTTTTATGTGGTTCTCGGCCGTCATACTCATCACCGCTTCGTACGCCGGAGCTATGGCTAACATAATCGACATCGCGCCAAATTTTGCTGGTAATTTTATTTATTTAATAAAAAATGTTCCATTAAAATGTTATGGTACAAAAAATGAAGGGTTTCGCGTCAAGTGCATGGTCCTACATAAGTCGTGTGAGGCTTGATGATGGCGCTACTGTCAGACTATAGCAGGTATAGGTATTTCTCATGATAATTTTCACTCTCCTGAGAAATTGTTCATTTTGTAAAACGTTTAAGAATCTAGTTAATGTGACAAGATGAAAATGAGAAAAGCCGTAACGAAACTATGTAAAACCATGACTTAAGTAACATAAGGGTAAAAAGACTCTCTGAAATCAGATCTGGTCTAGTCAAGAGTATTGGCGTACAACATCACAAATCCACGTGATTGTGGGAGGGCTGCCAATCGAACTGGCTTACAGAAAAGGCCACCGTTGTAACAGTGTGTTTTCGAGGCACACATAATAGCCCGAAATGGGCCCTGAGAAGACATGGGCAGCAAAAGAGGCCAAAACGAGCTCAAGTTGGAAAAAATCGCTGCAAAATCCTTTCACAGTGTCATCAGCGTCAATAACATCTTCCAGTGGCCGCCAATCGTTCCGGGACTCGTCTAATTGGATTCAGCGTCCAAAATTTAGTCGAAAATGATACCCCACAAGCCTAGGTACCATAAATATCAAAACTACACAAACAAAATAGGTAGGAAGATACCCATTATGACCCATAACCTCTTTGGGTAGGCGCCAATCGTTCTGGGACCCGTTTAATTGGATTCGGCGTCCAAAATTTAGTGGAAAATGATACCCCACAAGCCTAGGTAACAGAAATCTCAAAACCACACGTACAAAATGTGTAGGTAGATAACCATTTTGACCCATAACCTCTTCGGGTGGGCGCCAATCGTCCCGGGACCCCTATCATTGGGTTCAGCGTCCTAAATTTATTCGAAAATGTTACCCCCACATGCCTTGATTGCTGAAAATCTCGAAAAATTCATTTTTGAATAAACACATTTTGAATCGGAGATTGGCTTTTTGCATGAAAACATAGGTTGATTATTCATGGAATGGACACCATACATGGAACCAAACAAAATGAGGAATTAGAACATTTTAGAGACATTTCCAAGACTACATTGGGCCCTTGTGGCAAGAATATTTTTACTCTCTTTTTACTACCTTTTTTAGCCTCACTGTGAACTAACCACCAAAGCTCAACGTCTTTTGTCAGTCTTTTACTAATTCATTCACTGCCATCATGACCCAAACTGGGTCTCAAGAAAGGTTACCCCCAGGCCAATGTGGTTCACATTATTGAGCCGTACATTATCGATTATAGCACTTCTAGAGGCAGTCGAATAAGGCTCAAAAGCGTATTACTTCTCTATGAAGACGTTAGCATTCGTTTGCTATGCTTAGCGAAGCAGGTTTGGGATGTCTGTAATGCGGGCCAGGTATCAAGTTAACATTTCCATTCTTGTTCAAAACTTGAAAACTTCCTAGCACGTGTGTAATAAGTACATGGGTTTCTCTGCTTTCTAGCTTGTGACCCATTATGGGTCACGGTGGCCTGCCGATGAGGATATTCACTCCCCAAAATGTGCCTCATTTACACCTGGGTTAGTTACCTAGAGTTGAGGAATTGGAGTGGTTACAGAGATAAATCAAGTTGGCCTTGGGGTTACCCTCCAGTGATTTTAGCATGGCAGGGAACGTGCTAAAGCAAAATATGAACGCACTTCGTACCCACAATGGCCAGTGACAGTTTTTTGGGCTCATTTTGTCCTCCTGCCTTAACAACGGGGCCCATTTTGGGAACACCGCGATATAGGTAAATCATTGCTGGATTGAAATCAGAAATAAATAGATCATCGGAATGATTGTATCATGTCGTCAGGGTCACCCACGCGGTGGGTTGTATCACGCACAGTACAATCAGTTCATCATCGACACATCCCTTATTGGTTTTGTGATATCATCTACGCCACATTTTATTCGTTGCTTCCAAATTCTCATATTTTTCGTTGTTTCAGGTCCCGTGTTGGCATTTGCACAAACGATTCACATGAGTGCCAGCTTCATTTCTCCACTCGTAGCTGGACACATTTTAAAAGACAATGTGAGTTTTCATGATTTAAGAATAGAATTAGAATTACTCAAATCTGGACGTGCCGCATATATCTTCGTTTAATGGATAATCTAATGAACTATTAGGGTACCAATCGATTCTAAATTTCGTATCGACGGTAGCGGTGACGAAAATTCCAATGAATTTCAGTATAATTTTCACCGTTCATAAGAACTTGTAATGTGATGGTTCTCTGCTAAAAGGCATAAACAATATGGAAAACAAATTACCATAAAGAGAACTGTTAGGACCTATAAATTAACATTAAATGTAGGAAATATTTAGAGCACAATCCAATTAAAGGCTAAAAGTTTACTTGAAGAAATGATCGTGTGACCGGTCCTGTATTCTCTCAAATTCTCCCAAAATGTCTCAAAGTTGAGTGCTCTGATGAGTTCTTTTATACTTTTAACGATTTGAATAATGTTCTAATTTTATCTAAAGCATTTAAAAATTATTTTTAAATGCTTGTTAATAATTTTATTCAAAATAGTATTCATCACTATTTTCATTAAATTTTAGTATTGATAATCGAGCATTTTTGTAGGTTTTTAATACTTACATTGAAGACTCGGCAGAAAGACTCCGCCGTCCGCGCCGTTTTTGGTAGTAGAAAATTTTCTAAAAATCTGAAATTCGGGTCAGGGGTCTGTTCCCGGCCTAGGACGGTCCTCGAAACTTTTCAGCCCGATCGGACCAAATTGGGGCGGGGTAGGGGTCAAAATGTGTTTTTTGAAAAATAGATTTTCGAGATTGTGGGCGATGTAGGCGACTGGGATATCATTTTCCACTAAATTTTGGATCCTGAATCGATTGGAATGGGTCCCCCATGTTGAAGAAATGAGTCTCCATGCGCCTGGTCCGAGGATTAACCAACCCGTGTGTAAGAATTGGCAGCGTTTTTTGATCTAGACACCTTGAAACGTCCAGAAAAAAATTTTGAGCCGTATCGGAGGGGTTGACTTTTTGCATGAAAACATAGGTTGATTATTCAAGGAATAACCAACCAAAATAAAATAAATATTATGTATACTTATTCCACATGCCTAACGCCCTCCTGGAAATACAATTTTCAGACTACTTTAGGACAGTGGAGAAAAGTTTTCGGCATCGCTTGCGTCGTTGCTGTTGGAACGTACTTTATCTATCAGATCTTCGGCACGTCGGAGGTTCAAAAATGGAACTACATCACCGACAAAGGCACGAGCACCCCCGACCAAGTTCAACCCCTTCATGCCGATGATCAAAAAGACGACGAAGAAGAAGGAAAAGACGAAGAGAGAAAAAAAGAAACTGTATGAATACGAAAGTTATTTATTTTACCCAACTATAACGTAATTACAAGGATCAGTATTAGGCTCGTAGTATTTCGTCTTAAGCGAAACTTGTCGTTTCCTACTTAAAAAGGCGTATTTTATGTTACTTTAAATTCAAGATTTTTCTGTGCTGATGCAATATTGTGAGATGATTGCCTGTTTGAATACTGTTAAACCGACGCCTGGCAGCTACCCGTTCAAAAGTGAATCCTCTCGTGATTTCTCCAATTTTATCTTTAGACTAGAATTTCACTGCTGAAAGTTTTTACAATTTTAAATTTTCATTAATTTTATTTGTGATACATGTGACATTTGGTGATGGTCACGTTTCTGTATACTTCTCCAATTGTTCAGTGTAGAATCTGAATTGGACGTGGTTTTCTTTGTAATCAGAACCGTACATTGAGGTTTTTTCTCTCATGAGACAATTTTTTAATTTTTTTAAAATAATGTGCTTTAATTCCTGTGAGTCAGATTCGTTTCTCTGTGTGGCTATGACTTTTGATTGGCTTGCAAATTGGCTGTATTTGGAGAAGAGTCAGGAGCATCAATGGTCACTGGTAGTAAACCGAAGAGTGTCTTTACTCATGCCGTGAGCTTCAAGGTCCTTGCATGGACGCATACTTTCCTGGTCAGCATAGCAGACTGCAACCTGAAGTGTCAGAATCCTTCACGTAGGCTGCCAAACGACAGTTTCTCGTCCCAAACAGAACTGTAATGGCACTTGCCTTTAAGAAAACTCGCATTTGAGGACAGAAGCACATCGTGGCGAATGGATTTTGTTACTCTCATCCTATGAAGACGCAAGCAACCTTGCCATAATCACCATGAAACATGGTCACATTTGCTGCCTCCAGTTGAAATAATGATTTGGGCCTCATGCATCAAGCATCATGCTTCCCTTCTGTCCTTACAATGCTCTGCTACAGAGCGTTTGCTCATCAAATGGCATTCTGGCCACTCCTGAAGCACAGCAAGTATCGTTTCTAACCCAATGGGCCTTGCAAATGCTGCTGCTCTGGCCAGTTCAGCAGTATACACAGTTGAATGACCGCGTGATAAATAGCGTCTTAAGAAACTACTGCTGTTTCAAACACTGGGACTTATGCTCCGTTTGACCTCAAATGTTGCTGCTTGGCAGCTTTATCGTCAAAATGAGCTCAAATCTTGTCAAATTGCGGCCATTCCTGGAATACCTCAAACATAGCAAGTGAAACAACTTCGTAAACAATTGTAATGTGTCTGAATGAGATAAGAAATGCTCTCTTTTACTTTAGCGTTATGAAAGGGTTTCCTTCATTTTCAAAAAAACCCTAAATCCTTAATTCATATCAATATTCGACTGCAAGTGATAGTAGAAGACCGACTTGACCACGGATTTGATGCTAATTCTGTGACTTGATTCATTGCAGCCACCAATCCCTCAAAAGCTCATAGTCAGCTAGGCCTAAGCTAATCTACATCGCCTCAAAGTCTCCTCCATACCCCCCTCTTTTCTACAAAAAATTCTTTAAAATCTCTTCCTACGTCTTTTGATCGAAGGATTCACGAGCTGCCTTACTAAACAGCGGCCCGGCGTCGTTAGCTGACGGCTCATTTTTCATCTTTTCTAAATCCTCCCAAAATCACCTCAAGAAAGTAAGAAAAAATAAATTAAAAATTAAAAAAAAAAAAAAATTACTAGCTCAACGTAGTGATAGAAAAAATCGGAATAATCATTCCTGTACATCCATTCCTTTCTTTACATTTTTTTACAATTTAAATTTATAGCGCACGAAAATAGCGTAAATTAGCATCTAAGCTTTAAATCATTTTGATATAGGGTGTTTCTCTTTAAACGGATTTACATTATTTTTCTACGCCGTATTCCATTTAACGCTCTCCTTCAAAAACCCTGTCCCCGGTACAAAATCTCGATATTTTTCTCATAAAGAATTTCGAGCCCCAGTTCACACGGATTATTTGATAAGAACGAAGTTGGGGACTCTTAGTGTTAGAATCGTGGGAAAAGACGTATTTTTTTATTTTTACTACTTAGGCTTAGCGTCGATTGAACGGACGTTTTTCGGTAAACACCTTATATTGTTGTGGTTAACTTTGTTTTTTCGTTATTGCCGTCGTATAAGTTTTTTCCGCAATTCTGTTCGTAGGAGAAAAAAGTGAGGGAAAATCATAATGGTTTTTTAAAAATGTCAAGTAATATCATCTTAAGAATATTCTTACTTAAAAGGCTCTGTGAAAAGTAGCTTAGTTTTTTCTAGAATATTTAAGACTTTCGTCGTCAAAATATCACGTACTTACGACTCAGTGATTTTGATAGTGATAGTTTCATTTAATTTTGTATTTATTTCATCTTAAAACCCGTTATTGATACTATAGAACTATAGACAAATATATATTTATATACCACAAGAACATTTTGACCACTATTAGCATTTTTTTTTAAATAATTTTTTTGGCAAAATGTACTCATTTAGTAATTATTATTTAATCACTGAGCATGAAACATATATACCTTTGTATGATCTTAAATTCGAACGCCCATATGTACGAAAGGGTACTTAACTAACTAATAGGTTCGATAACTGTATTTATTTTGGAATTTAGCGCGCCAGTGTAGAGCGACGCTACGGACAAATTTTAGCGAGATGTAAAGCTGGCCGTGAATGGACGTTCTGTGACAAAACGGGCGTACTGTAATTTAAAAGTACATTTTTTATAATCAATGAACGTCCTAGTCTTAATTGCAATTTAGGCTGTATTCGAGGGAGATCATTTTCAAGATGAGATAACACTTTTCTTTCTGGTTATATTCGTCGTATCGTCTTCAAAAACCCGAATAAGTCGATCGTGTCGTTAGAAAAACGTCAAATGGTCGTCTTATTCCTTAATCAGCATGTTCAATCCCTTTCTGGGCAGCTACGGTGTCTTTGGTATCGTATTTATTTTTTATTTTATTTTATTATTTTCATTTTGATCGAATTTTGTCACTAAACGTCCGAACTGACTTCAAGCGTATTAAATTGCCGTAACATAATTATTACGAAGAGTAGCGTTGACGTAACATTATTGCTAAGAACTAAATTGAAACAAGTGTATTGAGTTAGTATGTACGTTATCGAAAATCATTTTCATCCTAGTGCCTGACGTATAACTTAAGAATTCGTCACATAAAAAATTATTGATAACTCACTCGTGCTAGTGATGTTGACTTGTTATAAAATCAAACTTTTAATTCGAAGAAAAGAAGGTTCAAATGAGGTTTGGTTTCATTCCTTTTCCTGTTTTCATCATTGCCTTATATACGTGAAGAAAGACGAAAGATGCTTGGCTGCTGGAGATTAAACTTTTTGTTTTCTCTCAAATGTACAACTTATGTAAGTGAAGAGAGTAAATATCTTTATTTTTTTAGGAATATAATTCAAATACCCTCGTGAATTTGCTGGAAATTGTCCAATATTGGTTTTCAGTAGAGTAAAAATGACCATTCTGAGCCAATTCCTGTTGTTTGTGCCAACCTGGCCATAACTTGCTTCTCCTTTTTGGTTATTCCTTGAACCAACCTTTGTTTTCATGCGAAAGGTAAACCTCTCCAAAACAAATTTTCTGGGGCGTTTCAAGGTGTCTAAATCAAAATAACCATACCGATTTTGTTAGTAGAAATTTTTCAAAAAATCAGAAAATTTGGTCAGGAACCCATTTTGGCTCTAGTTGGTCCTTGAGTTCTTCCGTTGGATTCCTTGTTCGAGGAATAACCAACCTCTGTGAAAGAATTTATTAGATCTAAAAACCTTAAAAACGCGCTTTATCAAATTTTGAGGAAAATCAAAGAGATTGAGGCCTTGCATGAGAACATAGGTTGATTATTCAAGGAATAACCAATGAAAAGGTACCATGTTCGTCCACGCTGTTGTTTGTTGTAGACACTTATTTTTTCTAAAATTTTGGTCAGGAACAAGTTCTAGAACAGGTTCTAGTTAGTCCTCAAAACATTTCAACCCAATTGGACCAAATTTGGGGAGGTTGAGGCGCCCACTGGAAGAAATTATGGGTCAAAATGAGTACCTATCAACCAATTTCAGAAGTGAATTTTTGAGATTCCTGGTACCTCCCTAGGCGTGTGGGGTATCTTTTTCCACTAAATTCTAGACGCTGAATTCAATGATACGGGTCTTAGACCGGTTGGCGCCCGTCGGAAGTGGCTATGGATCAAGATAAGTACTTATACATCTCAAGAATTTTGTGTATGCGGGCCGGGGGTAGTGCCCGTAACACGCAGGGGACGCGTACTAGTACCTTTCGGTCCAATTAGGTGGTCAGATTTCAATATTCAACACTTCTTTAGTGTCCACTGCATCCTTCTTACAATGATGAACCATTTCTGGGTATTTAAACGTGCATGGTATCATTTCCTACTAAATGTTGGACGCTGAATCAATTGGAATGAGTCCACGAGTCCACAATCACCGTTTTCCCAGCAAAACGTAGAATGCAGAACCTCCCAGCATAGCCATTCAACTTTGGACGCCCGAAGTAATCTATTTTACCTAGGTGCTACATTGAAATGATCAGATGAAGGATCTGAGGACCTGCATTCTTCCAACAGTCCCCAATTTGAGATTTGTCGATTAAGAAAATCGTATGAAGAAGAAAAAATGAAGAAGAAAATCGGATTCGGAAGAGGTTAAAAATTGTCTCTTCTAGTTTTTATGTTTCCTAATCGAATTAAAACTCCCCAATTTAACCTCTTGAATGTGGCTTTTGAGTTTTTGTTATTGTAGATAATATTATACAGGGTGTCCCACGAGTGTTTGTTTACTTCCATTTCGACAATTATTAGGAAGGGATGAACAACTCGTGGGACACCCGGTATTTTATAACTTTTTTATGGCGTCCAAACTTAATAATTAATAGAAAAGTTTTCATTGCAGCACATCACCACCGTCGTTACAATTGGTTGGCTCCTTTTTTTATTCGTCATCACTCCTTCCTCTATTTTCCGGTATGACTCAGTTCAGTCAAAGAAGGACTCGTACGATAAGGGTCCCCTGGAGCGCTATAGTTTCCCTGTACGATGCACATTTCTTGATGAACGTCTGAATCTACTTGAACCCGTTTGTCCGTGGTTGTCGCACGTTCATCATCGGACGTGAATTTGATGGCGGGAAGACTTTTGGACAAAATTAGAGAAATGTTACAGCGCCCTAAGGTCGATTTGGCGGCGAAAACGGTTCTTACGATTTTGGTAATCTTCTCAGTTACCCACTGTCTGCGCACGTCTGCAACGAATTGAAATACGCAAGAATCATTCTCGTATAATATATCAAATGAAGCCAAATGAAGGGAGTTGAGTTTTGACTCCTTCTACACTAAAAATGCAAAACCAGCACCATTTAAAAACATTGCGGAGCCCTCACGTAGGTGCGTTTTTCTTGGACGGCGCCAACCCCAAAAACAGCTTGTCAAATGCTAATGGCCGTGGAAGTAATTATAATTATTAATAATGACGGAGAAATTACTCCGTGTAGAGCCAAAATAGAGAAACATTTGTATAAAGGTCGATCCACACATATCAGTGACGTGACGTGGCGTACCGTACCGTGTGTTCAGACATGACTGGCAACGTGACTCTCCGACACGTTCCGTTCTCATCCGGCAGCCACCGTGAAAACTATGATTTTAGGTAAAATACGGACGTGAAAAAGAGGTTCACTTGTAAATATTTTCTGTTTTGTACGGTACGGTACTGTGTGAATGGCAAAGAAACTCGGCCCTCTGGGCCTCGCTTAGAGCCTACGGCTAAAATCCGATAAACATGGACCCATGTTTTAGCTGTCTGCAATCGGAATGTCTATACGAGGTGACTGATGACTCACTACTACCTTACAAGGAAGTAGGTACGGTATTTTCTGATGACTCACTACTACCTTACAAGGAAGTAGGTACGGTATTTTCTGATGACTCACTACTACCTTACAAGGAAGTAGGTACGGTATTTTCTTCTTGTCTTATAAAACCCCGTGTGACAGGAGCGTCTGGGGGGAGTACCGAGCCGAGCGGCTTCGGCCATTTCCGGCCCTCCTCGGCTCAATATCACACACCATCGTAATTCTTCTTCTTTGGCGCTCGTTTCAAAAAAGCGTGCTCCCTCGTTCAACGTCAACAATTCTCTCTTTATCCGGGATTTTGATAGAATAGGAACTTACTACCTACTAGCCTAAAAAAATTATTAGGAAAATGTGTTTCAGCAAACAAGCTAAAATTGGCTCACACAAATTTTGAACATATCTGTAACTCACCCAAAACACGTTTCCAGCAGTTCACATTAGTTTAAAAAAGATATGTAAGATATGTAACTATAAGGTCATTTGTAAAATTTGTATTATTGTTTATATTTGTAGTTTCACCTATTTTCAGGCCCAAGACTGGTATCATGATGGAAGTCTTTTTGTAATGCAGGGCACTGGCTTAGATTTTTTAGTATCTCTTTCAATTCCAGTTTTCCAACTGAAAAAATCAGCGTGGTTGTCAAAATGCAATTCCTTGTTGGATAAACGTACGCCATGAGCGCCAGATATGTGCTCAATGAGATCACCACGACAGGTCACTACGGAACTACACATATTACAATTCAATGAAACAGAAGTGTGCTGTTTCTGGCATCCTCGACTGCTTTGCTGGTGACGATCCAGATTAAACTGTTTGTCGGTGACATGGTTGCAGTTCTTGCACTTAGGCATCACAGGAACGGAATAATAACGAATAACTAAATTAAATGGAATAGTAAACACGGAATAGTTAACGAATAAACTAAAACACTAGAAGCGAACGAGAATGAACGGAATAACGAACAACGAAATAATTACGAATAAACTAAAACACGGAACTAGTAAATGGAATAGTAAACACGGAATAGTAAACAAATAAACTAAAACACTTGAAGCGAACGTGAATGGTGACGTTGTGAAGATTCAAGATAAGGGAGAGTTGATACAAAGAGGTTGGGCCGAGGAGGGCCGGAAATGGCCGAGGTCGCTCGGCTCGGTACTCCCCCCAGACGCTCCTCCATGTGACACTCCCGCGTCACCCTTCCGGCGTTCCCTTCCCGCGTCACCCTCTCGGCGAACGGTTTTTGGTAGTTAGGTCATGGCTAAAACATGAGTCCATGTTAAAATTTATCACGTTTTTTTATGTCACCGGATGCAACACGGAGAGCAACGGTGCCGTCGCGTCACGGATATGTGTGAATCGTTGGAACATCTAAGCTTTAACATCTTAAGCAATACATCGATGTTTATTTATGTCGATGTTTTAAACCTAAAACCCAACATTAATGTATGTATTCTTGTTATAGGTTTAAAACATCGATGCATCAATGTTGGGTTCACAAAAATATTCTCCTATAATAGTTTCTAATTTATTTATTTATAGTTTGAAGAGGTTATTCCGTTCTACCTATTTTGTTCCGTTGTTCCCAGAAGTGGGTGTTCCCAGCCTTTGAAAATAACCAGGCAGAGGCTGAAGCACAAACCAAGCTGAGGTACCAGATCGTATAGGTACTTATTGTATTAAATACAATTTTATTTGACTGTTTGACGTTGATGATTATATTGTTCTGTGGTCAGTGATGCCGAGTTTGGGGTTGGGAGTAGAGTTTTCTGCCTTATCTGGGTGGTTTTCCATGGGGAGGGGGGGGGGGGGGGTCAAGAGACAACCAGTCCCATGTACTCCTGTCAAGTTAAGTTCTGACGGATCAACATCGATGTTGCAAGGCTAACATCGATGTATCGATGACATCAATGTAAGCTAAACATCAACGTCCAGGAACGTCGATGTTGAACATCGGACATCGGGCCTTCACTAGCATTGAGCATTGATGTTCCATACACATAGAAAATATAGTATTTGTATTTCATCATTTAATGTGGACACATTTCTGTGGAACTCGAGAAACCCGTTAATTTCGCTACCTCGCCTTCACACTGTTTTAACAAGGAAAGTCTTAATGTAAGGAGAAATACATTTTCCAAACAAACGCAACTTATTGGGTAATACAATACTTTTTTGGTGCATAAATACTGAACATTCGTCCACAACGGGAAAAGCAACTTTACCGATTGACGTGCTCATATATAACACATGCATTCCATTCAAATACAGTAAAGAGAGGGTAATTCATTGATACTTACACAGCGAGGTGACCAAGGACGATAGCATCAATGTAATGCACATATTTAAGAAGGCCAATGTACATTCATTATCCTGGGAAGTGCTTGTTGGAAGTGACGTCTTCGTCTAACAAGTAAAAGTTATTTTATTAAAAATAATAATTTTCATACACAATTAGGACACTTAGTACTCAAAGTTGATCAGAATCAAAAAGTTAGAAATGGTAGCGTCACTTTTGACTGATGTGTTTGATTTTGGCGTCAGTCAAGAATTGAGGCTTCAAATCAATTTTATCAACATTGAGTATATGAAAGATCTGATAACGGACTCTCTTATTTTATTATATTTATTTTCTTATTCACAAATGTAAAATAGAAACTACATATTTGACGTAACTCACCCGGTTCCGATGAAAATATTAGGGGTTGTATCCGTTTTTCGTATGTAGAATGAAGCAGACAAATAAAAATGCAAATTTTAATAAAATCTAAACTTGAATGGTTATACGCGATAAATATGTCGAGCAATAACATTTTACAATAGTTTCCCGACTGTGTACGCGCCTAGTTTTGATAAACTGTAATAATACGAGTAAGTGGGCATTTTGAGATGATTTAGTTGTTTTGGAAAAACTACGGAAACTGTTGTTGACGAGTGGCGGGGAATGGATATTTTATGTACTAGTGAAAATAAACTCTGCATCTATCGAGTCAACGTTAAGGGAAATTGGGGAAAAAATTATACCCCTCACGTCTAAATCACCGAAAATCTCAAAAATCCATTTTCTGAAAAACACATTATCCCCTACTTGTTGCTGATAGGGGGGGGTTATACCTACCTACCTTTGGTGGGTATCTATCTACCCATTTTGAATATGTGTTTTCGAGATTTCTGGTACTTGGGCGTGTTGGGTATCATTTTTCACTAAATTTTGGACGTTGAATCCAATAGAATGAATCCCGAAACGATTGGCGCCCTCTGGATGAGGTTATGGGTCAAAATGATTGCCCATCTACCCATTTCGAATGTGTATTTTCGAGATTTCTGGTACTTGGGCGTGTTGGGTATCATTTTTCACTAAATTTTGGACGTTGAATCCAATGAGACGGGACCCGGGACGATTGGTGCATACCGGAAGAGGTTATGGGTCAAAACGGGTATCCATCGACCCATTTTGAGTGTGGGTTTTTGAAATTTCTGGTAACTAGGTGTATGGAGTATCATTTTCTTCTAAATTTTGGACGTTGAATCCA
Organism: Cyrtorhinus lividipennis; assembly: GCA_019603395.1. Classification (NCBI taxonomy): domain Eukaryota; kingdom Metazoa; phylum Arthropoda; class Insecta; order Hemiptera; family Miridae; genus Cyrtorhinus; species Cyrtorhinus lividipennis. Next base: position 15,494,393 of record CM034003.1, on the reverse strand, counting down.
ATAAAATGGGCCCGGGACCCGCCACATCCAATGTTTCCCCCATTTTCCCTGTTGAAGAAAAAAGTATCCTTGCGCCTGGTCCGAGGAATAACCAACCCGTGTGAAAGAATTTGCGTTATTTTTTAAGGGAGCATCAACTTTCTTGGTACTGAACATTTGTACTTATGAATAGTAAGCTTTGAAGCTTTCTTGTCCATATCAGTTACAGATGAGTTTGAAACAATACTGTTTCGTACTTACTCGCACTAAGGAGAACAACAAAAGCTCCGTAAACACCCTTGTAAGCTGTAACATTGTTTATGTGGTTCCCCTTTACCATATGACCGCGCTTGAAGGTCCTTCAACTGAATGATATAGCCGTGTTTAACAATCGCCTTGCGCCCCACCATCTGCTCCATTGTACACTCTGATGGTTGTTTATTTTTCATTTTCTTTTGTTCAGTGAGTTTAGGTTCTCCCTGTTCACTTTCCACTTAGCGCGCTATGAATTTGGGAGACGTTTTCGACGAACAAAATTGTGAAACTTATAAACTAAGGCTGATGATCTCTACTGAAGAGAGATCTTTATATCCTTCCAATAATGATGTGGCGAATAACAGCCGCATAACGGTGGGATTGGGATGAATAATCACTCAAATCAAATACGGTTCCTCCCCTTATTTTATTAATTTCAAAGTCTTGGAGCCATCAGTAGACAGCCATTAGGCTGTCTAGCAGTTCTGTTAGGGATTGTGGACTCAAGTTACCTTGCTACCTGGGTACATAAATCTTTCTGGGAATCTTTGTGTGAAGCTTAATTTGTTAAAAGGCATCTATTGCATCTGAAGGTGAGGTAAACCCTTTGCACATGTCTGTTACTTTTACGTGTCAAATAGGTTGGAAATGCTGCACAGACAACGACGGGAAACACAATGAATAAATTATACAGCGTGAAGGCTTTCAAGAATGGTCAAAATATTTCCTCTCAGCAAAACCTAGAGTTGAAACAATAATCCGTGATGAAAGCTCCTCCGCAGGTTCTGACGTTGAAGGGAGGGAGCCTTGGCTTAGAGAGGATTTATAATCCTATTAACAACTTAGCGGGGATGCTTTACCACTTGAACCATTACCATGGGTGCTTCGGCTAACAGGATGTAATAAGGTAACAACATTAAGAGGCAGCGTGCGTAGTTAACAAGAGCGAACAAGGCGCACGGTCTAAGGATATTAGTGCCTGCTCTCCTCCCTCAGGATCTTTCCCGGGAGAGTCCTGCTAATTCCCTTTGCCCGCACACGAATGGCGGTAATCTCACTCAGGGCGAGGTGAAATCCGACGCATTGAAAGTGGAGTTTATTTTGCTTTTGGTGGAAGAAATACCGCAACAACAATAATTGATCATGTATGAAGAGTTAAAATGAAAACAAATTATGGGAATTGAGGATATCGTATCCTGGTGAGAGCGCTCACTTTGCTCACTATTCATGACCTCGTTATCAGTTATTGAGAATCTGAAGGCCCACTGTTTGCATCCATGCTCTCATGGCTTTTCATTCAGCCCTGGATGGGTCCTTCAGCAAAAAGACAAGAGCGGAGAAGTCTGAAGTCTGGATTCTGTCAACCTCACATTTGCCAAATGAGCCTGATCCATCCTATAGCAGCCATCCACCCATAAAGTTAGCAGCCATCTAACGGTCGATTTTACAACCATTTGCAACAAAAGGTCTCTTAAGGAATTTTCTTCGTAGTAGAGGCATTGTTTTGGACTTATTCACAATATACGATTTTTTACTTACTTTAAACCTGACGTCACTAAAACGGCTATAATTCCCGTGGTTAACAAGTTAATTTCAAATCATCCCAATCAATTCAGCGTCCAATATCTCAGGATCTTTCATGACCTCGTTATCAGGAGTTCAGGCATCTGAAGGCCCACTGTTTGCATCCATGCTCTCATGGCTTTTCAGTCAGCCCTGGATGGATCCTCCAGCAAAAAGCAAGAGCGGAGGAGTCTGAAGTCTGGATTAAGTCAACCTCACATTCCATATTCCTCTCTGTCTCATGGTCAGACTGGAAACAGTGGTTACGCAAACGGGGAATCGCCAAATGAGCCTGATCCATCCTGCGCTTGGCATCCACCTTTTTGGAGCATTCTCATTCATACAGGGAGTTAACCCAGAAGGTTAAAAGCCTTCAAAGGGTCGATTCTACAACTCATTTGCAACAAATGGGTGTAATGTCTTAAGGACTTTTCTTCTTAGAAGTATTGTTTCCGAGTTATTCACGATATAAGATTTTTTACATGTTTTACATGACGTCACCAAAACGGCCATAACTCCCATAGTTCACAAGATGATTTCAAATCATTCCAATCGATACAACGCCCAAAATTCAGTCGAAAATAATACCCCACACGCCAAAATCGCCGAAAATCTAAAAAATCCATTTTTTGAAATGCACATTTTGACCCCTACCCCTCAAATTTGGTCCGATCAGGCTGAAAATGTGTACTTTAATAAATGGATTTTTAGCGATTTTTGGTGATTTAGGCGTGTGAGGTATCATTTTTCACTAAATGTTGGACACTGAATCGATTGGAATGAGTCTCCATTCTCTGGCCCGAGGAATAACTAACCCCTGTGAAGGAATCTGTAGCGTTTTTATTTGGAAATCTTGGAACGCAAAATGCCAAAATTTGGTGTAAATCGGAAGGGTTGACCTCTGGCATGAAAAACAAGTTAATTACTTAAGGATCAACAAACCAAAAGCGCATTTAAATACCTTACAAACCCCTCAACCCAACCCCAACCCACTCAGCTACCGTCATTTTGAATGTATCCTTGTTCAGTTACTGATATTTTATATTTTGTCGTAACTAGAAGTGCAAAGTTTGTTCTCCTTTCCTTTTTCAACTCTCTGCAACAGTAAATCATCACAACAACGACAAGTAGAAGAGGCTTCCCCGTTCACTTAGCAGTTTTGTCACGACTATTCGTCTTGTAACAGGTGCGTACATCCGGTTTTGTCGACTTGTAACTCCAACTTGGTGATTTGTTCTCGACCGTTGATTGGGTTTTATTGCTCTTTTAGTGTTTTCCCACTATGAAACTGCTGCGCTCTCATCTTTGTACAAAAACTGAAGATAAATGGCGCTTGTAGTAGTTGAGATTTACCTTTAAAGTCTTTTGAGATACCGACAGTAATTAGGAAACTTTATGCGGCGGGTTGTTTGGTTAATATCCATCGAGCTTCCTTTTTAGTGGAGAAATTTCGCTCCTGATGATTCATGAAGGTTTTCGCCAAATTATCGGTGTTTCTTCACTGAATTCCATACACATGAAATGAACCACTTCTTGTTTACCTATTGATCTATGAATATGAATTATACTGGATTTGATAATTGAACAACACTTAGTCACTTGAACAAATTATATTCTTGACTCTCAACAAACGAACAAACTCTAGGACCGCCATAGCCAGAAAGACGCCACGCCAAGCATCAGAAGAGATAAATCAAGAAGGCCTCGCAGTGTTGCCAACTGCGAGGTGAACTTCATTATTTTGATATGACTTGATATGACATTATAAAATAGTATTGCTTGTTGTTTATGTGAGAGTAATATTTCTTCTGTATTTTCTTGAGGTTTCTCTTCTATCACGACAGGTAGATCATATCTCAACGAAGTAAGGATATGACTGGTAGTAGTTGATTCTTCTCCCGCTAGGTAGGTAGTTGGTGCAGAGAGCAATTTGAGCTGTCCCGAGTGGTCAAATATTTAACGCTCCCTCCACCACGAGTGGGGAGCTCACTGTTGCTACCACAATAGCAGAAAAGCTCACAGGGAACCACCAAGGTTCAACCCTTAAAGAGCATCATATGGTTGATCCGTATCATATATCCCAATATGGAACTCACCAGATTCTCCAGAGCGTAGTATGTTCTTACTTGGATTACCCGAGTTGTCATCCAAATATTTTTCTGTCTTTTTCAGTTCAGCTTCCAGTACCATGTTCACGAATCCCAATCCACATGTACAAGCTTTTAGTTAAAGGCCAGCGTGTTCCTCAACATTCCGCTTGATGGGGGACATTTATTGCCACATTCCTGAAAGCAATAAGGCTGAGTTAGCACAGAGTCAACAGCATGTTTCTGAAATACTCAATACTTTTTCTTTGTAGAGGGGCTTTGTCAAAACTTCAGCCAACAGATCGCCTGATTTGACCCACTGGATGTCCACATTTCCCATCTGAAATTCTTCACAAAGTGATAACTTGGTTTTACTATGTAATTAAGTGTCTTGGAGTCCGTCCTAGCCATCTGAAATTGCAGGACAGCAATCTCTATAAAGAATAGGTTTGATCACACATCATTCTAAAAACATAAACATGTTTCTAATGCTCACTAAGTCTAGCTACATACGCTGGACATAGCCACATACTCAGCCTCACACGTTGATAGAGCCACGTGTGACTGTTTCTTTGATCTCCACATGACCAAGTCCCCAAAAACATGAGCTATATACCCCGTGGTAGAATGACCGTTTAGAGCATTAGTCCCCAGAGACGCATCGGAATAACCAACAATGCCATATGTTTCTCCTGAATACAGTAGGCCAAGACCCACAGTTCCTTTTAAATACTGGAATATTTTAAGCACATACTGCCAGTCTTGTTCTCCAAAGTTTGCTTGCTTTCGACTCAAAAAGTTTACTGCAAAAGCTATGTCAGGACGTGTCAGTAAGTACAGTCCAATAACCCAATAGTCTGTACGCATTTGGTTATTCACCACAATTGTTCCACTGAACCGCGAGTGACATTATTGAAGGATCCATGGCGAAATTGGCGATTCTTTGAGGGATGGGGAACGAATTTTTCCAGAATCTCCAATACAAACGATGACTGGTTAATACACTAAGAGAACGGCTAAATTCCTCTTGTCTTCCCATTTAAAAATACATTTCTGATGTGAAATATCTCAGGAAGCCCAATTTGTCCATTACAGAGCTAAATTTTTTATACCACAATTTAGGCGAAACTTTTAGTCCATACAAAGATTTAACTAATTTACACATGTGAGTTTTTCTAAAGTTCTCTGGAAATTCGGAGAATTCAACAACTCCATCCGGAATTTCCATGTAGACTGTTTTCTCTAGTTCTCCATTCAAAAATGCAGTCTTAATGTCCAGCTGGAATAACTCCAAATTGAATTTGTTGGCCATGGCTAGGACCAATTGTACATCAACCAGCCTTGAGACTGGGACACAAATTTCACTCACATCATAGTAGTTAATATCTGCAAAGACTTTCTACTTATGAGCCAACTCTTGTATCAGTATGATTTATCAGCCTCTACTTTTCTGTGATTTTATGACCCATGTCCCTTGGTTTAGTGAAGTTTTTGGTACACGCTCCCAAGTCCCCTTGTTTTGGTGGGACTCTAGCTCATCACAAATAGCTCCCTCCCAGAAATCTGAATCTACGGAAAAAAAAAAACAGCTTCTACATATGAGGTTGGCTTTGCATAGAATAATACATTTAAATTTTGGACTATTCTCACTTCAAATACCTGAGACTCACAAGAGGTTGGATCAGGAGGAGTCAGTTGTAGTCTCCATAGACTATAGATTCTACGCACTTGACAACAACATTTTTTTTTTTTGTAATTTTCTCATCCAACGGCAAATAATCAGTTTCCCCACATTCCAGCACATAAGCTCCAGCATTAGGTCCAAATTTAGTTTTAGCTTTCTTGTCAACATAATACTGCCAAGCACCAAAATCTCTTAATATACCAGTGATTAGGAATTTTCTTGTGCGCTAACTCAAAAGGGCTCAAAGAGCAGTTTGAGGCATTTGGCATGCGTATCCCCAAAATGATGTGGGGCACTTTGCTGAGACTAAATTCACTCTCAATTTCTAGATTAAGTCTTTCACTACAGCCATTCAAGTCAGGAGTATGAGGGGGTGAGATTTGCACAGAGATATTCTCTAAACTCAGGAGCTCCTTCATTTCAGCTGTCTGATACTTCAGCCCACCATCCATCCAAAGGGAGATTACCATGTGTTTTTCCTTAGTAATAACTGAGATTTCTGTCAGACATTTCCAAAAAGCTAAATGAACTTGTTTCTTGTCATGAGTTGGATATGCAAATGCATAACTTGAAAAATCACATATAAATATGACTATATACTGAGCCCCAGTGTAGAAAGTTGATGGATGGGATTAATTACATCAGAGTGTAGCCTCACAAAAAGTTTCTCTACTCTTTCACGCACTGTTTTATGTGGGTTTCTAACTGTCTAAGCCTCTAAGCAGTCTTGACATTCCAAAATGTCGTCCCCTACTTTGATTCCCTTCATTTTGCTAATGTTTTTAACGGCAAGTTCTAGGTAGCACTTAGATGCATGATTTAGCCTTAGGTGCCACAGCACAGCAGGATTTTCTTCAAGGCTAGGCCTGAAGTTTTGCGAGAGCTTTTCTTGGTCAAAATGGTGCATCCTATTATCAAGGGTGTTAGGGTCAATGTTTCTTTCAGGTTCATTACTAGACTATTTATCAGGAAGTTTCTTTGGTTGACCCCTACTTGAGCTAGATAGAGAGTTGACTCTTCCTCATTTTGCTCCCTCCCACAGTAACAACAACCCCTGAGTTTTCTTTACATTCAGTAGCATTGTGGCCTATATTCCGAAGCTTTATTTTTCCTGTGGGATGTTGTATATATCTGCAACGCCTTTTTAGGGTGTTGGTTTGATCAAGTTCAAATTCTAACCACCTCAAGTTGTCCCTAAATGACCCTGTCCTAATTATTTCATTTGTCTTTTCATTCCAAAACTCCACTGAATCATTTTTTTAAGCACAACTTTGATCCCTGTTTGAACTACTTTCCTAACTGAGAACAAGTTAGATCTAAGTCCTGGAGCAAACGGAACATTTTTCTACATATACTTTTTGCCATTATTAACAAATACTACGTCCCCTTGATATTCTACCACAAGATCTGCATCCCTACTTTCATTTGCACCTTTAAAAACTTGGGGAATGGTTAACTTAGTAACATTGGATAGAAGGTCAAGGTCATTAGTTAGATGTTGGGTTGCCCCCGAGTGTACAATTTGCTAAGAAAGTTTTCTTACCCTCAGAGATGTGCAATGTCCCTTCCTGGGACTCCCTCAGGTAACAGGCAACGTCAGAGGCCCATTTCCCGTTTTGTCCATAAGCCACCCAGACATCAGATTCTTCTGGACCATCCTGATCACCGACGATCTGGAAAATTGAGTGCTTTTCTGCTTCAAACCGGTTGGCGAGCATCCTGGCGCTCTCCAACTTCATTTTCTTGAGTTCTGGGGGTTTGTTGCGGCGAACGTCCCATGACTGTGCTCCTCTCATTTCGTTGTAGCATGTTCTTCGATTCTTGAATCAATTTCTTGTAAACTGTCCGGGCTTGTCACCTGTCCAACAGTGGACAGCTACTTTCCTGTGTATTTCGTTTTGGCTTTTCACTTCATGAGGTTGCTGCTTTTGTTCTTTTATCTCCTTTTATGGTGCTTCGTTGAAACATGTTGATCTCAGGTTTCCTCCATGGCTGCCTCCTATCCTGTTCCCATTTCTTGATTGTGATTGGCGGTGGTGAGAGGTCTGAACCAGTGGCACCTTACAACCACCAGAGGTCCGAGCAGACAGAGCTTTGTTTCTCCCACTGACTATGATGTTCAGCTGATCTTCCCGTACTTCATCATCACTCAGCATATCCTCGATCATTCGAAGCAGTAGTGGCTTGTTGGGGTCTGTATCTTGTTCCGTCCAAACGTAGTCCTCCATTACCAATAACAGATAGAGTGCTGTGACGTCAGGTAAGGCATCATTGGAGCGCGCAATGCCACTCCCTGTTCACTCTTCAGACCAAGGTGGAGGTTATGAAGAGGCTGTTTGGTGTGTCACACCATTCCTTTCCAAACGTTGTACTCTGAAGCATCTTCTAGTTTTGGAGTCCACAGACTGGAAACGGATGTTTTCAGACCGTTTGCTGCTGAAGCTGACCTGACGTACCACTGAAGCCAAGGTGTTCTCATTTCTCAATCTCTCAAAGCGTTCAGGTAGATGCTGCGATTTTATCTCTTAAGTCTCTCTGCTTGTTCCAGGTCTGCTGAGAGGTTGAGGGTTGGTTCAGATCTTCCTGCATTCTCCTTGTGTTGGACTTATCCCGAGATTCCAGGCGACTCCTGCTTCTGTATCTCTTGGTCCGTTCTGCAATATCCCGCGATTGGTGCGAAGCTTTTTGTTGAGAGGGAGAGCTGACTAGCCTCCTTTCCAGTTGGCTTAACTGGGCATCCATTCGAGCAGTATGTCGCTCCTCCATTTCTTCAAAGAGATCGCGAACCTTCTGAAGCAGGGATGTATTCATATCTCCGTCATGGGACACCTCCATTAGGCCTTCCATGTCTCTTTACTCTGCCACAGGTTTCCCGCAATTCCTAGGAAAACAGAAAAAACCTGGAAAGGTTACATTGCTCACAAGTTCCAAAACTTATCAAGTTATAGCAAGTTCTATCACCCAGTTCTTCTGATGAGAGTGGTTGTGATGGGTCTTCTGGTATCCCGAGATTGGCGAGAATCACTTTGTTGAGAGGTAGAGCTGAATCTTCTTTCCAGTAGGCTTATCTGGGCGTCCACTGAGCGGTATGCCACTCCTCCATAGTTCCAATGAGGTCAGGGGACATCTCCTCTAGTCCTTCTGTATCACTTTCCTCTGCCATGGACATTCCACAATTCCTAGGAGAACAGAAAAAGCCTGGAAAGCTTAATTGCTCACACATTCCAATCAAATAGGTAGTTTCATGTTATTCACAAAGCAACAAAAATCCGAATTTTTGTTATAGAAATTCAGAAAAGTAAACCCGTAATTTAAAATATCAGCGTCCGGTGTGCGTTATGTTTCAGACGTTCCCGATCCCACAACGGCCAGTTGAAAAGGTCTTGAGCTCATACCCCTAATTTCCGCAAATTAATGAGCTATATGTACCTTAAGACATAACTGACGTACACGCAGACATGTGTCCAACCCTTTACCTGACGTGACCACCAGTGACGAGCTGGAAGTCATGTCCAGACTTACCGTATGATACCCAAGCAGGTGTAAGTTCCCACTGCTGACTTACTCGTTAGTCTGATGACCAATCATCCAGCAACTGCCGTCGTGACCCATTTATGGAGAGTATATCAATACAACAGCACTGAACCAAATTCAAGCAACAGTTACCATTAACAAATTTGCGAGCATTTTCCAACTTACCAGGTGAGGTGTACCCATTCACTAAGCCAACAACCTCTGGTGAACGTAGGTCAGTCATAGTATAAACAACTATAACAGCTCCGAGTGAGACCTGATCTACTCAAGCCAACTTGAGTAACACATAGCGGATCAGATTCCTAGGAAATCCGGTTTCTCACTTAGCTAGGATCCCGTCCTCTTTACGTTCGTGCGTTCGGGTTCCAATGGGCTAGAATCCTCGAACTATTACCCACTAAGCGCTCCTTCACGCATCCATTACTCCCACAAGTTGGAAATTTTGCCTGGCGTTATTAAGTCTTGACTGCATCGAAATCTATGGGCCCTGCATCAATGACTTTACTCGAAACTAGGTCCAGGCACACTACAAGTCATTCACACAAAGAAAACAGTTCACATCACCTAGCTTTGAGTGTGTACTGTGTAAGTGTCAAAATTGAAATTCTCTCGGCTCCGGCGATGCTCTCGGCTCCGGTGATTCTCTCCGCTCCGACGATGCTCTCCGACGTGAACCTACTCTACGCAACCCGAAAACGCTGAAAAGGATTATTAGGGAGAGGGATGGACCTAAGCATAGGCAGAAAACGAGAACGGAATTTGTGTTATCCATAAACATTCAAAACCAAGTGCCATACCGTTTCATTATTGGAAAAATACTCGCATCGGCCGTCGGCCGATTTTATCTCCATTTATCGGATTACACTATTGCTCATACAACTCGATTATGCAATTTACTTCAACTTCGTTGGCCAAGTTTGCCAGATACGATCGTATTACACTTGGAAATGCAAGGTTACATTTACCGTACGCTTTCTCTTCAACCTTCTCTTCTCGGTACCGCGCCAAATTATCGGTGTTTCTTCACTGAATTCCATACACATGAAATGAACCACTTCTTGTTTACCTATTGATCTATGAATATGAATTATACTGGATTTGATAATTGAACAACACTTAGTCACTTGAACAAATTATATTCTTGACTCTCAACAAACGAACAAACTCTAGGACCGCCATAGCCAGAAAGACGCCACGCCAAGCATCAGAAGAGATAAATCAAGAAGGCCTCGCAGTGTTGCCAACTGCGAGGTGAACTTCATTATTTTGATATGACTTGATATGACATTATAAAATAGTATTGCTTGTTGTTTATGTGAGAGTAATATTTCTTCTGTATTTTCTTGAGGTTTCTCTTCTATCACGACAGGTAGATCATATCTCAACGAAGTAAGGATATGACTGGTAGTAGTTGATTCTTCTCCCGCTAGGTAGGTAGTTGGTGCAGAGAGCAATTTGAGCTGTCCCGAGTGGTCAAATATTTAACGGTTTCAGAGTATTATCCATTACCTCGATTGGGTCCTTGAAACGAAATTTACATTTCTTATTGAACGGCAGTAGTGAGTTTGAAATTTCAAAGCGGTCTCAAGAAATTATTTCATCCAGGATCTGCCGATGTAAGTGAATATAACTAATTGAGGGATAAACGACAATAATTTTTCATAATAATTTTAAAGAAATTCGATTGGATATGAATATTCTTATGAAATATAATCGTGAAAACTTGTCGAGGTTGGGTCCTCATCAATTCACCCTGAAGCTTCAACTAACGAAATTCCAGTCCCCTTACAGCTCCAATTCCCTTCGTACTGACTGCCCTGTGCAAAATACGCCACGAGAAATTGGCAGAATTCTCTCCATTCATTAACCGTGGGTCGTTACTTATCCCTAATCAATGCCAAGCAGATCACAACCCCGAAACCTCATTGCACCTCATTTCACATGGGCAGGTGTAGAGTGGACCCTGAGCCCATGGGCAGAGGGCAAACAGATAAGCCGGAGTGTAGGTTGATCCCTACAACTTGGGGAGAACATGTATAACGTCCGGCGAAATTCCCTACCAACCCTATCAAAAACTGCTGTTTATACGTGTTTACAACATCTTTTTTGACAAAGGTTACCAGAGAGGACCTCGTGTTCGTGAACGACGCCTGTAATGCTAATTTTTTCGTGTTTGACGAATCTGAACGCTCTCATAAGTGCTTCGGAGGTAATATTAGACGGTAATTTTCGGTATATTTTCAATATTTTTACGTTCACACAAGTTTTATTAGAATACCAGGAAGAAATCTTAATCAAAATCCGCAGCAAAAAATCTACACCGTCCAATATGAACTCACACACCCGAAAAGGTCAGCAGTTCATCAATCAACACCTCCAAAAATACCTCAGTCAGCAGTCAACACAGTCCTTTGTAATTTTGACATCCCTAACGTTTGTACCATCCTTGACTGGAGTTCTGCTACCACTGTTCTCAGTAAATGTATGTTTTCCCTTTTTCGTTTCGAGGATGGGCCCAGCATACATCTCCATGTAGAGGAATCGATTGTGTGGTAATAAGGGTAGGAGGAGGGGTGATCTACGAAAGAGGGAAGGAATGAGGCCCAGTCTGCAATCACCCTTTCTTATCACCTAATCTCATCTCATCGGATTTCAACCATCTCTCTGTTCCCGTGTCTCACTCCGGACTTCAAAAAGCTCCCTGCTCGCCAATTTTGGATTCCTTAAATTCAAATCTTGTAACTCTGGCAACATTTGGATCCGTGTCTTCCGGTCTCCTACAGATCCACCCTCTAACGCCGATTTTATCAAATCCCCCACCCCTTCCTAATTCATTTTTACTTTTCTTCTTCTCCCGTTATCGCCCGATTTTTGATCACAAATTCCAGGTCGAATTATTCTCTGGCTATAAACTCCTTCTTTGCCTAATCAAATGCATTGAACCATGTAGTCACCTAGTGCAGGTAGCTAGTAGGAAGCTTCCACTACAATAAGTGGTTGGCTGATGTCCAGGGCGCCTGCGAGAGCGGGAACTTCTGGTAAATGTTTGCATTTCAAGCGAAAGGAAGCGTCACACACCATTGAAGCACAATGGTAATATGAAGCCGCAATGAAGTGACGGCTTTCTAATCCGAAAAAGAAAGGGACACCAAGGGGAGGTCTATTCGACGTTATTCAATTCAGGAAGCTCGTGTATAGAGAGAGCGACGACTCCCCTAATCAAGCGGGCTGCTCAACCGGATGTGCACAAAGGATGATCAAGTTGGCAGCGAGGGTGAGTTGCCGTGACGTTAGCGTCATCCTCTCACAATACACGCACGATAAGAGGACTCACCGGAAGATGTTTAGAAGACACTCGAGCGCCGTAAATGACCCGGGAGACGATTTAGAGCGATTGAGCTCGTAACAATATGCTTTCTACCCTAAAAGTCTGTGTTGTCATCGCCGAATGCCTATCGTTCAAAAACCCATTACAGATTTCATGATCCGTCATTCTTCCGTGACAAATGACTCGCTTTTGGGGAAGAAGAAAATGATCCATGCGCCTTTTAATGGACACTAACGTTCTTTGAATAGCGTTCATGACTCTGAAAGAAGTGCGTAAACTATGTGGGGCATACAAAAGACATTGGTCGGCCAAAACCGAAATGATTGTTTTCAAAGTGGATTTCCGAGATTTCTGGTAGGGAATCATTTTCCACTAAATTGTGGATGCTGAATCGATTGGAATGAGTCTCCATGCTGCTGGTGCCAGGAATAACCAACCCCTTTAAAAGAAGTGGCAGGCTTTTCCCCTATTTTATTCTCTTCAGTCTTTGATTAAATGGGTAAATTTCCTTTCTTTTTTTTTTAACGAAAATTTATATTGACGTACACTTGAGGCGGGAAATCAAAATTCTCGAGTTTGTTTTGTTCACATTTTATCACATTGTTTTGGTTATTTGAGGAACCAACCTATTCTAATACCGCAAAACTGCTTTGGTTCTCATTTCGCATGCAAACTCTACTCAATTCTCATCGCATTTCGTTGCACCGATCGTAATATGGCCAAAAGTTCTATGCGACGGTCTTCCAGCATGGTTGAATGGGCTTTTGCTGGCTGCCTCGTAATCTTGAGTATTCTGCCACGTGCCAGTATATGGCCACAAGGACCTGGTGATGTCTTCCGGTGGTTGTGTGTACCAGCTTGTACTAAGGATTGAAGAGGGAAACCGGCGAAGAAGGCTAATAATCAACATAAAATGAGGACGAATGTTCAGCGATTGCCTTACACCCTTTGGGATTGGTACAGTTAGTACTTAACGCAATATTCAACCCGTTAATCAATCATTCTTCTAAGCTCAGCGACCTCTAGGGCTGAATCAGTAATGAAATTCATTCCAAGAACCTCCCATTTGCACTGACATCGCCATTTTGTCGCCGAGTACCCCTCAGGTGAACAGATAGGTCAATTAGGTAAAAGCTTCGTTGACATCACAGCTGTGGAGCTCGCCATTATCCTCGCCATCAACCGTCGAAATAAATGACCACCCCCTAAAACTGAATGCCGAGGACAATTCTTAATCACGCCCCGCTCCTCGGTACAGGAGCATCATGCATTTAGTCGGGAAAGTGATAACACTCGCAATGGGCAAAAGCTACTAAGTAACAGCCCTTGTTCCTCCTTGCGGAAAGTGGTAATAAACCTGAACTTGTTACTCACTTCGGCTAATGTTAATATCTCAAATGTAAACCAAGCATTTGTATCCGCCAAGATATTCTCCTCGGTTCTCATTTCTCTTTATCCCATTACACGAGCGGAATTGTTTTCAACTTAAGTATCCGACCGAGGAGGAATGGGCCATAAAGGGAGGAAGAAGTCTCAATTTACTGCCCTGAAACAAGACGTTTGTCATCCACCATCGTTTCGCCTGTCTAGCCAAAATCAACTGATCCGTCAGGGACAGCTAATAGTGAAGTTCACCGAGACTTGAGAGTGAAATGATGAACAATGTTGATAATGTGGTTCTTCACGATTTGATTTGGTAATCTTGCCAACGGAAGTCATTGGAGCAATATTTTCCCGGACAAAATCTCTATTGTCATTTTTCTTCTTCTTGTTATTCTAGATTCTATCTTTATTGATTGATTCTGGATCTTGAGCCTTGCTGGGTTTAATATTTTACATTTATTTCTAACAAGATATTTTCCTTATACAGTGGCATGACAATAATCAAGCGTCTTTACTCTTAAAAGCGAACCTTTTTAATTTCTAAGGATTCTAATTGAAATTAAGCTTTAAGTTAATTTTTTTCTCCTATATTTGAGTAGAACTATGTAAATAAAAATAAATCCATTATCGTATGTTGTAAGGAAAAAAAAAAAAAAAAAAAAACCTCTGAATCTCTATCAATCTTGAACATTACATGGACCCACAAAGAGCCGATTCTTAGCCATTTTTCCACTGTATTTATCTGCCTTATTACCGCCTATTTCATATATTCCACGAGCGTAATTTTTTCGTTTGGCTACAGTTCGACGGAACATCTACTTTAACGTTCGTTCAGAGGCCAGACCTATAAGAACGGCGGAAAACTAAAAGCTTCATTCACCAACAACAATGAAAAACCATCAGTTACGCCCAATGAATCGCCCTTAAGTTATCATCTAAGTGGTTTCCAGGCTCTTGAACACGGAGACAGAAAAGAGAAGGAGTGATTATTTTTCTTTTTCTTTTCTGTATCTGCACCAGCGGCAGCTCATCATGTAAGTAGTAGTAAAAAAAAAATTAAAAATTAAATAAAATAAAATAATTTTTCTGTTGAGACGAGAAGAAGCACAACAACTTCGTGTTCCGAGTAAAGCGTTGGAAAGGATTGTGAAAATAAGATGTCGACCATTAAAGTTAGTCCGTTTATGAATATATTTTGCCCTTAATGGCGACTAGCTTCATAAAGGCCACAGCTTGTTACTCAATGGTAAACTGGTCTTTTCATGGTAAGGCTAAGGGCTCGTTTCACGGAGAAAAAAAAGCGTTTTTAAAGACATGGCAATCTACAATCTTTTTACGCCGTAATGGCAGAACCTTTAAACACCCGAGAAGGATTTCCTTCGTCCCTTCAAAAAAAGAAAAAATAATAAACGCGGCGAAAAAAAACTAAAAGAAGAGAAGCGGAAAAAAGAAGAAGCAGCAGCGAATAGGAACCGACCCTTCTCTCTTCAGTACAAAAGTTAATCACAGCGGCTCATTGAATCCCGGGCAGCGCTTGAAGAAGTCCTTTCCCCCTCCTGCACCCCCTACACACCCTTAACCGTTGTGCGAGTCCCTGAATTATAATTGGAGAGCGAGGACCGCCCTCTGTCGCCCGTCGCTCACTGAAATAAAAAGGACATTATGTAAACAAAAAATTGAAAAAAATGAGAAAAAGGCCATTAGCGGCCATACTTAGAGGGCGTAATGAGTTTTCTTGAAAGGCTCTGCACCCTCGGAACTGCGCTGTCGACGAGTAAAAACTGCTTCATACAACGTGAATTATGCATCACCTCATTACGCTTGGTCAAGACCTTAGTGTCAACGAGGAAACCATTTAGCTTTCAAGAGCGAACCAACTCGAGCTGCTCTGGCAAGTAATTAAAACCTGGGCTACAGGGTTTTCTGTAATGTAAATGAAAACATCGGCACATTAGGAAGCATAGCGCCGAAGTATGTTCGACTGGCAAGTTGGCTCAGTTGACAAAATGGGCAATTTGTTTAAAAAAAAGTGCAGAAGATGAATTTACTGCTGTGAACCCCATGCTAAATAAATCTCTGTCTTGGGGAAAAAAATAGAATTCATGTGTATTGCTTGTCCAAGTAACAGCGAATCTCATATTCCCGTACATCTGGCTTATTCTCCTCTTACTTTGTCGCCGTACTCTAAAATTGAACCAAAAATGACAGCACATAACACTCACCATACCACAAGACCATCATCACATCGAGAGTTTTCGTGCAAGCTTCTTACAACTCTTGCAACTTTGGCCTTTGTGCTTAACAAACGAGCTTGGGGAGAGAGGCTTTTTTATATACTAGCTGTGATCGGAGCGAAGCAACTAACAGGAACTTCTCTTTGGATGGCATTTGGTTCGAGTTTCTGCTCATTCCCAGTGAGTACTCCTGAAAAAGAGTTTGCGACTTGTTACAGTCACACAAGAGAAGCAAGCTGCGGGAGGTACTCTGAGGGAATTCTTATTAGAATTTCAGGGAGTTCACGGAATAGGGGTTGGAGTCCTGGCTCTGGCTCATTCTTGCTATCCTGTCATTCCTGTCAATGACGAGCTTACATGAGTGTCTTGTGAGCTCTATCGATGCGTTCCTCCAACTTCTGCCAACCCCACATCATTCTGGCCATCATGGTTATCCCACTGGAGAATAAGCACGAATTGAGCGAATTCTTCAGAGACTAGCTCAGAAACAAAAGTGTTGGTAACACGAAAGTAGCAACTGGCAGCAAATTTTCTTGGAGAAGCTCCTGCTCTATAAGTTCTTGCTGATTCCTGCCATGCTGCTGTTCCTTACACTCCCTAATCGAGAAATAACCGAGATGTCAGCGGGATTGACAGAATCAAAAGGGAAGCAAACCTCAGAAGCTCACTGAAGAGAGTTTGGATGATCACCTTTAGGCATTTGTTGGGTTTACAGGCACTGGAGGGATGAACCAGGAGGAGATCCTCACATATAAGCTCTAGCCATTGTGCTTGCGTGCTCATCTCGGCCTTGCTCACTCGTCCTGGTTAACCACCGAGCTGGTATGGTGACTACACTATACTATACTGGCCCTACTGCTGAGTCAGAAATTACAATATTTGATGTTGGTACATTAGCAGGAGAGAAGCAACCCACGGCACCCACTGTATCCAGGCATCCTCTTCTCGTATTTTTCATCGACCAGTTCGATACGAGGCAGAATGAATCAAGGGAAAACCTGCAAGCCGTTGATTGTTTAACCAGTCGGATCAGAATCAGAGACGTCGAAAGGGAGTGTGACAAAAGTGATTTTCCGCCTCCAGCTCCAGGTTGTTAGCATTAGAGGCAATCGAGAAGATCCCCTCAACATAATAACCACATTCTGCGGGGTCTCCCTATATAAATGTAAATTTGTTTCGCTATCGACTACCCTAGAGTATAATTGAGAAAGTGAGTGCATGATGTTCTTTCCCCGAGGCCATTCGAGGGTAGTGATCGCATTAATGCTTTTGTGGTTGATACGTTGTGAACATGTGCGTACTTCAGTAAGCCGTCAGTTCAATATTGGGATTATAATTATAAAGAGAAGAATTCTTTTGGTGAATTAAAAATCTGGAGTATTTCCGATCAGGTAAACTTTTTATATGTGTGAACATGCTTCATTTTCGATGAAAAGAAGCTGCGAGGTCATTACTAATCGATTTGGTACTGTGAAACTAGGACAAAGAAGAGACGAGAGGATGGCGTGTACAATGTTTATTTGGACTGTTACATGTGCTGGTTATTTACATGGCTGAGCTTGAGCTTGAGAGCCACAGTGGGATTGGCTAGTAGATGAGTCGTCTCTGCTCTGACTTTTCTCAAGCTCAATCATACTCATTCCCTTCACAAGCGGCTTGAATTTCCTCTGAAGTTTTCCGTGCTTTTTTAAGCTCTTCCGTTTAGGAAAAAAGCCTATTGGAGGACTGCCAGTACAAACCACCTATACCCTGTCTGCCATCAAAGAGTATACTTCATTACATCAGAGCCCATGTCCCATTCCTGAATTCGTGGGTCCACGGGCGATGATCGTCGACAAAATGGCGTCTCTCCTGGACTGGAAGGATACATGGATTTGAGTGTGCTTACTACTTGTCTACCGCATGGCAGCGGAGGAGGTCAACTGAAAGTTTGGAGAAAATCAAAATGCGAAATAACGAATTGTAAAGAAATTGAATTTGTCACAATATTTAACTAGCCGATCATTTTCACTGCTCCAAGGGAACTGCTGAAGCTCCGGATTGCAACCATAGTCTTCAAGATCTCAATTCCACAAGCCCACATATTTTGCATTGATGTTCCAATGACCAGCGTATATGACAGACATCAAGTCAAACCCATGCAGACTCCAGCCAATCGTACCACGGTGTTTGAACGTTCATTTGTAGCTCAAGCAGCAATTACGGTCACAAATTTTAGAAAGATCTCACTTGAGGAATATTATTTAAATTTTCCTTAACAATATTTTTGCTTCTTTTGTCTCTTTTCCAATATTTAGAAGAACTAACCATTTCATTATTTTCATTTTTATTATTTTTGTAATACTTTTATTGTTTCATTGATCAGATTGAAAGAGCAATAAAAGTAGTTTGTGCATCTATCTAGATGGAGATGGAGATGGATGAAGGTTAAAAAAATTATTCTTATTTGGTTCGTTATTCCTTGAATGATCAACAACTTATGTTTCATGCAGAAAGTTAACCTCTCCGATTTGCCCCACGTTTCAAAATGTCTAGATCAAAATTAGCAAATGTCTGTCTACGTCGCTTTTGGTAGTAACAAATTTTCTAAAAATCTGAAAATTTTCAGCCCGGCCCAGCCGGATTTTCGGCGATTTAGGCGTGTAAGGGATCGTTTTCCACTAAATTTTTGACTCTGAATCGATTACGATGTGTCTCAATGCTTGTGGCCCAAGGAATAACCAACCCCTGTGAAGGAATTTGCATAGTTATATCATTCCCTTTGAAGTTGTTTTGATAGTAATTGAAAGTGAGCATTTTTTCCTACTTCTCTACTTCTCCACTGTTATCTGCTCCAACACAGACTCACGTATTGGTGCAGTAACTGCATAACGGGAATCTTGATGAAAGGGTCATCATCGAAAATACTTCATTTAATGTAATTTATTACAAGATCACATAAATTACACGTTTCAAAAATTATTACAAACTCAGAAAAATTGCTATCATGTTGTTACCTAATGTCACCTTGAACGAACGAAATCGCCGAAATAGCTATTTGTCCTGTGACAGCGGAGGGTGAGTTGGAAATCAAATAAACTGACTAATGACTCCTGGAGTCGACAAAGCCCCTTGTTGAATAATATATATTTATTTTTCCTTTCGACATTGACAATAAATTGAGGGAGAAAAAAAAAGGTGAGCTGCTCTCTTTTCGGTATAGTCCCTCGAAATTGCCAACCTTTGATTATTTGTTACAAACCTTTCAGCGCGCAAAACACTACCCACTCGCTTTGCATATCATTCATCAAAACAATTTTTATCTTCTCCCTTGGCCCCTCTTGTTCATTTCTCCGAAAATAAAAAAATAAAAATACTGCGCTTTGTATGTGATATTCACCGTTAGATGCGGTGCATATATGGAAAGTCAGTCTTACCAATGTATTTTTAAACCGATGCTTTTTCGTTCCCGTTTTTTTTTTCCGCTTCAAAACCATTTTTATATAAAAAGCCGGGTTTTTTTCTTCTTCGAAATGGATTGCACTTTTTTTCTCCTTTTTAGCGCGAAGGTAGCCGTTGCCAAACGGTTAAACGAGAAAATGCAAGCGACGCATGTGAGTGGGAGCCGTACGGTAACGTTTGAAATCTGGCTGGAATAATAGTCATCCTAACATTTTTGCTTTCCTCTGCTAAGTCCTTGTTAGTAACCGAGGGTTATCAATGACTCGAGTACATTGACAATGCCAGCACACCGATGAGCTGTACTCACAACAAATGAACCGGACAATAATTGATTCTGCTTCTCTTTTTTGATTAAAGTTAGCCTCATTATATTGCATTTTTTGATAATAAATGTAATTTTCGTAAAATAAATAATTTTCATTATAAAAATTAGTGTAGAACTGATTTGTGTAAATAAATTGCAAGATTTGTCTGTTACTCAGTGCCTGTGTTTCAAATGTCTTCATAATATTTTTCAAACTTCTGAATTACGTTAATCACAATTACGCAATTTAATTATGAAACATATCATTATTCTTTCATAAAAAACAACGAACACGAATATAATCGTACAAGAAGCTCATTTACGACATCAGCAGTCTTCATCGGGTCTGGGTCCATTAACCCTTGTTTCATAGCTCTTTTTCATCCACAACCATAACTCAGCCTTATTGTACGCTTTCTTCCTTCCATTAAGTCGGCCATCAGTCCGAAATATTCGTCACAATAAGAACAACTCATCTTGCTGACAGGAAATACATTTACAGGAATACATTTACGGACTTTTCCGATTGCTATTGTTAATGACTCATAATTGTCTTCTTTTCTATTGAGAATGATGTAAACACGTCAAAAAACGGATTTCTATAGCTGCCAAGAATATTCCATTAATCTTTTCAATACAAACTATTGTTTCTTGATAAGAATTTACCGCCTTTGAATTACAAAGTGGAGTAACATTACAATGTAGGAGGAGAAAGGCCGCGTTTTGAGGAAAGCTGATAAATTTCTCTTTCTTATTTATCAATCTAAGTTCAGCTGTAGTATTGCTTAAGCCAACCTCGCATCAATCATTGCAATTAGCTGCAATACATCATGTCCATTACCAGTTTAATACAAATTTGGAGTGATGATAGGGCATCTACAGAATAAAAACGCTGCAAATTCATTCACAGGGGTTGGTTATTCCTCGGACCAGGTGCATGGAGACTCATTTCTTCAACATGGGGAAAATGTGGGTGTGGCGGGTCCCGGACCTATCCCAGTTGATTCAGGGTCCAATATTTAGTGGAAAATGATACCCCACATGCCTAGGTACCGGAAATCTCAAAAACACAGATTCGAAATGGGTAGATAGGTACCCATTTTGTCCCATTGCCTCATCCAGTGGGCACCAATCGTTTAGGTACCATTTTCATTGGATTCAGCGTCCAAAATTTAGTGGAAAATGATACCCCACACTCCTAGACTGCAAAACTCTCGAAAATCCTTTTTTCAGAGAACACATTTTGACCCCTACCCCACCCAAATTTGGTCCGATCTGGTTGAAAAGTTTCGAGGACCAACTACAGCTGGGAATGGACCCCTGACCAAAATTTCAGATTTTTAGAAATTTTTCTACCACCTAATTCGGCGTGGACGGCGGACGGACATTTGCTAATTTCGATCTAGACACTTTGAAACGACCAGAAACATATATTGGGCCGAATCGGAGAGATTGACATTTTGCATGAAAACATAGGTTGATTATTCAAGGAATAACCAACCAGAATGAGTTGTGCGTGTGTTTTGGTGTTTTGCATGGTGCTGACCTCCGGATTACGTGCGCTGACGACCATAGGCTCTGGGGTGATAGTATTCTGTGTTTATTGGCTGGTGTTGTGATTCAATGCTGGTTTTTTTAGAGATGCAGGATATGGCGTGGCGTAGCAAGATTTACAGGCTTAAAAATACTACCCTTGTTTTCCCAGCAGAACGCAGAAGGAGCTGCCTTATCAGTCTCATCGTGCCCAGGATGTTTTTTCAGTGTTTTGTGCATAATTTCGTCCAATAGCGTACCTCTTCTGGCCATGTTGATCCATGTTTGCCCCCTTAAGTGGCTCAGGAGAGCTCACAACGTCCAGCAATGCTCAATTTCTCACCCCTCTTCAGACAACTGAACCTGAAGTAGACATTTGGTTGGCAGCCTCAAGCCTCCTGCCAGCACCCCCTGGCCACAGTCACTGGACTCAATTCCAATGAAGAGCTCATGGAAGTCCCATACAGAAAACTCGTCGTTCGCACTATCAGCTATCACGAGGATTGTATTTAGCTCCGTGATTCGTGGTTCATAATCGATTGTATCAAGTTCGTTGCTGCCCTCACCGCAATAATAATTGCAATTGCATCGCCCTCTCATACCTACAGCGTTATCCGAATAGCCATTTCACGACTAAACATTTACATAAACGGGATTACGTCCCGACCATCATCGAAACTCACTCAAGAGCACACAGCGGGAAAACTGTCGGAGGCAATTACCGTTACAATGGGGCTCGATTAAGACGTAAAGAGAGTAAGAGTAAACTGAGAACAGTCAAGCGAGTAAACGGGAAAACCACCGAAGCGTGTTGGACCAACAGTGAGTTGCCTTCCTTCAATCTCACTGTGTCAACTCACTCAACTACCATGAAGACGGCGAATCAAGTTTGGGAACAATCCAGACCGCGTTATCTGAAGATCCGAGAGGCGGGTTTCACTTTAGGCTCTTACCTCCAACTTATTTTGTTGGTTTAAACTAAAACGAGTCGTCTCCTTGTTTAATTGTATCCCTTTTCCTCGGAGTGGGAACCCGGTCGAAATTCGGAATCAATACGTATTGGTTTTATTGGCGTGGAGAAGAAACATGCACTCATTTCTCATTGCTCACTGCAATTTCTATCTGGAGCTCCTCATTCTTCAATGAATGTATTTTTCAACGAGTTTGGCAACGTCCACAAAGTCCATCGGAAGGAGACACGGTTCTGTTGGATTCTAAATTGATGTGTGATTATTTCGTGGAAAAACCATTTCATAAGATAAAACCGTTATCGTAACATGTTGACGCGCGATAGAAGTACTAAACTTAGATAGTTTTTGTTGGCATGGCATTGCCATTGGGCAGCCGTTTTTCTGGCCTTTAGAACAACCTGATTCAAATTTTCAGAAGAATAAACAAAATAGTTCCTCAAACTAGCACTACAAGGCTCACTCCTTGGACGTTTTGGAAAACTATAACATATTCCATGTAGGTTTTAAACACTGGTTGGCTACAAAATGTTCACGATCTCTTCAAATGTGCTCTTTGGTCATCCTAAACGTTTATTTGACCATCATATTAGGTATAACTAATGGTAGAAACGTACCAGCCGGTAAGTCGAACCCGACCACCTCCAAATGGGCAACTGGACTGACTGGCGTCCTTTCAAGTGAATAACCAAGTCGTAACTAAGGACGAAATCCACCTGGCTAACAACCAACAAGGCAACAAATTACTCAGCAGACAACCACCTGAACCACCATACAACAGCGAAACCAACCGATTGATTTCGATAACACCAAGAGACTTAACTACTGGCATCGGTTCAGCTTGCCAGCAGCCTGACAGATCAGCTTACCAAATCGGGCCAAAAACCAATAGGCAGAAGAATGACCAGGCAGCCAACCAACAGAGCATGCAAACAACAGGGCAAATGGCTGATTGGCTACCAAGCAAATATGGGTAGGTGACAAAGCGATGAACGCCGGCGCCCGCTGTGCTGATAAATGTTGTCTTAGACATCCCCATCCTGGAAAACGTTGCGAGCGATGCAAGGGGTTTTATATAATGGTGGTTAAGGTCTTTTCAAAAAGGTCGCTGTTTCATCTCCATTCACATCCATTAATCCGACGTTTCACCAAGTCCAGGCCAGCCATCATCACATAGCACATATTGGCTACGACTCTCCAAATCCTTTTCAGTTTGTGTAGATCTTTTTTCATTGGAGACCATCCAGGCCGTTGCCAAAGCACCGCAGCGTTGCAGATTCTTCAGCCGTAGGCAGGATTTCAGTAGTGTTGGGTTGACCCTCCAATTCTTCATATATGGTGGTCAAGGTTTTTTTCTAAAAGGTCACAGTTTCATCTTCATTCGCATTCTTAAATCTGGCATCATCAGGGCACATATTGGCAACCAGTCTCCAAATCCTTTTTAGTTCGTGTAGATCCTTCCTTCTTTGGAGACCATCCAGGCCGTTGCCAAAGCATCGCAGCGTTGCAGATTCTTCAGCCAGTTTCACCAGGTCCAGGCCTGGCATCATCAGGGCACATATTGGCAACCAGTCTCCAAATCCTTTTCAGTTCGTGTAGATCCTTCTTTCTTTGGAGACCATCTAGGCCGTTGCCAAAGCATCGCAGCGTTGCAGATTCTTCAGCCGTGGGCAAGATTTTAGCAATGTTGGCTTGACCTTCCATTTTTTAATATACGGTGGTTAGGGTTTTTTCAAAAAGGTCTCAGTTTCATCTCCATTCACATCCTTCAATCCGGCGTTTCACCAGGTCCAGGCCTGGCATCATCAGGGCACATATTGGCAACCATGGCTGAAGAATCTGCAACGCTGCGATGCTTTGGCAACGGCCTAGATGGTCTCCAAAGAATTAAGGATCTACATGAACTGAAAAGGATTCGGAGATTGGTTGCCAATATGTGTGATGATGCCAAGCCTGGACCTGTCAAAGTGTCGGATTAAAGGATGTGAATGGAGATGAAACAGAGAACTTTTCCGATTTTTTACGGCAAAAATCCTGCCAGAACCGAGATTTCTAATTTGATTCACGTTTATAGAATAGAATAGAAGTATTCTTGGCTACTCTTATCGACAATTATTGTTGTATTTTTTAATCACAAATCAAAAAATTCACGGTGGATACACTTTTTTCTCGGTCAAATCCGTTTTGACCGTTACTAACAGGAATTTGTACACGTATTGATGTGCTCCCGTTCTTCCATCAGCGCCATGTCCCTCGTAGCATCCCCGTTTCGCTCCCTCTATTACTCCCCTGCGATGTGAAATTACCCGAAACGAAAACCGTGGAGAATATCCGCCAAAGAAAGAAAGATGTCAAGTCAAATTGGGTTGTGAGCTTAATTTGACCGCATGTCATGTCCGCCGAGGGGCTATCACCTGTCACGACTTTCACGTTCGCAGCTCTTGTCAGGACTGACAAATTGGATCATTTCAAAAAAGTGAGAAATGCTGGAGAGGAAATATTACATTTTCATTATTGATAATGAAATATTCATGCTAAAAAAATGGTTTAGTGTCGTTTGGTGACAAAATTACAATGGCCGCCTAACATCGAAGTTGGATATTTTGTCAATTCATGGTTTACACTCTAACGATTCAATTTCGCCTCGTCGATGGATCTTTCTTATTTGTTTCACTGCGTTCTATTTCTACCAACACATCTTTCTCTGTATAATCATCAAGAGGCTACTTTCGCGCAGCATTCACTTGTTCTTTTAACTTATTGTAACGATAAATTTCCACTATCAATTATAGGTATTAGGGCATCTTGACCAGCGGTTCTGGTCCTTGGACAATGCCAACGGATCATCCGTATGAGCCCCTCATTTCAATCCGGAGTAAATCGTGCGACGCGCTTTGTTCTCCACAATCACGTTGGAATCACTGATAACATTCAATTTTCTTCTCAAAAGCTTGACGAAATCAGTAAAACTCTCATACTATATCAACAGTGTGACCGGTTGTTTGACACTGAAGTTCGCTGTCTTTTATTTGCTGATGACATGAAGATCTTCAGTTGGGTGCGGTCTACAACAGACTCTGAGGCCACTCAAGCGGCCATCCATCGTCTTGAGGTTCAACCCGTCCTATAGTTCTGTGGTCGCATTTTCTTGGGCATTTCAAACATTGGGCAGCAACTTCTTGCTACATGTGTGCAGTAGCTGTTGACCTCATTCGTTCAAATGGTCGCCTGACCATCTCAAGGCATATCGAGTGACTGGGGTACCATGCGCATGCTTGGTTGGACGTTTACGCCAACATTTTCCTCTACAAAGCTCATCAGCCAGTGCTGGAGAACGCTTCCCCAGTCTGATTTCCGCATTGTGCACTCAAGTTGATGTTCCCCAGCAACATGTCGATTTCAGGGTCTTACACGAGTTCTCTTGTCTCTTGACACTTGGTAAATCTCGCGCCATGGCAGAACGCTGCTTCACAATATCCTGAACAGCAGCATGCCTCTCTTGGCCGAAATCTTCCTCCTGCCTCCTCCTTTGTCGCTATTGTTCTACATTCCTTTTCCTCAAAAAAATTTCAACTGAGTTGCCCCCTCCCAAGCATTCTCCATCCCGCCAAATTATTTCTTACTTATTTTCCCAATTTGATTGTTTCACCATTCCCTGTGATCTTTCAAGTTTGTTATCGCTTCGTCTACGTTGAGTTGTTGACATAAATCTCGCTTCTATTCTTGTAGATTTTGCCCTTACCAGGGCTTGCCTGAAAAGATTTTAATAAATAAATAAGCCTCTTCTATGCTTTGAAAGCGGAGTAATGGTCATGGTCACTGTCCCTACCTCCTTTATCGTGGTGTGCAACTAAGAACAGACTTCGGAGATCAGCATAACCAACGTTTTAAGCTTTGTTTTTTGTGTACTTGGACTACATGGACCGCATGGGTATTCGCCCTCTGTTGGGCGTAGATGGAAAGAAAAGCAATCAAGAAGACCTCATTCTTCAGTCTGGTCTGCGTTTTGGCTCGAATATGGTGAACTCCCTTATTTCAGATTAAAATGTAGAAACTCGCAATGTGATCTTCAGTTCTTTCTGGATTGTATTGATAAATAGGCCGTACCCCCTGCAACCAACTCAATACTCACATCCTACTACACTATCCCTAACGCCTGGTAAATTTCCGACACGGATTTCATTCAGAGATCATTACTCCACCAATCTACTTTTCAGAACCATATTAAAAACTTGGTGAGTTCTACAATTTCTGTTGTTAACGTTTTTCCAATTCTTTCATTCAATTTCTGTATTTGAAACGAATTTAGCGATGTAATCGATCGATTCAGAAGCATTTTGCCAATTTCGTTTTGACAGGCGAACACACTTCTTCTTCCAGAAGGTCCAGTTTACGTCACGATTCTCCCGTTCAAAAAAGGCAGATAAAAATTAAACGTCCGAGAAAACTGTAATTTAATAATTATATCCAATACAACGTACCTGGAAACATATTTCAATTGTACAAATATTTCCAACATGCGCCACAAAAATGACGCTTCTTCAAAACAAAGGTACGGATTGGTCGTAATATTGTCTCTAGTTATTCTCCCATTTCCCCGTTGTTCGTATATAGTTCTTACATAATTTAGGATATTCTTTTTTTTTTTTTTTGGTTTTGATTTCAAAACTTTATTGCGAAACATTTCATTCTACGTCAGAATTCAAATGTATTAGCGCCTAAACTACTATCTACATTGCACGTTTAATGAATACGAAATAGAACACCGTTTCAGGTTGAATAGGTTTCGAGTGGTATTTTGAAATCAGATACAATCGTTCATCACACTATAATCATCAAATCTTATTTTCACGTTGTCTAGTCTTAATATTAGTGAATAGGCATTAATGTAAATCTTCTGACCTCGAAGGGTGAAACGTTTATAAAAGAGTATGAACCTGAAATGAAAATGAATGACGATTTTTATTCAAAAAATAAAAACGTAGTTGGGTTTGACTAGATAGTATATTTCATTTTCATGCGTCCAATTATATTAATTATTACTATTGCTTGTATGGTGCCCTAATGTTCTAAATCTAAGGTAGTATGTAACATTGTTATTAAAACATATCACTCACGAATCTAAACGTTTTCTACAGGTATTTACAATAAATGTGATCACAGATCATTTCAAAATAGCTTACTAATAATTTCTAAACGCAATAATTTATATTTTAATTGTATTTTTTGCTCGAGTGATTATTATTATTGTTATACGCATTATTTCAAATGAGAGCTTACGATTAATGAGTACATATCGAGTGTTTATGGACAGAGCAGCGAATGGTTTCTTAAAGTAGTAGGTATGTAGTTATACGAGTATGTATTTGGCAACGGACATATAGGTTTTGAAGAAAATTACCTAAATTTGTGTTAGGTAGATAATAATTAAATGTGAGCTAAAATTAAAAGTAACAGAATTGGAATAGGATGGGTAATCTTGATTTGAATCTACTGTTCAGGGCTGACCATTGAATATATATTATTTATCGCATTTTCATAGGTGTGTGGTTTTAGCGTCTGGTTAGTAATCCATTTATTTATCCACGCTATTATTATCTCGTGTTCCATCGTGTTCGTGTTGTGGTAAAAGGGCGACGCTTAGTCGGAGGTGGAAGAGGGCGGCGGGGGCGGTAGCGGGAGGTGGGCGGGCGGCGAAGGAGTGGCTTTGAGAGCGGCGTGGAGCGAAGACAACGACGGGAGAAGGGGGAGCGAGTGGTGGAATGTGGCCAGCGAGTGGAGAAGCGCCGCCGAGTGTTCTTGCGCTTTGCGGCGGAGCTCCGCCGCCGACGAGACGCCGGCCGTTGACGGGCTGCTTGTGCTTGTGCTTGTGCTCGTCGCCGTGCCGGCGGTGCTGGTGTGGGCCGTTCGACTGTCGTCCGGGCAGCAGGAACAGTGTCCTGCAACACAGTTCAGACAAGAAATGAAGGCAAATTTGACAGAAAAATTGGTTGAATATTGATTGAAGGCATTATTTGGGTATAATATATAATATATTATATATTAGGTTTTTATTAAATGAGAAGTTTTTACGAAGACACAGCCACACTAACTGACGAATAAAAATCGAATCAGCGACCAAAAATAAGTGGGAAACAAAACCCTACACGCCTAAATCGTCAAAAATATCGAACATGAGGAAACTGAAGAGAAAAAGTACCTGTGTGGCGTGTCCCGGAACCATTCCGATCGATTCAGGGTCCAAAATTTAGTGTAAAATGATACCCCATACGCCTAGGTGCCAGAAATCTCGAAAACACAAATTCGAAATGGGTAGATAGATACACATTTTGACCCATATCCTCTTCCAGTTGGCGCGAATCGTTACGGGATTCGTCTCATCAAATTCAGCGTCCAATAATTAGCCAAAATGATACCCCACTCGCCTAGATCGTCAAAAATCTCGAAAATCCATTTATCGAAATACACATTTTGATCCCTACCCCACCCAAATTTGGTCCGATCCGGCTGAAAAGTTTCGAGGGCCAACTAAAGCCAGGAACGGGTCCCTCACCAAAAATTTTCAGATTTTTAGAAAATCTTTTACTGCCGAAATCGGCGTGGACGGCGTACGACGGACGGTCATTTGCTTATTTCGATCTAGACACCTTGAAACGCCCAGAAAAAAGTTTTGAGCCCAATTGAAGGGATTAACTTTTTGCATAAAAGCATAAAAACCTAAAGAAGACAAATTTTTTTTAAAACATTTTTTTTTTTTTTTTTTTTTTTTATAAAATGTCACTTTTGGTACAGCAATTTATTTAGAAGCATGTTAAATTCATCCTAGAAAGGCAGCTTCATGTAGTTCATTTATTTCGTTCAGTCATTTATTTTGCTGAAACCACAATTATTCATGGAGAGTGGTATGAGCAGGTATGATGTGTGTTCAAACGAATGTGTGATTGTAATGTGATGATTACGAGGAACCATTTGTGGTTAATGGCAATGTTTGTCTTGTTCTTTGTTATAAATGTGATATTGTTCTGATCAACTTCAAGCAAACCCATTTGGCCCTTCCACGGACGGAAAGGAGAATAAATTATTCAGTATACACGAAAAGACGAACGCGATTAGACGACGAAATTCAGTAAGAAGCGTCACAAGCGATGAACGAGAACAAGTGACATCGGAGGATTAGAACATTACTTTTCTTGACGTTAGTTTGCCGAGAGGATGTTGATGAGTAAATCCTTCGTCGCTCTCTGAAGAACACCTGATGCCACTAACCCAATATCTCGACCCGACTAATGTAATAGGAAAACCCCTTACTTTCTCCGCCAAGCGACAACCTTCCGTTATTAATAATAATTACACCCCCACTCCCAACCTAGCAAGAAGAAGCTTTGCCGCGCAGTTTGCGAGCGAGTCGGCCCAATTCAGTTCCACCCAATTTGCTTAACACACACTCTCTTTAATATATTTTGATTACGACGTAAATAACCTTAGAGGGAGTGGGAGGATGTCGTCGGAGCCATAAATACGAATTAAGGAGGACGCTGAGGAAGAGTGGCCATGTATCTTGATGAAAACAGGTGCTTCGGCGACGTTGATTCAATGTTCTTTCTCGTGATCAAGTTAGAAGGACCGTGTTCCTCTTTTATGTTACTTACTTTCGACTCGATTCTTTTCGGTTTGAACGCCGAAGGCTCGTCTTTTTGTCCTGAGCCGACCCTGAATCCCTTGGGCGCAAGCCGAGTGGATTAAAAAGCTATCTTGTTTCTAGGAGGGTCGGAAGAACTGTGTTGATGGGCTGGATCCCAATTGTTCCTACAGAAAAGATCTTTCCTCTCTTTTCACAACAAGAAGTGCAATCGGTCTGGGATCGGTGATTATTGCTGGGGGCCGTCACTCTTCAGCCCATTAATCCTTGGTCCTTTGAAGGGCTCTCGCGTCAACCAGTATTTGGGGAATGTTCATGAAATCCTAGCTTTGAGTAATGTAGCGAGGCCGATGACCTCCAAATCTTGAAAACCTAATTTCAAAACACACATTTACACCCACAGAAGCTCATTTCGATCGATTCAGCGTCCACAATGTAGAGGAAACTTAAATCCATTCACCCGGCCTCCGTTTTGGGTGATAGGGTTAGAAACTAAAACCAAAAGTAAATCGCTGACCGAAATTTGAGAATTTCGAGAATAACTATTCCTACTGCCCAAAACAACGTGGATGGTATTCGGTGCTCGGAAAATTTGGTTTTCTACACTTTTGAGAGACAAAACGTTAATGTTTTGACCCACTCTCTCCCAAGGTTGGCAGAAATTATCGATATGTGAACTGATTGAGCGCCCAAAATGCCGAAAAAGGCACTCTACACGTTTATGTATCTATAAAACGCTGTAAACTCATTCACACTAGTTGGTTATTCACTAAATGTTGGTTGCGGAATCAATTGAAATGAATCAGGACACACTCCATACTCCACACCACACCCCATATTCCCCATGGTGCTGGTCCAAGGAACAACCCACCCCTGTGAAGAACTTTGCAGCATTTTTGTGGATTCTCACAGCACAACAAATTTATTGTGAGAACAGTTTTCACAACCAATATACCCATTGGACATGATTCTTATGCTTGTTATACTCCTTACAAAATGAGTCTCACGTGCTTTATCCGTACAAAACGGACAAACTGACAAATTTCCTGTCAATGGCGTCATTTAATGAGGTTTGACTAGTCAGATTATCGGTTTGAGCTCTCAGAAGTAATTTGGCTCATCAATTGAATGGTCTTTGATAAGCCTCGTATCTGGAAAATTTCCTTCTAATCCATTTTGTTTCTGGGATCTACTCAGACTGAAGTAAGTTTCTGATATGGATTGCGATACATCCGTGATACATGACGTCCATCAAAAAGTGATGAACCGACTGAGGGATGAAGTTTTACGATCATGCAAAGTTGGTTGAGGCAATTCCGGGTAATTCAATTCCTTTTTGTTTCCCCCATCGGCGAAATGGGAGCTCGGAAGGAAAATTCGCTTTTCACGTGAGCAACTTTGTCTTGGTTGCCTCTCTCCTGTGGGTGTGATATATAGGAAGAACGGCCTAGCGCCCCGCCTCGCTGCCGCATAGTATATCCATTTGGGGATGAGACGTAGAACTAACTCTGTTAGGGAGTTGTAAGTTTGCACCTGAGCGTGTATGTGTATAATCTGCGAGGATGGTGATATGTGGTCGTGAGTAAGGTGCCTCACCCTTCTGGTAGCCTCGCTCCCATGGTAATCAAGTTAGTGCCTTCTCACTACAGAACGAGGGAGGGGTGTTCTGGAATGTCGGGGCGAGAGAAAGGTATAACTTGCTATGACAACACTCGTCTTTGAAACTTACAGCTCATCACGCTCGTTATCGTTATCCAAATACACCACAACTAATCTTAATTTCCTCAACTTGATAGTAACATTTTAGCCGCCAGTGATACAGACAACTCCTCCAAACTCCCATCGAATGCGAGTACGACCACAAAATGGGTACTTTCCAAATGGATTCTTGATTTTTGGTTGGTTATTCCTTGAATAATCAACCTATGTTTTCATGCAAAATGTCAACTTCTCCGGTTAGGCCCAAACTTTTTTTTCAAGGTGTCTAGATCAAAAAAGTCAAATGTCCGTCCGCCGTCCACGCCGACTTTGGTAGTAGAAAATTTTCTAAAAATCTGAAATTTTTGTCAGGGGTTCGTTTCCGGCTCTAGTTGGTCCTTAAAACTTTTCAACCCGATAGGACCAAATTTGGGCGGGATAGGGGTCAAAATGTTTTTTTTTTTTTAAAGGGGTTTTCGAGATTTTTTGCGATCTAGGCTATCATTTTCTAGGGGTATCATTTTCCACTAAATCATGGACGCTGAATCCAATGAAATGGGTCCCAGAACGATTGGCGTCCACCAGAAGAGGTTATGAGTAAAAACGTATCTATCTACTCATTTTGAATACGTGTTTTCGAGATTTCTGGTACCCGGGCGAGTGGGGTATCTTTTTCCACTAAATTTTGGACCCTGAATCGGTTGGAATGGAATTGGGACCCGCCACACCCACTGTTTCCCCCATTTTCGCCTTGTTGAAGAAATTAGTCTCCATGCACCTGATCCGATGAATAACCAACTCCTGTATAATAATTTGCAGATTTTTTTCCCTTTGGACTGTAGAATAGGAACCTTAGTACTAAAACTAGTAGTTTTCAGTTTCATGTTACTTTCACAAAGATGAATCTTAGGTAGCAACACTATTAAAAAATACCTGTGAAGTTTTTGGTGCTGTTACAAATTAAAAACTTTCAGTTGACAAAAAGCATACAAATTCCAATAATTGAAAGCCGCTTTCATTTAGCTGTCATAGAATAGACTCTCTTATATTCATCTAGTATATGAACGCACATGAACCTTTTTGGTTGATTAATCCTTGAATAATCAACCTATGTTTGGTAGATATCACTTCTGGCGTTGAGTTCTGGAGTCTTCATTAGCATTTTCCTAGTTCGTCCTGAGTTATCATAAGTGCAAAACAATGCTAGCAGAATAAGTTGTTTATGCGTGCGGCGGATCTTAGTTTCGACGTCAAATAAAGATCAAATCCATGGACCAAGAGTACGTCTTAACGTCATTTTGGGTTTTCTACGAATAACTTCAACGCGCGTGAAGAATAATAGCCGAATAATTGAAACCTTTAATCATGATTTGCGTTACGAATCCGTATGGGTTCATTTTTTTTCTGAGATCGTTCGAGAAAAGTTCATTCGTGATGAATAGCAATTTGATCGACTTATCAACTCACCTTTGAGAACGGGGAAGAGAGGAGGTCCAAATTGGGGTGGGAAAAACAGTGGAGGATTTCTCGCTGACAAGCCTCCTTCTCCCACGGGCCTGAATCCGACTCTGAAACAGAAAATTCAAAAAAATTAATTTCAATTTTTTTTTTTTTTTTTTTGCGTCATGTTTGTTGGTTTTTTTTTGAATAATCAATCTATGTTTTCATACAAAAAATTTCAAATGTCCGTCCGGCGTCCACGCCGATTTTGGTAGTAGAAAAATTTCTAAAAATCTGAAATTTGAGTCTGTTCCCGTCCCAAATCGGTCCTCGAAACTCGGTAGGGGTCAAAATGTGTATTTCGAAAAATGGATTTTTGAGATTTTTGGCGATCTAGGCGTGTGGGGTATCATTTTCCACTAAATATTGGACGCTGAATCCAATGAAATGGGTCCCAGAATGATTGGCGCCCTCCAGATGAGGTTATGGTGACCCGCCACACCCACTGTTTCCCCAATTTCCCCCCATGTTGAAGAAATGAGTCTCCTTGCGCCTGGTCCGAGGAATAACCAACCCGTGTGTATGAATTTTCAGCGTTTTTCTTGTTTATTGCATTTTGAGACAAGTAAAATCGGAGCAACCGTTGGCCAAACCATCAAGGTGCTTCGTACTGCCTCAAGAATCAAGAACCGAAGGCAGGTACTATTCTGGATTGCTAATGAATCAAGTGTCTTTGCTATTTCATAGCCGAAACTTAATTCAACGCTCGCACAAATTAGAGTGGCCCGTCGTCAATTGAACAGCGTCACGTTGGACAATTAGCCTCGGGCCAGCTCAATCATGCAATCACCGCGTGTCGGGCCCTCCTAACTAACTCGATATCATATTATGATTTATTTGAAGGATGTGTCCCATTCAGGTAGTTAGGTGATCCGGTAGGTCCCGCCGTTGGTATTCGACGCGCGCTAATCTTGTTCAAACCTGGGACGACCTGATTTTCGTTGTGAATCTGAGATTCGAGTGTAACCACGATGATAAAATAAATATATATGATGTATTTGTGAACGTTTAACGAGGGAAGTATTGAATCTGAATTGTTGCAGGTTGGCTCATGTATGCTTAAAGATAGGTTAAACTGCTTTTGGTTGGTTATTCCCTGAATAATCAACCTGTTTTCATGCGAAAGGTCAACCTCTCCGATTCGGCCGCAAAATTTTTTCTAGCCGTTTCAAAGGTGTCTAGCTCAAAATAGTCAAATTTTCGTCCGCCGTCCCATCAGGTCTTTTCATTCCTCCCGTTCCTATGCCTTGCGGCTTTACCGGGGCTTGCTCACTGCCTGATGGTTGCGCCTTCTCTCCTGCCGTGCGTTTCGCCATTGCTACTCAGCAGTGCCCAGGACGGACCTCGCGGAGGTAGCACGGTAGGGACCAGGAGGGGCTTCTTGGAGTGATTGGCGGGTGGGCCATCCTTTTGCAGCCATTACTTGATGGGCAAACTTTTTTGTGCCCTCTGCATTGTTCCTGGATTGAAACGCAGCCTGCCATGGGCTCTCGTCATCTGCGGCCAGACCCAGGACTGCCAGCCATCGCCTACACGCAGTTTCGTACTTTGGGCACTGGAGGTAGATATGGTCCGCCGTCTCAGGCTCGCCGCACTCACAGAGGGGGGAGGCCTTCAGTCTCATGCCATGGAGCTTGGCGTTGAAGTGGCGATGGCAAACTGTGAGACATAGTAATCCACGTCGACGTAGCGCTGTGACAGGCGCACTCGTACATTTGGCCAGATTTTGTAAGTGTGCCGCCCATTGGGGGATGCATCCCATCGCTCCTGCCACCTGTCTAGGCTCCATTCGGTGATTTCGGCCTCAGTTGTGCATCCGGCTATCATGCTCTCCTGGCCGTGGCTGATGTGCCACCTTGATGCCAGGGCCTGGAGCTTGAGGTCCAATGGCATCTGCCCTGTGAGGACGTGGAGGGCCTCGTGTGACACCGTCCTATATGCCTGGCTGACCATGAGGAGGGCGCTTCGCTGGGTCCTGAGCAATTTCTGCAGGTCCCTCGCTTTTGTGTACCTGGCCCAGGCTGGGCATGCATAAAGCGTGACTGTCTCAAATAGGGACTTGTACATGAGTCGCCGGCTCCAAAAACCAGTGCCCCAAGTGACCGATGAGAGAGCCCTTGTTCCGCCAAACTTTGCAGGTGCTTTGGCCGTGGCACACCGGATGAGCTCTGATGGGCCAAACCCCGCGCTAAGGACAACTCCAAGGTACGCCGTACGCCGTCCATCGTTCGCGCCGTTTTTAATAGTAGAAAATTTTCTAAAAATCTGAAATTTGGGTCAAGGACACGTTTCTCGCTATAGTTGGTCCTCGAAATTTTTCAACCCAATCGGACAAAATTTGGGCGGGGTAGGGGTCAAAATGTGTTTTTTGAAAAATTGTGTTTTTTTCGAGATTTTTGGCGATGTAGGTGAGTGGGGTATCATTTTCTACTAAATTTTGGACGCTGAATCCAATGAAATGGGCCCCGGAACGATTTGCGCCCTCTGGGTGAGGTTATGGGTCAAAATGGGTATTCATCTGCCCATTTTGAATAAGTGTTTTCGAGATTTCTGGTACCTAGGCGTGTGGAATATCATTTTCCACTAAATGTTGGACCCTGAATCGATTGGAATGGGTCCGGGACCCGCCACACTGTTTTCCCCATGTTGAAGAAATGAGTCTCCATGCGCCTGGTCCGAGGAATAATCAAACTGTGTGAAAGAATTTGCAGCGTTTTAATCTCTTTAGTACAGTATCATTGTGGAATTTGATCGTGGGAATACCCAGGCAGGACGAGTGACTTTTCCTCTGACGTCGTTCATATTCACCAGTTGACATCCCGAGAGGAACCTTCAAATACGAGGGGTTGTCACGAGGCCACGCGACCACTTTTTGATCGCCGACTGCGATCCGATATTCCAACGTAAACAAAACCAATTAACCAGAAGTTTGGACGAATGAAATTGGCCGTGTTGAGGGTGGCTGAACAATCGTAGTTTCCCCTCGCATTGTAGTCTTTAATGAGACGCGAGACGGGAAATAAACAAAGGGAGGGAATAGGTTTGTCACCTTGGGAGGGCCCGTGTCAGGGTGGTCTCATACTTACGGCCCTCTTTGCTGGAAGGGTGAGCTTCATCGTGCACCTTCAAAAGGAAGCAACGTCTTCTCTAGGGCCCTCCCGGAGTATAGTCGACAATGGGGCGAAATCTTGTTGTCTCGCCCTAATGAGGCTCTCCAGCTGCTTTCTCCCTTCGGAGTTTTTATTCTTCCCTTGTGTCGACTAACCCCGAGAATGAAATTCATTGGAGGACAAGCAGCTCCAACGAGGAGGCTCCTTTAATGAACTCAAGGGAAACAAAGTCATACGAGAGTTATCTCATAAGACGCGAAAGAGGTCGCAATCCTTGGGAGATTGCAGGTACTTCTCGGCTGGCTTATTAGAGATGAAACAGAAACCACCCGCCACAATGAGAACAACGGTAGATACAAATTTAGACCTTGAATGTCAACATTCAATATTTCCAGGGGCCATAAAGCGTCACCATTGAGTCAATTTACCATTACTAGAACCCGAATTCTCATGTTTCTAAAATCATTAGGTCATAAAACATGGAAGAATGATCTTTTGAGTTGGAATTTACGCTGTTCTAAGAACATGCGCAAAAATTTTGGTTTTGGGGCTTTACTATTCATATCGGTGGTGAAACCCAATTTTTATCGAAATTTGGATTAACTTGAGACAAGTTCAGCTCATCAAAATTTCACTCATTTAATGTTAGCTCTTGAGTTTCATTATGTAACAGTTCCCAAAGGCTGTTAGTAGAGTATGTAGGGTATCTTATTATTATAAGATTGGAGCACATCAAAGTTGTCAAAATCAAATGATTTTGTAAACGAATATTTTCGAGTGAAAATTTCGCCATAGTAAATTTGAATCCTCACAGGCAGTGATGGAAAAAATGTTGAAACCGTAGGTAGGTTATTTTAAGGACCTGAAATCACTCCAAGAATGTTCTTTTCAATTTTATTTCACGGTGAAAAGGGCTGCTTGAAAAACCTCATCATCCTAAGCATTATGGATAAGTACGCATAGCATCCGTCCATTACGCGAGGAACGAAATCGTGAAAAAGACGGCAGAAAGCTGAAAAATTGAATGGCGTCTCCAAATCCCCGAATGCCTCTTGTGCGAGTCAAGAAAATGCATTAAAATATTAAGGCAATCTCCCCCGCTATTCCATTTCTCTCTGTTCAAAGCTTAGCTTCCCTAAAAAGAAAACAAGGCATTTGAATGGATAAAGAAAACCAGGCAACTCTAATGTACTAGCGGTTGCTTTCCTGATGGTATTACTTAAAGGGGAACGGAACTCACTAGAATCTGCAGGGGAGTTGGAGAATGAAATCTTTTAAAATGGGTTTTCAAGCCGGGATCCTGCGCATGAATATTGGAAAAGAAATGGTGAAGCAGCGCGGATGAGGCTGGGTTAAGAGCTTGGTCGCCTACCAGCAAATCCTCGTGGCTTTTTTCTCAGTCCGAAAGCCCCCTATTTCCCCATTTTTATTCTTTTTTCTCCGTTCATCCCATTTTTTGTAATTCGGCCGAAATTGTATCTAGTCCATTCCCTGTAACCCCATTTCGAAATGTTGTGGGAGTTCTAATGGACTCATCGGCTCAGAACCGAGCCATGCGAGGAACAACGTCCAAAATAGTTTTTTAGAAACCGTACGAATTTATTCAAACAATACCTTTACCCTCAGAACGGCAGATCGATGAATATCCGTCCACACGGACATTCTTTAACTGAACTCTACTTCACGATGCTGTTCGCCTATTTGATTTATTTTTGGCAGATGCGTGAAATTTCTTCAATTCTCAAATCTCAGCAAGTATCTATGAAGTAGTAAACTCTAAAGATTGATATGATAGGTACCGTTATAAGATGAAAAACGCTGCAAATTCTTTCTTCAACGTGGGGAAAATGGGTGAAACAGTGAGTGGCGGGTCCCAGATCCATTCTAATCGATTCAGAGCCCAAAATTTAGTGGAAAATGATACCCCACGCGCCTAGATTGCCAAAATCTCAAGGAAAAAAAAACGCTGCAAATTCTTACACAGGGGTTGGTTATTCCTCGGACCAGGCGCATGGAAACTGATTTAAAAACATGGGGGAAATGGGGAAAACGGTGGGTGCGGCGGGTCTCAGACCCATTCCAATCGATTCAGTGTCCATGATTAGTGGAAAATGATACCCCACACGCCCAGGTACCAGAAATCTCATAAACACATATTCAAAATGAGTAATATATACCCTATTTGACCCATAACTTCTTCCAGTTGGTGCCAATCGTCCTGAGACCCACTTCATTGGATTCAGCTTCCAAGATTTAGTGGAAAATGATACCCCACACGCCTAGGTTCCAGAAATCTCAAAAACACATATTCAAAATGGGTAATATATACTCAATTTGACCCATAACTTTTTCCAGTGGGTGCCGATCGTTTTGGGACCCATTTCATTGGATTCAGCGTCCAAAATTTAGTGGAAAATGATACCCCACTCGCCTAAATCGCCCAAAATCTCGAAAATCCATTTTTCAAAAAACACATTTTGACCCCTAACCCGCCCAAATTTGGTCCGATTGGGCTGAAAAGCTTGGAGGACCGTCCTAGGCCGGGAACAGACCCCTGACCCAAATTTCAGATTTTTAGAAAATTTTCTACTACCAAAAACGGCGTGGACGGCGGACGGCGTACGGCGTACGGCGGACGGACATTGACCTTTTTTGATCAGGACATCATGAAACGTCCAGAAAAAAATTTTGAGCCGAATCGGAGAGGTTGACCATTTGCATGAAAACATAGGTTGATTATTCAAGGATTAACCAACCAGAATTGACCTTTCGAAGGGGAGAAGACAGTATGAAGGGCTACTTCGCCGAGCGTCAATTTTGATTGTTCATACGGCATGTTTTAGGGTCCGTTACACAAAAGCAGACGAGGATATATGAGAATCTCAAGAATGAAAGCGTAGAAGA
Organism: Cyrtorhinus lividipennis; assembly: GCA_019603395.1. Lineage (NCBI taxonomy): Eukaryota > Metazoa > Arthropoda > Insecta > Hemiptera > Miridae > Cyrtorhinus > Cyrtorhinus lividipennis. The sequence continues at coordinate 15,455,249 of CM034003.1, read as the reverse complement.
TGAGAGGAAACAACCAAAGTCAAAAGGACGGTAACGAGTTTCCTAGGTTTGCTATTTTACATTAGAATTTTAGATTAATTTGGTATATAACCAACCTTGAGCTTTCTTTATTTAAACATAGCAACATTTTTGGAGATAAAATGTAAATATTATGAAAATCCGAAGAGCCAATGATTAACACGAACAAATTATTGACTTCCAGTAGAGTAGGGCTCAGAAAGAAATTGATGAGTCCACAAAAAATAATTTGTCGTATTACGACAAAAAATAATCCTGTCGGGAAAAGCATCGCCGTCTTCATGCTCACCCACAGCTCCAAAAAATGTAAATGAGAAGGAAGATAGTACCCCTAGGAAATTAGTTTCATTCGCATATATACTACCCTATAGTAGCGAAAAATTATCCATCTTTTTGAACGGTGGAAATACAGTAATAAAATGAAGGGAAAAACAAAGAAGTGCAACTGTAAAGGATGTTTGCCTTGTTCATAACGTGCAGAGAATTATAATTAAAGTACCTACTTGACCAACTGGTCCTTTTCAGCCCAATCGGACCAAATTGTGGGAGGGGGGTCACAATGTGCATTTCGAAAGATGGATTTTTGAGATTTTTGGCGATTTAGGCGTGTGGGGTATCATTTTCCACTAAATTTTGGACGCTGAATCCAATGAAATGCGTCCCGGAACGATTGGCACCCACCAGAAGAGGTTATGGGTCAAAATGATTGATTGAATTTTTTTATTTAGCGACCAGGGGCGGGTTAACGCCTAGTAACCCTGTCTTCCACCCTCCCTGGAATTGGTGTCTATCTACCCTTTCGAATGTGTGTTATCGATATTTCTGGTACTTAGGCGTGTTGGGTGTCATTTTCTTCTAGATTTTGGACGCTGAATCGATTCAAATTAATCTCCATGCTGCTGATCCGAGGAATAACCCAACCCCTGTGAAAGAGTTTGCTGCGTTCTTTACTAGCCTTCTTTTCCTTCTCTAACCCTTAGGTTGGCCGTGCGCATGCCTTCTTCATTTAACCTGCCCCAATAGGGTAGTTTTTATCATTAATGACCGAGTTTCGAATCTTTCCAAATTCTATTTTTGTTATGTACTGAATGTGATAATTATGAATAAAAAAGCTGTGATGATGAACGTGATATTGCTGGATATCTGCAGTCGAGGTGACATGCTGCGATGTTAGGATAAGCCCTCATATAAATAGTTTTTTTTAATGTCATGGATATTTTTTAGAATTTTGTAAATTATTAGTCCCAGTAACGATTGAAGTAAATTTTAAACCATAAAAACACTACTTAATAATATTAGTACCTAACCGTTGCTGCCAACACCAAAGGCGTTGCATTGAGTATTGAGTATGGGAGACTGTAAGAGCATCATGTCCCTGAGTATGCTGGAATTGGACAACGAATAAATAAAGAAGTGAAACAGCGATTGATTTGAATAAAGCCAATCTTGTTATAAGTAAAAATTGTTCATGAGTCCTGAATTTGTATGAACTGGGATCATTTCTGATCTAATCTGTAGAACAGTACTTGCTCAATACTCAATCATACCTGAATATGGCCTGTATAATTATTTTATAGTTTAAGCAGGTCTGAACTAAATTTGAGATAATTGTGGGGGTTTTGGTCGTACGTTTGGATCAATAATAATCGCATTTCTTCTTCAATATCTCAACGTGGAAATGAGTTGTACGCTATTTACTGTTATAAATTATTATTGAATGACGTCATGATATGCCAATCTGAAACTCAAAGGTAATGCTGTGGTAAGTGAGGGGACTTGGCCTTTAGAGGGAAGAATAAAACTTTGTTCAGCTCACAATGTATCTTGTAAAACTCACCGCCTGGAATCCCTTGAAAAGCTTTCCCCAAACAAATGGGATTGCCTTAATTTAGAGAGAAAAGACATTTAATTTGTGGAGATCTCTCTCGAGGCAAACCGGATGATGGGACGTGGGGTGGGCAGAAGAAAGCGAGAAGGAACGGTGGGCGGTTACATTAGGAAGTGGAAGGGAGGCTCTCGTTGTTCCCTCGAAGAACAAAGTCTTTTACCTACAAAGTCGGCCATTAGTGCGCCTTTTATTTGCCGCCATTACTGCCTTAGGGCCATTAGCCGGTGGATGTGTGTTCAATGGCCTGTAGTGCTTCCTGTTTCCCGTCCGAGAAGACGTTACCCTCGTCGGACCGGGGGTGGAAACCTCGGGAACACTGAAGACGAGAATAGTGGGGCGGGTCCTCGAGAAAAAGGTTTGATGGGGCCGGATGCCTTGATTTCATAGCCTCTTTTCTCTCTCCCGAACTGTTTTCTCTCGAGTGAACGGCCCAAAAGGGGGCGGGCCCGTTATCACTTCTCGGCCAAGTTTATTGCCGCTTTGTTCCGGCCTTTGTGAAGCGCTGTCCGTTATACCTTCGTCCTAAGAGAGGAGTTAGTGCGATGAGAGCAACTTGATAACGACGATAACAACGCGTCGAAAGAGCCGAGCCGAGCGATTTTGAGTCCATGACTCACAATAGAGGTTGATATACGCTCAAATTCACCTTAACACCCCCAATAATCCCCTATACCTACGGTTTTCTATGGAGAAGACCGTCCAATACAAGCCAAGTAAATTGGTAGGTACTCCATAACACGGTAAAGATACCTCTCAATGGCATAAAAATCAAGCTTGGCTCTTTTTCAACAATAAATTCATAAAGCAGGAATAAGGGAAAACCAGCAAAAGTTCAGGATACAAATCGATTCTGCGTCCAAAATTTAGTAGACAATTATACCCCACCGTACTCCCAGGTACTCATTTTCACCCCTACCATCCCCACTTTTGGGCCAATCGGGCTGAATCTGCCGATCAAAAGAGCCAAAAAGAGACCCTCATGGAAATTTCAAACTTTTTGAAAAAATTCCAAAAACGGCTTGGTCGGCGGACGGTTTGTGTTGGTTATTCCTTGAATAAACAACCTATGTTTTGATGCAAAAAAATAATTTCTCCGTTTTGCCCAAACAATTTTTCTGGGCATTTCAAAGTGTCTAGATCAAAATAAGCAAATGTCCTTCCGCCGTCCACGCCGACATAGGTAGTAGAAAATTTTCTAAAAATCTGAAATTTTTGTCAGGGGTTCGCTTTTGGCTCTAGTTGGTCCTTGAAACTTTTCAACCCGATAGGACCAAATTTGGGCGGGATAGGAGTCAAAACGTGTTTTTTGAAAAATGGCTTTTCGAGATTTTTGGCGATCTAGGCGAAAGGGGTATCATTTTCCACTAAATTGTGGAAATTCGAGTCAGGGACACACTTCCAGCTCTAGTGTGTCTTTGAAACTTTAAGAAAATCTAAGCATATATTTTGTGTATTTTACTGAATATGAATATTCTCTCCCTCTAAACTCTTACTTTAGGCTACATTAACCAGAACAAAGGTAAATAAGTAAAGTTTTTTTCAAAGAAATTTGGAAAACGGGAATAAAAGAGATGGTAAAAGAGTAAGCTGACCATTGGATTAAAATTTACAGAAAATAGTGCTGCATCTAGGACCAACCATGAAATAATTCCACAAAGCCTTGAAAAGAAAGTGTTAGTATGATTGTTAAGACGCTAATAACCGTGAAAATCGTGCGAGAATTTATTTTAAGACCACAAAATGTGTTTTTTGAGATTTTTGGCGATTTAGGCGTGTGGGGTATCATTTTCCACTATATTTTGGGCGCTGAATCCAATGATGTGAGTCCCAGAACTAGGCCAGGTATTGGATTGGTTCATCCCCTCCATACTTCAAGCTTAGAGCCAATTCCTCCCTTAAACCCTATTTATACTGAAAAGAGCTATATTCCGCATCTTTCTCCTTGCAATCCATTTGCCGCGGTAAATTCTGAATTCATTTAGATTAGCCTTACATCCCCTTGGAAGTTTTGTAAGGTAACAGTCTGAGGGTCGCTCCATCTTCGTCCTCGACAGTTAATCGCTATTTGGTTTGTTATTCCTTGAATAATTCTTGAATTGGGTGGAGTAGGGGTCAAAATGTGTATTTCAAAAAATTGATTTTCGAAATTTTGGCTAACTAGGCGTGTAGGGGAATAGTTATCCACTAAATTGGGCTCTGAATCCAATACAAAGGGTCCCAGAACGATTGGCACCCACCGGAAGAAGTTATGGGTCAAAATGGGTATCTATCTACCCATTTTTGTATATGTGCTTTCAAGATTTCTGCTACCTAGGCGTGGGGGTATCATTTTTCCACAAAATTTTGGACGCTGAATCCAATGAAATGGGTCCCGGAACGATTGACGTCCTCTGGATGAGGTCATGGGTCAAAATGGGTGCCTATTTACCCATTTTGAATGTGTTTTCAAGATTTCTGGTACCTAGGCCTGAATTTTTCTTTTAGATCAGCCTTATCTAGATCCCTAGGAAGTTAGCAGACTGTAGATAGACTGTAAGGTAACAGTCTGAGGGTCGCTCCATCTTCGTCGTCGACAGTTAATAACATTCTTTAATCCCTTTTTGGTTTGTTATTCCTTGAATAATTCTTGAATTGTGTGGGGTAGGGGTCAAAATTTGTGTTTCAAAAAGTTGATTTTTGAGATTTTTGGATTTGAACTAGGCGTGTGGGGTATAATTATCCACTAAATTGGGCGCTGAATCCAATAAAATGGGCCCCAAAACGATTGGCATCCACCGGAAGAAGTTATGGGTCAAATGGGTATCTATCTACCCATTTTGAATATGTGTTTTCGAGATTTCTGGTATTTAGGCGACTTTTTCCACTAAATTGTTAAATGCTGACCAGATTGGAATGATTTTTCATGCTGCTGATCTAAAGAATAACCCTACATGTGATTTTTATTTCCTACCTGTCAAACTCTGGCAAATCAGAGAGATCAACTAATTGCATGAAGACAGGTTGATTATTCGAGGAATTCTTCGCTATTCTCACGAAAAAACGCGAACAAATCATCTATATCCTTATAGAATTATACGTATGTGCCGAACGTCTACATTAGTGTAAGGAAGGCTGTTGCCCCTCCCCTCACCCCCTCTTCAGAAACTGGTCTGAACAGATTTAAAGCTCACATAATCTCCATATCATTATACTTCAATTTGGAAGAAGTAACGAATCGTGATCCATCAAAGGAATCGGTCGATTTCTTCCTCGACGACCCTTTCTACAATGACATAATGCAATGATGAGAAAAAAAGAAAAACTCCGACATTTGATGGTTTTAATTGACTTGAAGAAAGAGCTACTGGATGAGTTTGTTGATTGTAACGCAATACGAAAGCATCAAGGGACACCAAATGCGCTTCCGACGCGTTCTCTATGATCGTCGTCACCAATTGAATTACCGCGTTTGTCATGGAGTTAGCTCCCTCCCTAGAAGCCCCTTCGTCTGCTCTGCGCCCATCTCTTTTATGATTTCAGCCCCGACTTAATTTCACCAGTTAGGACGACATCAAAGGCGCATTACGAACCGCACTTGCCTCATTATTTGTAATGACCAACCCCACCCCTCTCGGAGCTGGTTAGTTTAGCCCGGTGGTTATGCTCGCTACTATACTTGCGCACATCAACCGTCAACGCGCAGCAACGAACAGTGTTAGAGCGGGGTGTCGTACATCTTATTGTGAGCTTCGTGCTCCGTTGGAATCAGGCTCCATCTGCTGCAACAAATTCATATTCTATTCCACGTAATGGACGCAGTTTGATGTACGTAATTTGCGCCTAAACCTACGCGAATAAATTATGCGTCCTGTCCTCGCAACAGCAACACCCCTTAATTTCCTTTGATTAGTAAAGCTCCCTCGTAACACATCACAATGACCGGCCCCTTGTACTCACCAAAATTTCATATGATGAATATGGCAGTGCTGGTATTTAATTTAAAATGTTTGTGCAATTCAATCGTTTGGACAAAGAGAAAATTGCTTCAAATTCCTTCACAGGGGTTGGTTATTCCTTGGACCAGGAGCGTGGAGACTCATTCCAATCGATTCAGCGTCCAAAATTTAGTGGACAAGGTATCTCACACGCCTAATTCTCAAAAACGCTCTTAAATTGAGTTTCAAAAAACACATTTTTATCAACAACTTCCCAAAATTTAGGCCGATCGGGCTTATAGGTTTTGAGAAGAAACTATAGTTGGCAAGATTTCACTAACCAAACTCTCAAATTTCTAGAAATTTGTCTTCTACCTAAAACAGCGTAGGTGGCGCACGGCGGACGGACATTTTCGTTTTGGTTGGTTATTCCTCGAATAAATTACCTATCTTTTCATGCAAAAAAGTCAACCTCTCCGATTCGGTCCTAAATTTTTTTCTGGTCGTTTCAAGTGTCTAGATCAAAACGCTGCAAATTCTAGTATTCCTCGATTGGGGAACAGTGGTGTGCGGGTCCAGACCATTCGTCGTTCAGGTCCAATTTGGAATTTTTTAGGTATAGAAAACATACAACGTGGTAATACATATCCTTTGACCCAATCTGTCTTCAGGGGTGCGATCGTTCTGGCCTTAAGGATTCCGTCAAATTTAAGTGAAATGATTACCCCACTCGCCTGATCGCCCAAATTCGAAATAGGGTCAAAAACACATTTTGACCCTACCTAATTTGTCCGTCGGGCTGAAAAAGTTTTGAGGACGCTTTGGAGCAACCCTGACCAATCGATTTTAGAGAAAATTTTTTTGGCAATCCAGGCGAGGTGGGGTATCATTTTTCACTAATTTTTGGACGTTGAATCCAATGAACGGGTCCCGGTACGATTGGCGCCCTCTGGGTGAGGTTATGGGTCAAAATGGGTACCTATTTACCCATCAAAACCATCGATTTATCATTTAAGGCGTATTAGTCCAGAAATATTATAAATTTAACGACGCGACGAACAAAAACTAAAAGGTTTAATTTATGTTATCTTTTCTTTACAGTGATTAATTTGATTCTATATTTTAACTTAATGATTGTGACACATAATATTACGTATATTGCTTTCCAAGGTTGATGTTGGTGGGAGTTTATGGGCCTAACCACCTCTGGTTTATAAATAAACCAGCAGAAGAAGCAATTAGGACTTCAATCAATTGACATCGAAGACACCACTAACAAATGAGCTTGATGTCTGTCGAAAATCACGTCCAATCGTGCAGGAGACACTGGCTCAAGGATGAGCTGACAGGGTGGTTTTGAACAGTGGATTGACAGGTATTCACCAAATCACAGCTCCTTCGCGAATGAGACCTGATCTTCCAAGTGCATCCATATCCGGAAAGGAGACAATTCTCTTTGCCTTGTATTAACTCCTTGGCCCGCTTTGTGAATAGGATATGCTTTCAGTTAGAATATTAACATTGGAACCGTCTGTTTTCCCATTCCCTCCTTAATCACACCAAATAGAGTTGTGGTCCGCGTAAATCTTGTATGGGGCTCCGACGCTTTGATACGCTCCCAGCAGCGCGCTCTATTATTCAATTTTATAATTAAGTAAAATACAGCCTCCGACGCTCGAGCTTTCCTCTTCCCTTATCTGGGCAATCTCACCGGCACTTAGTCACCGTAGCATCAAGGACCTTAACTATTGACTATCTGCCTATCCAACGTTGCGAAGATTGAATTAATCATGGCCGCTGAGAGAGCCGAGCTCTCGTTTGATAACTCAGTTTCCAGCCCAAGATTGTTTCATTAGTAAATTACTACGTAACAGACATCGTCGGGCTTGGATGTTATACAGGCAGTAGTCAACATCGTACGTATGAAATGAACGTTTTCTGGCAAGAGTTGATCTTTATTGTACCGGTTCTCTACAAAAATCGTGTTTCATAAGACCTACAGTTAGGAACACTAAAGTCACCCCTATCTGGGAGCTCTCAAAATCATTTTATCTAAAACCCCGTCCTATTGTGACCCTCTTTCGGCCCGAAAATATTATGTCCATCAAAATAACAAGTTACAACAATAAGTTCGCTTGAAACAGGCCCCGCCAGGTCGCAGGAAAAACGTCGAATTAGTAACAACCAGATTAAGTGACAATTTAGCTTAAAACGAAACAGTACAAAAAGAAATTCGCAAACGAAAATAAATATAACAGTCCTTGCGTCACAGCACAATACAACACTGATCCAAATGATCCAATTGATAAGGTCGCGCATTTGCTCTTGTTCAATAATCGAAGCTCGTACTTCCTTGACCGTTCAACCCAATAACAACTTTTATCGAATGATTTATCACTGCCCCTTCCAGTATGGGTCGGAACAAATTAATTACGACGTACCGATTTGATTCCTATCAGTGTAGTCACGTTCCTTCAATACGTTATGTGGTCATCAACGACCAATAGTCTCAATTAGAGCGGTCATTTCAGAATAGAATAATTACTACGATTAAGTGATCATCACTTAAGTGGTTAAACGAGAGGTTTTTGCTCATTGCGTACACAACGTTCGCTTTGAACGTTTAACTTAGCGTTGGTTACTCAAGTGATAAGGCGAATGTTACCTGTGACGATTTTTTCGTGCGTAGTAGGACTTTGAATGATTTTTATGGGATTTCTTGAACAACGAGGGTATAAACAAATACTTGTGGGGCATATAATTCGCAAGTACAAGCAGCAAGAAACACGAAGTCACCAAAAACCCTTAAAAATGCTTCTTATTTGGAAACAAAAAATATTACATTTAATATCAATCACCCATTGGTTGGTTAGTTGGCATTTAGAACATTCTCTAAAAATACGAAATTTTGGTCAGGGGTTCGTTTCAGGCTCTAGTTGGTCCTCGAAAATCTTCAACCTGATCGTACCAAATTTGGGTGGGGTAGGGGCAATGTGTATTTCAAAAATGGATTTTTGAGATTTCTTGCAATCTATGTGCGTGGGGTATCAATTTTCACTAAATTGTGGACGCTGAATCGATTGGAATGGGTCTGGGACCCGCCACATCCTCTGTTTTCCCATGTTGTTTTTTGTTGTAAAGTTTTAGGTAATTATTTGCAGAAGCGGCAAAAGCCAACCGTTTACAGCCAGCAAAAGACAACATTTCAGAGCCCATTTTCTATGTGACAACATTTTATCAATTGCAATTTTTTAAAGATTTCCCTCAAATAAATATTTTTTTTTTCGTTCATTCATTCATACGAAGAAGCAATGATGCACTGAAAGAGTTGTTGAAAGAATTGTTGAGTGATGACGAGGTTAAATTCGTATGTTTGAATGTTTGGGCTGCAATAATTTTGGCTAATCCCTTCAAGAGGGGCACAATTCAGGTTCGGTTTCTCAGTTTTCAGAGCTAACGAATTCAACGAAACTGCATCGAATGTTACATTTTTTAAATGGAGTTCAGTATTGAGTGTAGTTCAGCCATAGCTGCAGGTCAGTAGATCGGATTGGAGTTTAACGACTGGTAAATGTAGCTGCACATTCACCTTCATCCTGAGAAGCCACATCTGCCCTAACACCAAACAATGTGAATTCTAAAAGACATTTATGCGACTATTTGCATGCTGTGGTTCTTACATGGGTACGTTGTGGACAATGATAATGCATGGACTCAACTTATCACCCTTAATTTAAGTAGGTTATTACGATTTTTGGGGGACTCAGGCTTGAGTGGTATCATTTCGACTAACTTTTGGACGCTGAATCGATTGGAATGCATCCTGAACATTCATTATTTTCCCCATACTCCTGCCCCAAAGAGTAATAAATCATTGTGGACAAATTTGCAGCGATTTTGATCTGAACATCTTAGAAAGCAAGCTGTCCAATTTTGGAGTAAATCGGAGAGGGCGACCTCTGGCATGAGAACATTGGTTGATCATTCATTTTTTTTCCTTGATTATTCAAGGGATAATAATGAACCATGAAAAACATAAATTATATACCTTTTTTTGTAGTAGTGGTTGATTGATAATTTTCTAAAAATCATAGATCTTGATCAGGGACCACTTTCCGGCTGTAGTGGTCCTCGAAGCTTTTCAGCCCGATAACCCGAAATTCGGGGAGGGTATGGGTAATAATGAACTAGATTTTTTATTTCATTGGGGAGTTGGGCTTGTGGGGTATCGTTTTCCACTAAATTTGGGACGCTGAATCGATTGGAATGAGTCCTGGACACGCCACAACAATATTTTTTCCAAAATCTTGCTGTAAGAAATAGGCTCTAACCATTGCGGAGGAATTTGCGCACACTCTTGATTCCCCTGAAATTTGACTTTACCTAACAGGTGCCAGTTCATAGTTTAGACGTCATCGAACAAAAATGTTTCCTTTCCTCACAAGCATACACAACTATTCACGCTGTGAAATTAAGTATTCCTTCTTTCATCAAAGACGCGAGAGAGCGGGAATATATCCGAGCATGAAAGTTTTTAGGGCGCCTCTTTTTCTGAGCCTCGAATTAGTTTTGAACCTTGAGTGGACATCCAGCGAGAGAACTTTGGCTCTCTCGTCATAAAAAAAACGGAGTTATTTCCAAAGAAGTTCCTATTTAGACACATACACACAGGTGAAGCCGACTTTTCCGTCGCAAAGTAGAAGAGGGGGAGGACGAGGAAATATAAAGTATTCATACTTTCTCTTCTTACTTAAAAAGTTAGCATCCCGAGATACATCTGAAAAAGTAGAAAAAAGTATCATCTTCGCTATGAAAAATGTATATAGTCAAGTTTTGTTTAAAAATTCTATCGAGTTTCTGGTCCCTGTTATTGCATCAAGGCTTGGAGATACATTTTTTCTTTGCCTCGCTCTCAAGAGGGCGCTACGGGAAGGATAAGAGGGGCCAGGAAGAGTAAATAAATTCAATCTATTTACCAACCCTACTCAACTCATCTTCTAACTTTTACGTTCTTTTTCTCTTTGATGCTATAAAAATATGATAATTGGGTGATCCTTCTCCCGCTCGTCCCCTACCACTCTGCGCACTGCCTCGCTCAACCTACTTTTCCTCGTCGTTCCTATACTCTTGGATTAGGAGATTCCTCTTTTTCGATTAAATATTCATTTTCAACGGTTGGTGATGATGACGTAGTAATGGATGATAGTCCCCCTCCTCCTCACGTCCTCGCCAGCTTCTCGTCGTTCTTGATCCTCTTTCATTCCTAACGCCCTCCTCTCTCACCCAAAGTGCCCGCAAAGATGGGTTTTTGATAGAAATGGGATGAGTGGGTGGTGGAGGGGGTAGTAGAGGGGGGGGGGTGCTGTTCCTATAAAGAGTAAAGCGGGAAAAGGCTAACTCGAAAAGAGGTTGATTAATCAACTTTGACGTCAATTTATATTTTCTAGCGAAGGAGGAGACCGGTTTTTAGATTAAACGGCCTCATCTGACACAATGTCTTTGAGGTTTTACCCCAAGAGCAACAACGTCCCCTGCTCTTCGAAACCATTTTAATAATAAAATAAGCTCGATTAAGGGAATACCTCCCCTCCCCCTAAACAGCCTCCATCCGCTTTGCCACTGAACTAAGTGATCGCTCTCCCAGGAAATTAAAACACCACTTTTCTCTCGGTGAGTAACTTTAACTTGAGTTCTTGTTTTAGAGAGCCCGACTATTAACTTGACTCAATAACGGAAAAACGTTTTATCATCTCCCGAGCATCAGCTGGCTTTTATCAGTTTAATGAATTCTCAATAAATTATCGGTTCAATTAGGTTGGGTTGGTATTGTTTTCTCCATCGAATCGACGGTTTTTCAATTTCAGAATAGAGGGAGAGTAAAAACATTAATTAAATTTAATCAGCACTTTTAGCATGACTAAAGCGATTTAATTTAGTAGACATCCATACCTTGTGAGATCCTAGCGACCCCCCCCCCCCCCCCCTTCATTCTACCTATTCAAGTGCATTGATGGCCTTTTTCCAGAGAAAACTATCACTTACATGTCACATAAGTCTCTCAAAACACCAATACAGTTGTTTTTTTTTTTTTTTTTTTTTTTTTTTTTTTTTTTTGTTTTTTTTTTTAAATGAAATTGTTTCATTGATTTGCTCAATATATCAGCAGTAGATGTTCTTAAGGCAGTTCAATGGCGAATTGATAAGTTAATTAAAGGGTTAATTTTGTAACTTATGCATTAAATAAACATATTTCTAGTATGAAGAGATGTTTCTGTCTCTCATAATTGACCCTAAGGGATTAGAAGTATTGTTCCCCTTAACCAATCAAGGTTCATATGAAAAGAGACAAAGATTTGGGATTCCGAGCAATCAATTCTCACTCCAAAATCTCAAATAGCGGGTGGTAATGCAGCAAATAAATAAAATGAGGTGAATAACGTCAACCACATCATCTGTTCCCCCCAAAATAGATTTCGCTGGGGAAATACCCTCAAAAGAAGAGTCAATTTACATGCGGACACACTCACCCATCTGAAGAGAACGGAGAAAACAGCGAAAAATGATGTGGAGTGGGGGAAGTGATGGTCGGAGCTGCAGGACTTGCTGCAGCACTTGAGGCCGGTGACCTAGAACATACCGTATAGCGTCAGTTTGGCCGGATTTTCATCGATAAGTGACTAATATACGTCGAGTAGGTGAACGAGTGTTGAACTTACTTTGGACTGTTTTGAGCGTCAGATGGTGGTGAACTGGGAGGTGGCTCTTCATTTGTAGATGGAGGACGAGGACTGGAGCAGACGGAGTTGTCGTCAACAACAACATCCTACAACAGAGGGTTGCCAACACTGTTAAATCTACTGGGTTGCAGGAGGTATGACGGGATAGAAAATGTATTAATTAAATAAAACTCAAGATTAAATTTAACGCTCTGGCACATCATCGTAATTAAGAAGGGGTTTCTCAGAGGCCATTGACCCGTATCAGGGTTCCAGCAGAGATAGAATATCATCCAAGAAACTAAGAAAACGAGGCTTGGAACGTTTGAATTTAGATTAATTAAACTTATCGATATGGCAGAAGCTGATAGAGTCTTTGTGAGACTTTCATCCACTAGGTAGAGCTAGTAGATGCCAATGGTTTCTTATGTTTCCAGCCACTATTATAACGGATCGCCGCTGAAGCCAATTCGGCCATTTTAGTGGCCAATGTGAACTGAGTGAGCTTAGAAGCTAGTTGTCATATAAAGTTAATATTTGTGATGGGGCTTCGATAAAGCTGCGGCAAATAAAAATTATTTATATGCATTGTATCAGTTTTTTAATGAATTATTGGTACTATTTAAGGAAGCCGTGAAAGATAGTTAAATGAAGATGATGGCGTTTCTCTTCAAGTAGTTGAATGAGGGCTCCATAGGCTTTGATGCAGGATAGCCCTCGATTTACGTCAGGAGATTGAAAAAGTGAGGAAGAAACGATTCTTCTCCCGTTTACATTCAAGTGGGGTTGGTGAAGTATCACTTCGTTTCACCCAACCCCTCATTTATCCATTGAATTGATGCCAGTCCTCTGACGATATCGGTAACATCACACGACGGGGGTGGAGGGGGTTGTCTCGAGAGCATGGAAACCGATGGTAAATAGCGAGGGATGGGGGGGTGCTGGGTTGCCCTGGTAACACATTATCATAGCGGAATCACGGGAGCCGGCAGCCTCCCAGTATCGGGAGTCCCTCCCCATTTATTCACATGCAAATCAGATAAAGAGCTTGTAAACAAGATGGCGACTCCATGGCGCCCCCTCGATACCCCCGCATCTCATGCAAATACCCCCTCCCCCCTCTCACGGCAGTGATGATAAATCAAAGAACCCGTGGCGAACTCCCCCTTCTTCCCCTATCACTAAAGAAGTCTTCCTCAGAAAAACATCATTTTCCTATTCAACCTACCCGTCTCCCCATTCCACCCCTAAACGCCTTTTCTGGTTCCCTACAGAGAAAAGTCGCGACTAAGCTCACTTTAGGAATATTTATTAAAAAACCTCCAGCAATAATGATGTTTAGAGGGGAGGAAAAAACACGGAAAAAATACGAATAATATATTCATTCAAGCCACGGCACCAACGAGTAAATGGGCTGAAAGGAGAAATATGTGTTATTCACGAGGTTCCCTTCCCCCCCGTTCTTCGAAAACCCCCGCAGTATCCTATTTTGTATTCAAGATAGATTTGGCACGATTACAAGACAGCAACCGCAGATGGCAGTTTGAGCAAAATTCATTCGACCCCACAAGAGACGTGGAGGAAAATGATGAGCTGCTTCTTCTTGAAGCTATTTTTCTGGAGAAAATTCACCACCGGGGGAGTAACACGATTCAAAAATATTATTAGTTGGGTTCGAGTATGATCTCATGGATATCCTTCAGAACACGAGTAAGACTTACAGAATACATTATTTAGCTTCGGGTTCATATCGACGTGTGGGGCTCAAAAGGTTTCAAGCAAGCAATTCCCATGTTTGATCGGTTTTAAGTTTTGAAGACGCTTGTATGGTATGGTAGAGCGTGAGTAATATACTTGTGAGTCCCACTCGTATAGGAAATGGAATTTGATATTCCTGCGTTAGACTCCTGCAGTATAGAAATACGCGTGAAGGTAAGTGGGAACGAGGAAATCGAATATGCCGATCCCCGACAACGAGATTTCCCTATAAAAGAGACAGATAAAGCCTTAGACAAATGAGGTTTGTCTATCGGCTGTCCGAAAAGGGAAGGGAGCCTCAGGCAGTCCCTGGGGAGGCATTGATCGAGCTGTGTGGTCTTAAAGGGTAAATTTATTATACCAGCCCTCGAAGGGCGGATAGGAGGACGGATTCGGATGAAAAATGCTCGAGGTCTTGTAAATAAGCGCTCGAGCGGTAAGTGTGACGTGAAAACTGAGACTTGGTTTGTCCCTCAATGTCCCTCTTTTCGATATTGTAAGGGTTAATTTAATATTGTAAAGTTCGATATTGTAAGGGTTGATGCGTCTCAAACCCTCGAGTTTCCCCATTGGCTGCTCTCAGAGAAATCTATTCGATTTATTTGTTATTAAATGTGCCAGAAAACCCTCAATAGCATAGCGGATCGTGCTGAATAATTACAGCAATGCAATACATTTTGAATTCTTTATGATTTGGGGGGGCTGAGTCCAAATCCGACCACGTCAAAATTTTCAAATATTGGCAATTTTCCGTTCGTTTGGCCATTTTCAATTCAGAAACTCACAGATAACGGTACAGGTGGTCAAAAATTCCACAAAATTCACTATTTACTGGTAATTCTTCGCTTATGCAGAATGAACTGTAGTCTTAAACCAAGGAAATAAATTATAATTTTGTAAGGAGTTCTTCTTTTGAAATAAAAGTCTTGTTTCTGGGTATTTAAATACCTCCTAACGTATGAAACTGCCGTAGTAGGCATGATAATAGGATTTTATACCATCGATTATGAGGAAGCTATGATTTTTCAGAATGTTATCCCCTTTGGTGATATCATTCAACCCCCCTGGAGTCAACAATTCGGTTTGTAAAGGAAATAATAAACGTACAAATTATTCGCCAGACCAGGTAGTCGGAAAAAATCTAAGGTAAATGTCCTTGCTTACTTTACTTACTTATTTACAAATTATTCCCAAAAAAATGTACGGTTATGTAGAACATGACTATGTAATATTCATTGCGATTTATCAGTAGTTTTTCGAAAACCACCGGAGTCGAAAAACACTCAAAGTTGAGAACTATCAAAATCCCTTGAATAAACTTTTATACGGCTGGAAATATTTTATGCTTGTAGAAAGAATCCTGCCTGTGTAGCATCGACTTTATGTTTCAGGTTTTCCCTTTGAGAAATCACCGCTTTATATTAGGGAAGGTTTACAATCTTGGTTGTTTTTACTCAGAGAATAGATTACTTCCTAACGTGCTCGACTTGAAGACAATTTTGAGCTAAATAGATGATCAAGAGTATCAACAAACATGACTTTAGTTTTCAAAAACAACTTTCTGTGAATAAAATTACTCTTTTAACGTGTTTTGGAACCCCTTATTTACATAAATATTGGAACCTAGGACATATCAGTAAAAAGATTTTTTTTAGAATATACCATAATCTATAAAACTAGTGGTACTTTTTTTAAACTAAAAATGGCCTAAAAGGTGGTTACTGAATTTCTAAAATTTATAGTGATCCTAAAGGCTGACCCCAACGTGCCAGTACGTATTAAATTCGGTAATTGATATTGTGTATCGACTGAATCGCATAAAATGGAAGCGTACTATTCTGCGGCTGAAATGCATTTATCAATTTTGAAGTGCGAAGACGTTTTACAAAGCTCTCATGCAAAATTGATTCCCTGATTAATGATTTACTTGGCTCCTGATGGTTCATTAAGGGAAGACGCTTGGTAATCGATGGGGTATCTCTCTCCCTTTCTGTACAACGGGAAAGGCGACACCTGATTACACCTCCCGGGTATCAGATCCATTTGCCTAATACAAGCCGCAGGAATAGGGAATAAATCAGGAGCATTGTTACCAACTTAGCACGTGATGCCCTAATTATCCTACCGTCGCTTCTAGGCTGTGAGACGCTCCATTACGACTCCTTCAAAGGGACTAACTGCTCCGAGTAGGCAGTTCAGAAGCCACGAGAGGATTCTCTATATTCATTTCACACCTGGGAGCCAGGAGATTCCATCTAGGTTGCACAGGAATATCTGGGGTGTCTGATTTAGGCTGATGTGAGAACTATACTGTTACCACAACCACACAATTTGTCTGATATAACTGTGTTTAAGGGGTTCACTCGTGTATATTACTCAAAACGCTGCAAATTCTTTTTACACGGGTTGGTTATTCCTCGGACCAGGCTCATGGAGAATCATTTCTTCAACATGGGGAAAATGAGGGAAACAGTGGGTGGGATCCTGGACCCATTCCAATCGATTCAGCGTCCAAAATGATACCCCACACTCCTAGGTACCCGAAATCTTGAAAACACACATTCAAAATGGGTAAATAGGCACCCATTTTGACCCATGACCTCATCCAGAGGACGTCAATCGTTCCGGGACCCATTTCATTGGATTCAGCTGTAAGCCCCCAGGCTTGCTGCCTCCAGAAGGCCAGAAGGGAGGGAGCATGCGCCAGGATGAGCCCACAGCTCCTGCCCTGACGTCGCATTTGGAGAGCACCAGGGCCTCACTTGTTGCAAAGGCGTCCAACCAGGCGGTCGTTGTTGAGGCGCCCCTTGGGGCCGAGGCGCCCAACATGTTGGAGTTATATATTTTTGTAACCCTGTCGTGCAAGTGCATCTCACTCAGTCCATCCTGGCTTTGTCATGTGCTCTGAAGTGAACTCTGCTACCGTGCTGAAGTCGACCGAAGCTGTAATATTGTGTTCCCCATGCCATGAGATGATAAAGGACTCGAGTTAATAAGCCTTGCTGTGTACCTGCAGGACAGCATGCCCCCTCCTGTTTTTTCTTCGACGTTGACGCCGTTTTTGTCAGCCGGTATCGGTGCACTTGCTCATTAAATTGTATTTCATGTATATCATAATTTCATGTATCTTGTATTAATTGTATTTTATGCTCCACATGATGTCTAATTTACTTTGTCGAGTTACTTTGTCTTGTATCAATTCTAGCCCAGGTTGAGGCATATTCTCCTTTGCAACGTGTCCTTGTTTTCAATTATAATTCATTTTGTTTCAATGCATTTCATGCTCATCCTTGGTATCCCTAATTAACGCTCAGTCGTAAGTCTTGGACTTACATCCCGTATCCTCTCGCTAGGTCCTTTCCAAATTCTCCGAAGAAACCCGAATTAAATCATGGTAAATTCATAACAGATTTTAATTCGAGAGAGGCTTACACAGCGTCAAAAATTGTGTGGAAAAATGATACCCCACACGCCTAGGTAGCAGAAATCTTGAAAGCACATATACAAAAATGGGTAGATAGATACCCATTTTGACCCATACCCTTCTTCCGGTGGGTGCCAATCGTTCTGGGACACATTTTCTTGGATTCAGCGCCCAATTTAGTGGATAATTATACCCGACACGCCTAGTTAAAATCCAAAAATATCGAAAATCAACTTTTCAAAATACACATTTTGACCCCTACCCCACCCAATTCAAGAACTATTCAAGGATTAACAAACCAAAAAGGGATTAAAGAATGTTATTAACTGTCGAGGACGAAGATGGAGCGACCCTCAGACTGTTACCTTACAGAACTTCCTAGGGGATGTATGGTTGATCTAAATGAATTCAGAATTTACCGCGGCAAATGGATTGCTAGGAGAAAGATGCAGAATATAGCTCTTTTCAGTATAAATAGGGTTTAAGGGAGGAATTGGCTCTAAGCTTGAAGTATGGAGGGGATGAACCAATCCAATACCTGGCCCAATCTCCCCCTACTCCATTACGGCAACCATCCCTTATCAGTATTGATATAGCTGCTCCAGGAGGAAGGGATTCGATTCCGAGGGATCCAAGATAGATCCCCGGATACCGGCGGTCCGATACCCGAGCTATTTACTTTTATCCCCGGCACTTTGTTAGCCTCCGCCCCCTTGATTCCATATTCCAGCTTCCCTGACTCTCGAGGGGCGAGCTCGGTGCGATTTTAAACAGGATCTGTACATCAATGTCAATTTTGAGCTGGCCGCCGTGAGGCACGTCGGGGAGAAAACCCCCTCGATTTAAAACGGCCACTTATTCACTGGGAAGAAGTATAGCTCGTCTCTCAATCTTCAGTAATGGAGGAATACTAAAGACGAATCGAGAAAAACAGCAAGACAGAAGATAGCAAATTATTTCACAAGGTTAGGTTAACTGAATTATTCCAAGAGTACGTCGGTTGTAGGCCTCAGCAGGAAAGCTTTAGGTTATTGGAATGAAACAATTTATCAAAATTTAATTGATAAAGACCTACAGACTTTAGTGTTGGAGAAATCGGTCAGGAACCTAAGGAAAATGACTCATACAACCCTAAGATTCTGAAAATAATAAAAAACCATTTTCAAAGTTTACATTTTGTAAGCCCCCAGGCTTGCTGCCTCCAGAAGGCCAGAAGGGAGGGAGCATGCGCCAGGATGTGCGCGCAGCTCCTGCCCAGACATCCCATTTTGGAGAGAGGCCCAGCGCTCACTCATTGCCAAGGCCCCCAACCGGGCGGTCATTGTTGAGGTGCCCCTCATTGATGGGGTGCCCAACATGTTGGAGACATATATTTTTGTAATCCTGTCAGTCCATCCTGGCTTTGTCCTGTGCTTGCTCTGAAGTGAACTCTTCTACCGTGCTGAAGTCGACCGAAGCTGTAATATTGTGTTCCCCATGCCATGAGATGATAAAGGACTCAAGTTAATAAGCCTCGCTGTGTACCTGCGGGACAGCGTGCCCCCTCCTGTTTTTCCTTCGACGTCGACGCCGTTTTCGTCAGCCGGTATCGTTGCACTTGTTCATTAAATTGTATTTCATGTATATCATAATTTCATGTATCTTGTATTAATTGTATTTTATGCTCCACATGTTGTCTAATTTACTTTGTCTTGTATCAATTCTAGCCCAGGTTGAGGCATATTCTCCTTTGCAACGAGTCCTTGTTTTCAATTATAATTCAGTTTGTATCAATGTATTTGTATGCTCATCCTTGGATCCCTAGTGCTCAGTCGTAAGTCTTGGACTGACATCGCCGTATCCTCTCGCTAGGTCCCTTCCCATCTCCGAAGAAACCCGAATTAAATTATAGTAAATCATAACACATTTTAATTCGAGAGATTCTTACAATTTACAACTGTTGTTTTACCTTATTTTGACTGGAAGGATTTTCGTCTCTCTCCTGTTCCTCGCGTTTTCTCTGTTCTTCCTTCAGCCGTTCGGCCTTCCTCCACTTGGCACGCCTATTTTGAAACCACACCTGAAACAAACAAATTTCCTCGAATTGTGAATAATGTGAATAAACGGTGTAAGTTTGAAAATATTTGTAACCCATCATTCAGTATGTCAACTCAATAACGCTTCACGTCACTTCAATCGGATCAGTATTATGTTTCACATCAAATTCCGAGAAGAAAGGTGGACGATAAGGACCTTTTATTAAATATTAATATACTTCCCTTTTCTAGCAACAGAATTGAAATTTTAGGATACGCTTCAAGGGGTTCGTGGTCCCGGGGGATACCGAAAGAAGACCGCAAAAAGGACGGGGAGAAGGAGAGATATTTTCGAAATAAAAAAAAAATCAAGGAGAAAAGATGGTTTAGGGGCAGTAATCTGACAAGAAAGAACTTCTGACAGTTGCTAATGTCGTAGGAAGGCTATTTCATTTGTATTGGCCGCCGTGAGGTCGAGAAGGGTAAGGGAATAACGTTGTGAAGAGAACACGCGCTTTTCTCTCTTGTGGGATGGAGTGTGTGCATGAGAGGGAAGAGGGAATAAAGTGAGTTTCGACCACCCCTGTCTCCCCGCAGAACATTCACTCCATCGGCTTAGAGAAATATGTTTGTGTTCTCTTCACCAACCTTCGAACTCCTTACAATTTTGTACTGCTTGAGAACATTGCTCTCTAATAATCATTTTATCGGACAATTCAGGTTAAAATACATCACGTAAAAGTACATTGTCGTGTTAAGTTACAAACAATTCAGGCCAAAAACAACCCGATCCGAAGCCAGGTCAAAATGTGGATTACAAGCACTGTAATATTTCGTGTATCGAGTCTTACGATACCTTCCCTGGTGAAAGCTTTTCTGAGTCAGACGTAACCTGTATACCGAGTAAATGAATGAAACCTTCTTCAAACCAAATTATTCACCTTTCAAGTCAAATGGAACCCCATTCCCACCACAAAACCTTTTCCAAATGATGATTTATTCCAAACATTTTACAATTTTTTATTTTATTTTTATGCACGTATAAGAATATAATATCGTCGCCACCACTGCAACAGTGGCTATCTGACATTTTCGTGATTTTTGGGTTTTGATGGTTCTTAGAGTAAGTTTTCGAGCTGAATCGATTGGTAAGGTCGCTTCTTGGCTAGTGGCAACACTGTCGTCTCAATCACGAAAAATACAACAGTGGCTATCTACTTGTGTAGTCCTGATCCAGCATTGAGCTCTCTGTTGGCACGTTAGTTTTCAGTTCAACTAAAATAATTTATGCGTTGTTTTCCTTTCAATTTTGGATTATTGGAGTTCAATAAATGATAGTTGAGCGTTTATTCCATTCAAGTAGAGCAAAAACATTAGCTCTTGGATGAATTAAATTTGAAGTGCAGATAGCTTGAGTTGTTGTGACTTCCACTAAGTGGAAGTCTTGTAGATAGCTCCTGTTATTCAATCCAGTTTTTTTGCTCCCCTGAAAAGTTGGCTAAAATCAGATTGCCACTGTTGCAGGCGACGATATGTAGATTTTATTTATTCAACATGTTTTGAACATGTGGAAAAGATTAAAATTCAACATTCATTGAAATTTTAACATTACCAATGTTGGAGTGAGGAAATACCGTAAGAAAGATCATTTTTATCGCCACACTTCCCACGGATCTAATTGAACGCTCGAAGAGGCACCCTCTACCTTGTTTACCGGTCAAAATGGCGGCTAACTAAGACCCTGTTCCAATGGGAAGAGCCCTTACTTCCCTTGTCTTTTTACTTGAGGCAAATAAACCTTCGTTACAATCTTTCCTTTGTCCTTCTCCCTCAAGAGGTTTTGTTGCCTTCTGGCAGCTCTGTACGAAGAGAAGAGTTCTTGTAGTTTGTGCCCTCAAATTGTCGCCTGAGGAAGTACGTATGTCGAGACAAAAACGCTGCAAATTGATTCAAAGGGGTTGGTTATTTCTCGGACCAGGAGCACGGAGACTCATTCCAACCAATTCAGCGTCTAACTTTAGTGGAAAATGATACTCCACACGCCTAGGTACCAGAAATCTCGAATACCTTCATTCGAAATTGGGAGCTGGATATCCATTTTGACCTATAACCTCTTCCGGCCAATCGTTCTGAAACCCGTCTCATTGGATTCAGCGTCCATAATTTAGTCGGAAATGATCCCCCCCACGCCTAAATCGCCTAAATTCGGGACAATCCATTAATCAAAATACAAATTTTGTTCCCAACCCCAAAAATTGGGTCCGATCAAGTTTTGAGGACCAACAAAAGGTGGAAACGGGTCTCCGACCAAAATGTCAGATTTTCAGAAAATTTTCTACGACCAAAATAACGTACGGAGGTATTGCGTTGTCCTACTTCTACAGGATATACTACACCGGAGAATTAATAGCGTCAATCGGTAATTTTTAAACTTTTTTCGAATGTCGAATCGTTTTTTCAATGACATGCTAATTGAACGGGATCTTACCTTACTAATAATTTTTTACGCTTTGTGATTTTAAAAACACATATTACTGGTCAATAGGAATCATTTTTATGTATTTCATAATTTCTACGTGATTCGTAAATGACCTGTAATCTCAAGTTGGAAAGGTCAGTATTCCCAGTGGAATATGATTTCTACGGCACTTCAATCGAACCTGGAAGGTTATGGAGGGAAGGTTTATCAATCCAATCATGTAGGATATATCTGAACGCAGGTTGGGATCGAGATGAAAGTAGAAACGGATCAAGTCGAAAAGCGAGAACGAGAGAATCACCTCAACCTCGCTAGAAATAAGGAAGGAAAAGCCAAGAGGTGGGGAATGTAATGAAGTGAAATATAGAAAGTTAGCCCAGCTGATTAGAGTCTCTAGGTGCTAACTCGATAAAGGGTTCCTCTGATTGGTGCTGATACAAAGAGCCAATCGAATTACAGAAACTCCCTTCCCTCGCCCAATCACATCATCCCCCTGCCCGCTTCATCAGCCATCTCCCATTCTCCTCCTTTCCCGGGCACTCGCTTCCCTTTTCGCTTCTGGCGCTGGGCAAACGATATCATTTGCTTTAGAACCACAATCTAGACCTCGGCTCAAGTGAGAGCTGAAAATTGGGTTGTCGAGTAATTCGGAGTTATTTACGGTTGCCGCGGGTCGATCTATGCGATCTATTGAATACAGCACCTGCGTGGCTGCTACTGTGAGGTGGTGGGTTTGTAATCAGCCACATTACTATCAAAACTATCGATATATGAAATTTAGGCAAACTCCGCAAAAACTCTCCCACAGAGAGGACAGTAATCCACGCTGAAACACTGATTCAGGCTTTGATCGGTCTTAGTACATAATAAAACGCTGCAAAGTCTTCCTCAGGGGTTGGTTATTGCTCGGAGCTGGAGCACGGAGATTCATCCTAATCGATTCAGTGAAAAATCTAGTGGAAAATGATACCCCACAAGCCTAGGTACCAGAAATCTCGAATACCTACCCATAATGGCAGATGATACCCGTTTTGACCCATAACCTCTTGCGGTGGGCGCCAATCGTTCCGGGACCCGTCTCATTAGATTCAGCGTCCAAAATTTAGTCGAAAATGATACCCCAAATACCCCATTTTTTCGAAAAATACATTTTGACACCTACATCCCTTAATATTTGTCCGATCGGGCTGATAAGTTTCAATGACCAACTAGGGTCGGATACTGGTCCCTAACCGAAATTTCAGATCTTTAGTAAATTTTCTACAACCAATATTGGCGTGGACGGCTGGCGGACATTTGCTTATTTTAATCTAGACACCATTGAAACGCTCAGAAAAAAAATAGGTTTGGCCCGAATTGGTTGACTTTCTACATGATAACATGTAGGGACAAATTGAAAACAAAAACTTAATTATCGATGTGCTATTTGATTCAGCATCCATAATACTTGGGAAACGAAGTCGCTCTTATAAACGACCCCAAAATGATATTGGGACTTGTGTTTGGACTTTAAAGGTGCGGTCTTCAGTCAAGCCGAATAATGGCCCAAATAACAGAGAAATGCTCTGAAAACTACGAATAATTTGAGGGCATTTTAAGTGGGCATTGCGAGCGATTACGACAGGAAAATGTTAATGATTATTATGTTTCAGGTTATAAAACTCTGTTGAACTTTCACTAAACCTAAATTAAACTGGAAGCAATCTGCATTGATGGAGTGCATTCCCGTTTAAATTGACGATCGTTTGTTCGATAGAATCGGATTCATTAAGAGGCGTCTCACCGCTGGTATTCAGAGAAGTCATGTGGCGACAATCGACATCAACGAGTGAAAATTACCCACTCCTGGAGTCGGTTGGCTACATTGATCGGCCCTTGAGACGATCAGTAAACGATCACTTTTATTGATCGATAGCTTGGTTAAAAGATGACTGAATCCGCGTCTAATAATTTCACCACAATGGGTCGAGAGACGTCAGGAAAAGAGAAATGCACGACGTTTGAGATCAGAGACGGATGAAGTCGCATTTCGGGTAATAAAATACGAGTATTGCCTCCAACATTTCAATAACTTGCCTACTAATGTAAAATTTGATGCTCAATAGGTTTTTACAGAAACGCAAAATGCTGAAAAAAATCCCCTGACAGTTGTGAGGGGCCATACCATGACCCTACGCACCCGCTGGAAGCTCAACAGTTCCCTAGGGGTAACCCGATACCTCTCATTCGATATAGGTACCCAATATTAGAGGGGATGCGATGACTCCCACCCCTTGATCAGCATTCTAACTCGTTAGGGGTAAGGAAAATTCAATTCACATCACTGAAGTAACGCTGAAGGGGTTGAAGGAAGGGTTAAGACGTATAAAATCCAACGCGTCGGCTCTTTTGTATATGCTACACTACAATGTATACGGAGAAATTACAACGCTTATGATTGACGAGAGAGTGCTTCAATGATACCGGTTCAGGCGACAAATTTGGCACTGTGGCTCATACTATTGTGATCTGCAATACACAATGTCATAAATAATCACTAAGATTCGATTCTACAACTCTTTGCAACCAAGAAAGAACATCTTAGATCCTATAAATTCAGGAATTTATGGCGTTTCTTCGAATACTGACCAGGTACCGTTACAACAGCCCTATTCTTAATTACTGTGAATATCCAGCGTAGAAGAGAATAAAATTATGATTGTCATGAATTAATACCAACAAGCGAAAAAGTTTCTATAGAATGGAAAAGTGAAATAAGAAAATATTCTGAAAATCTCCTTCCTCTGCAACAGGGGTTAGTTATTCCTCAGATCAGGCACATGGAGACTCATTTCCTCAATATGGGGAAAATGGGGGAAACAGTGGGTGTGGCGGGTCCCGGACCCATTCCAATCAATTGAGGGTCCAAAATTTATAGGAAAATGATACCCCACACGCCCAGGTACCAGAAATCTCAAGACCCATTTTGACCCCTAACCTCTTCCGGTGGGCGCCATTCGTTTCGGGACCCGTCTCATTGGATTCATCGTCCAAAATTTAGTCGAAAATGATACCACACGTGCCTAAATCGCTGAAACTTTCGCTGCTACTCTCCTTGCAGGCTCTAGACTGGACCCCTTACGAGCTTCGTATAATTAACCCCTGTATCAGTCTATATTGTATATTGCTTGTGTATAAGGGATGAAAATTCTCCTTTCTCCACAGACTCCCCTAAGAAAATAAAAGTCGACTGAATTGAAAAACTTTACGTTAGTCATTAATTAAAATTACTTCGTTGCGTGAATGAAATTCAATATAAATTGAAAATGTGGAAGAGTTGTGGTAATATTTATAGCAAATCAATTAACAATCTATCACCATCAGTTCCCCGAAATTAATTCCTGATTTTCATACGAAAACATAAAGCTTTCGTAGTTTTTCTAGCAATACGAAAGAATAATTGGAGAGGCATCCATGATTTTCATAGTATTTAGCAGCATGCCTAGCATTGAATGACTTTCTGGTAGTAATCATAGGTATTAATGAAAATCTAAATTACTAACGTTTGTTCATTCGGCCAAGTGTGGCTATAATATAGATGAGTCAAATATACTATAAATAAACTGAAATGATAATCACCGATCTCACGCAAGCGTCACGTTCTCATTCTTCGTTTTCTCTCACTCCAAAGTAACAAAAATAAATTAAAGTAAAATAATAAAATATTAACTCACTTGCACACGAGCTTCAGTCAGGTTGATTTTCATGGCCAGGTCCTCTCTCGTAAACACATCTGGATAATGCGTTTGAGCAAAGGCGTTTTCAAGTTCTTCCAGCTGCAACAAAGTAGTGGAAAGTCTTCAAGAATACAGAATGAATAGACTCTACGCTACATTTTAGGTACATATTACATATTTTTTTTATATTTTGAATATAATGCAAAATGGGTAAATGAAAGAAACCTAGTCGAAGGGTTTATTGATTGTTTATTCCTTGAATAATCCTGTTTTCATGCAAAAAGTCGATCTCTATAATTCGGCCCCAAATTTTATTTTGGACGTTTCAAGGTGTTTAGATCTAAATAAGCAAATTTCCGTCCTCCGTCCACGCCGATATCAGTAGGTAGTAGAAATTTTTCTGAAAATCTGAAATTCGGGTCGGGGATCTATTTCTGGATTTAGTTGGTCTTCGAAACTTTTCAGCCTAATTAGACCAAATTTAGAGGAGTTGGGGTTCAATATAAGTATTTTGAAATATGCATTTTTGGGATTTTTGGCGATCTAGGCGTGTGAGGTCATATTTTCGACTAAATTTTGGACGCTGAATCCAATTGGACGGGTCTTGGAGAGGTTGGCGCCTACCTGAAGAGGTTATGGGTCAAAATGGGCATTTATCTACCTATTTCGAATGCGTGTTTTCGAGATTTCTGGTACCTAGGCGTGTGGGGTATCATTTCCCACTAAATTTTGGACCCTGAATCGACTGTAATAAATCTCTTTGCTGCTGATCCGAGGAATAACTTCTTGAATGGTAATGTGGCTGCAATGTTAAACGTATTGAGTCGATTCAGCATCCAAGAACGTGGAAACCTTCACGACCAATTTGTTATATCTTCAGACCAAATGTCAGACCAATATTAGTTTATAATTTTTTATAATTTTTCTGTTGACTGATTTCATCGTCTTTGCATGAGTGAACTAATTCAAGTGGTTTCGTGCGTTTAAGCCTTCTGAGGTCTTCATTGACGTCAAGAACATGGACAGCCTTTTTGTTGACACGATTTTGTAGATGGGCAGCCTGACGTAGCCAATAGGTTTGGGTAAATTTGTTTGTTTTTCGAATAAAATGTTTCCTCAAATTCATGCTGGCCAGTAATAGTCAGATGAATGGACAATGCACAGAAATTTAGTCAGGATGTGTATCATTCAAAGGGATTTGTCATTGTCCCACGGTCCTCACACTTGGTGAAGCGTAAAGTCATAATCTTCAGAAGATCCCATCCAATTCAATTTGCCTCCGACGGAGGGAGAAAATTTGAAGAATACGTCCTTTTCTTTTTGAGTAGAAACACCCACTTAACGTAAAGGAAACACGCCATTATTGAGTCTCCACGTCTCGTCTAAACAGTCCACAGACCTCGTCTGGCTTTCAAATCTACGAATTAACCGTCAACGGTTTTTTGTCGACCTTTAAGTAGACGAAATTGTCTTAACTAGTTACAATTCTGGATCACACTTTTTTTTTTCTTTGACAAAACTGTTTAATATACCTCCTTATGAGCACGTGGTGGGACGAGGATCCCGAGACGGAGCCATTCCTTCGGATTAAGTTACGCCTACTCTCCACACTTACGAGTATTATCCAATGAGTGTGAGAATACTCCTAGATAGCCAAGATGCCACGTTATTCGAATTCAGACAGATGCCGGAGCTAACTGCCAGTAACTCACGTCAAAACATGGCACGACCTAGATAGTTGAGGCCAAAAGGAATGTTATTTTTATTGGACTGTACCTGTTGGAGAGTGAACGTTGTCCTATTTCTTCGCTGTTTTCGACGTACAAACGCCTCATCGTGAATCGCCGGATGGTAGGAATAAGATGTATCTGTAACATGATAGACAAATTTACGATTACATCAGAGAAGGATAATCAACTTATGTTTTAATGCAGAAAGTCAATCTCTCCGATTCGGCCGAAATTTGTTTTCTGGGCGTTTCAAGGTGTCTAGATCAAAATAAGCAAATGTCCGTCCGCCGTCTGCCGTCATCGCCGATTATGGTATTAGAAAATTTTCTAAAAATCTGTCATTTCGGTCAGGGTCTCGTCTCCGGCTGTAATTGGCCATTGAAACTTTTCAGCCCGATCGGGGCGAATTTTGGGGAGGTAAGGGTCAAAATGTGTATTTAGAAAACTTCATTTTTGAGATTTTCGATTATGTAGGCGCGTGGGGTATCATTTTCCACTAAATTTTGGACGCTGAACCCAATGAAACGGGTCTTGGGACGATTTGAGCCCACTGAAATAGGTCATGAATCAAAATGGCTATCTACCTACCCATATTGAATATGTGTTTTCGAGGTACCTACGCGTGTGGGGTATTTTTTTCCACTAACTTTTGGATGCTGACTCCAATGAGACGGGTCCCGGAACGATTGGTGCCCTCTGGATGAAGTTATGGGTCAAAATGGGTGCCTATCTACCCATTTCGTGGCGTGTGGGGTATCATTTTCCACTAAATTGTGGACGCTGAATACAGTGAGACAGGTCCCGGAACGATCGGCGCCCACCGGAAAAGGTTAAGATTCAAAATGGATATTTAGCTACTCATTCTATCTACCCATAGTCGTAGTATGTGAAAGCGCTATTATATGAGCTTCCGTAAAATTGATATCATATTACGGACATTTGGTCTTCAATATAACAATACACATTGATGTGACATTGTGTGGTATCATAGAGTAGTCGTTCCCTCACACAATAACTCCGATACTACGAGTACATGATGTTACATCAAATTATAGTTATACCTTCAGACCAAATGTCCTTAATATAATTTAGATCGAACTACGCTGCGTTAGTTCTTTGATCCTACAATAAGGGATTATATTCCACTAAACAAGTGGAATTATACTATAATTATAATACTGGGATAAGGTTTCAAGCAACAAAAAGAAGTATACATCCAGATTGATAAAACGAACCCAATTTAACAGAGAGAAAGAGAAGTTTCTAATTGAAGACGAGGATTAAAACCATGAAGGATTTACCCCAGCTCGGCGCAAGTATTACGAAGTTTTGAATCCAGAGGAGGATCATTGGCTCAAAAATAATAGGGTTTTAAATATTTACCAAGCGGAACCGACAGTACCGCGTTTGTAAAGGCTAAGTTGATATCCCTCGAAGCTGAGTAACTAGTTAGTGAAAATTTAACATGGTCGGCAACCAGGAAATTGTTTTGATAGCCGTGAAAAGGATAAAACTGGCTCGGAAAAGCTGCTGTTTGGGGCAGTGGGATTTTGAAAATGTTATTGTGTCTAGAGGCGGATCAACCGTCCGCTCTTTCGGCCAAGAGTCCTTAAGAGGATTTGGAAGAGAAAAGAGCTTCCGTTTTGTTTTTAGAAACAAAACAAAAAAAAAAAGATTTTTCAACGTTCTTTCATTTCACGAGGGATGAAAAATTGATGAGATGAAGGGTTGATAATATTCATTTGAGAGGGAATCTATATAACCTGATGTGGGCGTATTAAAACAGTAAGGATAATCAGTAAGCTTACACTAAGCACTGAGTCCAAATCTACGTTAAGAGAGACCAAAGAGTTAAATGTGATGAAATATTCAATAATTTCCAGTTTCTACACGACCGGTATCAGTATGTTGAATGGGAAAACGGTCTTCATACTTCAGTATCCTTGGCTGGGGACCCTACACGTGTAGTATCATTTTCTTCTAGACTGACTGCTGAATCGATTGCGATGGGTTTTGCGCCGATTTTTTTACATTAGCAGAAAGAAACTTGTCATTAAAGAGTCTCCACGCCTCGTCCAAACAGTCCACAGACCTCAACTGGCTTTCAAATCCACGAATTTGATCCCGTCAAAATGGAAAAAAGGGCTGTGAATCATTTCTCATAGGTTTACAGTTCGTTATTCTATATGGAGAATGATTGAGAAAGATTGTTTTGAGGCCTCAAATGCTCGAATGGAAAAATGAACGAAATTTGAATAGAAAAGAGAGCAACAAATTGTTTTAATTAGTACGTACGAGTATTTTATAAATCATCCTAGAGCCATTGATAACGTCACAGAGTGTGCGGAAACCTGTCAATGATCCACCTTAATCGATTCTGAATCTAAATTTTTTGAGGAAATGTATGTCCTACTCGCTCAATTCATTACGAAAATCCCATTTGAAAGTTGAAAAACACATTTGATCGCAACATTTTAAGTAAAATATCGTTTGTTTGTTGAAACAAATTTTGATAACAAGTATTTTTGAATTTGCGATATGAAATGTTGAAGTTTGGATTTTGGTGGTGAGTTTCATTCTACAAAAGTACTACAGGTAACCTGCTGGTTGAGGTTTTTTTCAGAGGGTTGTAGTACAATAAATACAACGGAAAGATAAAACGGAGATTTTAAAAATGTATTGCTCAATATCAAACTCCGTGAACAAGAAACGACCCTCTTCAAGTAGCACGCGTAAAATCTCGCGTTTAACATTTCTCAACTGCAATAGAAGTGTGAAGAAATGCTCCTTTTTTCAAGGGCCAATCACCGATGTGAGTTACATTGTCGAGGAGCCCAAGGGCGCATTGAAATGTCAAATCTGAGGCGAGGGTTTGCACACAATCGCCGTCGAACGATAGCGACCCCAACAGTTAATCGCTTATTTGGTCCGTTTAATCGATTGTTTAACGCAGTCTCATTGTTTGAAATCCGGTGGTTTCGTTCTGTCGAAAAGGGTGGTACGACTATTGTCCGGAGGAAGAGGAGGAACGTGAAATGAATGCATCTGGTTAGAAGGTTTACGGGCCATTGGGCGCGTGATTCGCTAGTTTGAACCGAAAATCCAACGTGAACCCCTTCGTGCTGTTTATATTGATAGACTACATTGGAACTATGATGTTCGGTACAATCAATAAAAAGTAACCAAACGACGGTAATGATTCATTCTGATTTACAGATTGTGGATTTTATTTTCCTATTACCCGTGTAAGGAGATAATGAACTTGGTACTGTAAAAACCTCCCTCGATTCAAGTGAGGTCATATTATAATTCTCGAACCAGGCGCATGAAGACTCATTTCATCAACATGGGGAAAATGGGGGAAACAGTGGGTGTGGCGGGTCCCGGACCATTTCAATCGATTCAAGGCTCAAAATTTAGTGGAAAATGACACCCCACACCCCTAGGTAGCCGAAATCACGAAAACACACATTCAAAATGAGTAGATAGGCACCCATTTTGACCCATAACCTTTTCCAGAGGGCACCAATCGGACTCAATTCATTGGATTCAGCGTCCAAAATTTAGTGGCAAATGATACCCCTCACGCCCACACGTCTACATCGCCAAAAATCTTAAAAATCCATTTTTCGAAATACACATTTTGACCCCTAACCCACCCAAATTTGTTCCGATCGGGCTGAAAAGTTTTGAAGATTAACTAGAGCCGGAAACGGCCCTCTGACGCAAATTTCAGATTTTTAGAAAATTTTCTACTAACAAAGTCGGCATGGATGGTGTACGGCGGACGGACTTTTGACTTTTTTTGATCTAGACACTTTGAAACGCCCAGAAATTAATTTTGGACCGAATCTGAGAGATTGACTTTTTGCATTATTCAAGGAATAACCAACCAAAAATCGAAGAACCCAAACTAATTTGCTTCACTCCAAAGTCCCCGTCTTCCTAATTTTTCCATTTTAATTCCATTTAAAAATTTACACTCTTTCCGCTAATATCCGCACCGTAATAAACTCTCAAACGCAGATTTCATTTCCGGATCCGTAAAAATTCAATGAAGGCTTATAAAACCGACGAGGAAAATGAGAAAAGGGAGACGGAACAGGCTTCGACGAGGGGTATAAAACCCTTTAAAAATAGTTATGTAATCAGGTTTTTAGTAATTCATGAACAGGTTGAAGGTTGTCCCTCGGAACTTGTGAAACACTTCTAAAATATTCACAACATTGATGAGGGTAATGTGCGGCGGGGAGAAGGGGACTACAAGTTACAACGGGAGGTTCCCCTGTTTCCTTCGAGGTTTCTCGCCATGCTGTTGTTTTTGTATTCAAATTATGAATGACCCGGAAATAAAAGAAATGGTTTTTTCATCTTTTTTAAGGAGTTGGTTTAACGTTGACGACTGAATAATGAAGATTAACCGCTCATAACAAGTTCAATTGTCCTGAACGTCCTGTGCGAATAAGGAAGAAGAAAATATAATACTTTTTCAGTCGAGAAATACTCAACGCAGAAAATCCAGCCCCATATTTGGTTTGACACACATATTGAGTCCACCAAAATTTGTTGAAAATTTAACGTGAGTTCTAGAGACAATTAGCGACATTAATCCCATTCAATATAAGAAATGTTTGGAAAATTGAAGGATATGGAATAACATGGAACTGGGGAATAGAGAAAAACGAGACAAAATTTAGTTCCACCATCCGAAAATTCCCCGACACGAATTGCAACGGGGGAAGTTTGGAAAAACGTGATAAATTCCATAACATCCAGGACTTCTTCCAACCGATTCAGCGTCCAAAGTTTAGTAAAAAATAATAACCCACACGCCTAGATCGCTGAAAATCTCGAAAAACCATTTTTTCGAAACCACTTTTTAACCCCTAATCCTCCCCAAACTTGGTTAGATCGGCCTGAAAAGTTTTGAGGACCAACTAGAGCCAGAAGCGGCCCCCTGACCCAAAATTACGGCTTGGACGGCTGACGAAAATGTTGGGTTTTGGTTGAATATTTCTTAAATAAGCTACCTGTTTGTTTTTTTGTTTTTTTAATCTAGACCTTTAAATTCAAACTGTCAAATTTTGGGCGTAATCGGAAATGTTGACCTCACTATATATATTCAAGGAATAACCAACCAAAACCGAAATGTCCACCTGCCATCTCCGTTGGTTTTGGTAGTACACAATTTCCTAGAAATCTGATATACTGATAAGGTACCAAATAGGTACTGATCTACCGATTGGAATGAGTCCTGGACACTCCACACTCATTGTTTTCCCCATAGTCTTGCTCTAAGAAATGATAAACCATTGAGGAGGAATAAGCAGCGGTTTTGATCTAGACATGTTGATACAATACATTCCAAATATGAGCCCCAAAATTAGGTTTTGAATGATAAGCGGTTCCAAATTCCAAGGTTACAGCTACAGATGCTTTTGGTGCTAAATAAGCCAATGAGCTGTAATCTTTTGAAATTCACCAGTGAAAAAAGGGTAGCGGATTCGCGATCGAGTACGGCAGTCACCCGAGGCGAGTCAATATTTGACTCCAAAAACCATAGGGGGAAAGGACAATGAGGGTTCGGACGGGTTGTTCAATATGATAATAACCGGAGCATGTGGCCCGTGCAACCCTACACCACTAATCCTATTACGGTCGGTACATCATGTTTTATCAATATGCCACATGTTGTTTCAAGACGCGAGCCCTCTTACGATTCGCCTGAATAGTCCCTTACTCCACCCTTCTCTCATTTTTGAAAAAGATTTTTAAAATTGATTTGAGCCCAAGAGGAGGACTGCAAAATTGGTAAAATCATCAAGGAAACGCTGCAAATTCTTTCATAAGGGTTGGTTATTCCTCGGAACAGGCGCATAGAGACTCATTTCTTCTACATGGGAAAAATGGGGGAAACAGGTGGGTACTGGACCCATTTCGATGGATTCTGGGTCCACAATTTAGTGGAAAATGATACCCCACACGCCTAGATACCAGAAATCTTGAAAACACATCTACAAAATGGGTAGATACATACACATTTTGACCCATAACTTCTCCCGGTGGGTGTCAATCGTTCTGGGACCCATTTTATTGGATTCAGCGTCCAAAATTTGGTGGAAAATGATACCCCACTCGCCTAGATCGCCCAAAATCTCAAAAATCCATTTTTCAAAAAACACATTTTGACCCCTACCCCGCCCAAATTTGGTTCGATCGGGCAGACAATTTTCGAAGACCGACCTAGGCCGGGAACAGACCCCTGACCCAAATTTAGATTTTTAGAAAATTTTCTACTACCAAAAACGGCGAGGACGGCGGACGGACAATGACCTTTTTTGATCTAGAAAATCTCTTTTGAAACGTCCAGAAAATTTTTTTTATAAGAATAGATGAAGTTTTTGATTTTTTAGATGTTTAAGGAATATTTTCACCTAATCGAACGCAACATTGATACTCTCGTCTGTCGAGCCTATCATATTACCACTAATTTATAAAGTAATCGTTCTTTTGTCATCAATTCGATCATCCAAGACGAGTCGAGTTCATGACGCAACCCTTTGACGACTGTGATTTTCGCAAAACAAATTTTGACGAATCAGCAAGCTCTTAACCTTTAAAAATGTAAGATTAATAATTTTCAAGAGGTAATACAGCGCAAAACCGTCGTTACAGAGGAGTAAGGTTTGATTACTCACTGGAGAGAGCCCCATGTGGCTCGCTCGGGTCCTTTCCTTTCGGCCCATGAATAATCAAGCAGCTTTAGAAGCTTCCCGCTTTTAAGTAATTATGCTCTTCCACTTTGGTTGTTATTCGATTAGGTAGACACATCCACCCAATCAGGACGTAATCTCGTGCTTCTATCCTCCCGCCTTCTGACACAAGGAGCGGACTCGAGCTCAGTTAGCCGCTTTCCACTACAGCAGCAGATGAAACCGGCTAATTATTCATGAGTTTCGTATCCAAGGTCTTGTTTAGGCTGTATGAAATCTCCCGCGTTTTGATGCCAACACTTTCGTCGGACATGAGATTTCATTAATCAAGTTTTAGGTTGATTTGAGAGCTCAGGGCGATGGAGTTACTCAGTAAAATGAGAAATAGTTGGGTGTATGCAATGAACATACGTTGCGACCTCGGAATATGTTTAAATCTTTAAGTTAGTAATCAAATTAACCAATTAAATTTTCATTTGAACAGTCGCTTTTCAAATAAACTTTAATAAATACTGCCTTATAAGCATCCAATGCTACTTTTGAGACCTTTTGTTGCATCCTACTCTTATCATCCGTACACACAAGTAGGGTAAATATGGGGCTACGGCGACTCGAGGCCCTTCAAGGGCTCAAAAGGGCTGGAAAAAATACGACTGGATAGAGAATGAACTGGTTCAGGGTGGGGGTGAAGTCAAAATCAGGGTCGGCCTTTAGGGACGCCAGGAAAAATCAAAAAGGATTAAGGCTTCGACAGTTGTTCAGCTACATTTTGGATCATCTTCCTTCATCAGAGCCTGAACGAGACCGGATGTAAAGTATATGATCCCCACAAACTCGCGTTCATGGCAAAGTGTTAGGTAGGCACCCAACACAGTAAAACACACGGAGTCTCAAAGTGAATGAAGGCACACTCGCTCAACTGAATTAGGGCAAGGGAACCCGCCTTATAGGAAGGCCTTAGGGAGTTAACTTGCTTAACTCGGTAATTGCTTTGGCACTGAACCTTCCGCTCGGGGGTTGAAGTCAAAATGTAATCCCGTTGGGTACCACAAGGTGTACCAATTAGGCAAATGGCTGGTGTACATGAGATTATTTATTTACCCGTATTTAGCCCCTACCCGGGTTCATATACATATCAGACGGGGAATCTGCCTTTTCTACCTTGCTCTTTATACAGCAGCACGGGGAAGTTCCAAAACATTTTAATCACCGACCCGCAACGCTCTACCTTTGACTTTGCTTGCCTCTGTCGAGCATTCACCAGCCTTTTGCTGCGTTCTCAATAAAAAAAAAAATTTTTTTTTTGAGTCACTTCAACCCTCAGACCCTGTGATAATGTGACAGTAAAGCAGGCTACGTATGTCCTATCTCTTTGTAAATTGGGTTGTTATTCACAACAACACTGCAACAATGGGAGAATATATTAATGGAATGATGTATCTCCTCTGAATGGCTAGGTGAAATTTGATCTCATTTGGTAGAAAATACATCAAATTTATATATAGAACACAGAAACCATGATTTCTACAAGGCTGAAAAGGACTAAAATTGCTCTATGGTCAAATTTTTGATAATTTAAAGATAATAAGAAATATTTTTTCCCCATTTCCAAAAAAGATGTTTTTTTTTTTTTTCTTTCTATGACGTAAGTTTTGATAAAACTTTGAGCGAAAAATAAAAAAAATTATTCAAGAACCTGTTATTTTTACAAGTTTAGAATAATTGTAAATTTCAGTGAAAATCTAATGAATTAAATGGAGTAAAAGCATCACGATCGTATAGACTTTTAAAATTATAATCTCTTCAAAACTTCAAATTTGTTCTTTTCTAGTGTTGGGGTGTGAATTTTAAACATGTAATTTTTGGGCTCTGAATTTCGCTGCAGAGACCGGGCTAAGGAAGCTTCGCCTGAACTGAAAAATGTCGCCCTTCTGGTACAATTTTAAAGCAGAGACTCGATAACTCAAAATAAAATAATTTCGACAAGAGTTGGATTGGCTGGAGCGAAATACTCGAGGGATTTAATGCTCATACCGAAGAGTGGAAACCGACTCTTCACCAGAGATTTAAATATTTTAATTTTATTTTCTGCGATTTTGGTAGGTTATTCCTTGACTAATCAACCTGCTTTTAATGGAAAAAGTCAATCTCTCCACTTCGGCCCAAAATTTCTTTCTGGACGTTTCAAGGTGTCTAGATCATAAAACCAAAATGTCCGTCCGCCGTCCGCGCCGTTTTTGGTAGTAGAAAATTTTCTAAAAATCTGAAATTTGGGTCAGGGGCCTGTTCCCGGCCGAGAAGGGTCCTCAAAACTTTTCAGCCCGATCGGACCAAATTTGGGCGGGGTAGGGGTCAAAATGTGTTTTTTGAAAAATGGATTTTCGAGATTTTGGGCGATTTAGGCGTGTAGGGTATCATTTTCCACTAAATTTTGGACGCTGAATCGATTGGAATTGGTCTGGGACCCACCACATTCACTGTTTTCATTTTCCCCATATTGAAGAAATGAGTCTCCATGTGCCTGGTCCGAGGAATAACCAACCCGTGTGAAAATTATTTCTAATTTTTACGTTCCTGACAATTTCTGAAATTGTGTCAATCCAATATCATTTTCCACCGAAGGCGAAGTTTGCGGCGCGAGAAAATGCTCTTCGGACGTCTGACAGACGCGCCAAAATATAAATTTTGCCTAATATCTTCCTCTCTCGATGGAAGAAGATTTTGTAGGAACTCAACGGGAAGGTAATGGAATGAACTTATCGGTCTAAACGCCACGTGTCGTGATTTTGGCGTCCCAGGGGCCCACACTTCATAGCACGTCAAGAGCAGATGCGTCTGAAACGCTAAGCTACTTACCTCACCCTAAGCCAGTTAGGGCGCCACCTCGTGGCCCTCGCTCCTTGTAAAAGTGATTATGGTTTTATGAACTTTGGTAAGTACTACTTTCGCTCGGGAGTTTGGCCCTTCAAGTGATTGACTCGATTTTGTTAGTGGCACGTGTTTTTTCCACTTTTCCCTACTTCCCGTTTTGTTTCTCGTATTGTGCCCGCAGTATCTTTCTCAACAAGGCGGAATATAATGTCCCTGAAAGGCTGGATTCTCATTCTAGTTGATTGAGGACAACCAGACACTACTCTGCTCACCCAATCGCTATCAATATGATAAATGAATCATCATTTTCTCATCAAAAATTTCTAAAAATCTGAAATTTGGGTCAAGGGTCCGTTCCCGGTTTTAGTTAGACCTCGAAACTTTTCAACCAAATTTGGGCGGAGTAGGGGTCAAAATGTGTTTTTTGAAAATGGATTTTTGAGATTT
Organism: Cyrtorhinus lividipennis; assembly: GCA_019603395.1. Classification (NCBI taxonomy): domain Eukaryota; kingdom Metazoa; phylum Arthropoda; class Insecta; order Hemiptera; family Miridae; genus Cyrtorhinus; species Cyrtorhinus lividipennis. The sequence goes on along the minus strand of CM034003.1, from coordinate 15,417,560 downwards.
GTGGCAACTAGGCGTGCGTGGTCTTATTTTCCACACAATTTTGGACGCTGAATCCAATGAAATGGCTGATTGGCGCCTACCGGAAGAGGTAATGGGTCAAAATTGATATCTATCCACACATTTCGAATGTTTGTTTTCAAGATATTTGGTACCTAGGGGTGTGGGGTATCATTTTTCACTAAATTTTGGACCCTGAACCGATTGGAATGGGTCCGGGACCCACCACACTCACTGTTTCCCCCATTTGTTTTGGCCTATATATCTTGAAACGCCAACTGGAACATTGTGGGGATAATCGGAAAGATCGATCTCTGGCGTGTATCTACTTTAGAGCAATATACCATAAAGGGTTGATTTACAGCGTTTTTGAGGGTTGCGGCAGCCACTGTTTTCTCATTCAATAATTTCCCCCTAAGATTTATTACCTCCTCAGATTTATGATCCCGTTGGTGGGACAACTTTATGTTTATTACATCCACATGCGATTCAGAAAACATTATGCTATCATAATCATCAAGCAAAACCTATCTGGTTCACGATACATTGGGAGGATTTGATTCGTTTGACGTCTGAGAGCAGTTGCTCTTGCTCATGAACATCCTATTCCTGCATCCTCTCTCACAGCTTACTCTTTGACCCGTCTTCCTCAACCTTGCTTTCCTTCCTTTTACCTTTCCTCGCTATGTTAAAAAGGGGAAATATCCATAACTGGCTTCCACTAACCGGATCCGACCAAGCTCGCTTTTCCATTTTCCGAGGAGAAAATAAAATTCACCCCTCTTCCCCCACTGCGTCCCGATCGCTTCTATTCAATGAAATCCACCAATAAAAAAACTGGAAAGTGGGTAACAACAGGGTTGAAGGCGGATGGAAGCTCCATTACTGCCTTTTTGCGCTTTTCTTTGCCGTTCCGCGAGGGTAAAAGTGAACGGAATTTATGTCTGGAGGGAATTTGAAGGAATGGAGTATTACCTCAGGGGCTCCCCGTATACGAAACCAAGGGGGTGGTTTATTGAAGACACCCTTGGAATTATCTGGTAAATGGAATTTAGTACGAGGGCGTAAGCGAAGGGCGCGTAAGCCCTTAACAAAACAGTTTTTCGGCATCTCTGTCGTCTTCTGTTTAACATTTGCTGAATCGGAAAATAAAATTGCCTTTTACGGGCGAATTTTCTTTGATTCATGGCTCTCTAAAGCCTCTACATACTAAATACTGTTCAATAAGAAATAAAAATAAAGTTGATTGTTGAGGTAAATGTAAGCTTGTCATTGGATTTTAAATTACAAAAAAATGCCACATTTGACCTCTCTTACTTGAACTATTGATTGAATTATTGTCAACAGGGCAATAAGGGCTCTAGCCTCAGACTGAGGGTGACGAGGGAAATAAGGGATGATTAGCTCGGGATCCTAGAGGGTTTGTGAACAATGATAGCTGATGTCACATCGAAACGCGGTAGGTCTGGCTGGGTGGGTTTTCTCATTGAGTTAGCAACGCTACACCCCATTTATACATTAGGGGACCCGTCGACAACGCTTCTCATCCACCCCAGTGGATCTTTCGTGTCTTCCACCCCATGAGACTAACGTGTCAGGCGTTGGCTTATCAAAGGGTATTTTGGTAATTTTTTCGGATCACGCTTTATATACTCCTATAATATACGGATTTTGTAATCAAACTCCTAATTTATGAAACAGATTTTAAATTATTTCCCAGCCAATATTACTCTAGTCTAGAGATAATATGAATTCTTGTACCTAAAATGAATATATTTCGTATAACCATGCAGTAGTGTAACCTACCCACTCCTTACATTACAAAACCCTGTCCAACCGTCTGAAATGTGTTGTACTCTCTTGATTCCTCCGACACAGGGATTGGGTAAAATCCTCTGGCAGCGATGAATCCTTGGGTAGTGGAAACCTACCTCATTCCTTACTTTACAAGACTATAAACTTGGAGAGCGAATCAACAACAACAACGACCTCCAAGCGCCAGATGAAGCGCCCTCTGTGTCTTTCATTCGAAGCTAGGGAAGGCGCAGTACTTGATTGAATAAACCTATTTGGATGCTAAATATGATTTTTATTGTTTCCCGATGACTTTTCCTACCAGATAAGCCAGTAAAGGCGAAATATAAGAGACTAAATATAATAAAAATTATAAAATCTGGACGCTAAGGTACGTTTTGTCGTTTTTTTTTTAAGGACGGTCGCATGGGTATCATTGCGAATCGATTCAATTATATTCAAACCCGCCTTGATGTTTCATCATGAAATTTTACTCCCCTAACGTTGATTTGGTCCATTAGAGGAGAGACCGAATGTAAATTGAGCCCCATTACAGGGGCGGATAGGATTATGGGAGGAGTCTTGAAAAGTGATGAAGTGCGGGAGGGTGACGCCCCTTTCTTCTAGTCTATTATCCTATCTGGAAATGTTATTTGGGCTCAGAAATGAGGTCTAGTCTCATTGCTCGTGATAACTTTATAAGGATACATGTTCCCCTTAGGGGCAATATCCGGTTGTAATCATAATTTCATGGTTCACCCCCTCAGAATGAATTTTATGCATGGTTATGGTGGACACATAGAGCCTGAAAAGTGACCAATGAAGTTATTTAGAAAAATGTATATTCATTTAACTAGGGAGTTTCACCAGCCGTAGAACGGTTATACTTGTTTCAAATTGAAGTTTCCTTGATGTTTTTAAAATTAAATTTGTAAAACGATTTTGTCGCGCTATATTCAGGAGTTGGAAATTTATTATAAATCTTGAATAGTTGCTACTGTCAATTGGCTTTAAATCAAAACGAGAACGCTCGATGCCAGTGATTAGTACCTCTTTTGGACATTTCAAGGTGATTGATCGCCGTTGCGAATGACGAGGGAATTACTATGCAGCTTACAATGTGATGAAGGGCACAGCAATAATACAGGGCAAAACTATTGAGACTTTTAGGGGACATCATGCAGATATAAACCTATTTTTATAAAATAACAGTGAACACAACTTATTGTTTTCGTCTTCTAGTAAAAATGGAAGCTTGTTAAAACAGCTATCGGCTCGTTCAAATTCAACGGAGAATATTCAGCAGCTCCACACAAGCTGATCGGATAATAGGGATCAATGAGCCTCAAAATGGGTAATTCAACGAAATGAAGGAATACATAAACAAAGAAATGACGAAATAAATAATCAAAGCTTTTGAAAGTAAGAGGTGAACCGTAGAGTCATCCGATATTGATTGACTACATCTCACAGTTGTTGTCATGTGGAATTGCGGTATAATTACAACCGTCAGCTTGGATTGATTAAAAGTGACGGCTGACGATGATCTCGTGAAAGTACTTGATCCCCTGAATTCGATCGAACACAGTTCATTTTTGATGATGCTTTCCTCTCAAAGGGACGTCCGCAAATTGGTTCGAATTCCAGTCGTCTAATTCAATTTCGAGATCGACCTTAATTATCGGCCAAGAGCTGCAATGTTTCCAATCTATGCCCAAAGAGGGATTGACTTTAGAGAGAGATCTATCTGGGATTATTCTGGTAATATGCTCGTAAAGAATATTATTTCTGCAGCTGATATCATCGACCTATGCCGTCCAATACAGCATAAATTGCGCTCATTTGTTCCAATTCTCGTTTTAAAATCGATGAGTATTCGCAGTGAACTCCATCAACGATTTATTCCGTACAATTCTATCAGCTCATCGGGCTTAAATCTGAACAAGGTGAATAATTCATTCCGTACGATGAACATCATCAAAATTGTTATTCTATTTGGTGAATCTGGGAGCTAAATAACCGAACTTGAATTAACAATCAAAGCTCCACTTCTCCTCGCCCTCGACCACTTTGGTTTGTCAGATGGGATAAGCTAATTTCAAAATTGAATTAGAGCCGCTGGACGGCAAATGTAAATAGGGTTAACGAGACCCTAAACTCAAACCCCGTGTCCTATTCCGTCATTATAATTTCACGAATTTTTGGGTCGAAACTCGTGTCAGTATTTTGTAAACGTGTTTGAGGATAGTAACACTCGGAGAGGAAATTTACGTCCCGCTCAAAAAGCGATTCTTGCTCTGAAAACCCCCTCTCTGTCGTAATTACAGTGAAGGTGGTCGGTTTTTGAAAAGTGTATTTCACCCGGCGAAAGAGCTCGCGTCGAATTAGGGCTCATCAAATGCCCACAACGGATCGAGGGTGAGTTGGACCATTGCTGTGTGTAGTCACGATCGCATAATATTAAACTTAAAAATTGAGCGAACGTCCCTATTGGCTTTTTAAAAAGGGAGGGAACTCTCGTTTTTCTCCCGATAATGTTCAGTAGCAATCTGCATGATCAACGTATCATTCAACTAAATTACTGATGCGATCGGGTCTACACCCTCCAGTGGGTAAATTATAATTACACGACATGCCCTGCGTTCATTATCCCGATTAGACTTGAACTCGTTCACACATTCATCATTTTTTCAATGTTCCAAGTACGAAAAACGCTGCAAATTCTATCACTGGGGTTGGTTATTCCTCGGACCAGGCGCATGGGGACTCATCTCTTCAACATGGGGAAAATGGCGAAACAGTGGGTGAGGCGGGTCCCGGACCCATTCTAAACGATTCAGGGTCCAAAATTTAGTGGAAAATGATACCCCACACGCCTAGGTACCAGAAATCTCGAAAACACATTTTCAAAATGGGTAGATAGATACCCATATTGAACCATAACCTCATCCAGAGGGCGCCAATCGTTCCGGGACCCATTTAATTGGATTCAGCATCCGAAATTTAGTGGACCGAATCGAAGAGTGACTTTTTGCATGAAAACGTAGGACGATTATTCTAGGAATAACCAACCAAAATCGCAGTTCTTTTCTTTAATTTTGGTATTTTGGCCTACTGTCGTTCTTTTGATGGCTCTCAAATTAAATTTTCAAAATCTGGGCGTTCGTAGGAATTTATTTCCTTTTCTGTTGGACAAATTAAATCAAGAAAGACTTTTGATTTGTCATTCTAAGTGAAATAAAAGCCATGCATTCGTATCGAACAAAAAGAGAAACATTTTCTACCCAAACGTTTACGTTTTCTTGAGAATTTTAAAGTGTGTAAAATTCCAAATCGAATATGTCCTCCAGAGAAGCCCCTTAAAATGCTTCAAATGTCTGAAATTTGACGTCTGGACCCTAATTGGGTTTAACTTGGTCATTTTCAACCAGATTGCCTCCAACAAAGGCCAAATATAGGGAAAAAATGGATATCTTGAAGATTGGGTTATGCGATTTTTGGGACTAAGGAGCATGGGGAATTGTTTTGAACAGAGTTTTGAGTACTGAATCGATGGATACTAACATTTTTTGATGACTAGCAAGAACTTAACTTCATTAAGGCTTCAAATATTTGCTAAACAACACAAGCGAGATCCACCAATAATACAAAATTATCCAACAATTTGCGATATAACACAACTAAAAATCATCTATTCTATTTGCAACCACTTTGAACTCACAAAGAGCAGTCTTCTCTAAGCAGAGCATTTTCAAGTGGTGAAGAAACGAATTATCTTCTTTATATTTAAATGACCACTGTAATCTCTACCACGAGCCCCAAGTAACTCGTTTACAAAAGTAATAACTAATTTAGCCTCTTGAGGTAGGAGTAAAAAGGGTACGGGAATCACGGGAGAATAAACAGCATTAAAAAAGTTCTCTCGGAGAGAATAATGTTGTACGTCTCGAAGCCCTTTGATTACATTACTTGATTAGGATTTGTACAAATGTTTAATTGAGGTAGTCGGTCTTCTTTCCTTTGAAAGATCCACTTAGCAACTCTTTCCGGCATCCAACTCGTTTTAAGGTGCAATTTACCTACCGAAACAGAAAGGATTCGGTTTAAATTATCTCATTGAATTTTCATAATTCCGTCATACTTTGTTTTTGTTGGGGTTTTTTTTTTTTTAATTTGAAGGGTCAGAACAAATACGGCGGCAAAGGGGAGATTAACATGGAAAAATAATTTTCATCTATAATATTTGTAATAACATAATCGGGATTACAATTATAATGCGTAAAATTATAAATTATAATTATAATGATGAGCCCTAATACGACTTATATACACTTAATATACCTATAAATTACCTACATATAAATCCAATTTTTAAATTTTTTTTTTTTTTTTTTTTTTCAAATTAAAACGAAGAATGTTTAGAGCAGTGGAAACTTTTGTAACCTATCGCCCCGTTCTGAGGGGTTGACTAACACTTATCGCCCTTTAATTTTCATTGTATGCCAAATTTGAAGTGTAAATAATGAAGCATTTTAATTATTTTAAATAAACAATTTCATTACCGTATATAAAAACAAGCAAAACAGTTTTATCCAGTCAACAGAACAGAACAGAACAAAAATTTTAAATGTACATTTTTTACAGATTTATTTAATAACAAAGAGATGAAATAATTAATTAATCATTGAAAAATTCATGAAAGTTATATAACTTCGTTATTGTTTTATTTTACGTTTTCAATGGCTGCCTTGTGCTTCGTGAGCTACCCTTCAACTTCTACAGTACAGGTTCTGTTCAGTACTATTTTAATCTTTTCCCTTTTGAGAATACTCATCCCCCCCCCCCTAATTGCCCCCATTTAATTATTCCCCTGATAACCCAAATTGCCCACCACTGGTTTAAAGCTTTAAGTTTTCATCAAGGAGCACATTTTTGTAATTTAACCTCGATTCCCAGACCAATTCACAGATAAAATTTTGATTTTATGAATACTCACAAGGATGAGATGCTGTGAAAGGGTAATCTAGAGTGTGGAGCCTGGGTGCCGAGCTGGGATGGAGCGTCGTCGGGCACCCATAGCAAAACATTCTGCAACAGATGGGAGACAATTGTAATTAGGAATTGAGGACAAAACATATTATATTAATCTGACGACCAACAGTATTTTACAGGGCTGCTTAGAGAGAGCAGTTGTGAAGAGCAACGATAACGTGAAATCCCCCTGGAAATTGTGTCTTGTGATGTTCATGCTGGTGGACATTTTGCATCGATTCCTGGTGATCAGATGGGGCTGCAACGCCTCTGAAAATAAAGGAAAATTCCCCCAAGAGTCACTCAATGCATCCGATAATTCTTTGATACTTCAACGAAAAATGGTCAAGTGATACCACCTGACTAATCTTCCTCGTGTGTAACGTTACAGGAGTAAGCCAGAAAGTAATTTCATCTATTTCAATATACATTGTGCCCTAGGAGTTGTTCTCCACGCGTCTGTTTGCACATAACTTTTCATACGTTCGTAGGTTTATTTCTGTTTGTAATGTTCTATTTCCTTTTCATCTTCTTTCCATCTCAATCAGAAGGGGAACCGGCTAGGTTTAAGTTAAAAATAAAATTTATTTCTAAGTGTATTTAATTCACGAGCTAAAAAAGATGATTTTTTCACGCAAAATATACCAATTTTGGTCTTTATTCCGCAAAAATTGAGAAGAATCAAGGAGCAGATAGCATAACGTGAATCAGCGTTGAAAAACAATGGAAATTCATGTGCCACACATTACAGTTCACCTTCATCCATTATTTGAGCGTTTTGGGGTTGCGCTACTTTGCGTGCTCGGTTAATCGGTTGCGCGCAGTAAAACAATTTCTTTGGTTTACTCCCATTTGGTCACTTTTATGAGGGAGGGAAGGGGGATATCTCGTGGGATACCCTCTATAATTAGGCAATAATTTCATCCATTCAGGATGGGTCTTATCACTTTTTCAAGCCTTTCCAGTATGAAAATGTCAGGCAATTTCAAAATAAAATTGGAGGCAGCAACACTTCCCAGTAGGTAATGTACATAAGTTTCGTAAGAGATGATTACCCTAATCTTCAACCGGAAAGATTATTTTCTTCAAAATTTTGTTTTGTTACATGTTAGGAACCGATTTAGTGCATATACATTTTCAAACTAACTGTTGATTTGATTAACTGTTGAGGATCAATACTGTTCCCCCACGTTGGGGAGAGGAAAGACGGCAAAGAACCCACGAAACACTTTACAAGGCTGATATTCTTCTTTGAAAGTAAACCTACCTAAGATTACAGGCCCTTATTAGAAGCCTATAACAACCAGCCCTTCAAAACTAGTCCACTCCTAGATTGAGTGCCCACATCTGCCGCGCGTCACACTCGGGCAACAATTAAACAATGAACAACTGGTTCTCCACTCCCCACAATTAATATTAATTCCGCCAATTCAGAGCCCCCTGACGCTCTGAGAAAATGAAATTGAACTTGATTAACAAATTATAGACAGCTTTTTCTTCCTCGGCCAGAGCCCCCGTTAGCGCTCTCCTCAATTCACCGCGGTCGAGTGAATTAGGAGCAGACAAAACTTCATTTGCGGTACAAAATGGTTCGTTATTTGTGACAGACACGAGCTGAGGTCGATTTCCACGCGAGAAACGTTAACAGAATGAGTATAATCATTATTTTGGTCGTGTTTCTTCATATAAGTCGATATTTTTTTGTCAACTTTTGGTTGGTTATTCCTCGAATAATCTCGGGTTTTCAGCCTGATCGGACCAAATTTGGTCAGGATAGGGGTCAAAATGTGTTTTTTGAAAAATGGATTTTCGGGATTTTGGGTGATCTAGGCGAGTGGGGTATCATTTTCCAGTAGATTTTGGACGCTGAATCCAATGAACTGGGTCACAGAACGATTGGCACCCACTGGAAGAACTTATGGGTCAAATTGGGTATTTATTACCCATTTTGAATATGTGTTTTTGGGATTTCTGGTACCTAGGCGTGTGGGGTATCATTTTCCACTAAATTTAGAACCCTGAATTGATTGGAATTGGTTCATTCCCTTGGTCCGAGGTTTAAATTAGTCACCATGCGCCTGGTTCGAGGATTTAAAAAATGGATTTTCGAGATTTAAGGCGATTTCGGCGAGTGGGGTATAATTTTCCACTAAATTTTGGACGCTGAATCCAATGAAATGGGTACCAGAACGATTGGCACATACTGGAAGAAGTTATGGGTCAAAATGGGTATGTATCTACCCATTCTGTATATGTGTTTTCAAGATTTCTGGTACCTAGGCGTGTGGGGTATCATTTTCCACTAATTTTATGTATTGAGGATGTTAGGCAGGCTGATTAAAATGTATGAAATCTGGCATCTTTTGTTGATTAATAGAAGAGTGAAAAGCTAGGTTTAATCTCTGTCTAGAGAAATTGCCTTTCTGAGAATTTTTGAGCTGAATATTCATTCAATTCATTTGAAATAATTAGGGAGAAACCATCTCGAATCGCATCCAAGTTTATCTGGGCAAATGAGCTTCGCAAAACCTGATTGTTGATTCGGGGGACAACACAGAAGCGAAACCAATACCTAATTGGGTGTATCGTAATCCGAGAGATTGCATGTTCCGACTACCAAGGGGTGAGTTGGGACAGCAGGGGGAATTAACGGAATCTAATTATTCGCCCCATCCGCCTCGCTCATGTGATGAGCTGCCAAAGTATCACAAACGTCATTGTCGGGGAAGAAAATTGGGTGGTGGCGTTCTCGTCAAAGACTGAAAGGCAATGCAGGTCGACGAAGACGAGGAGGGGTTATTTTTTCTCAGCCATTCCCCGATGAAATTAAAAACACCATTAAGAATGCATCGAATTCCCACAATGGGACGAGTTGAAGGTATCGGTTTAATGGAAACGAAAACGAAGCCCAGAAACGATCATTCGATTACGATATAGCCAATCAACTCGTAGCGAGCCGAACTGACGTTTAAATTGAATGCGAGTCGATTGCTTCGAAAGTTGATTTTTTGAAAGGTACACCCGTCCGACCAAACCTTAATTCACTTTTGAGCTATTTTCGAATGCTCGAGTTAGGGAGAAAAAAAGTTTGGTTAACGACGTGAGAGAAGCGGGTTAACGCCATGATGCGCTTTTTATCAATTCTGAAATCCACCTTCCCTATTTGAAAAAAAAAGAAGAAGAATTATGAAATGATGACGGATGTCAAAAGAATTCTGCGTTTCACCCCTTAAATTGTATGAAGGAGCGAGTATTTTGTAGCCCTGGCGCCAAGTCTTAGCAGTTGTGAGTGTTGTCGGTAGAGTTCGCATTAGCCAATGTTAGTACTGCTTACTTCAGGACCGCTCTTTCCTTGTCGTCACATATCAGAAGCCCAAAACTGCCACATATTACTGATAAGAAGATACACATTAGTTGTAGCTACTTGAAAACTCATATCATTACCCCAATTTCACTCTTTAATGATTATTCTCGCGCATAGTTGTCAGCTCATTAGCTAAACTGTGTACATCCTACTGGACAAAGAAACATTTCGTAGTCGGTAATGGACAAGCAATGAATTGGGATTGATTTCTTTGTCATGTGGAAGCTTATTCTTAACACCTACAAGATCCCCCTTTTATTCTCCTCCACCCGACGCGTGGGTGTGAGGTTAACTGGCGGCCATTGTGGGTAGGTTTCTCAAGTTTGCTATTTGCAGAAAAACCAAAGGCAACTCAACTGGACTAATGCCTTACCACCAAAAAGACTAACTATTTTGTTCCACGACGGAGTAAACGATCAATATAGTGATTTCGCTTGCAGTTAGCTAAGAGAAATTGTTTCATTGCACCACGTTTGTCATTCTTGTTCAATGTTGATAAGCGTTATCATTAAATCAACGCCCTGAACGTGCCCCGAACGTGAGTTGAGACCAACGCTACAACCAATGCAGAATCAGATTTGACATAGAAAGTTGTATGTAATTGGTAAATTGCTTGTCACGGTCAGATCTTTTAATGATGACGTCATAATTGGCTGTAATTCGATCGGCGAGCCAGTTGGTATGCAGTTGGAGCCCCAGTAACTGCACGGTCCCCATTTCAACCCGCCTCGTTGAGTATTATCATTGTAAATACTATCACTGGGCGTATTATTCTATTATTCTGTTAGAGCGTTATCAAATTACACCTTCTCATCCTGGGAGAAATGGGGGAGCGGACCTGTTATTCAAGGGCAGTGTACAGTCCTGAACGAGGAGCAGGCCATTGACATAAAATGATCCAACTTTACTCATAAAATAACGTATCTTTGACAGAATTAATATTGCATTTACATATCATGCATCTCTTTTAATTGAGCTAAATTAATTAATTTCCCTCCTTAACTCATTAACAATCCCGTTGTCCCTTCAACAAGACTGTGAATTCCTATCCCCTTTTCCTTGCCTGCACATAGTAATCCCAATACACCGAAACGTCATGAAACGATTAATAACGATCAAGGGAGTTGTTTCAGTACCTTATCACACTCATGTTGGACATTAGACGTTGCAATTAAAAAACTATCAATCTCCAAGATTGGATGGATGAAGTCATCATTCAGAATCCGGCCTATCAGACGATGGAGAGTTTTTTTTTTCTTCGACTTCCCATAAATGAATATTATTAACCCTTTCCTACTAATGAATTAATATGATAAATGCGGGTTGACAAGTGTTATATGAACAAAGAGCGGTTATCGAGTTAACTGGCCCCCTTTCCGCCCGTATGTGTTTCAATTAAGCTCCGTCGCTCTCTCGCTATTGTTACCGCCTAGTCTAATTGGTAAAGCTTCCCACATTAAAATCACTCCAGGTTCCCAGTGTCAGTACCGCTCACGCTACTGTGTGCGATCCGATGAAGTTTGCCAATCGCAAGATTTTTTTGAATTTGTTTAATCAACTGATGTAAGCTCGGGAATCAATAAGGAGACATTTCGGAGTCTTACAAACGGTTTATATTGAACGATAATGGACTGGAATCAACACATAGCAGACCGGGAAGGTAAAACTGCAATTTATGAGTTCGGATATGAGATCAGAGATGAAAACTTAAATGGACAGCTCGTAAGGAATTACGAGATATCATGAAACGCGTAGAATCGGAAACTTTTTAACAAGAGTTAGTCAATAATTTATATAAATATTTGCAATAATTAAATTGCTTAAAAATTGATATCTTTCCGCATCTGTCGGCTGAATTTTTCAGATAAATACATTTCAATACGCCGTTCTACAAGATAATACTGTGTAATCAAAACCTATTCACACTATTGTCGTTTTCTGGCTTGTTTCGACCGTACCAAATTTGGGTGGGGTAGGGGTCAAAATGTGTATATTCGAAAAATGAATTTTTGAGATTTTTTGCAATTTAGGTGTGTGGGGTATCATTTTCCACTAAATTCTGGACGCTGAATCCAATGAAAAGGGTCCCAGAACGATTGGCACCCACTGGAGGAGGTTATGGGTCAAAATGGGTACCTATTATCCATTTTGAATGTGTTTTTTCGAGATTTCTGGTACCTAGGCGTGTGGGGTATCATTTTCCACTAAATTTTGGACCCTGAATCGATTAGAATGGGTCCGAGACCCGCCACCCCCACCGTTTCCCTCATTTTCCCCTTGTTGAATAAATGAGTCTCCATGCGCCTGGTCCGAGGAATAACCAACCCGTGAGTAAGAATTTTCAGCGTTTTCTTTTGGAATCATGTATGATTGTGTTTGTATCTACGAAAAACAATTGGTGTGGATGCCAAATCCAAATAAGTCTCCATTTCGGGGACCAAAAAAGTCCATTATAATCCTCCGATAAATCTCACATATACCACTTGAAAAACTCCAAGATGAACATTCCTTTACTTGTTAGCAGTTTCACACGAGAAAATTTGAATATTACAAAACTCCATTGATTGGTCCTGTAAGCCACCACCATTAACGTTAAATTATCCACAGTTGATGGTTCCTGTAAAAATTCATCAATTCAGATACGGAAATCGGGAAGAGCGTAACATCAACGACAAATTCAATATCTTCATTCACTCCAAATGGCCAAAATCCGTACAAACCTTCACCAATGGCTCTCAAAGTACGGAAATCCAGTTGGATTTGTTCTCTTTGATGCTTTTAACAATTACTATGAGAAACACAAACACCCTAACATGACTTCCAGCTTCAATGCTGAAGCAACCGCGATCTTAAAAGCCGTTGAATATATCGACAGATCTGAAAAATAGAAATGATTATGTGTACCTTATATGCAACGACTCTTTCAGTACACAACAGCTATTAAAAACAGGCAGTATCCAGAGATGCTGGATTGGGCTAAGAGAGGCGCAGTTGATGGACTTGAGTTCTCTCGCCATGGTCGAAGATTTGATACCTTACATAAATCAAAAACATTAGGCAAAATGGAGGAGGAGATTTTTAGTTACAATAACGCCTTATTTTATAAAACATCCAACCCAACCCCCTACAAGTGCCGTGGTCTTGAGAAAAAGGCATTGAGAAACCCCTTAGACGAACCATAATTCCGCCTGAGAGTAAACTGTGGAATTTGTGATGCGTTCCTATAACTCATCAGCCAACAGGAAATGACCCGATGCCGAAAATGAGGAGCATCAATTGGAACACTTGAACACAATTTTGGAGTGCTAAGATCACGATGGACCGAGAAGAGTGCTGTTCAGTTCAATTACCAACAAAAATGTTAAGTATCGTTCCATTCTAGCTTCTAGGAATATTTATGTTTACAAAGAGGTGTTTAATTTTATAAATAAATGTAATTTTTTTTCATTATTATGGCTGTATACAAATTTGTAATGCCAAAATAAAATTTTAAAAAAATCATTTTTGGTCCCCCAATTGTACCCTAATAATTTTTAGCCACATTTTTGACATGGTCCCCACAGAAGGAGAGATTCACTTTAATATCAAAACAATTGTGGATTGTCCAGGCTCAGGAGGCACTTGCTTCAATGATATGGCACTTGGGTGAGTTTTCTCCGCAACAGCGGTATTTGATGTAGGTAGTATAGGTAGGTAATGGTAGGAACGCAATCTGCGCTGTTTCACTCTCTTCTTCCAATTGCCATCAATCTGACGGCCAAAATATGGTCCCTTTGACAAGAACCTCCCCGATAATAACCTTCTCAAGAATACGAGTGTTTTATGTGCATACGAGACTAGCGGGAATGTATAAAACAAGTCTCAATTAAACGTGTGTATTATAAGACAAAGGGAAATTAAGTAAAAACTGAACGAAACAGGTATCTTCTTTTCCTATCCGTGATAAGCAATCAGTCGTCTGGTCGGCAGTGTTGTCCGGGGAGGACTCATCGAGGCGACGTTGGATAAGTGACGACAGCGGTCCCTGGTGGCGTCTCCATCAACGAGTATGCATATGCAGCTTCATGGTCTCAATGTGCTGAATGCTAGTTCAGAGGTTTGATTTTGAGGTACCCAACACTGTTACGGCCGGCAAAACGAACCCGATAATGATTAACGGATATTAGGAGTATCATCCACTCGATCATATTCCTAGCGCCGGTATCTCATTTCGTTTGAGAATCGGAAAGCGAGGTTCAAAGCTTCACGCGGCGCTCGAAGGTAAACAGAGGAAATGAATTAAATAAGGAAATGGCCGCTCGAGTTGGAATCATAGAGACTGGAAACTGGAAATTGCTTTACTCAATTAATTTCGAACCCGGTTTTGATCGTGTTGATACAAACCCGGCGGTTTGAAGCGCAAACTTGGGCCTCCCGAATCCGCGGGAGACGCTGATAGGTTGAGCAGGTTTGGGGGATACACAGTGTGTTTCTGATAGGGTTAACCGTGTTTATTCGAGGTTCCGAGGGACGGACGGGGGGCAACGGGAGCCCCGATCTCGCAGCACTCGGCGCTTTCCTCTAATTTCATTTCACTCCAGTCAACATTTGAGTTCGTCCTACCGTTGGACCCTTTGATGTGTTGCCGGATCCCGAAGCGGAAGGTAACTATATTCGCGTTAGGCCGGCTACAACCTATCATCCGACGTCAATCAATAACACCTGCGAGATATTGCCAACGGGGGAAAACGCAGCGGGCACCTAAAAACCGGAGGATCCTCAATACTTATTTTTTTATCCCCTTTTATGCAAAACTACTTACTTGAAATAAAACTTCAACCGAACTCACGGTTACGTGATTTCCTTTGAATACATTCACTCCCAAGACAGATAAAAAATGATACCCCTACTTCCCCGAAATCCCAAAAATCGAATTTAAAAATGGAATTTTCACCTATGCCTTCCCAAATTTGGATCAGTTGGGCCAAAAAGTGCCGAGGGCCAAGATAAGACAAGAAGATGTCCCTGACCCGAATTTCAATTTTTTATAAAACTGTCTACTCCCTAAAAACTACTATAAAAACTACTCTTCAAAGTCGCAAACTCACATTGCTTTCGTGTTGTTACCATATAAAAAGATTTCAAGTTAGTAACACGATTGCAAAAACATTGCAGTTTTTGGTCGCAAAATTGCTGTCACAAAATACACATATAAAGAATGCCGCAATTATTTTGATCAAACTGTCACAATGTTTCGAGGGCCGAATAAAATTAAAAAGTGTTCCTCAACCGAAATTTTTAATTTTTAGGATATTTCCCACAATCCCAAAAGAGCGTGGGTGGTGGACGATGTACGGACCTTTGTTTTGGTTTGCATTGGATGATTTCTTGAATAATCAACCAAATATGTCTTAATCCAAAAAACTAATCTCTCCGGTTCTGCCCTAAAATGTTTTCTGGGCGTTTCAGGGTGTCTAGATCAGAATAAGCAAATATCCGTCCGCAGTCCACGCCGATTTCGGTAGTATACAATTTTCTAAAAATTTGAAATTGTAATCAGATTTTTTATTGGCTTTAGTTGGTCTTCAAAACTGTTTAGCCCAATTAGACCAAATTTGGGGAGGGTAGGGGTCAAAATTTGTATTTTGAAAAAAGGAATTTTCGAGATTTTGGGCGTGTGGGGTATCATTTTTGACTATATTTTGGACGCTGAATCCAATGAGACGAGTCCCGGAACGATTGGCACCTACCGGAAGAGGTTATGGATCAAAATGGGTATCTGGGGGTAGGTGTTAAGCCCAGAAGGGCTCAAGAAGGCCAGAAGGGAGGGAGCATGCGCCAGGATGTCATGGTGCCAGGCCCAACTGCAGTCATTCGACAAATGTCGGGTTAAATGATTTTACCTGTCTGCAGGCAACTCACTCAGTCCATCCTGGTTTGCCTGTGTCGCTCTGAAGTGAATCTGCTACCATCTGAAGTCGACTGAAGCTGAAATTGTTTTTCCCATGCCATGAGGTAAATAAGCCTCGCTGTGTACCTGCGGGACAGCGAGCCCCCTCCTGTTTTTCCTTCGACGTCGACGCCGTTTTCGTCAGCCGGTATCGTTGCGCTTGTTCATTAATTGTATTTCATGTATATCATTTCATTTGTATTTATTGTATTTTATGCTCCACATGTTGTCTAATTTACTTTGTCGAATTACTTTGTCTTGTATCAATTCTTGCCTAGGTTGAGGCACATTCTCCTTTGCAACGTGTCCTTATTTTCAATTATAATTCATTTTGTATCAATGTATTTTATGCTCATCCTTGGTATCCCTAATTGCTCAGTCGTAAGTCTTGGACTTACATTGTGTAACCTCTCGCTAGGTCCATTCAAAACCTCCGAAGAAACCCGAATTAAAATTATAATAGATTTTAATTCGAGAGAGGCTTACATAGGTATCTGCCTATTTCGCCTGTGTTTTCGAGATGTATACCTAGGCGTGTTGGGTACCATTTTCACTGGATTTTAGGCACTGAATCGATGAGAATGAGTCGTCATCCTTTTGGTCCGAGTAATAACCAACCCCAGTTAAAGGATTTGCAGCGTTTTTAGTTTGTTATTCCTTGTTCTACGTTTTAATCTAGACATATTGAAACACAAACTGCCTTATTTTGGGGCTAATCGGATAGGGTGACCTCTGACATGAAAACATAGGTTGATTATTCAAGTCAGTAGATTCATCAGCAACAAAGATAGACCAACAATCCGTTCTAGGCTGAGCCCAAGACAAATCCAGAAATCTCTGATTCAATGAAATCTTTAATTGATTAATAAAAAGAACAAAATCGCTGGTTTTTTTAAAAGAAAAAATTCGATTAGTAAATAAACATTGCCTGATGGATCCCATTTAGCCACGAAATTGGCCATGTAACTCTTCACAGTTCACTGACATAGCAATCATTGACACAATTTATTATTTGCACTCCTCACGAGCCCAGCGGTGTTCTACGGAGGAAGCGACGGGTCTCCCTCTTTCGCCATGGCCTTTAATTCACTTCCAAGTCCTCTTCATTTAAGACAATTATACCATGTGTTCGCTAATACACTCAGCTCCACCAGTAACTCAATCGCTCTTCACTAACAGTCTTAGTTCACTTTACCATCTCTGCGTCTAAAGTTTCCTATTTCAATTTAATTGTGTTTCCATCTCTTCCCTGTAACACTGTCTGTACCAGCTAAGCTTACTCAAATATTCGGTTTTCGAGCTCTATCGAGTTAGGCACTTGTCGTGAAATTAATCCCTAGAAAGCTCTAACGTGAGCGAAACTCTGTTGTAGTTATGATAATTTTGTATGTATCGCTGGATTGACAGGATAATGTGATATCTGTTTCGTACTGCTACAAATGTTCATTTCCTTCTTCTTCACATAATCACCTTACTTCGTCTTCTCAAAAGAAACATTGTTTCAAATAATTATGTGTCTAAAAAAGGAAGATAAAACGCTGCAAATTCATACACACAGGATGGTTATTCCTCGGACTAGGAGCATGGAGACTCATCTCTTCAACATGGGGGAAATGGGGGGAAACAGGGGGTGTAGTGGGTCCCGCACCCATTCCACTCAATTCAGGGTCCACAATTTTGAGGAAAATGATAACCCACACGCCACGAAATGGGTAGATAGGCACCCATTTTGACCCATAGCCTCATCCAGAGGGCACCAATCGTTCCGGGACCCGTCTCGTTGGATTTAGCATCCAAAAGTTAGTGGAAAATCATACCCCACACGCCTAAGTACCGGAAATCTCGAAAACACATATTCGAAATGGGTAATAGATACCCATTTTGGCCCATAACCTCTTCCAGTGGGTGCCAATCGTTCTGGGACCCGTCTCGTTGGATTTAGCATCCAAAATTTAGTGGAAAATGATATCCCACACACCTAGATTGCAAAAAATCTCAAAAATCCATTTTTCGAAATACACTTTTTGACCCCTACTTCACCCAAAATTGTTCCGATCGGATTGAAAAGTTTTGAGGACTAACTAGAGCCAAAAACGGGTCCCTGACCAAAATTTCAGATTTTTAGAAAATTTTCTACTACCAAAGTCGGCGAGGACGGCGGACGTCGGATGGACATTTGCTAATCTTAATCTAGACACTTTGAAACGTCCAGAAAAACATTTTGGGGCGAATCGGAGAGATTGACTCTTTGCATGAAAACATAGGTTGATTATTCAAGGAATAACCAACCAAAACGGGTTTTATTCAGATCCGCTATTAAAAAATACGATTATTCACTTATTTGAAGGCGACAGGAGACGATCAATCGTCCTACAATAACGTGAGATGCCTGGGAAACTTTACAAGAACATTTATAAAATAAAAAATGCCAAAATGAGGAATGGAGTTTCACTGGGATAACAGTTACGATAATTGTAACTGCTTCGAACGATCGGAGTTGCACCGACGACCTCTGCCAAGATCAAAGCGCTTCTTCCGAGAATCGCCAATTGTGACAATCAAGACTTATTAGGTTCCTTATTCAATCAACCTTGTCTAAGATGGCTCCTCATCTCAAGTTCGAGACTCGAATTAGATTCCCAAACGATATGACGCCGATCCTATGGACCGGTACCATGTTTAAATTAGACATGTTGTTATTTACCTTATGAAATTTGTATTTCGAATGATGGATTTTCGAGATTTTCGGTGATCTAGGCGTGTGAGGTACAATATTCGACTAAATTTTGGACGCTGAATCCAATAAAATGGGTCTCGGAACGATTGGTGCCCTCTGGAAGAGGTTATGGGTCAAAATGAGTATCTATCTACCTATTTCGAAAGCGGATTTTCGATATTTCCGGTACCTAGGCGTGTGGGGTATCATTTTCCAGTAAATTTTGGATCCTGAATCGATTGGAATGAATCTTCATGCGCCTGGTCCAAGGATTTTGGAAAATAGGAATGGGGTTAATATAATTTACTCGCTTCAAGAATTTCTGTTAAGTTTTTCTTAAAAAACAAGGCTAAACCTGAGTAGCATACAAATCACTAGTACAAATTATATTTATTTAATGAAGCGATCCCCTGTCTGCTCGCCGCAGTCGTGCTATCGTCCAACAGAGTGCGCCCCTCTTGAAATGTAAGAACATCTCATGAAACACCATTTTGGTTTATTATTCTCATTTAAATATAGACAATATTGTGTTTGTATTGAACAAAAAAAGCAGCAAATTCTTACACACGGGTTGGTTATTCCTTGAACCAGGTGCATGGAGACTAATTTAAACCTCGGACCAGGCGCATGGGGATTAATTTCTTCAACATGGAGAAAATGGGGAGAAAATGGGTATGGCGGGTCCCGGACTCATTCCAATCGATTCAGGGTCCAAAATTTAGTGGAAAATGATACTCCACTCGCCTGGGTACCGGAAATCTCGAAAACACATATTCAAAATGGGTAATTGTTAGCCATTTTGATCCATTACCTCTACCTGTAGGTGCCAATCGTTCTGGGACCCACCTCATTGAATGCAGCGTCCAAAATTTTGGCGAAAATAATACCCCACACGCCTAGATCGCCAAAAATTTCAAAAATCCATTTTTAAATATACACATTTTGATCCCCCCCACCCCCAAATGTTGTCTGATCGGGCTGAAAATTTTCGAGGACCAAGACCAACTAGAGCCAAAAACGGGTTCCTGAGTAAAATTTCAGATTTTAAGAAGATTTTCTACTACCAAAGACGGCGTTGACAGCGGACGGACATTTGCTAATTTTGATCTAGACACTTTGAAACGTTAACAAAATTTTTTGGGTGGAATCGGAGAGATTGACTTTTTGCATGAAAACATATGTTGATTATTCAAGGAATAACCAACCAAAAGTCTGTCCCCTTTACATGCAAGAGATCAGCCTCTTCGATTTGCCCCAAAATTTGACAGTTTGCGTTTCAACGGGTCTAGACCAAATTTGGGTGGTTGGAGGGAAGGGAAGGGGGGTTTAAGGGGTCAAAATTTGTATTTTGAATAATGGATCTGATAACAATCAAATGGTTCGTCTTCGGAGACCAACTTTTGGAGCTTGAAGGAACTGGACTCGTCCATAACATCACAAACATCTCAGGACATCATGTGGAACACCACGCCCACTAAGAGAAAGAGATACACAGGCAGCCTCCGCCTACCGAAATATTCATCAGGTTTAGCATGTAAGGCGGGAGGTAAAGTGCTAGCGGAAGGTAGACGATTTTACGGCCGCATAAACCTCCTGTAGCGAGGGACGCCCTCTTCGTTACAGTAAGTGCCTGCACTTAATTTTCGACGGAAGCAAATTTAATAAGGTTTATGTCGTAACGTCTTGAGCCATATCCCGCTTGTGTAAGAGAAAATGCTCGCTTTTTGTTTGTTGACTACCTTTCTTCTGCAGGGACTCCTCGTACGCCTGAGACACGACTGCTTTCCCAAATGTTGACAACTTCAAAACATTTCTCGAATTTAATCTATACAAATTTATAAATACGCAAAAAAACCAGGACGCCTCATAACCAACAAATGTGTAAAGCAAATGCACTAATGCAGCCACCCAGATTTTTTTTAGTCGGTACTAAATCTAAAACCACTAGAGCCTCATTTTGCCTCGTTTCATACCCTAAAAAAGGCCAAAAAGATTTTTTCTTATTTTCAAGACAGTCATTTTGAAACAATAAAAAAGGCCGTCATGGGGTTTCCACTCCTTCAATATCCGTATCATTCATGCTATTCTATCAACGATTTAATATTAGGATTTCAACATTACCCGACAGTTTCAATATTGTTTCATAAGTGCGTTATTTCTTCCATCGAGTCCCTTATTAACCATGTTTTTCTATTATTATCTTTAAATTATTGTATTTATTCAAAAAATTGAAAAAATATCCAATCAAATTTGAACATTGTTTCATAAGTGAGTAGGGGGAATTCTCCCTACTTAAATGCGTTACAAGAAATTGAAAGGAAACTAAGGAGATAAATATAAATTTGGTAAATATAATATGATTAAAATAAATAACGTTGCCCACCCGAGGAATAAGGTTTTAAAACTTGTGCTCTTCAGTTGTGTTCAGAAGTTCAAAAACTAGTATCTGTGTGTAATTTAAAAAGGCTGCAAATTCTTTCACAGGGGTTGGTTTTTCTTCGGACCAGGCGCATGAAGACTCATTTCAATCGATTCGGGGTCCAAAATTTAGTGGCAAATAATACCCACACCCCTAAATCACCGAAAATGTCGAAAATGGGGGAAATTAGTGGATGTGGCGTGTCTCGGACCAATATATTCAAAATCGAAAATTTAGTGGATGATACCCCACACTCCTAGGTACCAGAAATCTCGAAAACACATATATTTGAAATAGGTAGAAAGATACCAATTTTGACCCATAACCTCTTCCAGTGGGCTCAAATCGTTCCAAGACCGATCTCATCGGATTCAGCACCCAAAATTTAGTCGAAAATGATACTTCACACGCCTAGATCGCCGAAAATCACAAAAATCCATTGATAATACATTTTGACCCCCTCCCTCTCTCCATTTGGTCCGAACTAGAGCCGGAAATGGGTCCCTGTCCAAAATTTCCGATTTTTAGAAAATTTTCTACTAAAATCGGCGTGGACGACGGACAGCGTACAAACTTTTGCTTATTTTGACCTAGACACTTCGAAACGTCAAAAAGAAAAGTTTGAGCCGAATGGGGGAGAGAAATTTTCTGCATGAAAACATAGGTTGTTGATTTTTCAAGAAATAAACAACCATAATGAAGAACTGACACTCAAATTCAGGAAAATGTAGTAGGTACTGGTTTAAGAGGCGACATCCAAATTTGTCTGTCCACAACAAGTTAATCCTTCACATGTCTTAAAGCCACAAGAAATTGAAGGCAACATCACTGATTAGATTTTTCGTAATCATTAATTTTGACTAATTAAGAATAGCTTTGTACCATTCCTGTTGAAACCATCCCTAGTGTGATTCTCAGAGCTTGAAAACTGGGTTATAGTCTAGTGTTTAGTTTGACAAGTTTCTCTTGCTTCCTCTTACTCCACTGTAAATGGTTTACCACTGTACTGCTGTTATATTTTTTCTATTGTAAGTACTGAGATTACATTCCTAACTTGTTTTTGATTATTTTGACTACTTTATCTATGACAAACCATTTAAGAACGTGTGGTTCGCTACAATACGGGGAATGTCCCAGAACCAAATGCTAGAAATGGCGGCAAATGAAGATAATTTGACTTGAATCACTCGATTTGAATTTTTAATATCAAATTATGCATTATTTCGTTGCATTTTAATTTTCTAAAAACCGGAAAAAATCCAGCTGTTAGCAATAATCATGTTATCTGTACATATTTTTTTTTTTTTTTTTTTTTTTTTTTTTTTTTTTTAACAAGTCAACTTTATTGTATTTATTTAAATATACACTCTGGTTTTGATCAAGATGCAACTGCATTACACTGCATTACAGGTAGTATAATGCGTGGAACATGTGCGTAGGTGTCTACGCAACCGCAGTCCTACTAAGTTTGTGGGCGTAGATCGGCGTAGTGTTTTCTTTTCAACCGTCGAAGAGGACGTGGAGGGGGCTGGTTTTGGGCGAAGTCACTGAAGAGTGGGTTTCTGTGTCGAGCAATTGTGTTGTAGAGGTTTTTGTAGGTGTCTTCTATCACTTCCTTTACTTCAGGGATGTCCAAATCACGGTGCAGCACTGAATTTCGTACATACCAAGGAGCTGACGTGATCATTCGCAAGGCTTTGTTTTGTTGGACTTGAATTCTCTTAATTTGAGTTTCACTTGCTGAGCCATAGAAGCCTGAGGCGTATTGCCAAATTGGCCGGACGAGGGAGAGATATAGTAGTCGCTTGTTCGAGAGAGAGAGCGGTGATCGGTTCCCCAAGAGCGGTTTCAGGTCGCGGATGCGGCCTCTCAGCCGTTTTACTATTTCGCCTATGTGTTTGGAAAAGGTCATTCTTCTGTCTAGGGTGACTCCAAGGTACCGAGTTGATTCGCTCATGGGCACAGGGGTTGAATCTATTGCTATGGGACTGATTTCGAAGCGCTGCCTGTATGTGAAAGTGATCCTGTACCTTCTGTACGTTCGAGATCTCCCAACACACGAATCCAACACAATGGCGATGTACGCCGACGATCTAGCTATCCTTAGTAGAGATCACGATGGGCACCTGGTGAGCTCCAACCTGCAGGAACATGCGAACCGTATCCATGACTGGAATAAGAACTGGCGGGTAACCGTAAATACCCAAAAATCAGCCCACATCACTTTCACATACATATTTTTGTCGAAAAATTAATGCGAACCTGGAACTTGATGGGAATCGTACAATTTGTTCGCGTAAATCCCATTTGCGACAGCAAATAGATTAGGAGATACAAGAAGAATGGACGATGTTTTGTTCTGAGGGCGCATAAACCAACTGATCTGGTGACACAGTTCTCACTCGGCTGGTCCGATTTGAACAGTGTTTTCACAACAACAAGTGGACCGTTCAAAGGGCATTTCCTGGGGTTCTCCCATCGAAAATCAACTTTAGCTTCGAATCACCCCCCATCGCCCGCGTCCCGTTGATCGGGTTGCGATGTTTTCGACTCTGGCACACATTCTCGCTCAATGGGCATTATCTAGTTTTGGGACGAACCCGCATTCAACCCTCGGCCACCCATACTCGACTGTTTCCGTTCGTATTATTTGCCCTCGCTCGCACTTCCGCGTGATATCGTTCATGGGCGTTTTCAGCTATTGTCAAACACCAAATCCTCCCCGTTCGGCTTGGTTGGCGCTATCGAGTCGTTAATTTTGCTGTCAATGGTCGTGCATCCGATCACTTGAAAAACGCATGATTCCTTTTAGACACTTCTCAGTCGAGGGCGAATGAATATTTTCTAATATTGTTACTGTTTTTGTAACTGAATCAACTGTACGATTACATTTGGCACCTTTTACTGCCCCAGATGTGTTGCAATAAGTAATACGCTGAATTATAAACATGTCTGTGCAGACGAAGGATTGGTGTGGTAATCCGAGTGGCCAGGGTTCGAATCCTGGATAGAGCAACTTTGTGTTGGCCCTCATATTCGTCCTCTTCACTTAAGGCTGGCCGTCCACTGGACGCGAATTCGCGCGAAGAGGCGAAGTACGCGATTTCAAACGAAGAGTTCGCCTCTTAACAAACACTATTATTCGTATAGGACCCCGTCCACTGCAAGCGCCATGATCGATTTATCGATTTCCATCGCCAGGTTCGCCAGTTCGCGCGTTTGGAATCAAACATGTTTGATTCTCTTCGCCTCTTCGCGCGAATTCGCGTCCAGTGGACGGCCAGCCTAAGGGGGTGAGGCGATAAGTAGCCACGAGCGAAGTCGTCAGATCAATTTACGATCCTCTCTGGACGACGTCCGCGACACCTGACCAGGTAGTCGGACGAAAATCCAAGGTGAAAGTCCTTGTTTACTTTAGTTTACTTAAACATGACTGTAAACGTTATTCAAATTGAACCACCGTGTTCACCCCTCAATACTTGACGCCAACACAACTGATTCCCCTGATTTTCGCATAATGTTTTTTGATGAAAACGCCAAAGAAGGAATTCCCTTTCGTCAGAATCCATCAACCCTAAGAACAACGACTAGACAAACTCTCGGTACTGTATCACTTTTGGCAACACTGTATCAAGTTGGCAACACTGCCTACTTTTGCACTTCAAATTATCTTATCAATTCAAACGAGTAACTTCAAGAAGATGACTTATATTATTCTATTAATTGGTAATACAGTATTTTTATACATTCTGAATCGTCTCATGAGTTAGCAACGTACGAATACACTACATTTTTGGCGACGAGGATGGGATCGCCCTGTATCGTTAATGGTGATTCCGATAGCTACAGTTTATGCCATCTACGAGACGAAAACGGCGATCTTTGCTGAATCGTGAGTCTTTGTTTGATTATTTGGCGTTTTCTAACATTACCGATATGCCAGATAATGGTGAAGCTGCATCGGCTAACTCCGAAACATCAACTAGTGTACTTCAACAAATTGGTAGATTTCAGTTTCCCACCTATAGCAAAGATGAACCTTGGAAGTACTACATTCGTCGATTTACCCTTGAAATGACGCTACAAGATTTTGACACTGACCTACTGCCGGAATTTTATCGTCTAGCTTCTGGTCATTTTGAGCCAAAGGATCTGCTAGAGGTTTCGTTCGACGATCTAATAGGATTTTCTAACAGCTATCACAGACCTACGATCAGTTACTTGCAGGAACGCATAACATTTGGCAAGTGTCATCGTAGATCTGATCAGACCGTTGTGCAGTATGTAACAGAACTTCGATCGCTAGCAGTAGAATGTAAATTTGTTGCTTTGCTGGTGTCATATACTCTCACATTCCTTGTAATTCATAGTGTATCCCTTGAGAGGGTCATTGGCTCTTTGTATTTGGTGGAATTAGCCAACCTTGTAGTAGTTTACTGTTTAATGTTTTCATTATTTCGCAACGACCTCGGTGCCGATCCAGAGGAGTTGTTGGCCTCTGGCATCCGTTCGAGTATATATAAACTCTCTAAATGTCGTTGTAATTAGTTGTGTCTGGAACTCTCAAGCCGTCCGTGCCTCCATCTACGTAAGTCAACTATTCAATAAAGCTTTGGCTTACCCTCTTTGGATTTCTCGTAAGAGTCTTACTCAAGCCCTACAACCCACTGGTCATTCTATCCTGAGAGATATGAGTTTTGGCAAGGGCGTCTGCGTGATCAATTTGTTAACCGAGCGTTCTGATGTCAACGTCAAATTGGCTGCCATCGAGAAATCTTCGTCGATTTTCAAAGCTGATCAGCGTCAACGTGATTCGATCGTCAAAACAACAATGGTCAGCGTTATCCACCACCGACCAACGACGCATCCAACATCAACAAAGTGAATCAACAGAAGCAGAAAAATGGCAAAAACACCGTTAACAAGCCTCCTGCTCCAAAATCACCTGTTGTTGTCATGCTGAATCCAAAAGAGGATTGTCTTCGTTGTGGTGACAAGAGACATGAATCTGCGGATAAATGTCCCGCCCTCAATTCAACATGTAAGGCGTCCAAAAGTAGGCAGTGTCGCCAACTTGATACAGTGTTGCCAAAAGTGATACAGTACATTACTCTCTCTAAAGCAAAGCAACTGGTCGTGATAGTTCTTGAAACTAAATGAAATCAGCTGTTCAGTGTAATGAAGGGCACACGAATCACAATTTTCTAACATTAATGCCTAATTTCAGGGGAAGGCCCTTCAATCAACAAGAATGACGTGCTATTGGAGGGTCAGGGGGTGGTTTTCGTCGGCTGTTTTAAAAACTCTCAAACTCTCTAGGTTAATAATGAAATTACTAGTTATTTATCGATTTGCAACAACCTCAGCCGCACAGGAGATACCCAAGTATCTGATACCGTCTTTGTCATTTTACAGTATAAAATAATGTGCGTTTATAAGTGCGTTGTGGTGAGGTTTTTTTATATCTGTAAATAAAAGAAGAGATCACAATATCTTCGTAACTGTATCACATCAATGGAACACGGAGAAACATTGAATTTATCAATTAAATAACGGTAGTTTCTGCTTTTGATTTTGATTCGTTTGTGCACATTACTGTTGCAAATTACATCCGAAATCAGGTCGCAGGTGTAACCGTGAGTTCACAACTTGCACAGTATTCCATAAAATGGGATATCGATAAGGAATAATCCATAATATGAACGGGTCGTTCTTCGTGATCGAGCAAAGGAAATGTATGTTAAGTTGTAACGTAAGACAGGAGGGCCGAAATGGGGAGGGGGTGGCCTAAGTGCATAAGTGGTTGGTTAATTCCAAAGCTGGAGACCCAGAGAAGGGTAAACCAATAACGAGGAGAGCCTGGGTAATTTGGGCCTGAAGACAACTTGGGTATCCCCTTAAGGGGCCTCTCGGACATTAGCGGAATTAGTTTAGCAGCCCCAAGCCCCCTCTCAATGGTCAGGTGTAGCAGAGCCCACTTTGAGCGGAATCTTATTCGAAGTTGGAGAGACTCCGATATTAGTTAATCACCCTTGGTACCTCACCTCAGCCAATGCTGGATGTGCGGAGAGGGATGGGGTGGGGGTTAATGTGGCCAATAAGAACATTAATCGGGTTCCGGTTACGAAGTTTTCCACCATAAAATGGAGACATTAATTATTTTGACATTTTCATGTCTTGACCCTGGCACATAAACTCGAAAAGCGTTACTTTTTTAGCGTTACGTTGGTGGCGTTACGAAATCACATCACGAAATTGTAGACAATCGAAATAGATGAATGTCGATACAATGCAACCCTCTGTTTGGGGAAATCCTAATAGTGTGTACCGATAACAATAGTGTGTACCGATAACAATGTGAATACATAAGACTATACGTATGTATTGGACAGACAAACAATTATCGCATGTTGTAAGAGAGAAAATAAAAGAAATCCGTATGCATGCACCAGGTTCACAGTTTAAATCCAGTTTTCTTTTCTGAAAGACGTTCCGTAAGTAGTGTACAGTTATGGAGCCTGGTTGTGTCACCTCCTCTTTTGGTCAATCTTTATCACATTCCCCTTTGTGCTAATCTTTATCAAATTCCTCTTTGTGTCCATCTTTATCAAATTCCTCTTTGTGTCCATCTTTATCAAATTCTCCTTTGTGCTAATCTTTATCAGATTCCTCTTTGTGTTCATCTTTATCAAATTCTCCTTTGTGCTAGTCTTTATCAAATTCCTCTTTGTGCTCATCTTTATGAAATTCCTCTTTGTGCTCATTTCTTTCGATTGACGGTTCTCATGACGGTTCTCTCTTTTTTTCTTTTGTTTAAAACATGAAAATGTCCCACTGAGTTGCGGACTTGTACGCAAGCTGTTTTTGGTAATCTTTCCATATGAAACAGGAATAACGATTTTTCAGTAATAAAACTAGGTAGGTACCCAGGATTTCTAAAAAGAATGACACTTTGAGAAAGAGTGTCGATGTCTGGTAAATACATCGGACAGGAAGCATCGATATTTATTATTGTTAATAGATTTCCCGATTTTTCCGGTCGCTCATGCCTCAAACACCCCAAAGAAAACAAATAAAACACTTCCATTCCAACAAAAAAGGAAACCCGTCTAATTTGGAAGCAACGACACAAGGAATTATACAAAACATTGACATGCGCAAATATGTCACCGCCAAATAAATGTAACATCGATACAGTGATATCGAAGTAAAAATCGATATCTAGACGCTTTATCAAGCGTGTTATCAAAAGGCCCCCAACAGTGCATTTCAACTAGTGATGTGACATCGATAGAAAACATCGATGTTTTTGGACATCGATTTCTCTATATTATAGCGGAAAATACGCGCCAGACTGGTAATTCATCAGACTCCATTAGCCTATATTGAATTATTTGATCGCTAACAATATCCCAATATCACTTAGCAGCCTTCAAGGGGTCAATTCTACAACAAATTGTCTTAAATTTCTTAGAGGCTTCATTTCCGAGTTATTCACGATTTAAGATTAGTTTCGTTTTTTCGACCTGACGTCACTAAAACGGCCATCATTCCCTTAATTTACAAGATAATCTCAAATTATAGTACACCGTTGAAAACAGCGACAAATTTTCCTTCTGATGGGTTTCTCAACGTCTCCAATAGTTGAGTACTGGTATCCACTAATCTAGCATGAAGTTGGTAAATTAATGAAGACGCAAAACGTTGTTAACATTCAGCTGGGTAAAAGGGTTACATTTTCCCATGAAAAATCCCCGCGTTCATTTGTGGAAAAACTTTCTCAGGATACCACCTTTCCAACAGTTTATTCAAATTTGTTTTTGTGACATAATTTAAGGGTGAAAGTGACGTATTGAGTGGAAGAAAGGAGATATTTATACCAAAATTGTGGGTTTTCATGCAAGTATCGAATTTTACGAACTTGAAAGGTGTGTGCTGACTACTGAATTATTATTTAAGCTGAATTTAATTTTAATCGTGACTTTCTCAATTCCGGGATTAGGGCTGCAGGGCATGAGAGTTTTCCAAATTTTAACCAGACCGCCCGCGTATAAATCATAGTAGGATTTTGGCAACCGTGTATAAATAGAACGTTGGAATCGGACAACAAGTGAACTAACTGAATAAGGAAGCCACACAAGGTGAATAACCAGGAGCGTTTGATGGTGATCCCCTATGACAGGTGACCTTTGGCTGAGCAGGGGCACATAACCTTACCAACAAATGTTCAACATCAAGCTAAACAAACTAGAACGATTTGTTTCCATAACGTTTTACGCTGTATCTTTTCATTCTAGACCGTTGTTGGCCAAACCTTGATACTCACGTTGTTATATTAGAAGTTGAAATTGAAACGCTGCGAATTTTTTTACAGGGGTTGGTTATTTCTTGGACCAGGGGCATGGAGACTCATTTCTTAAACATGGGGAAAAAGTGGACCCGTTCCAATCAATTCAGGGTCCAAAATTTAGTGGAAAATGATATCCCACACGCCTAGGTACAGAAATCTCGAAAACACACATTCGAAATGGGTAGATAGGTACACATTTTGACCCATAACCTCATCCAGAAGGCGCCAATCGTTCCGGGACCCATTTCATTGGATTCGGCGTTCAAAATGTAGTCGAAAATAATACCCCACACGCCTAAATCGCCAAAAATCCCGAATATAATTTTTTCAAAATACACATTTTGACCCCTACCCCCCCAAAATTTGGTCTGATCGGGCTGAAAAGGAGTTTATTCCCGGCTCTAGTTGGTCCTCGAAACATTTCAGCCCGGTCAGACCAAATTTGGGCGGAGTAGGGGTTGAAATGTGTATTTCGAAAAATGGATATTCTAGATTTTTGGCAATCTAGGCGTGTGGGGTATCATTTTCCACCACATTTTGGACGCTGAATCCAACAAAATGGGTCCCAAAACGATTGGCGCCCTTTGGATGAGGTCATGGGTCAAAATGAGGTGGGGTACCTATCTACCCATTTCGAATGTGTGTTTTCGTGATTTTCAAGTTTTCGAGACCAAGGCGTGTGGGGTATCATTTTCCACTAAATTTTGGACTCTGAATCGATTGGAATGGGTCCGGGACCCGCCATATCCACTGTTTCCCCCATTTTCCCCATGTTGAAGAAATGAGTCTCCATGCGCCTGGTCCGAGGAAGAACAAACCTGTGTGAAAGAATTTGCAGCGTTTTTTGATCTAGACACCTTGAAACGCCAATGCAAAAAATCCGCAATAATTGGTTATGAATGTCCTGAAAAATCAATTGAATAGATAATTTATAAACACCTATACGTAGTTTGCGACGAATTAATTGACATTTACTGCGAACAAATCTGGCTTCACCATAATTTACTGCCAACCGCAGCG
Source organism: Cyrtorhinus lividipennis (assembly GCA_019603395.1). Lineage (NCBI taxonomy): Eukaryota > Metazoa > Arthropoda > Insecta > Hemiptera > Miridae > Cyrtorhinus > Cyrtorhinus lividipennis. Next base: position 15,386,940 of record CM034003.1, on the reverse strand, counting down.
AATTTCGCCTTCACGTAACAGTCAATCGAGAGTGATACGGAATTAATTTTTCAGGACTCCACTGTTAGCGAGCTGTCTCCGTCCACTTCAACGTTGATTAAGTTTTATTGTCATTTAAAGAAAGGCGGGCGACGGGATTGGATTGTGACTGATGGAGCGGCTAACGCGATCAAGAGCGACTCCAGGCTGATTATTAGGGAACAGACAGTCGAGCTTCCTTGGTCCAACTGACCAACTCGACGAATCATACGCAACCTCGATTTAATTTCATCGCCGAAAACAAACTAGAACGCTCAATATGAACGACACGGGCCTCAATAAGGGAATTTCCAGGTCAATACTGTTGCATTTTAACAATTATAAACCAATTTATCGTGATTTCTTGAGTTTGTGGTCAACAAATGAAATCAACTACAATAAACTTGCATGTTCATAAAAAGGGAATATAAATTTAATTGATCGACTTGAAGAACGAGCCAAAAATGAGCACCGGCTGAATCAGCTTCAGTCCCCAAAAATCAATATGTGTTGGTTTTTCCTCGGATCGGGGTCATGGAAGCTCATTCTAATCAGTTCAGCATCCGAAATTTAGTGGAAAATGATACCCCACACGCCTAGGCCAGAAATTTCGAAAATCCATTTTTTGAAAAACACGTTTAGAGCGATCTACAAAATCATTTTCAAACCTGTTAAAAATCGCTGAAAATTCTTTCACAGGGGTTGGTTATTCCTCGGGCCAGTGGCATGGAGACTTCAATATGAAGAAAATGGGGGAAACAGTGGGTGTGGCGGGTCCCGGACCCATTCCAATCGATTCAGGGGCTAAAATTTACTGGAAAATGATACCCCACACGCCTAGGTACCGAATTTTTGGGGAATCGGAGAGATTGACTTTTTACATGAAAATATAGGTTGATTATTCAAGGAATATGGTATTGAATGGAAAAAAGCTGCAAATTCATTCACAGGGGTTGGTTATTCCTGGGACCAGTGGCATAGAGACTCATTCCAATCGATTCAGAGTCCAATGTTTAGTGGAAAATGATACCCCACACGCCTCGGTACTAGAAATCTCGAAAACACACATTCGAAATAGGTAGATACATACCCATTTTGACCCATAACCTATTCCTGTAGGTTCCAACCGTTCTGGGACCCACCTCATTGGGTTCAGCGTCCAAAATTTAGGTGATAATAATACCCCACACGCCTAGATCGCCAAAAATCTCGAAAATCCTTTTTTCAAAATACGCATTTTAACCCCTACCACCCTCAAATTTAGTCCGATCGAGCTGAAAAGTTTCGTGGACCAACTAGAGCCAGAAACGGGTACTTGACCAAAATGTCAGATTTTAAGAAAATTTTCTACTATCAAAATCGGCGTGGACGGCGGGCGGACATTCTCTTATTTTGGGCCGAATCGGAGAGATTGACATTCTGCTTGAAAAAATAGATTGGTTATTCAAGGAATAACCAACCAAAAACTGGTGTTTTCCAACCCTGCTATTCAATTTTCCCATTCACTTTCGGGGGGGGGGGGGGGGGGGGGGTTCCCTGTCATTCTAGGTAGTTACAGAAGCTTTTCAAGTACCTACGTGTGGTCGAGGGCCTTCAAATGACTGAAAATAAACCCCATCTTCCCGCCCTTACCAACGCAAAGAGAAAAAACCGAAAAAAATCCCTCTTTTTCCCCTCTCGCTCCCATCACTCCGTAACGCCCACTTTTTATTCGGTTCCATTAAATAATTAACCTCGATTTTTAAAAGCGAAGCTCCTGGATTAAAACCCAATCAGCGTCGTGTAAACGGATTGTAGCATTACTTTTAAATTTTAATACCTTCCCGGACGGAAAAAAAGTGGATTTACAAATGGGATTATATTTATGGACGGCTCTTCGCTCTGGGTAAATATTTTTCATTTTTTAATGCTCTCAAAGCTGATGCGATTTAAGATATTACCTTATGGTTCAATTAGTTCGAGTCGGTAATATTTTCGTTCCGACACTTTTTTTTTTTTTAATTCTAAGTACGTATCTTCATCGCGTGAATAAGTAAATAAATGAATAAAAATACATAGTTTTAACTACAGACTTTTATATTGTCTGGAAGATTACGATATTTTGGCGAAATATGGCCCATAAACCAGGTCCGAATAGTAAATTACCCTTGGAAATAAACCTCACCCGGATGAGCCCAGTATAATAATAACATAATTCCATTGACCTGTCCAAAAAAACGAACATCTGCCAGTAAAAATGCTCGTAATCACAGCAAAAATCAGATCCGAAGTTGAGTTCCTGTCAAAGTCATCGCACCCCCGTCATAACTCGTCCATGTCAAAATACACCCATTTGTTTTCTCCGGGATTGACGTCCACGAACGTGTAATCGTGATTTGAATTCGACAATTAGATTTGATCTCGCCATTTGACATGTTATTTCCGCATTGGGAATTGTATATTCACGTGTCGGAGGGAGATTCCCGAGTGAAAAATAATGCAGGTAAATATTTGAATATAAATATTTGCGCGAAAACTCTGGAATTCCTGTTCAGACTGAACCAACCAAAAAATTTGATGTGCTTGAAACGCTACAGAAAATCAATTTATCAGGAAAAAAGCACCCTATAATAATTATAGGTGGAGATTCGAAAAATACCTACCCCTACATGACCACCTATATGAATGGCGGACTATCGAATTAACGTACCAAAGTCCCGATGATAAAAGTTGATCGCTTTTTGTCAAATTGGTTACAAAAAACGTTATTAGGAAAAACCAGTTGGAAAAACCAATGCAACATCATAAAGCCTTCATTAAATATCGTAGATGCGGTTCTTTTACGTAGATGAGGTTAGTTTCTCGTCTGTAACCCCTCAACGGAAATGAAAGGAAAAGTTGACTCGTTAAACTGACTGTTTGTATTTAAGTGGCATGGCAAATCAATTTCCCTATAATTATCAGCGAACTGAAAAATGTCATTCGTACACAATCCTCCAGTCGGGAAATACATAGTTTTTCTCATTTTACGAGTATCATACAATAGAACAAAATCAATGTTTCAAGACTCCTCCTTTTCAGTATATTTTCATTGTACTAAGCATTGTAATATATATTTGACCATCGAGATTTTATACAACGGACGAAAGGTGGTCAATTTGAATGAGTAAAATGCAACTATCGAAGGGATCATGAGTATAGACATGCATGTAAACCCTCGATTTAGTATGTTTTATGTGAGGCCGTCTCATCGATGAATATCATAATTTATTATTATTTTACATGAGCATTACGGTCGGGCTATCGAAGACCATTACAATACGAGTAATTTGATAGATGCAAGTAACGGTTAGGCTTTGATATGATAAATAACATAAATGGAGATCCAATGACGCACTATTTTTAATCAAAAAGTAGATAATTATTAGCTTCGTCCATTAACGGAACTAGTATTTATAAATTAAGAGGTTTTTGAAGGAAACATAGAAGGGAAGCTCTGGAATGCCTCATAATTATGCACAAGGCCCTACAGGTCTATAATATAGACCTATAGGGCCTTGTGTAAACTATATTATAGTTTGTAGGTACATGATTTGCGGTTCTTTCAAAGTAGTGTTCTAATGTGTTTTTATAATATTTAGTTTATTATTTAGTAGTTCTGGTTGAAAATTAGGTTGTAAACCGAATAATTAATACGATTGCAGGTCTACTAGCCACTGGGAAAGGTTAATTTTTGATGCAAAAATATAGAATATGATGGATTCGCTTGAAGGGTAGATCAATTAGAAATCACGTACTACGCACCTGAAATCGGGATTGATCGTGGCGGTTGATGAAACACACGGGCGAAACACAAAACGTTACAAACACCGTTGGATACCGAAGATGAAGTGAATTCCAGTTCCTGGCCGCCGGCGTTTGTCGGAGGGCCGATCAGGCATGGAGGGGGCCTTGATAGGCGGAGCCAGAGCGCGCCAATCAGAGGCCGCCTCCCCCCGACCGCCCCCAGGCCGCACGCACCCCCGCGACCCGCCGCGGCCCGCCGCCCGGCGCCGAGCACTCCTTACGACTTCACAACACCACAATTATCCAAGATTTGCCCCCTCCCTCCGCCGCTGCGCCGCCCGCCGCTCTTTTCCCACCGTCAACCCGCTTTCCCACTTTTCCCCGGTCGCTCCGTCTCGCTTTCCCACATCGTGCCCCGTTAACCACCCTCTCGTGCTCTCTCCACTCACACCCTAGGCCCTTCGCCAACACCCCTAAACCAATCCTCCCTTTGTGCGTAGTAGTGTTCCTCTGGCTCTAGTACCAAATACAGGCCTGCCAACTTGATAATGTACTTGCTTTCCCTGCTGGAAATGTTAGAAACTCATCTAAGTGATTAAGTTCCTAATCTGAAAATCGCATGCGACTGCTCTCACAGAACAGATAAAATCTAAAATGTATTTTATTTGAACGATCCTAATGCACATTTTTGACAACTACAAACAAGCTTGATAATTTGTGTAGTAAATAATACCAAATCAACAATTTATTGAATCTGTTATAGAGGAACTTGTACAGAAAATCAAGAATTTTATCTTGAAAATTAAGTTGCCATGAGTAGTTGAGTCAAAAAGTATACGACCACCAAAGTCAACTAAGATGGAAGGTAGGAAATCCTAGAATATACCTATGTAGGAATGGGGTTCCCCAGAGAAATGGACAATGAGTCACACATACCTGTTTGCGCTCAAATAGCAATTTTCAAAACGTCGTTGTAGATAACCTTTTTTTTCCTAAGAGGAAAAAGTCCTTAAATAATCAAAAATTCATATATAATAAATGCTCGTGACAAATTATTGATCTAGTGAATCTAAATAATAACTACTCCTGTTGATATTTATTTGTTAAGACAGTCAAAAACACAATCACTGATCCTTCTCCTTACTACTCATTAATTTCAACTAACAAGGGTGCAGCAATGAAGCCTTATTTTCATGAAGTCGATTTTTACTTTGAAGGCTGCGTAGCAAAAGCTTCTCAGAAATTTAGAAAGAATTGTTAAACTCAAAAAAGGGTTTCAAATTTCCAATTCAAAACTAAACCGTCTTTTTGTTTTGGTGCATCCTGAACAAATTTGGTGTCACGTCTGCCTGTCAGTCTTACGCCCAAATTTCATTGCTACTGCAACAACTGCCACAATTTTCCGATCTCAATCAAACCTTGAGGAATGTTCGGTTTCAGCTCTTATACCATTTCCGAATTGAATCAGCGTACTTTTGGTTGGTTATTCATTGAATAATAAACCTATGTTTTTATGCAAAAAGTATACCTCTCCGATTCGGCCCAAAAAATTTTTTCTGGACGTTTCAAGGTGTCCAGATCAGAAAAGTCAATCAAAGATGCACACTGTACGCACCGTTTTTGGTAGTAGAAAAATTTCTAAAAATCTGAAATTTGGGTCAGGGGTCTGTTCCCGGCCGAGACGGGTCCTCGAAACTTTTCAGCCCGATTGGACCAAATTTGGGTGGGGTAGGGGTAAAAATGTGTATTTTGAAATATGGATTTTCGAGATTTCTGGCAATCTAGGGGGTGGGGTATTATTTCCACTAACATTTGAACGCTGAATCTGATGAAATGGGTTCGGGAACGATTGGCACCCACCGGAAGAAGTTATGGGGCAAAATGGGTATCTATCTACCCATTTTGTATACGTGTTGTCATGATTTCTGGTACCTAGGCGTGTGGGGTATCATTTTGCGCTAAATATTGGACGTTGAATCCATTGAAATGGGTCCCAAAACGGTTGGCGCCCTTTGGATGAGGTTATGGGTCAAAATTGGTACCTATTTACCCATTTCGAATGTGTGTTTTAGAGATTTCTGGTACCTAGGCGTGTTGGGTATCATTTTCCACTAAATTTTGAACCCTAAATCGATTGGAATGGGTCCGGGACCCGCCACACCCACTGTTTCTCCTTCTCCTTGCGCCTGGTCCGAGAAATAACCAACCCGTGTGAAGGAATGCGTGTGAATGAGTTGGAATGATTGAATTTGTCATAAATGTTCAATAAATAAAAGTTGCTACGTCAATTATCATCTGATTCTGTGGAGCCGGTTGTTTATTGTTTTCCTGAAATTCAAATGCCATAGCGAGGAAGCTCATGTGCCATAGCACACATTTCAAACTCGACAATATAATTTAAATGTATAATTATTCTATATTTTCAACGTACGGATGTGAGTAGACTCACATTAGTGGGGATTGACTGAATCGAAAGCTCTTCAAGGGAAAATCCTGCAGTGAATCTAACGAAAGAAGAGCAGTTGGGGTTGACTTGTAACAGATCCATCCCACAGAGGAACTTCCCTTCCCGCAGCGACAAACACACTTTTCCGAAAGCGTCAAAGATGATAAAACCACTCTCAGATGACTGCAGGTGGCAAAGACCCTCGAACGTGGAGAAAGTGAATTTGGGGACTTTTATCTTGCGAACTAGTATAAAAGCCTCAACGAGACACTTAGGGCGAATGGCGGTATCAGTCCCTCTTCCCGCTTCTCCACTTTGATGCCCTCTCGCAGCTCTCACTAGGTTTGTGTCGTCAAATCGAGTTCAATCCCTTACAGGATTCCATGATTCCGAGGGGGCTCCCGTTGTTCTCCTAAAAGCGACGGCAAAAAGGCTCCTTAATGTTTCATGCTCTTTTTGTTTGTGTTTCCCTTTTTTCCGCTTCCGTTTTATTTAATTTATTTACTATTTCTAACGTCCCATGTCTTCGACTTAAACTCCCTCCGCGACGTCACCAACTCGAATCTACAGCGAAAACTTGCATTTTTTTCGTATTATTAATAAAATGACTACTTAATAAGATAATAGAAAGACCTTTCGGGAAAAAAGCCGTGCATATAAAGCGTGCGGATGGTTTATAAAAATAATAAAATGATTTCTCCCCAATCAGGACAATATCATAGTTCGGGGAAGTGGGAATTCAAAGTATCCCTATGATTTACTTTTCTGTCTCAAGTCTTGCAATTAATTGATTCCTAAGGTCGAAAAAGCCTTTTAAAATCCTCCATAAAATTTGAAATTTACCAAATGAAAGTTGAAAATGTGTTTTTTGAAAAATGAATTTTCGAGATTTTTGGCGATCGGGGCGAGTGGTGGATCATTTTTTACTAAATTTTGGACGCTGAATCCAATGAAATGGGTCCTAGAACGATTGGCGCCCACTGGAAGAGGTTATGGGCCAAAATGGGTTCCTATCTACCCATTTCGAATGTGTTTTCGAGATTTCTGGTACCTAGGCGTGTGGGGTATCATTTTCCACTAAATTTTGGACGCTGAATCCAATAAAATGGGTCCTAGAACGATTGGCGCCCACTGGAAGAGGTTATGGGCCAAAATGGGTACCTATCTACCCATTTCGAATGTGTTTTCGAGATTTCTGGTACCTAGGCGTGTGGAGTATCATTTTCCACTAAATTTTGGACGCTGAATCCAATAAAATGGATCCCAGAACGATTGGCGCCCTCTGGATGAGGTTATGGGTCAAAATGGGTACATATCTACCCATTTCGAACGTGTTTTCGAGATTTCTGGTACCTAGGCGTGTGGAGTATCATTTTCCACTAAATTTTGGACCCTGAATCGATTGGAATGGGTCCGGTACCCGCCATACCCACTGTTTCCCTCATTTTCCCATGTTCAACATCTTCGACGAGTTAGGCGAGTGGGTTATCGTTTTTGTTGAATTTCAATCACCCGATACCGCATATAATTTCCTTCAGATTTCCACTGTTCTTTCTGTATTTCAGGATACACTACTACAAACGACCCAGCTCATCATGTAACGGGTACTTCACGTGGATATATAAACGATATCAACTAAAACAAGAAGTAGTTTCTCTGACGATGCGTGGATATCAGACTCGTTCACGGCCCTGGTCGGTGAACCAGAAAATGGCAATCTGAGAGAGTGTAGGTGCAAGGATCACATCGAGTGGAAGCTTATTGGTTGAGGGAAAAGAAAAACTCGGAAAGTGAGAGAGTAACGAGGATACGACGCCGACGGTCGTAAAGAGAAGGAGGGGAGAATCTATCCAATATTGGCCCGAATATAGGAGGAGAAGAGGAGAATGAGAGAGGTAAAGAGATGTGAGAGAGACAGAAAAAAAAGCCGGTAGAGAAAGAGAGGCGGACGAGGTTTTTCGAACAAAGTGAAGGATATTGGTGATCAGTTGCGGGGCGGGAAGAAACATATCGGGGCAATCAGAAGAAGGTTCCCAATATAACGCGGCCCCCAATAAAGAGGGGGGAAAGGAGACAAGTTATTGGCGGGATAGCAATCGAGATCGAGAACGGAAAAAGAGGCAATCCAACATTTCACATCCTATCTGAAACCAATCTCATATCTTCATTGACTTCTATTTGGCTCCATTACTGAGAGCAAGGCAATATTTATTTATGAGGGAGGAAAGAAAAATCTTCAAGAAGTTTGCTCAACTTGAAATGGGAAAACGATCTGATTCCTTCTTTTTTTCATTTCTATGTCTCCAGGGAGGAAACCGGTTGTGCGTCTCCCCAGGTAGGTATGTTAGAGCTGAGTCCGAAATTGAGATATAATAAATTAAGAGGTTAATTTAGTAAACAAAAATTAATCGATCATGAGATTTACTGCTGCTTTACAATCTTTATGGACGTCTGCATTGATTAGTGATATTGAAACTCGTATTTCCCTTCTATAAGTGTCCTTAGGAAACTGCTATCAGCACGGGTTCGATTCAAGCAAGTTTTAGACTCAACCCTAATAAGACTGAAACTCGATGTCCAAAACGATAAGTGGTCAATTTTTCAAACAACTGCTTAGAGAACCCGCTTGAAAACGAAAAATTAAATTTGTGTAGTTTTATATCACTCCTCTCGAAAAAGCTTTTCGCGGACACGCACATGTAGGAAAGTGGAAACCTTCCAGGGGAAATGGATCTCTAGCACTTCACAGGGTTTCCTCGTGTCATTTCGTTTGAGTATCATAAAAAATGAACGTTGCAACACTTCAACCCCATGAAAGTGGTTGAAAGTTAATCTGAGAATGATTGAAGACAAAAAGCCTCGTAAAGTGAGATCTTCGGTCGGTTTTTTTTTTCTCTGTTCAACAAGCGGAGAAAACGTGTGAGGAATAGAAAGCGGAAAAAGATACTACGCGCTGGTGAAATAAACCAAAAGTGAGGACGAGGGCGGCCCGATACTCGGAATTGGAAATGAGGCAGTTTATTAAGAATATTGTGATGCATCAAATAACGACTTGGAGGTTTATTATTTAAGAAATCTCCTCAAGTTTTATCAAGCGACTGAATTTTGTATCAAGTATGTACGAATGAGAGGAATCTTTGTTGAATTGATCTCATTGCATCTATGTGATGGCATGGAAAATATTACTGGAGGAAATATAGTCATTTACTTTGGAAACATGTCATAGCAAGTGAGAGCAGGTGTGAAATTTTATACCACATAACATATTCGTCGAGCAAAATTCAGTTTACAGGGCAAAAGAACGTGCTGAATTTCAAAAAACAAAAAATCCAAATGGAAATTTGGAAAGAGGAGAGGAGGGAGAAGCGAAAATTCAGTTAAAATTAGAAATCCATGACATATATGTACGTATCTGTTAAAACGCTGATTGACCTAAAGAGTTAGTACCCCCCCCACCCCCCCCCCCCCCCCCTTGAAAGGAATCAATTAATCGTTGGTGAAGGGAGGAGGCTACTAGCCCAATACTATACAAGGTGCCCCACAAGTTTTCCCCCCACCCCTTCCGAAAATTGTCCAAATGGGAGTACACAAAAGAAATTGTTTTTAAATTCTTCATATTTTTTGCAAGGATATTAAAAAATATCATATTTGCGCACCACAGCAACTACGCAACCATGCTCAAGTGACACTAACTTTCTTATTTTGAATGGGAACCCCAATTTTAGTTTATTAGATTTAAATTCTACCCTATATTTCATGAAAATTTGATCCCCCAATTTTTTTTATGGGCGTAACCGGTTCAGCGAGCACCCACATTTGCGCAACTCCAAAATAGTCAAAATAGAAGATAGTGAACTCTAAAACTTTGCGAATAAGGAATTAATTCAAGAAATAACCAACCAAAAATGGCACAAAATAAACAAATTTTGGTCATTACTACGCAAAAATTGAGTTGAAAAAATAAACGGATAGCATCGCGTGTGTCAGCATTAACAAACAATGAAAATTCATGTGCCACATGTTAATGTTCACCATCTTTCACTATTTGACAATAAATTGTGGGGCTACGCAACTTTGCGTGCTCGCTAAACCGGTTGCGCGCAATAAAAAAATTGTTTTAAGGAATAAATTTTCATAGAATTTTAGGTAGAATCCATATTATCTGCTATAAGAAATTGTAGTTACCGTATGAAATAAGGAAGTAGGTGTCACTTGCGCGTGGTTGCGCAGTTGCGCGGAGTGCGCAAATATGATTTTTGAGATTCTTTTTGAAATATGAAGATTCAAAAGGAAATTTTTTCTTTACTCCCATTTAGATTTTAGGTGGGGGAACACCCTGTATAATATAAATCAGGTTTTTCAATAATAAATTTCACCTTGGAAATACAGTACCTGTACAATACCTGTAATATTACTCTTCTGTAGCTCTCTGATGAAGTCACGGTGGAAGGTTAGTTATTATTTTGGACCTCGCTACCGATTACCTTGACATATCCTTGTAATTAATCGTAGTATTCAGTACAATCGATTATAGATAAGCGTGAAACATATCCTGATAAGTTTCACTTATCAACGCAAGACCACTCCTTGGCATGAACGCGACAGAATATGGCCAATCAATGCTGCGGAAGATTATCGAGTCAGCTAAGCCTCGTCGGTTTGAGGGTTTAATAATTTAAATTTTTTATTTATACTTCAGGAAAGAATGAAATGGCTTCCACGGTGGATTGGTAATAGAGGTAGAAGAGGGAAAGAATTCATTTAAGGGCGTCGGAGAGAATAATCTCCGCGGGGAGCAATATGAGAACAGACTTGCAAATGCTCAATTGTACCGGCTTGGAAAAATATGTAAACTTGGTCGGTAATCCTTTAGCACGTTCGTTAGCCATCCATCCGCTCTTGGTTGATAGAGTTAGGCCTTTTCCTACCCCTCGCGGGCTCCCTTCCAAAAAGTAATTCCACTTGTAATCTACTGGGCCAAGTGGCTCCAAGGAAGGAGTGAAGAGGGGAATCCCCCTCTAGCCCCAGAAGCGAAAAGAGGTAATTTTTCGAGAAAATTTCCATAATTCGGTTCGTTGAGAGGGTGAGTCGAGGATTTTAATTTGAAATTGAATGGCCCCGGAGAACTTTTCAGAGTCTCCCCCACCACCGCTTCCTGCCCTTTGCAACGAGAAGTCTTTTTGACCAACTTCGCCGTCAGCATCTTTAAGTAATTTGCGAGGTTGTTACGTTATAATTCCCACAAGATCTCCCACAGGGCGGTAGGAAAGAAGAGTTCTCTATTATATTTTTAACCAATTCTACCTCATTAAAAGAATCTTCAATGAATCAGTTTTGAGTGTCTGCATATTTTATTGCAAGACGGATATAAAATTTGGGTGAGTTAATTCTTTTTAGTTGAAATATTAGCTAACTAGATTTGTTATTAGTTAGTATTCATGAGATATTCCTCTTCATCTCAAATTTATTCAAGCAGGTATGAGGTCTGAATGGAGGAATGAGGATAGCTTGATTACATACAGTTGAAATAATTGTACACCTACCATGTAAAACAAATTAATGATAAATGTTGATTTAGAAAAGAAAAACACTTAGAAAACTATTTTGATATTTTTATTATCGAGAAAGGGTGATGAAAACAGTTATTTGCGTGTACGAATGATTCAAACCTGACATATTTTGGTATTCATGGTCATTTCAAAACTATTTTCAGAAATACGCCTTCAGTATTATGGTTTTAAAAAGTACCTACATACCCAAATCTTTATCACAGACCAATAGAAATGAACCAGAAGCAAGGTGATGAGCGTACCACTAGTCGAGATAACTTAGTGGTGGTTGGTGTTGATTTAACAGTTTTTTAATTCTGCGCTCTAGCAGCAATTGGATGATGCACTGAATCAAACCTTAACAGGTTTCATTGGCTCTATAGCACCAACACACTGAAGAGTCAAGGAGAGACAAAAAGAGTATTTTGGGCGGCTCAGCTCATAACTGACTGTTCTAGGAGTTTCAGAGCTGATATTAAGGTTGGTCTTAGACAAGATAGAATAGACCAGATAGACGTTATCAACGTTATCACGACATCAAATATTCAATACACCTACTTCATTACAGCATTATATCTCGAAATCTAATAAACTGTCATTCTGGCAATAATTTGTCCACATTTTGAATTAAGCGGTAAAAATGACGGTAGGTACTTTAAAATGCCATCAGAGCGCACTGCTCGTCCAAACTTTTGGCGCTTATTCCAAATCGTCAATCTCCATCTACCGTACTATATACCCTAGAATTGATCGAAGAAATCTTCAATCCCGCAGAAATTCAAGGGGTTAATTACAAGGGGAACCACTGTGTTTAATGACTTCTTTATTTGCATACAATATTGCCAAATTATCGGTGTTTCTTCACTGAATTTCATACACATGAAATGAACCACTTCCTAATTACATATTGATCTCTGAATATGGATAATACTGGATTTGATCATTGAACAACACTTTGTCACTTGAACACATTATATTCTTGGAACTCAACAAGCTCACAGCCAAAAACAGAAAGACGACGCCAAGCGTCAGAAGAGAGTAAACATGGAGGCCTCGCAGTGTTGACAACTGGGAGGTGAACTTCATTATTTTGATATGACATTATAAAGTAGTATTGCTTGTTGTTTATGTGAGAGTAATATTTCTTCTATATTTTCTTGAGGTTTCTCTTCTATCAAGACAGGTAGATCATATCTCAACAAAGTAAGGATATGACTGGTTCAGTAGTTGATTCTCCTCCCGCTAGGTAGGTAGTTGGTGCAGGGAGCAATTTGAGCTGTCCCGAGTGGTCAAATATTTAACGAATATTTTGATTGTTTGCCTTCTATACTCCAGGAGATTAGCAACTTGAATACCTTCAAGCAAAACCTCAGGACGAACTTAATTTCTTAATATTAATACTACCTACCTTACCCTGTGACCAAACAGCAGTTTACCGTATATTTAGTGTCATTGTTAAGTCAAACTTGGTTAGTTGGGAAGTGGTCCTCAGAGACCAAAACTTGCCAGATTTGTAAATGAAACGCTATTCATTCATTCCGAATGAAAAATACATATTGGTAGGTTCTTCTCAGAAAGCAGACACCGGCGATCTATCTTCGACGCCGTTCAGCAAAAAACACTGAAATCATAACTGCCTCAATTCATAAACATCACCCTCATATCGGATGTTTGTACGATAACTGTTCGCCATTTTTAAATTTGGTCCATCGAACTCGTAGTTGTGGATCGTAAGATGATATGTGAACATATTTATACGGTTTACGGTACATTACGTCTTTTTCTCCTCGCTAGAAGGTTCCGGCTTAACAGGAAGTAATGATATTTCGTGGCCCTACCCTAGAAAACGTGTCAGCTCAACGAGTGAGGAAGTGAGAATGTTGGTGAGTGTCCCAAGTTTTTCCGTTTCTATTTTCCACTGGCTTTTCAAGTCGACAAATGAGCGGGAAAATGTAAGCGCAACCCTCTATTTCATGGAGGAAGTCAACATACTCAGCCGGAGAAAACGTTCAGCGGTTGGCTATATACATTTTATGAGTTTGTGTGGAATAACTATATGTATTTTAGTTGTATCATACAGGCGGAGGGCTAATTGATATGTTCACAGGGTAAATGACAGCACACATTTATACAACAAAATAAATTATACAATCAAAATCACACGCTGCCAGGTTTTCTTTTTTGATGTTTCATTTTTGTTAGCACAGCAAACATGATCGTAGAATAATCACCATAGTCAGTCAGACCTGAATACTTCCACATTTTACTCTCTGCTATGTTAATTGGTTAACTGCACTTCAGCTAAGATGGAGCGCATCACATTTTTTAGCTCGATGAATGAGAGGACAAGCCAAAGTCATCAAAATGAAGGGGTTGTCCCTATTTGCAGTTGCAGGTACATCAGGATATCAAATAACATTAGGATTCTGCTAAAAAAAATATACGAGAGGCTCCATTTTATTACCATTGTTCTGTTCTAACCTATATTGCAATGTAATATAGGATAATAAATGTATAAGATCAGTTCCACGGGGCAATGCGACTACATTAGAGATAGGGTGAGTATTTCCTAACATATATGGTGCAGTGGACGACAATAAAACGCTGACTATTGAAGGTGAGAAGGAAATTTTAGGGGTTTACATGTGTGAGGGCTGAATTTTCATAAGGGGGGTTTGGAAGGGAAAGGTAGGTGTTTGGATTAGGTGGGAACAGGGTAGGGCCAGGTGGTTAGGGTGGGTAATGAGGGATGAATCGGTTATCTTCTAGAGCAAATAAATCACCTTTTTGTTGTGCTTATATCAATACTTCTGTTTATATCTAGGTTACAGGTAAGTATATAATTTATTATATAGGGCTCAACACTGGCTGCCAATATTAATAATATAATAATAATCATTCCTCAGAGTTTATTTTAGCCAATGTTCAATAATTACCTGCTCCCACCTAATAAAACCCCAAATATTTTTCTACGAATATTTCTTTTCTTCCTTTTGGTTGGTTATTCCTTCAATAATCAACCTCATGCAAAAGGTCAACCTCTCCCATTCGGCTCAAAAAATATTTCTGGGCGTTTTAAGGTGTCTAGATCAAAAAACCAAAATGCCCGTCCGCCGTCCGCTCCGTTTTTGGTAGTAGAAAATTTTCTGAAATTTGGGTCAGGGGTCTGTTCCCGACCTAGGACGGTTCTCAAAACTTTTCAGCCCGATCGGACCAAATTTGGGCGGAGTAGGGGTCAAAATGTGTTTTTCGAAAAATGGATTTTTGAGATTTTGGGCGGTCTAGGCTCAAAGTGGGGTATCATTTTCCACTAAATTGTGGACGCTGAATCCAATGAAATGGGTCCCAGAACGATTGGCACCCACTGGAAGAAGTTATGGGTCAAATTGGGTATTTATTACCCATTTTGAATATGTATGTGTTATCAAGATTTCTGGTGCCTGTGGGGTATCATTTTCCACTAAATTTTGGACCCTGAATCGATTGGAATGGGTCCGGGACCCGCCACACCCACTGTTTCCCCCATTTTCCCCATGTTGAAGAAATGAATCTCCATTTGCCTGGTCCGAAGTTCAAATTAGTCTCCATCCGCCTGGTTCGAGGAATAACCAGTGTGTAAGAATTTGCAGATTTTTGTTTAAATATTAATATTGGGTCATCCTCTCCTCCAACTCCCTACAGTCTAGATTGTTTGTATAGGTACTTTAACCTACGGCAAACATGTTTTAAAACAAGGAACGAGCATGGGTAATTCGTACAAATCTGAAAAATTCTCTTTAAGCAGCCCACTGTAAAGACAATACATATTCTAAAAAATGAAAATTCAGGATATATTGATGATTTTGATGGAGAGTGGATTCACGTCAATTACAGGTGAATTGCGTTCAGGTCAAAATATCTTAAAAGATTTTTAGTTCTGAATAGATTTTACGATATGAAAATAATGGTCCATCGAAAAACAATACTACATTAAAATAATGGAACTGGTATACTAACAGTTCGTACTTTTCTTTTGTTAAATTATATTCTTCCGAAACTGGTGGTAATGAGGATTTTTAAATCGCGGACTTGAAAGAGTCACGCAGGATCGACTTGCGTAACAAGGCCAACCTCTTTTCCCTAATCCTTCACGACTCCTCGACCCTCTCAGGCTCCCTTCGCCCTTCCGATTGGCTCCCTCTATCTGTATTTATCTAATTTGAACACGGAAACTTCGGACTGGAGTTCACTCTTGAGCAAGCTTTGATCAGGGCTCAGGGCGTCCGTCGTAACGAAGTCAAATTACCTTTACCCCCCCAACAACAACTTTCCTTAGGGAATCCACTCTCTTCGCTGTTCGTCCTCTAAACTCAATATCTTGAGCTGCTGAAGGTCCTACTTTGACAACTTCCACGCGGTTGGTGCTATCATCACTGCAACATTATGTGAATTGTCTTAGGGAATGACTTGGTCATTTTTTGTGAACCACAAATATATTCAAGGAACAAAACTGAACGCTGGCCTACCCTCAGCTTACCCAGTAAACGGCTTCCAGTTACCTACCGGTACTGAGCATTCAAGCAAAACACCAGTGATTGTGAGGTGAAGTCACTGCTCCAGCCCAGCGAGCCTGGTAATGAAAGGCAGCGGCAGGAAGCAAATTGCTGCTGCAATCTGCTGCAAATTATTACACACGGGTTGGTTATTCCTCGAATTGGGGGAAACAGTGGGTGTGGTGGGTCCCGGACCCATTCCAATCGATTCAGGGTCCAAAATTTAGTGGAAAATGATACCCCACAGGCACCAGAAATCTTGATAACACATACATATTCAAAATGGGTAATAAATACCCAATTTGACCCATAACTTCTTCCACTGGGTGCCAATCGTTCTGGGACCAATTTCATTGGATTCAGCGCCCAAAATTTAGTGGAAAATGATACCCTACTCGCCTAGATCGCCCAAAATCTCGAAAATCCATTTTTCAAAAAACACATTTTGACCCCTACCCCGCCCAAATTTGGTCCGATCGGGCTGAAGAGTTTTGAGGACCGTTCTAGGCCGTAACAGACCCCTGACCCAAATTTCAGATTTTTTAAAAATTTTCTACTACCTAAAACGGCGCGGACGGCGTACGGCGGACCGGCATTGACCTTCTTTGATCTAGACACCATGAAACGTCCAGAAAAAATTTTGAGCCGAATCGGAGAGGTTGACCTTTATCATGAAAACATAGGTTGATTATTTAAGGAATAACCAACCAAAATCGAAATTAGCCTTATCTTATTTCCAATTAACCTCACAACACAATGAATGTAGGCATTCAAGTGGGGTCCAAAGCACATAGAAATCCCCTCCCACCACTTTTAGCCATTCCCCTCACCACTCTCCCATTCTAATACCATCCACCCTAAAGGTTCTTTCATGAAAAACTGTGATTAGGGCCTGAGAAATAATTTCTATTCAGAATTCATTTTGTGAATAGAGAACTTGTAAGTGAGGAACTAATCAGAGCACAGTTGGAGAGGCAAGAGAATGAAAATAGCCCTAAAAACGAGAAGAATGTGAGGTACATGACAACATTTTGACAAAATTTTATTTAATAAAAAGGTTCAGAGGCCAACAACTTCTTAGTAACTCCTAATGAAACTGGGGATCTGTAATAATTGTCTATGCTGTGCTTGTTATGATGGGAATCAACGGCTGGATTTTACAAAATTGGCTCAAAAACTTTTTCAAAAAACATTTCTCTCTGCTCGGCTGAATATGAAGCGATGGCTCGAAAAACTCAGCGAGTTGAAATTGGAATGATTCTCGAAATAAGAAGAAAATAATCCCGGAAAACAGTCAGTTATTTCGATCACCTCAAAAAGCAATGAGATGCTTCCTGTAAAACAGGAAAAAGAATCAAAATTCGTCGAGCATGGGATTAACGCATTGGATGCCCAATCGTGGGATTATGGTGCCCACAGGTTTCTAACCTCAACAACATTGAGAATATTTGACTCACACTGTGCGTCACGGGCACTGTTGGCCAGACCGTTGATGACGCACACGTGTGCGTCATGGGCACCCTACGTGTTAGGTCACAAAAGGAAGTGAAATTATTGTTCAAATGAAGACTGACGTATTGCAATGAAAAATTACAATGTCATGTCATCAACGTTTATTGTACGTTTTGTATTTTTCCAAATTTTATGTACTGATCAGTATTTATAAAAATTTCCAAATTTTAAATAAAAAAATCTGGAAAACCTTTTAGCTTTTTGACAAAAAGTAAGTCTGTGGAGACCCTATGTGGTCCACGAAGTGTTATTATTGCCTTGGCTTCTGCCCTAATGTTCTAGAGTTTTTCTAATTATGCACAAAGTGGTGCTAACAGAAAGAGTAAAATTTTAAAAGTTGCGGGAGCTTCCAGTGTAGCCAATTATGTGTGGTTGTTCCTCGTCAGCCACAATAACTTCAATAGGCAATAATCGTTGGTAATGAGCGACTTTAGTTTTGTGCGATGTGATTATTACATTTTTTTCCATTATTTACGGAAAGCCGCACTTTTGTTTTGAGCAAAAGGGAAAATGATTGGATTACATTTGGAAAAATTGACAAGAGGAAGAAGAAGAAGATCTGCCGCTGTGGTTGTTGTTGTCGCTTATCTTACCTCGCCACCAGTGAAGCTTGTGCGGCTTGTTTATCCATTCAGTGCAGTTATTTCCATGGATTTTCTGAACTAATTGCTGCTATATTTCGGAAGGCACTTCCTCTTTATACAACGCTTGATAAAATTCTTAAAAGTGATACAGATTACGAGCTAATGGATTCCAAACAGGAGCAGCCTGCGATTAAGGTCCCCATGATGTACATTTGTGGAGGTAAGACTGAAGATCTAACACAGATAAGTACTCATTTTTATAACGATCAATCGCTCACAGGGATTGCAAGCCTGTATATAAAAATTCACTTACGCTCGTGTTTTTCCTCAACTTTGGTAAACTTGCCACCACGCACAAGTTGTCATCAATTGGAGACTCAATGTATTCGCTGTTCTCGATTCATGCTTGATTGTTATGTGTGGAACACCTCTCCATATTAAAATTATGTATTCTTTTACTTTCTCCAGAATGCCACCACGAGAACGAGATAAGGCCACGAGACCCTATTCGATGTCGAGAGTGTGGATACCGTATCATGTACAAGAAACGAACCAAGCGATGTATCCTTTGAGCTAGTACTGCCGGTAATACAGAGAAAATACTGGTAGTTGATATTATCTGATTACTAGGAGCTGATATCTTCTGTCCGCTACTATCAGAAGTGAAAAATCACTTACTGGGTGAAGGAATTGATTGAAATTCACAGGGATTCGAAATTCATTTCCAGTTTGGCAAGAATTTCATTTGATAAATGATTAATTAAATATTATATTTGTATTTTGATTTTTCATCACTACTGGTTTTAAGACTAATTAAGGGCGAGCGTTATGGAGGCTGCAAACACTGCATACTTTTTACCCCATACACATACCCCAATTTCACCCAAGTCCTCCCCAAATTTGGACCGATCAGGCTGAAAAGTTTTGAGGGGGCCCATAGAGGTCCCCTGACCAAAATGTCAATTTTTTTAGAAAATTATTATTGGAATAATCCCATGTTTCCATGTCTGGGGTCAATTTGCCCTAAAATTTGACGTTTTGCGTTCCAAGATGATCAAAACGCTGCAAAGTCTTCTGCAATGTTTGGTTATTTGTTGAAGCAGGAGTATAAGGAAAACAGTGAGTGAGGAGTGTCCTGTACTCATTTCAATCAATTCAGCGTCCAACATTTTGTGGTAAATGGTCCTCCACACACCAAAAAGCTCAAAAACCCACTTTCCAAATGGTTAGGTAGGTGCCCATTTTGGCCCATACCCACTTCCGGTGAGTGCCAATCGTTCCGGGACCCGTCGAATTGGATTCAGTATCCAAAATTTAGTGGAAAATGATACCCCACACGCCTAGGTACCAGAAATCTCGAAAACACATTCAAAATGGGTAATAGATACCCATTTTCACCCATAACCTCTTCCAGTGAGTGACAATCGATCTGGGACCCACTTGGATTTAGCGTCCAAAATTTAGTGGAAAATGATACCCCACTCGCCTAGATCGCCCAAAATCTCGAAAATCCATTTTTCAAAAAACACATTTTGACCCCTACCCCGCCCAAGTTTGGTCCGATCGGGCTGAAAAGTTTCGAGGACCGTCCTAGGCCGGGAACAGACCCCTGACCCAAATTTCAGATTTTTAGAAAATTGTCTACTACCAAAAACGGCGCGTACGGCGGACGGACATTTTGGTTTTGGTTGGTTATTCCTTGAATAATCAACCTATGTTTTCATGCAAATGGTCAACCTCTCCGATTCGGCTCAAAATTTTTTTCTGGACGTTTCATGGTGTCTAGATCAAAAAAGGTCAATGTCCGTCCGCCGTACGCCGTACGCCGTCCGCCGTACGCCGTACGCCGTCCGCCGTCCACGCCGTTTTTGATAGTAGAAAATTTTCTAAAAATCTGAAATTTGGGTCAGGGGTCTGTTCCCGGCCTGGGACGGTCCTCCAAGCTTTTCAGCCCAATCGGACCAAATTTGGGCGGGGGTAGGGGTCAAAATGTGTTTTTTGAAAAATGGATTTTCGAGATTTTGGGCGATCTAGGCGAGTGGGGTATCATTTTCCACTAAATTTTGGACGCTGAATCAAATGAAATGGGTCCCAGAACGATCGGCGCCCACTGGAAGAAGTTATGGGTCAAATTGGGTATATATTACCCATTTTGAATGTGTTTTTGAGATTTCTGGAACCTAGGCGTGTGGGGTATCATTTTCCGCTAAATCTTGGAAGCTGAATCCAATGGAGTGGGTCTCAGGACGATTGGCACCCACTGGAAGAAGTAATGGGTCAAATTGTGTATATATTACTTATTTTAAATATGTGTTTTCGAGATTTCTGGAACCTGGGCGTGTGGGGTATCATTTTCCACTAAATTTTGGATCCTGAATCGATTGGAATGGGTCTGGGACACGCCGCACCCACTTTTTTCCCCATTTCCCCCATGTTGAAGAAATGAGTCTCCATGCGCCTGGTCCAAGGAATAACCAACCCCTGTGTAAGAATTTGCAGCGTTTTTGATCTAGACACTCTAAAACGCCCAGAAAAAATTTTTGAGCCGAATCTAAAAAATTGACCATTTTCATGAAAACAGGTTGATTATTCAAGGAATAAGGATGTACATCTAATTTTTTGCGTCAATATGAGGCTACAATGGAGTGTAAGGCCGGTTTGGCAAACACATGCTGTAAGTACTTGATTTTTATCGTATGTACTAACAATCAACGTGCAGTAGGTATTTTTGAGGTTTTTGATTCTCAAATTGGCATCGAATTTGAGTTCTGTTGCCCGCTCTTCCCCGTTTGTTTCACAATACTGAATACATTCAATTCACAAGTCTGAGTTGTAATTGAGAATTTAGGTATATTTTTGTTGTTTATTTCTTGAATAATCAGTCCAGATCGCCTAAAAAATCCATTTTTGTTGGTTATTTTCATGCAAAAATCAACCTCTCCGATTTGCCTTAAAAAAAAAAAAAAAAAAAAAAACTTTTTTTTTGCTTGTCAAGGTTTGTAAATCAAGATAAGCTGATGTCAGTCTGCCATCCATACCAGTTATGGTAGTATACAATTTTTACAAAATCTGGAATTATGGCCAGGGGCCGGTTTCTGGCTCAAATTGGTCGTCAAAATTCCAGCCCGACCTGACCAAATTTAGGGGTAAGGGTCAACATTTATTTTTCAAAAAATGGATTTTCGGCGATTTAGGCGGGTGGGGTATTATTTCCGACTCAATTTTGGACGCTGAATCCAATGAAAGATGGCGCCCACTGGTTATGGGTCTATCTACACAATTTGAATCTGTGTTTTTGAGATTTCTGGTACCTGGCACGTGGGGTATCATTTTCCACCAAATGATTGACGCTGAATTGATTGGAATGAGTCCAAGACACTCCACACTCACTGTTTTCCCCTTTTTTCCATGCTCCTGGTCCAAGGAATAACCAACCCTGTGAAAGAATTTGCAGCGTTTTTGGTTGGTTATTCTTTAAATAATCAACCTATGTTTTCATGCAAAAAGTCAATCTCCCTCTATTACCTACCTATTTTGAATTTGTGTTTTCGATATCTGGTACCTAGGCGTGTGGAGTATTATTTTCCACTAAATTTTGGACGCTGAATCTATTGGAGTGAGTCCCCATGCGCCTGGTCTGAGGAATAACCAATCCCTGTGAAAGAATTTGCAGCGTTTTACCCTGAAACAAGGTGATTCACATTTGGGGCTGAAAGGGTTATGACGTGAATCCTATAAACCATAATATCTGCATTTTTCCTTAACGTCAGCATTTCAGTGGTCGTATTTGATGCCCGCTGAGACATGGGAGACATCGCTGCTGAACGCTTTTTGTAAATAACTGATAATTTTAAGACTTTTGTAATTGGATTTCAAAATACATCAACTTTGGAGGGTTTGTTTTCATTTTCTCTCTCCTCATCACGAAAAAAATGTTTCTTGTCAGGTTCCCCAGTATGCTGAAGCTAGATGCTGGGTACCCAGCTCCTCTACTGGTATCGACAGGTTAAACGTATCATGTTGTTAACAGGAGGGACGCCAAGACCTGGGGGAAGGACCTCGTCGAGACTTTCTGAACTGGGATACTCCCTTCGTGGCGTAGAAAATAATGGCACAACTCAGATTGAAACACAATTTTCGTCTAGGAATGTTCCTGGACAACTGCACAGAGTCGACCAGGAAAAGATACGTGTTCTGTATATTGCGAAACGTCAAAAATTGGACTGCGATCGCATGTAATACTTCGGTTCAGCAGCTTGAGCATGGAGCATGTACAAAGTTGCATCTTCCCCATCTTGAATAAATGTTTGGTTTTTAGATCCATCACCATCTCTTACATCGGAGGAAGAGGATATTCAGAAGAACTGTTAGAGGATATTGGATGGTGGTTTGTACCCATTCAAGTACCAATTATGTTTTCCAATGTTTTGGTTCTTGCATAGAACATTTTCTAAAAATCTGAAATTTGGGTCAAGGGTCTGTTCCCGGCCTAGGTCGGTCCTCGAAAGTTTTCATCCCGATCGGACCAAATTTGGGAGAGGTAGGGGTCAAAATGTGTAATTCGAATAATGGATTTTCGAGATTTTTGGCAATCAAGACGTGTGGGGTATCATTTTCTACTCAATTTTGGACGCTGAATCCAATGAAATGGGTCCCGGAACGATTGGTGTCCTCTGGGTATCTAGCTAGGTACCCATTTTGTATATGTGTTTTCGGGATTTCTGGTACTTAGGCGTGTGGGGTATCATTTTCCACTGAATTTTGGACGCTGAATCGATTGGAATTAGTCCCAAACCCGCCACTCCCCCTGTTGAAGAAATGAGTACATGCGCCTGGTCCGAGGAATAACCAACCCATGTGAAAGCAGTGTTTTTGTTCTGGCTGTAGGATAGACCTGTCCACTCAAGGCGAGAGGCAATAAGGAGCCATGAACAAAATAGTCAGAACGTAATGGAAAACAGCTGACCAAGTCCACGACACGGTATAATATAGTTTGATGCAAAGCCTTAGGCTGAAATATCTGTTCACCCAACTTCGCTAAAAAAGTGAAAATGCGTAAAACCTGAAATCTTGTGGATTCGGGTAAATTATTTACTAGAGAAAATAATATTTTGACAGTGCAGTGGAGAAAAATGGGTAAATCTATACATCAATGTAGGCACCCCGAAAATCGATATAGCGTCACAATCGATATATTGCTCCATGGCCCTGCCCCTCCGTTAAGAGATTCCCGCTATCTTCTAGTTATATACGCGTCGTTCCATGAACTCTTTCATCAAGAATAAAAAAGCGAAATAAAAAATGAAAATTTATATAAATAAATTAAAATAATAAACAAAACAAAAAAACACGAAACGGAGAAGAAACAAACTGAAGGAAGCAAGCACAACAATCTCGAATCATCCTAGTTCGAGATATCGATTTTTCGGGGTGCGCGCGCTGATGTATAGATCAGCCGAAAAATGGCTAACACAAGTGTGTGTGGCCGTATCAGTAGAGGACAGACACAACAATGTCTTTCAAACAACAGTCAACAACAAACACAACATTCATTTTTACGTGTGTTGAGTTGAGTTCAGCTGTTTGCTCTTTGTTGTGTTGGATCATCGTCTGACCTCTGACGTTTCTTTCGTTCGTTCTCGGCTTTTTGTTCTAATAGTGAAACCTCCAGGTGCTGAGTACGTCGGTAGATGATCCTACCTGAAAACCTATCCTCCGATTGCTTCATCGGTGTCACGGTCAACGTACCTCGGTTCCTGGATGACATCTCCACATCTCTTGGACGAGATCGCCTGTGCGTGCGCTCATTGTGGAACACCCGTTCGGCAAAAGTTTTCCGATTGAAGGATTTGTGAACCAAAATCTGTTTCAAAATTCCTCTGATTAGATTACAGATTATCACAGCGTGGGTTCGTGCGATGATCTTATGTTTCTCCCACCTGTGTTTAGATAAGTGACGTGTTATTTATAGACGCAAATCGGGGCGCCAAAATGTATTTGCTGGTCGCGTTAGTTTTGATTTTGTGCGCATTCAGTGCCTCTGGAGCCCCCGTGAAGCTCGAAGAACAGGTTTTCATACCTCATATCACCTTGGATGGACGGCAGGACTGTGGTGTCAGCGATCTTCTTACTCGAGAAATTGCTGGCGTTACGCAGCAATGCTCGCAGTCGTTCCCTGATGAAAGCAGCGGATTCTTCGCTACCTCTTCAGCGTTGTTGTGTTTCGGCATGTACGACACTCTTTACGAACTGTGTAACAACAGGAAGGATTTGTCTTTGAAAATTCCCGTTTATAAGCCGAGTAGTTTTTGCCTAGACGCGTCGAAATCCTTCGACTCGTATAATTTTAAACATCGTCACTCGGACGTTAGCACGTGGTCGGCTTTACTTCGGAGTTCCATGCACGACGTGGCCAACTGTTCGGCGTTGTGCTTGTTCCAAGACAAGGAAGTCAGGAAGGAATGCCGCGTCATACTGGCTGCGTTGGACGAGTACAGAGCGTCTCTTCCTCCAGTCCAACAGACGAAGGAAGAAGAACCGAATACAGACCCAGTAACAGTGGAAGGTATGAAGTGTACAGGAACGTTGGTGTTCTTAGGGCTTGATCGAAGAAGCTGATGACTTCTCCCTTGCATTGATGGAGTGAGACAGGGGGGAAGAGTACTGCATAAGCCTATCAAAAAGTTGATTGATTTCGCAGTTAAAAACTATGTGTTGACGAAGTTAAACAAATTCTTCAGACCAAGCGCATGGAGACTCATTTCTTCAACATAGGGAAAATTGAGGAACATTGGGTGTGGTGGGTCCGGGACCCATTCCAATCGATTCTGGGTCCATAATTTAGTGGAAAATGATACCCCACACGCCTAGGTACCAGGAATCTCTTGAACACATATTCAAAATGGGTAGATAGGTACCCATTTTGACCCATAACCTCATCCAGAGGGCGCCAATCGTTCTGGGACCCATTTCATTGGATTCAGCGTCCAAAATTTAATGGAAAATGATACCCCACACGCCTAGATACCAGAAATCTTAAAAACACATATTCAAAATGGGTAGATAGATACCCATTTTGACCCATAACCTCATCCAGAGGGCGCCAATCGTTCTGTGACCCATTCCAATCGATTCAGGGTCCAAAATTTAATGGAAAATTATACCCCACATGCATAGGTACCAGAAATCTCGAATACACACATTGAAAAGGGGTAGATAGGTACCCGTTTTAACCTATAACCTCTCTCAGAGGACGCCAATCGTTCTGGGACCCATTCCATTGGACTCAGCGTCCAAAATTTAGTGGAAAATGATACCCCACACGCCTAGATCGCCAAAAATCTTTAAAATCCATTTTTCGAAATACATATTGACCCCTACCTCGTCCAAATTTGGTCCGATCGGGCTGAAAAGATTCAAGGACCAACTGGAGCCGAAAACGGACCCCTGACCAAAATGTCAAATTTCTAGAAAATTTTCTGCTGCCAAAGTCGGCGTGGACGGCGGACGGACATTTGTCAATTTTGATCTAGACACTTTGAAACGCCCAGAAAAAATGTTGGGCCGAATCGGTGATATTGACTTTTTGCGTGAAAACATAGGCTGATTATTCAAGGAAAACCACCAAAATGTATTGCAACGTGGAGTGAGGACATTTGATGATGCCTGTTGTTCTTCTGTTGTAGCAAATAGCGGTCTGCCTGCACCCAAAGCCGAGTCCAAAGTTCCCAAGAAGGACGACCCAAAAGTTGAAACGACACCGCAGCCTCCCATCGTCTCTTCAGAATTGAAAGTAGCGCCCGGCTCGTCGTCCTCTCCAGTGTCCAAAC
The DNA here is from genome assembly GCA_019603395.1 of Cyrtorhinus lividipennis. Classification (NCBI taxonomy): domain Eukaryota; kingdom Metazoa; phylum Arthropoda; class Insecta; order Hemiptera; family Miridae; genus Cyrtorhinus; species Cyrtorhinus lividipennis. Next base: position 15,360,705 of record CM034003.1, on the reverse strand, counting down.
CCAAGGCCGAACCCGTCAAAACGGAAATTAAGCCGGATCCTGTCGACACGAGACGACCCGAACTGGAAGAAGAAGGTGAAGAAGATCCAGATGGTCAGCCACCAATGTTGGATTCCATCGTTCCCAGTCAACCCGTCGATCTCAGCCCTGTCGTCAAAGGATCTTCAACTGAAGATGGAAAAATGGTCGTGGGTGACGACAAAGGACCGATTGGTGAGTGAGACCACCTGCGACCAATGAACTTGGTGATTGATGTATTTTTATACTAAATTTCACGACCGTTTCAGACGATCAACCAGAAATCGCTACGTTCCACAAAAACAATAACGACGAAGAGTCCAACCTGGTCACGTACTTCATTCTAATGACGGGTGGTGGTTTGCTGTTCTACGTCGCATTCCATAACAAAAATAAAGTAAGTTGAATGGCTTCCTAACGTACGAAAACGTTGGAAGTTCGTACACAATTGTTATTAAAACCTAGAGCAAGAGTATGGGGAAAATGGTGAGCGCCCAGGAGTTATCCCAATCGATTCAGTGCCATATATTTTGTGGAAAATGATACCGCATACGCTCAAGTTCTCCAAAAACCGCGAAAACCCATTTGCAAAGTAGGTTAATTGGTATCCATTTTGACACCTACCCACCTCCGATGGATGCCAGTCGGTCAAGGATATACCACAATGGATTCAACGTGCAAAAATTTTGTGGAAAATAATGCTCTACAGGCCTAAGTCGCCGAAAAATTTCGAAACTCTTTTTCAAAATAGATAGGTAGGTACAATCATCACCCAAACCACCTCCAGTGTGCTCCAATCAGCCCGGGACCCGTCTGAATTGATTCAAAATGCGAAATTTATTGGAAAATGATACCCCCTGTGCCTAATTCCCTATAAATCCTGAACATCGAGATTCAAAAAACAGTTGTTCTTCCCTTGCTCCTTCGATGCCCCGGACCAAAGTTTCAGTGGACGGACTGGATCGCCGAAAATATAGAAAATCCATATTTCGAATAACACGTTTTGACCCCCCCCCCCCCCCTAATTTGGCCCAATCGGGTTGAAAAGTTTTGAGGACCGACTAAAACCGGAAACAAACCCCTGACCCCAATTTCGTATTTTTAGAAAAATTTCTCCTGCAAAAACGGCGGACGGATATTTGCTTATTTTGATCTAGACACCTTGAATAAATGAAGTTTGAGCCAAATCGGAGAGATTGGCCTTTTTTGCATTAAAATTATTGGTTGGTCCTTCTAAAAAATGGCACATTTTTTAAAATTGTAAATTATGTACATGTAAATTCAATTAAATTCACAAATAGTTTTGTGAACATTCCACAAACAAGCACCAGAGACATGTTCTTGTAGATACATGTACCAAATTGGTAGTAGTATAAGTTCTTACTTCTCTGTATCAGGGCCAAATTGTATCAAATTTTGTCATTAGGTACACCTTTTATGTACAATTATTTTTTCTAAATGATTTACTTTAAAGCAGCGTTTCCCAACCTTTTTTGGCCAAGGCACACTTGTCGCAGGGAAAAAATCACGAGGCACACCACCATTTGAAAATGTTAAAAAATTAACTCTGTGCCTATACTGACTATAATAATAATATAATATAATTCTCTTGAATAGGAATCAAATAAGCACAATGAAAGTATTTTATAATTACTTTATTATGAAATATTAAGTAAACAGAATAGTGAAAAATTATAAAATACTTTCAGTGTACAACCTGGGCCTGTTTGGCTGAACACAAAGCTGATATTCTGGCTGGAATCGAAGGAAGATACACACGTAGCTCTTCGTCAACAGTTCTCAGTCTCTCTCTGTATTTGGTTTTCATAGCAATCATGCTTGAAAAGCTAATCTCACACAGATATGTAGGGGGAAAAGGGAGTAATGTCAAAATAGCTTTGTTTGCCAGAAGGGGAACTCCTTGGCAGTATCCAACCAAAAACTGTCCAAAGGTAGATCGCTGTAACACCCGATGGTACACAATGGTGCTTCAGATGGCACACTGGTGTGCCGCAGAACAGCGGTTGGGAACCGCTGCTTTAGAGAAATATTGTAAAAATATTGATTATTTTGCATTCTCATTTGGAAATAAGTGACGTTTGAAGTAATTTTCACATTTATTACATTTATAATATAATTTTTTAATAAAAATGAACTAAATGTCTGATAAAAATGGCGATTTTGGTAATAAATTCATGCTTAATCTTGTTCCAGTTGCTAGCTTTAGCTCTCGAAGGAAGAAGAACGTCCAGACGCGGAGGTCGCCATTCGTCAGCCAGCTACTCCAAACTGCATTCTAACCTCGAAGAAGCGATTGCATCAGGACCCACCCCTTCGGCCACCCACGTTCTGTATTAAGGCTCGTCATAAACGTCCAATTCAACCCTTCAAGTTGTTTTCAACAGTATTATTCAAAACGAAATGGGGACAATACTTCGTAACTATTTTCTTACTGAACCAATTTACTTCTAGTTTGTCTTTTGTTCAACGTCTGAATTCTTGACAATATTTCAAAATTCAATAGCGATTGCAGCTACCGAAATAAATTTTGTTCAACACTTTAATGGGGTAGTCTGATTACTTTTGTGACTACAAGAACCGGGCACCATCGACTCACCACGTGGAAACCATGTGAAAAGTCGCATGAGAAGGTGCCAAAAATATGGACAGAGCGGACACTACTGGTTTTTTCCTTATAAAAATCAAGTTTGTGTTGTGTTAATGAAATTGGTGTTATTCTACTGCCAACTTGAAGCAAAAGAAATCAGCTTTTTCCCATCAGGCTGTCAGGATCGCGTCCTTGGCTTCTGTTGGAACCTGACAACGTCTTTCCAAATGGGTGCTGCGCCACTCTGTCAGGTCCTACCTGGGTTCATTTGTCCTATTTGCTTATATTTATAAAATGAACCGAAATTGTTCCATGATCTGTTATGTGGTGGCTCTGTCGCATCTGGTGATACAATATTGTGTGAAAGTACTAGTCGATCATTTTAATTTTCACTGCTTTTTCACGGTTGTCACGCAATTTTGACGCAAGAAGTTCTTTGAAGGAACCGCGCTGGAGACTGCTTGCAATTGGTATTGTCAACTCCACTGTAACACTTCTTGCACATGTTGGTTGATAATTCGTAGCTGAATACATCCTTGTTTTCGTATTGGCAAAAAAAAAATTTTTTTAGGACATTTTGTCTTGTTGTGATTTCAAATCCAAAATATTTTTGACGCATTTTGGGCAAAACTGTTGTTCAGATAGAAAGTGGAAACCCAAGGAAGGTTATCGTCAAAATTACAAAATTCGCACTCATCTTTTCCCTAACGTGAGGCGATCAGATCACCAGGCTGATGTAGCTGATGGGTGGAGAAGCTGATAAAAACCTCTACCTAACTCGTCCCCACCGCCATTTCTGGAATAATATTCTCGTAATGGATGAGGTTATGGGTCAAACTATCAAAAAACCCATTTTTTCCCTAAAATGACTTGCGACAACCAAAGTTCTTTTTACCATCAATTCTTTCTAACTCATTCAGGCTATGGCTACGCTAAAATTCAAAAGTGCTTCAAATTGTGGCAAGATGTGAGATGTACTGAGGTAGGCCGGCCATACACATTGGGGTATTACCTGCGCATGTGACCTGTACAGGTATACCGGAGCGTGTGTGCGAGCCACTTCAGGCAAACCTGTACAGGTAGGCCGACCTGCGCAGGTCACTGGAGAAGAATCGAATTTCAATTCTTTTTACCTGCACAGGCGTGAGCAGTCCGGTGTACCTGCACAGGTTTGAGTCAGTTGTGGTACTCTGACTAGGAAGCTTCGCATTGCTGCGTGATTTTGTTGTGCTCAACTCCATTGTCTGGTCTCTGCACTCGCACCACTGATCATCTAGCCCATTCTATATTGTTTGCAAGTTATTATTTTGCAGTGTTTGCCTTTTACCGTCATCATGGCTGTCCAAAAAGGGAATTCTAGAGGAATTCATTGAAATCTACAGAGCAGAACCCTGTTTATGGCGAATAAGAGCAAGGAGTACCATGACCGTGATCTGAGAGAGGCCGCTTATGACAGACTTGTTGCGAAGTTAAAGGAAATTAATCCTGATGCGAATAAGATTTCAGTGGTAAAGAAAATAAACAATTTCAGAAGCAATGTGCGCAAGGAAAAAAGAAACGTGATATGTCAATGAAATCTGGAGTGGGTACAGATTATGTGTATTCACCAAAGCTGTGGTACTTTGTTCTGTTTGACTTCCTAGGAGATACCGATGTGGCCAATAATTCCGGTTTACCGTAACGTGTGTGAGCTCTTGGCTGTACAGGTATACTGGAGAGGAATACCTGCGCAGGTATACCGCAACGTGTGTATGGCCGGCTGTACATGATCACTGCTGTTCAGTTGACGCTTTAGAAGCCTAGGTTTGCATTAAATGACGTCATAATTGTGACCATTTTAAGACAAGGTTCCAGCCCTTTTGTCGTTTTATACCCCCTTAGATCACTTTTTGCTGTGTGGTTAGAGGTTGCGTTTGGATGACGTCATTACCACAGTCATAAGGTAAGAAATACTGGGAAGATGTCTTGCATGTGATTTGAAGCGTTGCGTTATTCCTCTTAATGATATGTTAATCAGTCAAATGATTGTTTATAGGATCCAAATGTAGCAGAGCTCAAAACGAATTGCAAGGTTTAATTGCTGCATTCAACACGCCTTTCATAACCTATTATCAATATTGCTTTGAGCGCACTGACTCCATTAAGGAGCGCTGCCACACGACATGTGATTGAAGCTTTCAACTGTACAAATATTGTTCAGAGTTCTGGTGAATATGATCAAGTTGTTCTTTAGAGCTTTATTTGTAGCGCCATTTGGACTACACCGGGTTTCTACCCTCAATGACCAAGATCCCTGACAAGTTGTTGCACTTTGTCATGACTTGTACTCAGCTAACCTCAAACACACAAAATCTTCTCACTAGCAAGATCTAAACGAACCATTGTAGAAGAACTTTGTTCTTGTTGAATGATTATGAAACCAGCTGCCACAATTTAAGCCTATTCAGCACTTTTATAGTTTCCTCAAAGCTGTTTTGATAACTTTAAACATTCTATCTTGTTTGTACTTAACAAATGTGATTGAGTTTTGAAGTATCATTTTGGGTGGAACAAATTAAAATAAATTAGTTTCTGTTCCAACTCCATTGGGTTGTTAACTAATCAATGTTTTTGTTTGTATCAAGGTCCAGTAGCTCTTAATTTCTACAACTATTCAAAATGTGATAATTATTTTTTGTGAGTATGTGTAGAACGTGGAAAAGTTGAAAAACAATTTCTGAAGCGCAAGATGTTTGAAACACGTTGACTTATTCACACCTTTGTTTGCTCTGCGCGTTGAACTCCAATCTTTCTCGTTCACGACTTAAAAAAAACTGTTCTATTCCTATTCGTATCTAGGGTACTAGAATATTCTTCCTCGTTTACTTTAGTATTAGTTTTGGAAATGATTGTGGGGGTTGCTGAAATTCCGTTGTCCAAACTGTCGTTGTAAAATTACGGCCTTGATAAATTGTCAAAATATTCCTTATTTTCAGGAACTTCAAATAGCTCTACTTGTAGAACTGCGACATCCTTTAGGTACCTGCAATACCTTTTGGAGGTCCCGATGTAAATAGCATTGTAGATTTTTGACCACAACAAAAATAAAAAAGGGAGATTTGCTTTTCTAATGATTGCTTTGAAATTATTTACCTTGTGTCTTCAAGATCAACAGTTATTGCAAGTTGTTGAGCTACACTTTTTCATTCATATTGTGGTAGTAGAGTGTAGATGTAATCACTACTTTGGGAAGGAATGATTGCTTTTTGGACTTCATTCATCATGTATTATGGCTATATTTGTAGTGTATTTGGCTATAAAGTGATCGAATTGCTTCCTAGAAAGCTTGAAACAAGTATATTAGAATCGACGTTCTTTTACCCTACACTACAAGATACATTTTGGGCTCTTTAAAATATTATTTTTGTTTCATTATGAATTTTATTTCACACTCAAAATAATCAGTATTAAACATTGAAGAAAGTATATATTTGTTTAGGGGCAATAGATTTACTCAGAGTTAATTGAGTACCAAAGATTAGAGAAGTAGTTTCAATAATTTCAACACTTATCTCAAGTGCAGGACTAGAATTCTCCTTCAACCTTGAAGGCGTACAAAATCTTTCATCAACCAAAATTGAAATTTTGATTATAAAGCAGCTTGAAGGCTCTAGTGTGCTCAAATAGTGAGTCTTGACTTGCAGACCAATCCAAGTAGAAGAGGCTAAGATGGATGATGTTCACTTTTTGCCTTTACCCTTGGTCGATCGCCGTTTAGGTGGGACTGGAGCTGCTTCGTCCGTGGGCGTTTGGGGAGGGGTTGAGGACTCGGCTGCAGGGGTGGGGATGTCTGCGGGTGCAGGTGGGGATTTGGGGGCTTCAGTTGCAGAGCTTTCAGGAGGTGAAGGGGATACTGGACTTGGTACAGAGGGTGATGTTGGGGTTGGGGGTTCAGTTAGGACTTTTTCAGCCCCACCGTCTTTAGGAGGCGAGGGTGGTGGGTCGTCTTTAGGTGGCGACGGAGACTTTGGTGGTTGTTTGGGTGGTAGAGGGGGAGCTGGCTCAGACACAGGTGGGGGTGTAGGAAGTACTGCTGGAGATGGGGCAGGCTCAGTGGCTGCTGCTGAAGATGGCTCAGTTGCTGCTGTTGGAGGTGATGAAGGCTCAGTTACTACTGCTGGAGATTGAGGAGGCTCAGTTGCTGCTGCTGGAGGTTGAGCAGGCTCAGTTACTGCTGTTGGAGCTTGAACAGGCTCAGTTGCTGCTGTTGGAGGTTGAACTGGCTCACTTGCTACTACTGGAGTTTGAGTCGGCTCAGTTGCTGCAGCTGGAGATTGAGCTGGCTCACTTGCTGCTACTGGAGATTGAGCAGACTCAGTTGCTACTGGTGGAGATTGAGCAGGTTCACTTGCAACTGGTGCAGATTGTGTGGGTACTGAAGGAGGTTGAGCCTTTTCTGGAGCCTGCTCATCTGTAGGTGTTGTGACATGCTCTTTGGACGCTTCAGCAGCTGCTGGGGGAACTGGCGTTGCAGCCTGAGGTGCTTTCTGCGCTTCTTGCTCTTCAGCTGCTGCAGGCTGAATTGTTGGTACAGATGGTTCCTCTATAACTGTAGCAGGTACTGCTTGAACTGTGCTTTCTGGTGGGACTTGAGCCTGTTCTGGTTGTGGTGCGCTCTGTTTAGTTATGTCTCCAGCACCTGGCGCAACTTCAGCCTGGCCCAATGGCTCTGCTGGGGCTGTCTGTGCTACTTTTGGTGGTTCTTCAGGTTGCTTAGATTCTACTGTTGGTGTGCTAGCTTCAGTCTTTTCCTCAGTCTTTTCAGGAACTCCTGACGGTTTATCTTGAACGGGAGCAGCAACAGGTTGTTCAATCGGCTTTAACCCTCCTGACACTGTGCCTGCAATCTTCTTCCAAATATTTTCAAAGGCGTCTACTCCCATGTAGTCAATATTGCCCTGCTCCCATGACTGCTTCCTCCATTGATCCTCGATGACATCTTTCTGGCCTCCTGCCAATGCTCCCGCAAGCCCTCCCTAAAACAAACACAGATTGGTAACCATTAATGTCATCATGCCATAGGTCATTTTACTAGTTCTCACGGAGCAACCTACCTCGTCCTGAACTTCTTGAGGCTCCTCAAACTTAGACTGAAAGCTTTGTTCAACACACGAGGGAGAGAAAGGAGGGGAAATCGTCGTTGGAATGTTTTCGTAAGACTCAGCCCTTTTCAGCGACTCTTCTCGAATGTCTTCTTTCTGAGTGTATAGTTGTCTGTAATGATTCTGTAAATGTCTTGGTTGAAGGTGCTGAAGTGACTTGGTTTTCTGTCTTTGCTCGCTTAATATGTTGGAGTAAGTTTGGTTCACTTCTTTGTGATGTTGATTTTCTGATAAGTTTGGAGCGCTGAGCTGTTTGGAGTAATAGACTGTATTATGCTTGTTTGTTTGTTTGTCAGATCTATTGTGTTCTTTTTGGGCCTCTTTCAAATGTTCTACTAATTTGTCAATTACGTCTTCTGTGTTAAATGTCGAGTCTGGTCTGGGGGATGTCTGCGCTGATTGTATGTAGTCCCACGGATCGACAAACACATGCCTCTGAACTGTGGGAGGTGGAGGAGGAGGAAGTGTAGCGAACGACTTTGTAGTTTGCAGTCCCTCTTCAAAAACAGTGCTATTAATTATCTGCATCAAAAGCAATCGTGTTATTGTCACAAAGTGAAAAGAAAGTACAGACCATTTTGGAAGTATCAAGCGGAGCAAGCCGTGAAGGGAATTACAAAGCATTAACAAGCAAACTTACTCAAACATATCATAGCAAACTCAAGCATTGCGAAGGACATAACAAGCAAACAAAATACAGCTGAAATGTTTAGTCTATTACCATTTCTGTGTTGAGTTTTTGAGAAACGTCGGTCAAAAATATGTTCCACCACAAATTGAGGAACTCTGAGAGAGTTGTGCTTCCTGGTTGAGCTTGCAGCCAGGGCTTGGAGCTTCCAATAAAGTGAGCGATTTTGACTCTGCTCCCAAACCTGGAAGGATAGTGTTTTGCAGGGAATATTATCCTGTAGGTTGTTGCTACAAAATCGAGGAATGACCACAGAGTTGCATCTTCAGGCAATTATGAAACACAAAGTGCCCAAGTTATCCTATTGCTGGCAGACTTTGATTGATGATTGATTTTAGTCACTTACATTTTGAATGCTGGCAGATAGGAATACGTTGCAGATGCAACCACATTGTAGATGAATGGAAGGTGTTTTGTGATATCTTTCGTTGCCCAGTCACTGAAGAACATGTTCAACAGTCCTTGGTCACCTCCTGCAACATCAATCGATAATGACTGCCAATGCAAGCTTCTGAGAAAAGAAACAGCTCATGTGTCGTCCTCTGTAACTTACCATCAAAACTTCCATTGGCCAAAGCAAAATCTAAAAGCGACTTGTAGGTGTCCTCAGAGGGCTTATAAACAAAAACTCCTGAGTTGAAGCAATCAGGCCATCCAGCGTCTGGTGCTGCTGATAGCTCATCTCGCTCGAACAATTCGTCCGCATTTTTAACAACCTGGAACAAATCATAATATTTTTTCTAAGCACAGATAGGCATAGTTGGTCGGTAATATCTGAAGCCGCTTTATTGAGTGCCACATCAGCAGAACTCTTCTTGACAATGATGGCTGTGGCTGTGTGCCTAGTAGAGCCTTGAGGGCTTCATTCTATGGTATCACTGTCCTCCATAAGGCACTAATCCTGCCACATAATGTAGCATGCCTCCTCCAAATATTCAACATTGTATACACCTTTCAAGCACACCTTGAAATGAATCGTTTACATGTCCATTACAGATGTAGGTAATGCATTGCTTTTGACTTTGGAATTGCTCAGAATGAGGTTGATTTTGGCTTTGTTACAATAACCAGTATTTTTATATAGAAATTTCCCTTTCAACATTATTCTGATATCGATATTTTGAACCTGATAATCGGATAATAATTTTGATGGATTGCTCATCAAAGCCGTCGTTAATATTTTATTATCATCGAATCTAGGTGGAAATGTGGTGTCGCTAATGTGATCACTAGAAGTTGCAGAGACCATTGTGCAAATTGTTATTTCTAGTATCGATATTCCAAAAGAGCAATATTCTTCTTTTAATAATATCGGAGTATCGATATTTAGCTATATTGCACCATCCCTTCTGATGACATGCTGCTCCCTGGTTACTCTCGCATGACCTGCTAAATAAAGCAATGTTCTGGAGAACTTTTTGTCAGTTTGTCGGTAACGTACACGGTAACTTCTCTCGTACAACCACTTAACTTCTCTCTCCCTTTCAGTGTCGTACGTTTTTGGTCAACTACAAACCGTGCCAACTTTACAAGCTCGTTTGGAAAAACGCGTTTGTCGGCCAAAACATGTACCGCCACTTCGAGAATCGTCCCTGAAAACGTTATGAGGTTTTCGGCTCGTTATAAATCACGATCTCAAATCATTTAGCGTTCCGCGGTTGAAATCGAGGAACTTTGCCAGACTACGTCAGTTTATTCAACTGAGTCGAAATTAACTTGAAGAAAATGTTGTTTGTGAAGAGGAAAAGAGAGGACAAAGTACGGGCTTCTATCCAATGAAATTTCGTCGCGGGAATGCCTTCAGCACATTTGATTTTTGGCTAGGAATAAGGCGGCTTAAAGGAAATCAACGTTTAGACACGTTGCTAAGGTTTCCCCTAATCCTAGGACCCCAAGGCTCTACGGATTATTAGCTTCCAAATTTCGACCAAACTCCGTTACTATTCCATCAATTCATCAAATAAAAATATGAGCGCCACAAAATATAGCACTTTTACGTCAAATTGGAAGTTTGCCATTTCAAATTGGAGGTTTTACACATCAATTCGGTGGATGACAGAAATACATGATTTAATTCTGGGAAAGCAATAACAACAAAATCGCGAGTGAAACGTAAGATTCAACAAGTAAGAATGAACATAATGATCGGAAAGGAATGAACAAAGTTTTCAACGAGTCTCTCCCTGCAGCATTTAAAATTAATGTGAAACGACCTATTTCCGTCCACCTCCAATTTGAAATGGAAAACCTCCAATTTGAAATGTAAAACCTCCAATTTGATGTGTAAAACTTCCAATTTGATGTGTAAAACCTCCAATTTGACGTAAAAATGCTATATACGCAGGTTCCTACAGTTTCTTCAGATTGATTGCAGCAATATGTTCGACTACAACAGCCAATATTGCAGCGAGCTGTCCAAGAAACATTCAAATCTTCAACTACGTGTGCAAAACTACGTTTAGGTTTTAAGACGTTTTGGTATATTTTGTCAAACAAAGGATTCAGCCTTAGACAATGTGACTGTTTATATATTGTATTGTTAAGGAAATTATAATTTAAACAAATTATTCAAAATTAATATTTTCTAAGTTGCATTTCAGGACTTTTATAGCGATCCTAACAAAAGTGCCTCATATAAGTTACCTATTCGTTACTACCGCTTTATTGATACTATAATGACTAGGGTTTCTTTAATTTTTCCCCTTCCGAAGTGGGTGGCATTGTAGACACTAAAAACTTGTGATACAATAAATCAAGATAACTTTCATCCCAACAGAATAAAAAAAGGTGATTCTGATGATTCTTGTACACCCCAACTGGTCACATTATTATAGACGTTACAAGTCGGCTTGAGAAGAAATCTATTTCTATTTAGAATTTATTTTTGCGCTAATTCTCAATTAAATTTGAAAAAAAATATGCTAAGTACCATTAGAAATATGGAGATTTTTTTTCGATTTAGGCATTTTTCTTTGATTGGCTCTTATAACTCGCTCAAGTCGCTCTTCATGAAATCATGGCTTTCTCGATGAAAAATCGTTATTAGGTCATTTGACTCCAAAGCCCACAGAATTTTATTTGCCATACGTGAAAATTGTCTTCTAATTGTACCCTAATCGGTAAGAGAAAACGTCTCTTTGATAGGAAACGCTAACATTATTTTCATCACAACTGAATTATAAATAGTTTCCTTTCCTCCAACAACAGACTTCATTCTGAAGTGGGTTTGAACAGTGATATAGCTAGTTTGATTCATTTTGAAAATAGTCCAACTAGGTTGGAAATGGAAGGGTGAGCCAAAAATAGTTTTGACGTACTGATCTCTTGAACTAACTCCTTGGGAGGTGTGGTGTTGAGTTGCTAATTCCGTGACGCTTTGAACGTCGAATGTATATGTATTTTTTTCATTTACTACAATAATAAGTGGTGCAAACAACAAATTTGCACAACCTATTCTCACCAGTGTGTCTGCATCGAGGAAGACGCATTTGGTGTACTGTGTCAGAGTCCAGCAGTGCAATTTGGTAAAAGTGATGCCGAGGTCGGGTCGAGCCAAAAGTGCCAAATTTGCCGAATCTTTCGAATCCAAAACGTCGACTTCTTTGAGGCAGTCAAATGTTGACGATAAGGCTTCCCTGAAATAATAACGAAAAAATTACAAAGGGGCAATCAGAGGTGTTCTTGGGACTCAACTCCCACATAAAATTACTACAGCATGATGAAGGAAATTTATATTGTCCATGGATCACTCCAAAGCAATAAATATGAATACAAAAAAAAAAAAAAAATGATGAGAACCTAATCATTTTGTTACAATGAGTACAAATTTATGTTGTTGAAGAATTTCCCCCCCAAAAAATAGCATTTGATGGTAATTTTGCCAAAAATTTGACGTTCTTATTGTAATTTTGGGGAAATTATACCTAATCAAGACAAATTAATCTTGTCGAAAACCAACAAAAACGTTGCAAATTCTTTCCTCAAACCCGGAGTATGGAGACTCATTCCAATCGATTCAGCGTTCAAAAATTAGTGGGAAATGATACCCCACACGACTGGGGAAGACAAAGGGTGTGGCGTGTCCCGGATCCATTCCAATCAATTCAGGGACCAAATTTAGAGGAAAATGATACCCCATACGCATAGGTACAAGCAATATCGAAAATACGCATTCAAAATAGGTAGATAGGTACCCATTTGGACCTATAACCTCATCCAGAGGGCGCCACTTGTTCTGGGACCCACTTCATTGGGAAAATTATTGGAAATTATCATCCCAATCGATTCAGGGTCCAAATTTAGAGGAAAATGATACCCCACACGCCTAGGTTCCAAAAATATCGAAAACACATTCGAAATAGGTAGGCAGATTCAGGAGGAGACTCATTTCAATTGAATCAGCGTCTAAAGTATAATGTAGAATTGTAAGCCCCCAGGCTTGCTGCCTCCAGAAGGCCAGAAGGGAGGGAGCATGCGCCAGGATGTCGCATTTGGAGAGAGCTCCAGGGCTTGCCTTGCCAAGGCGCCCAACCGGGCGGTCGTCGTCGAGGTGCCCCTCGGCGCTGAGGCGCCTAACATGTTGGAGTCATATAATATTTTTGTAACCTTGTCGTGTAAGTGCATCTCACTCAGTCCATCCTGGCTCTGTCCTGTGCTCGCTCTGAAGTGAACTCTTCTACTGTGCTGAAGTCAACCGAAGCTGTAATATTGTGTTCCCCATGCCATGAGATGATAAAGGACTCAAGTTAATTAAGCCTCACTGTGTACACGGGACAGCGTGCCCCCTCCCGTTTTCCCTTCGACGTCGACAACAGCCGGTATCGTTGCGCTTGTTCATTAATTGTATTTCATGTATATCATCATTTCATTTGTATTAATTGTATTTTATGCTCCACATTTTGTCTTTGTCAAATTACTTTGTCTTGTATCAATTCTAGCCCAGGTTGAGGCATATTCTCCTTTGCAATGTGTCCTTGTTTTCAATTATAATTCATTTTGTATCAATGTATTTTATGTTCATCCTTGGTATCCCTAATTGCTCAGTCGTAAGTCTTGGACTTACATTGTGTAACCTCTCGCTAGGTCCATTCAAAACCTCCGAAGAAACCCGAATTAAAATTATAACAGATTTTAATTCGAGAGAGGCTTACAGAATGATACCCCACACGCCTAGGTACCAGAAATATCGAAAACATTCGAAATAGGTAAACAGATTCCCATTTGGACCCATAACCTCTTCCAGTGGGCGCCAATCGTTCTAGGACCCGTCTCATTGGATTCAGCTTCCAAAATTTAGTCGGAAATAACACCCGACACGCCTAGATCGTCGATTATTTGCAAACACAAACACCTTTCTCGTGATAGCATTTTGCACTTACGTACTTCATCGGTGATGAGACTCCTGGAGTGACCATAATGGCAAGTTGGTGAATCGTGTTGCTCCTCTTTAGAGATTGTGCCAGGACAAGCGCCCCGAGAGCGTAGCTGTCGTTGGTTGCCAGTGTCACCCATGCTTGCCCTGGAACAAATCCACCTAGCGGTAAGTCTAGGTAACTACTGATATGAAAGATATTACATACGAGTTGGTGACATTGGAAGGGACATTGCAAAGTAAATTTTCAACCGCTGGCGTCTGCAGTAAGCGGGATCCTCCTCTCAAGCCAACTCCATATTTTGAGGAAAATGCTTCAGTTAGAAGTTTTGTATCTTTGGTTCTTCTCCATCAACAGGTCTACGACTGAGCTCAAATTGAAGGGAACTTAGTCTAATTTTAAAAATATACGAATAACGTTTCCGCCGAATTGAGTGTTTCCAGAATGAACGCGATAAGTTGGAACAATTGAACAAATTCGCGATATTTTGGCTGCCACTCAGCAATAAGATTTTTTCAAGGTTACGAAATTCGTGGCATCCAAATCCATTGGAATAGAACATAATATATAGCATTTACAATTTTATTCCAACCCTTTACAAAATAATTTAAATCTTTTACAAATTTATTTAAACTCCTCGTGGTCCATTCTTTATAACCTTAAAACTATTTTTTCTGTACTTCTTAAGAATACTTTTCCCTGTGTTGTACTTTATATCTGATTTCTGAGCGGCATCCTTTACAGAAAACGTTTGCTCATACAGCTTCGCAAACAGTTGTTTTTTCTCTTGAGAAACTACTTCATACGTCCCTCGATCCAGCATTGCGATGAGGAACGGGTGAGTCTGAGGAACTAGATCCGCTTTCAATTTTGACATTTCTTTGCAAAGTATGGCGAACAAAGGAGTCCACACTTGAATCACTGTCAGACATTATGCTCTATGTTAATATGTAATCTAATTGTACTCCAACAAAATTTGACCCATCTAAACCTCTTCAGAATTCGTTATCAGGAAGATTAGAAGCTCACTGACATAAGGTACGTGGGAGAAGTTATTGGAAATTGGTCTCAACACTCAGAAGGGATACCACGAACTACTCGTACGAATCAATCCCCCATTACTACCGTATGTAGGGATGAACGATACTGATCGATCAAGATGGTATCGATACTTTTCTTCCAATACCAATCATTTTTGTATCGATACTCTGCATTCGATACCAATACTGGTATCGGTAAAAATAATCGGGATTGAAAAAATATCGAACAATAACAGTACCTCAAATTTTTGTTAAAAATTACCAATTAAGAATCAAGAAGGCCCTCTCCGTAGGTTGCTACACTTGTTTCGACCAGAACTTCGTGTACATACTTCGGGCTTATACCATAGACTAAGGTATAAACTCGAAGGGCCAGAAGCTTCAGAGTCTTTCTGACTTTTTAGTAGCTACCACTGGAGCTTAATCTAATGCAATTTCTGAAATAACTGGGTAAGTCAAGGCCATTTGGGTCCATAATTTAGAAGGGTTCCCTCGAATTTTTTCTGGAGGTGCTCGGAGATATGTTGATGACTCATCAGGGATTGCAGAAAATGCGTCTTTTACGTCTTCAGTAAACAGAACTGAAGTCCGAATCTTTCCTTTTCTTTCGCCTATCGAGTTATCGACACGTAAACATCGATGTTTGAAACCATCGGATGGTTGGCCATCGATACTAAAATCATCGATGTTTCATAAACATCGAGTAATCTATACCCATTCCTATTTACAGAGTTTTCGTTCTAATAAATACGATTAAGTATAGAGGTTTAAATATATTTGTAGAAGGTTTTAATTATTTTGTAAAGGGTTGAAATAAATTTGTAAATGCCATATACAATCAAACCAAAACTCATTTACTTGTTCACTTAATTACAGCGTTTTAGACTAATTACCTTCACCCTTCTAGCCATGAAAAGTGAACGTCTCTTCCTTTCCATCGAGTGATAAACGTGAGAAAATTCGCGTAAACACGTTTTGACGCTCATTCAGTCTTCTTTCGCCGAATGACCTTTGGCTAAAAATTGGGCGCTCGTAAATTATTTTTTTCCCTCACCTTGATCCCCCACGGATGAAAATCTTATCTCAAATCCGCGGAGGAGTCGTCTCATTTGCGTCACTGATAAACGTAACCGAGTGAGAATTCTAAATCGCGTTAAAAGGCAAAATAAACGTGGTGCTTCAATTTTTTTTTTTTTCTAATTTGTTTGGCCAAAGATAATTTCTATTATGAGACGCTTCTCAGGATGATAAAATACAGCGGGCGGGGCTCGAATGATTGGCGCGAATATACAAAAGGTTTTTGTTGAAGTTATTAATAAATAGTTCTCTCAATTTTGAGTAGTATTAGATTAACTTGGTCAGATACACTTATTTCACTCAAAAATACCTCAATACAGTTCCTTGAATAATCAACCTATGTTTTCATGCAAAAAGTCCATCTCTCCGTAATTCGAAAAATGGATTTTCCAGATTTTTGGCGATCTGGGCGTGTGGGGTATTATCACCATTCAGCACATGACTTAAGTTGGAGAAATGTGAGTGTATGTGAGGAGTGGAAATTCTATAATGGGGGCCTCTTAGTCGGCCAAAATATGTATATATCTACCTATTTCGTATGTGCATTTTCGAGGTTTCTGGTACCTAGGACCATTTTCCTCTAGATTTTGGTCGCAAAATCCAATGAAATGGGTCCCGGATCGATTGGCACCCACCTCAAAAAAGTTATGGGTTAAAATGGGTACCTATCTACTCTGTGTCTAGATCAAAATTAGCAAATATCCGTTCGCCGTCCGTCATCCACGATTTTGGTAGTAGAAAATGCTCTAAAAATCCAAAATTTTTGTAGGGGTCAAAATGTGTATTTTGAAAGATGGATTTTTGAGATTTTTGGTAATCTAGGCATATGGGGTATCATTTTCCACTAAATTCTGGACGCTGAATTCAATAAAATGGGTCCTAGAATGATTGGCGCCCACTGGAAGAAGTTATGGGTCAAAATGGGTACCAATCTATTTATTTCGAATGTGTATTTTCGATATTTCTGGTACCTAGGCGTGTGGGGTATCATTTTTCACTAAATTTTGGACCCTGAATCGATTGGAATAAGTCTCCATGCGCCTGGTCCAAGGAATAACCAACCCCTGTGATTTAAACGAGGAATCAATCAGACTTGGTTCTAAGGTCGATAATTGATGATGTGAACACGGGATCACTTTGGATGCCAAGTCGCAGCGCTATTTTCGTCTGTAAACAGTCGTTGGGATACCTAAGTTTCTAATGTGACCAACCGAAGAGAAAAACTTCCATGACCTCACCCAGGCGACTTTTACGCTGCCAATCGTACGAGTATCAGAGTCTATTCGGTTATTATGATGATAAATAATGACAAATTGATACAAATGAATGAATTAGTATGAATACACGATAAATCTTAAGATGTATGACAACAGTCAAAGGTGAAACAGGTCTTGAGCACAAGACTACTAGTTTAACTGTGACGTCACAACATGTCTCATCATTTAATGTTTACTTAATTGGTCCACTTTGGTTGGCAGCCCGTACACGTCAATCTATTGAGTTCCTCTTTGAAACTTACCACCTCAACTACTGACCATTTTCAATCATCTTTATTTTTTTCTAAATCCTCTAAATGTTTGAGTAACTGAAGCAAGTTTATTTTATTTTATTTTTTTTATTGTTGTGTTGGCAATGTGACTAAGATTCCTGATCGTTAAATCTTGTCAGCCAAGTGAGCTCCATTGCGATGTAGAGATCCTTAAAAATAACAAAAGTTCAACGGTCGTTTCGAACAACTACTAAATTAATTGAGACAGCTAATTGGCAAAGGCACTAAGAAAGCCAGGACGTGTCGAAACTCCACTTAATTATAATTATAAGAAACAAATCGCGCATAGTTGAGAT
This sequence comes from Cyrtorhinus lividipennis, assembly GCA_019603395.1. NCBI lineage: Eukaryota > Metazoa > Arthropoda > Insecta > Hemiptera > Miridae > Cyrtorhinus > Cyrtorhinus lividipennis. Next base: position 15,342,916 of record CM034003.1, on the reverse strand, counting down.
GAACAGACAACGAGATCACTTGGCCGAATCGAGTCAACGGTACAAAGGACGCCAAGTAGAATTTAGGCAGTTAAAATAGTTGGCGAAAGCTTCAATTAAACCAAGTATGCATCAAGCATGCAAGGAGTATTGCATCGGAAATTGAACACAAACTATCATTTTCGTTTATTCACGCCTCCGCACTGAATCCTCACCCTGAGAGAGGAGCACATAAAACAGGAAAATATGATATAGATTTACTAAAATGTCTTGTTTCCGTTTTAAAGACGCAGCGAGAACGAGGTTTATTAATACTTGAGCCCCTAGCGGTATTTGGGTGGCGAAATATTTGTGAAAACCAACGCGAACTCGTTATTACGCCTCAACTTCCACTATTAGTTGGATTATTGCCAGTCGACGACTTCACTTCTGCGAAATACCATTTTGAACAAGTACCCAAGTTGATTTATTTTCGATTTAAAAAAATTAAATAAATTTGTAAATAAAAGCAAATTATAATCATGAGGGGCAATGTGGTGAAATTTATCCTTTAGGCTAGCCACTGATCCATGTTTTGTCTCATGAGTATAGATGGTGTATCAATCATATTGACCATATTGAACAAAAATCGATTATGCTGTTAGCTTTTGTGAGCAACAATGTGTTTTGTTTGCTTTGCTTCCTTTTTGAGATTGGGTTACCCCTAAAAATAACTCATAGAAAGTAGCTCAACCCCATTTGGTTTCTCAGTCAGTAATGGAAGGGTCGTCCTACCCCCTCCACCACAGAAACTGTAAAACAGGTAAGCCAGGATCTGTTGGTTTTGCTTGCCCCAAGAGCTAAGGACATATTACACTGAATGATATGAGTGAAGTATCAAATATTTCTATTGATACCAAATACTTTTAGTATCGATACTATAGATTTGAGTATTAGTAGTGGTATTGATACTATAGCCAGTATTGAAAAAAGTACTCACAAGTACAAAGTCAAATTACAAAAATTGATTTTTTTGTCTTCAAACGAATAGCTATCACCAATAAAATCAGATTCATCTTCACTAAATTCAAACCCAATCCAAGTTGTCCATCATAGCCCAATCGGGCCTCAATAAACTGGAAAATATTCTGACCAAAACAAGGAACAGACTGTCACCAATACATCTTGAATGTTTGGTGTTTCTGGTGGTATGGTGACTACAGGGGTTTTGCCATTTTGAAGTACTTGATTGAATATACAACATTTTTGATGTGAAGATAAGTTTGCCATTTTTTAATATCTCGTTATTATAGTTCCAAAAATGTCGCTCCCACACTACCTTCACCTGATTTTCTCAAGTTTTTTGTTCTTGTATTTCCTGTGAGTAATGTAAAGTATCGATACTGTTTATTCGATATTTGTATTGATAGCAAGTATTCACCTGCTGCCTCAATATTCACTTTATGCTTAGTACGTACCTCTTTTGGAAGGTTTATGGTAATCAATCAGGATTACAATATAGCATAGAATGTAATGTACTAATAACTCAAATAGATTCAGCAGACATACAGAAACTCTATTTGTTGTAATAATATGTAGATTAGAACCCCAATGGGCTTTGTAAAAACCTTTTTTCGTGTATATTGTAATATTGTACATAAAATTAGGTATATTTTAGTCGTAGGTAATGTGTCGTATCTGACTGAATCGTCAGATCGGAAATAATTCCAACTGAAAGCACGCTATCGAGTTTTATTTTAATTGAAATAAATCGGAAAAGACGATGAGTTGAAACGTGACGAGATTATGTTTTTCTTCGTTTAAATATAAACTCCGGCTATAAATAAAACGACTGCGGTCGTTTTTCTCTCGTCGGGATTGTTGTCAAAGAGAAAATCTGCGTCTCAAGTTCTTCTCATTTCGCAAAAGTGACTTCGCCAAGTTCAGGGCTAAACTGGTTCGAGTTGGACGCGTCCGAGACAACCTGTTTGATTCTCAGATAAACAAACGGCGATCTTTTGAACGGTGTCACTTTCCAATCGAAAGGCTCTTACAATTTCTAATAGATTTTCTTAATTAGTCTATTTCTCACCCATTTACCAGCGTAAAAAGTGACAAGATCGGCCACCTTGGGAAGATGTTTCGGTAGATAAGTCCTTCAACAATGGGACATAATGCCCCAAGTGCCGAGCTATTTATAACTCAATACTTCCTGCCGCCTGTTCAATGATCGCAGCAAACTGAGCTCTTGTTTCTTCAACTCCAAGTGGATCAATCAGGAGAGTTTAAAATAGATTCCGGCTCATCACGTCCACCTCCCAATTTAAAGAGCTACAAAAGGGCTTTAGTTCGGAAGTTTCGTCAATTTGTACTTTATTTACATTTAATTGTGTACTTAAATTATCAAACGGGCGAGAAAAACTCTTGGAGACTCCCCAAGTGAAAGGAAAAACCGTTGACTGGCGCACTTACTGGCAGCGTACAATGTTTGTTTGTTTGTTGGAGATCTCAGTCTCCGTTTTGTTTACCAACACAAAAGTCGACCGTAATGACCCGAAGCAACACACACGGGGGTGAACCGAAATAGAGGAAGGATTCGTCGAAGGGAAAATCAAATTTTGAACAGCTGTGATGTTAATGATTTGGGATAATCATTCTTATCTTGCCCACAATGTTCCACAGCTTTTGATTTTTATTAATTTGTTATTCTTATTGTAATAATACACTTACTCGCATTCGTATAGAAAACGCTGAAAATCATTCACAAGGGTTGGTAATTCCACGGACCAGCAGCATGGAGACTCATTCCGATCAATTCAGCGTCCAAAAATTAGTGGAAAACGATACCCCACGTGCCTAAATGATCGAAAATGGAGAAAACAGTGGGTGAGGCGCGTCCTGGACCCATTCCAAACAATTCAAGGTCCCATTTTGACCCATTGAATTCAGCGTCCAAAATTTAGTCAAAAACAATACCCCACACTCCTAGATTGCCAAAAATCTCGAAAATCCATTTTTCGAAATACACATTTTGACCCCTAACCCTCCTAAATATGGTCCGATCGGGCTTAAAAGTTTCAAGGACCAACTAGAGCCGGGAACAAACCTCTGACCGAAATTTTAGATTTTTAGAAAATTGTCTACTACCTAAATCGGCGTGGACGGCGGACGGACATTTTCTCATTTTGATCTAGCCCAAAAAATGCTTTTGGGCCGAATCGGAGAGATTGACTTTTTGCATGAAAACATAGGTTAATTATTCAAGGAAAACCAACCAAAAGAGCACTTTGGTTCCGATAAAGTCCTAGTTGGTCCTAAATCATTTTCGGACCAATTACTGAAAACGGCGTTTAGGGTTAGGTGAAATTGGATCTTTTGGATAAGATTCCTTCGGAATTTTCACTATATTTTGAACTTCAACTCAGACGAGCCTGCTTGCTACAAACGAAGGGTATGGGTTAAAATGGGTAATTTGAAAACAATTAATTTTTTCGGAAAAAAAATTTCTTTAATTATTTGTCTACTACTTTAGGGACCTCAAAGAATGATGCATACAATAATAATAATGAAATAGCTTAATTTTTTTAAATATTGAAAGCCGCGTGAAGAAGGAGGGGCTCGAATGAAATAATTTAAAATTGAAAACATTTTTGCCTACATCAAAATTTTGTGGATTGTTCTAATCAAAACAATTTTGTGTCGAGGGCCTCGAAAAAAAAAAAAATGCTACCCTTGATATTTCTTTTTACTGACATAAACCTTCAGATATCGTTGCCGTAAAGACGCGATAAGATCACTCATTTATCTGTGTAATACTCGTACCTTTATCAGACGCGCTGCTTCTTTCGATAGCGAGGCTGAACATTATCTTAAGCTTGTATGAGACCAAGAAGCCAGAACTTACTTTGTGACAAATATGAATAATAATTTGCTTTCTGGACAGCTCATTGTTCTGAGAAGCTGTAATCCGAAGTTTATGACAAATTATGCTTATAATTACTTATTTTCAGAAAAAATGCAATTTACCGTACGGCCAACAGTTCATATGAATTACTTAATTAGTTCGTATTACATGCGCAGTTATAATTATCATTGTTCTAGGTGAATTTCGCTCTTTGAGTTCTTGTGAAGAGCTTAATTAAAAATGCTGAAAATTCTTCAACAAGGGAAAAACAGTGGGTGTGGCAGGTCCCGGACCCATTCCAATCGATTCAGGGTCCGAAATTCAGTGGAAAATGATACCCCACACGCCTAGGTACCAGAAATCTCGATAACACACATTTGAAATGGGTAGATTGGCACTTTTAGACTCATAACCTCATCCAGAGGGCGCTAATCCTTCCGGGACCTATTTCATTGGATTCAGCGTCCAAAATTTAGTGGAAAATGATACCCCACACGCCTAGGTACTAGAAATCTCGAAAACACATTTTTCAAAATACACATTTTGACCTCTACCCCACCCAAATTTGGTCCAATCGGGCTGAAAAGTTTCGAGGACCAACTAGAGCCAGGAATGGACTCCTGACCAAATTTCAGATTTTTAGAAAATTTTCCACTACCAAAAACGGCGTACGGCGGACGGACATTTGACTTTTTTGATCAATTCAAGGAATAACCAACCAAAACCGTCTAGATAAACTAGTTTTTTACTGCAGAAATGCCAAAATGGAAATTCCACCCAATCGCTTTGATAAAAATACCCTCCCTTTGAGGCAAAGACTGAAATTGAGTAGGGCCCAGACTGACCGGGAAAGGAAGTAAATTTTTGACCCGAACGCCGGACGGACATTTTAAATTTGATGAAATGAATTATAAGCGTTTGAATTTAAAATATATTTTGATGAAATAATTAAATAGAATTATTTAACGTATTATTTCATCAAGAATAGTCAACCAAAGAGAGAAGAAACTTGCGTTCTTGAGAACTCATTCTTTTCAAGAAGCCAAATTTCCACTTTATTTTAGGAAATTTGGAGCTGGCGAATCTCCGAAATGCCCACCAAATTCCTTAAAAGGTGCCTACATACACGTCGGAAGCTCCTGAATTTGGTTTGAAGTTAATGAGGATAAACTGGTAGGCTTAATTAATTGACCAATTGGCCATAGGGGTGTCGAGAAGGGCTGTAAGGATGAGTCGAGGGCCGGTTTTCCAGTCCAGACATTCCGATTGTCCCACCTGACCTTGCTCACATTGTTCTCCGTTCCGAACCGAACCGGTCGCCTTGAGGCGCGTTCATTCATTCTTAAAACACTTGAAGCGCTATTTGAACTGGCAACGTGTAAAACTCGCGACAAAATTCGTGTGTTTAAATTGAAAATGAACGAAACTCACCGGTGTTGGACATAGTTGACTAGAAGAGAGCAGGTCTACGGTCGGCTTCAAACTGGCTCGGTTCCTCTTCACTAAAAATACTAACACGCCTTCTCCTGCTCGCGCCTCCACTCCAGACCCCCCCTCGTTACCAATCACTTTCCTTACCAGTTCTAAACGTACAACAATATTACGTATACAACAGCCCCTTCCTTCTCTAATATATTCCTATCGCCGGTCTTGTCTTCGACCTTAAAAGTGTTATCGGGCGTTTAGTGATGGATCGGTTCATTCATAACAAACCCCCCCTCGTCACCCGGTCTTGTATTCGTAATTCGACGGAGTAAAATATCTACGTTCAATGAAATGTGGAATTACGATTCGAGCCTGGGTAAATAAACTTGTGATACAACTACAGCAAGAGAAGAATTTCCAAAGAAACATCTAAAAACGCTGCAAATTCATTCATAGGGGTTGGTTATTCTTCGGACCAGGTGCATGGAGACTCATTACAATCGATTCAGCGTCCAAAATTTAGTGGAAAATGACACCCTACACACCTAGGTCGCCGAAAATCTCGAAAATTCATTTTTTGAAAAACACATTTTGACCCCTACTCTCCTCATATTTGGTCTGATAGGGCTGAAAAGTTTCGAGGTCCAACTAAAGCCTGGAACGGGTCCCGGAATTTCAAATTTTTAGAAAATTGTCTAAAATTTGTGATTATTTAAGGAAAACCAACCAAAAACAGGGCAGATGAAAGGGTAAATGTGATTTACGAATTGGGTTTAAGAAATGAGCAATCAGCTTCATGCCACCCTTTGTAAATTGTTTGTATAGTTAGCACTGCACACTCCAAAAAGAAATTCAAAAGTTCATGAAGAATCGCGTTTTCATATTTTTGAAAATATTCGTTAATTTTTATTTTGTAACAGCGCTAGAGTAAAATGAATATTGTTTCCAATATCATCAAAACAAACAAAAATTCCTTAAAAAAAAATTTGAGTTTATTGGGAATACTGTTGGAGGGGGAAGGGGGTTAATTCGCTCTGCTCAAGTGGCATTTTGAGCTCTTACCCTGTTACAAATTTGGATACAAAATTGTGAATCTCCTCTGAGTAGGCAGTGCTACAGACACCTTTAACAAAGAATCAAAATTATATTTTGTGATTTTTGGCCAAAGTCTAAGCCTTTGCCAAACAGTGAAAGCAGAATCAGCCAATCAGATATGATAAGTGTTAGTATCAGAGTATCAGGCATTCAATGTTTGTTCAAATGATGGGTCATTTTGCAGGGATTACGGTCAATTTCGGGAATTCAATAACCATTTCTTATAAATACAGGCCAATTCTGAGAATTCTCAGAGTCATTTCTCAGAGCTGGGAGTCAGTTCCAGTAACCCACTACCCCTTTCTTCGAATGAAGAGTCAGTTGATGAATGTGGAAGTTGATTTTAAAAATCCACTGCTCATTTCTCAGAATTTTGGGTATGTGTTGGCTACCCATTGATTGCTATTGAATTTGGTGAGTTTTGGCACTCTATTTGTTAATTTCTCAAGAATCTGTTAGTTTGTAATTATGTTTTTCTCTAGTTCTGACAATAGACATTAGCTCTGAATGTCCTTTCATGAATTTTCATAGCAGATTGCCCTAAAAATGCCCAAGAGTGGAGATTGAATTGAAGAGGAATGCGAATTTTTGGTAACTATTCTACCCACTTCCCTCCTTACTGTAAGTGTAGATCCCTTATCAGTCCTTATCAGAACCCAAAACGTGTACATCAAAAATAGATTTTTGAGATTTTTGGCGATCAATGCGCGTGGGAAATTATTTTCGACTAAATTTTAGACGCTGAATCCATTGTAATGAGTCTCCATGCTCCTGATCCGAGGAATAACCAACCCCTATAAAAGAATTAGTAGCGTTTTCGTATTTTTCTCTGTTCAATTTCAACTTACTAATAGTTCACTCTTCAACTGCTGTTGAGATTCTCCCAAATTAGTGATGCTGGAAGGGTTTCAATATTACATTCAATATTATTCCCTGATTAACAGGAAAACCTGGTAATGAAAAGGTTTAAAAATTAAAATAAAAACGACAAATTTGACTTTTAATCATCTCTTTTAATAGGCTTAGCGTAAAATCCATATCAAATATATATAATATCGCAAAATAGGTAGATAGGTAGATACCCTATCCCTTGCAATTTCTTATAATATCTTAGCAATTTACCATAACATTTGACTAAATCATCTAAGAAAATGACTAGTATGTTTTCCTATTCTATCCAACTGCTAGTAAATACACATAGGAAATTTTATTATTTTAATACTTCTCTCGGTAAACATTAGTCATGAGGGTAAAACGTTTACATTTAAATGGCCCGATAAAATCGTTCGAACCTACAATTCATTTTTATATGTTAGGAGAAGTCCTTACCTATGTTATAAAATGAATATTGTCGCGTTTTTCAAAGAATGGCGTCGTAGTCATATTGTAGTTTACAGTTTACAAAAAGTAGAAAATTTACTTTCACCGAATATTTTTCATGTGTAAAAATACCGCGATAGAGATTGAGGTTTGATGGATATTGAGGGTTCTACAGGGCGTTGAAGAGGGGGTAGGTTATAACCTGATAGGGTAGCGTTGGATGGGGTCTCTGGGTACAAAACTAACTGGAAATATTCAATTTTACAATAATGGCGCGTTTTTTAAAATTATTGTTACGATATCTAATCGTGGAAGACTTGATTCACCATATATTGTTTCTCCATTGTAATACAATAATTGCGTAGATAATTATAGTAGAAAAATGTTATTAGGTACCTGTTTGTCTGCAGTATTTTGACTCCATGAGCCTATTTGAGGAACTATGGAAACGCTGAAAATGTACGTATTATTATAATTATTATTATTTTTATGAAGTTCAAATTTGAATAATAATTACTATAAAGTTGGGATTATTTCAGGGGTGAACCTGAGGGAAAAAAAATACTTTAAGGCTCTTTGTGAAAGACCAATTTCACATAAGATTTTCTCAAGTGACCTTTCTTCAATGCGACGTTTCGAAAAGTTTCCAACCTTCCTAAGTCAATTTAGCGGTAATATTTTCAAAACCATTCGCTACCTAATTCACAAGTCAATTTTGGGCAGATTTTTCAACTTCAACTTCTAAATAATACTAAGTCCCGCTTGTTGAAAGGATCAAGGTTTATTTTATACTGACTAGATATTATATTGATACGTTTTAAATACGAAATCTGTTGAGAAACTGGGACTTACGATTGCTGAATACGTTTTCATTGACCTCTTGAAACATTTTGTCACTGTTGAAAGGAAAAGATAATTAATACTTTTTATTACAGGTGATAATGGAGGCAGTGTTCTTTAGACCATGAAATAAACCTTGGTCCTAGTGCATAGAGTAGAAATGAGACCTGATTACCTACCGCCCTTTCATTTTTTTGTCTTATATACGTATATTTATTTGTATCTATTGATTTAAAAAATTACAAAAAAAAATAATAATAATAGCTGTCTCAAAAAGTAAATTTGATTTTTAAGGGGTTCCTTCAGTTGGCACGAAATCCATACAGTTTATCAGGTATTGTGTACGAGTATACAACAAATCTATGACTTAGTGGAAGGGGAAAAGGGGTTGTTGATCAGATCTCATCCCTTATAGAACAAATATACTCCAAGGAGGCACTAATAGATACGTCGTATTAGTCTACAACTAGTTGAATACAAGGGTTTTCGTACTAGTATAACTTTTCTCTACTTTGGGCATGTAAATTACTACCTCATTCGATCAACAAGGTGTACAATGTTACTCTACAAACAAATTTTTCCAGGTTGTCAGAATTAACAAGCTACATTTCTACAAATCTAATTATACGCCATTTGACCGGTATAATTGTCTTGTTTTGGACTCGTATCGAAATCGCGGGCATTACAATTATTTATTGCAATCCAAAAAATTCTAAGGTTAAAATTTGACCTATTTCAAAAAAGCCGACTTCTGAGATATACGAGCGAGTTGGTGTAAACGTTTGTTTATTGTTGAAAATTTCATTTATTTTGAGCAGGAAATCAAATTGGTTTTAGGATCACGGACAAAACTGCCACAAAACCACTCAAATAGCGAAATAAGAAATAATAGCCTCAACTAAATTGATAATTTTTCATTTTTAGATGTCTCTGATCACCAATTGAAATTTAAAATTTCCTTAATTGATTTAATTTGACAAAAAATACTTCAAATTGACTGTAGAATTGAAAACAACGGGATTGGGAGTAAATCGATGATTTTATTGGGAAAATAATGAAAGAAAAATGGGTTTCACCATCGTAAAGTGGAAAGCTAAATGCTAAATACTGTAATAAAAGTTCGTTTTTTCCGTATCTCGCAGCGTAAAACTGTAATTTGACCTAACGCAGGATGTAACATAAATCAAAATTGTCTGTTTCTCTAATTACCAGCCGAATGGTGTAATTTTGACGCGTAAAAATAGTTATGACTCATTTCTATTGAATTAGCTCGTTTAATTATAATTATTTAAATTGGCATACAATTCAACGTGAATATGGAAAAGTAGACTGAGAATCTGGATTTGAGGAACTCTGATTGAGTTAAACAAAAAGCCCGTTTGTTATGTTTTAACTTAGTATCAACTTTCGAGAAATGTATTCGCTTCACCAGAGCTTATAACAACCTGCCGAGAACTGGACAGCTATTAGCCGTTCAAAAACACATCAGTAAGCCTCTTATCAGGTAAAAGTGGACCAGGATCAGCATTTTTGTGGTGTGTACTATTTAAATTAAGTTTTCTAAAATTGTAAGAATTGTCAGTTGGCTCGGCAGCTCACATATACAAAGTAAATTGGAAACAAAATTGAAAAGAAAAATATAAAAAGCATGAAGCTTGGAAAAAGTAATAACTAAATGCAGTTACAATTGTATCTATCAAAAGCAACATTTGACAAGTACGAATCAAAAATGCACCAACTTGAGATTCCAGACATAAATTGATCAATAATTGATCAATCTGAAGCCTCACGGTCGCTAAAAGGCTAGTTGTCTTATGGCAGGTTGTTCTAGGCCCTTTTAAAGCGATTCAATTTCGCGAATGCCCGTACTTTTCGTTAGACAGATACACCGACTTGGCTAGCGCTACATTTGTTTGTGGTAAGATTTGGAATTACAGTTTCGTGACAGGAAGGATTCGCTAATCGAAAACGAAGCGCACAACGTATTTAAATAGCAACGCTGGAAAAAGGGGTTTATAAATACGACGAGAAACCACCACCGAGAAGGTCCTCAATGTCATTCGCATTATTTATAACTAGAGCCCTTCTTCTTCATTGCGTCTATATTTAGGGATCCGGTGTCGTTAGCAAAACCACGGAATAAGAATAATTTTCCGGTTTTACCCTTCCTTTAGATGCAATTACTCGAACACGAACGAAAAAAACCGTATCTACACGTCACGTTGCACCAACTAGCTCATATTTCAATAACTCGTCACCACAAGTGACCACCAAAGTGAAGTTCCTCAAAAATATTACGACTATATTTCACAATCGCTGCACTCTATCACATCCGATGAACAAATATTGACTCGACAATTGCTTTTAGTTGAATTTAATTGTTCGTTATTAGATGAAAAATTGCACAATTGCAACCTTCCGTGATGAATCTGAAGGAAAAATTGACCATAAAGTTAATTTATAATACTCTTTTTACGTGAGTAGAACTACTAATGGGATTTGCTGGGAGGGTTGGTTTATAGTTAGTTTATAATTTAATAAAATAAGAAATTAGTCCTGAATTTGCTCTTTCCGGGTGAATTGGATGCGAAGCACAGGAAAAATGTTGTTTTGTAATCTTTAAGTAAAAAGGTGGTGCCTATAACGTTATGTTTGTGCGCGTTGTTTGTCCGCTTAAATAGATTATTTTTAAAAAATGTCCCAGCATCATAGTTTTAAATTTATCATTGAATGAACAACATTCTCTTGTTGGCATTTTTCTGACGCCATTTCGATAAAAATAGGCCAAAGTCAAATGAAAGCATGTACAAGATTGACTATAAGCCGTTCAAAACATTAATTATCACGGGTTTCCGTAATTTTTGCTGCTGTTTCCGGAACTTTCTCCAACAACGTTTGTCCCGAGATCGTGTTGTACGTGTTGATAATCCACTAAATTGTCTTAAACAACAATACGCTGCGGTCTTGTGCTCTAACCTAATGAACAATTATGACTAATGTGGTTAGAAAACTTGTTAAATGGCCAATTGTGTAACTTAAAAAGAAATACCCTTAAATTTAAATAATTCTTGTATCACATAATCAGCAGTAGTACTTGGGGTTTTGTGCGGGGTTCGGTGACAAGAAAGTGGTAAAATTGAAAATTTGTCTCAAATATAAAGTGAATTAAAAAAATGATGTCTCAGTAGCGGAGATGCGTTTGTGATTTAGCATAACGAGCCATTTGTACGTTGAATAGCTTGTGAGATCGACACAAGGTTGATCCTGGATCAGTTGTGAGCTTGATAAGATAATCCAGTCAACCAGGAAACTCAATAAATTAGCTTTGTTACGTTTGAGGGTTCCCAATTTACACGACTCCCATCATTCAAATCCACGTGAATTGAAAGACACTTGCTCACTATGAGCCTGAGCGTATTCTGTGCTTCGTGTTGGATGCACAAGGTCGATGATGAGGGCTCTAGTGAGATGAGGTGTCACTTGTGACGGATTGAGCGCTGCGGGATGTTTTCCGTCCACAGTGTTCTAAGTACGCAGCGGGTGCCCAGCCCTCTTTCCGCACGTTATCACTCGCCCCTGAAAAAGGAGAATAATATGAATTAATGGCCACGTAAACAGTAACATACTAGAGGGCAGTTTGGAGTGTTGCTGGCGACGACAATATTAAGCAGAAAAACGCTGCAAATTCCTTCACAGGGGTTGGTTATTCCTCGGACAAGCAGCATGGAGACTCATTCAAATCGATTCAGCATCTAAAGTGTGGTGGAAATGATACTCCACACGCCTAGGTACCAGAAATATCAACAACCCACATTCAAAATAGGTAAATAGATACTTAGTTTGACCCATAACCTCTTCCAGTGGGCGCCAATCTTTCCGAGGACCCGATTCAGCGTCCAAAATTTAGTGGAAAATTATCCTAGATACCGGAAATCTCGAAAACCCACCTACAAAATATGTAGATAGATACCTATTTTGGCCGACTAAGAGGCCTCCATTATAGAATTTCCACTCTTCACATACACTTACATTTCTCCAACCCAAGTCATGTGCTGAATGTCCGCACAAGCGCATACATTGATGACTTGACCAACAGAGCGCAGCGCATGATCTAGGATAATTATATAAGCAGCACTAGTCAGCCATGTTGCTACAGTTTCTGTTCACATTTGCCAATCGTCTTGAAATTCAAGACCAGTTCATTCTTTTAGAACATGGGACAATATGAAGTAGTATCAGTATTAGTAGGATGGTAGAAGGAATTGTTTAAAAATACTTTTTACTTTATTTTACTTGTGATTTGCCTCTGAAGCAATCTGTCCAAGACCAGTCAGATGCAAAAACGTTTTGTTGAAAATGATACCACACGCGCCTAGGTCTCCAAAAGGGCCAATCTATTTTCCCATTTTCACCCATATCATTCCCCTTGTTTGTGACAAATGAGGTGAAATAAATGAGGCGTTTGCTATCAAAACCAGCTCATTCCATTTTTTGGAAATTTTACAGGAGACACAAAAAACTTCTCACGTCCAGAGTTCTAAAGCTAATTTTTTTTTTAAATTTTTAATTGTAGGTATAACCGCCTAGAATTTGATTAGTTTTCATTTTCATTACAGGTTAATTACCTTGGGCGTAATTACACTAATTAGGTTGGAATGAGCTGATTTTGATGCAAAAACACGATTTTTCATGCTTTTTTCAATTTTTTTGTTAAATTAAGTTGTGTGAAATTGGTTTTTTCCAGTTTACCAGTTAATATTTGTGTCTTTACGAGTTTTAAATAAAATGACACCCACTAAAATTTTTCAAATGATCTGAAATTTCACAGTTGAGACATAAACTTTGGTACAATGTGAAAAAGGTCATAAATTGCAACGCCAAATGGAACAGAATGTTTTTTATTAATATTTATCAAAGAAAAATAACATTGTAAATAAAATTGAATGATATGATACAGGACTAGGAAAGGTTATCTGCAAGGTGGTTGTAAGCGCTCCTGGTGGGAGGTGGCAAAAGCTTGGAATGAGCTGGTTTTGATCCAGAGGCCAAACCTTTTCATATAGTTTTGGGTTGGAATGAGGTGGATTTGAGCTATATCCCTTCATCAGGTTATGAAGGACCCTCTAAACCTTCAAAATATGCAAAAAAGTGAATTTCAGAAAAATATGGAATGAGCTGGTTTTGATAGCAAACGCCTCAAATAAGGTAGGCACAACTAGACCCCACACGGTGTCTATTTGGAAAATTGTCTATTTTTTGAACAATTTTAAGGTCTTTGTTAGCCCAGACTGAACAAGGGATGGTGGAGAGTCTTTGCAGATTTTAAATCTCCACATTTCAAAATGTAAAGGAAAATTTTTTTAAGGGACTTCGTTGTCTGTACAAACACAAGTACTCTAATATGAATAACAAACCAAAACGAATTGAATGTTTGCCAAGAACTAAGATAGAATGTTGTAAATTGAATTGTTTCTACAAACATGGCTGACTTGGAGAACCCGTCTGTCCTGGCCCTTTGTGACTTGGTCCTAACATCACAAATGAGCAGTCCAAAATTGAATCTCTCGCAACTGTTCTAAATTCATTTTGGGCAGAAAGTAGGCACAACTCACCGTACAAACGGACGTACCACCATCCAGCGCAGCCAACTTTGAGTAGAGTAACCAGGTCGCCTTCTTTCATAGTTAACTCGTTATGGCCGAAAGGTGTGTAGTCAGCCAACGCTCGGTATCTCGAACCCTTGAAATCAAATGACGATTTAGTCAAGTCAAAGATTCTTCTGGTGGTTAAGCCCAGTAATGATCAACATGGACGTCGTTCATATGCAACAAGAACTCAAGATTAAAATGGCACAAAATCATTTCAATTCACTATCTTAGAAATACATGAAAACAAATTGAAGAAATTTGAACCTCATTTCTTATTTGAACGTTTCCACAGATAAAATAATAATAATAATAATAATAATAATAATAATAATAATAATTGCTCACTTTACTACTTAGGATTGTGATATCCGAGTCTTGGCTAACTTGATTGATGAATGTCTCTTCATCTTCAGAATTTGAAAAATCTGAAGACGAAGCGACCTCTTCATCAGATGGTACAGCTTTTCTCCCGTCGTCGCAACTCAGCGCTCGAGGAGACCCACGTCCACGATGATGGTCCAAGGACATGGATCGGCTACCCCTGTGCAGGGTTAATACAATATTTTAGAATCCCAAAAATGGAAATGAAAGATATTTTGAAAACGCTGCAAATTCATTCACAGGGTTTGGTTATTCCTCGGATCAGCAGCATGCTGGCTCATTCCAATCGATTCAGCGTCCAAAATTTAGTAGAAAATGATACCCCACACGCCTGGTACCAGAAATCTCGAAAACGCACGTTCGAAAAGCGTAAATAGGCACCCATTTTCACCTATAACCTCATCCAGAGGGCGCTAATGGTTCCGGGATCCATCTCATTGGATTAAGCGTCCAAAATTGAGAAGAAAATGATACCCCTAACGCCTAGGTACCGGAAATCTCGAAAACACATATTCAAAATGGGTAGATAGATACCATTTTGACCCTCAACTAAATCCGGTGGGTAAAAATCGTTCTGGGACTCATTTCATTGGATTCAGCGTCCAAAATTTAGTAGAAAATGATACCCCACACGCCCAGATCGCCAAAAATCTTGAAAATCCATTTTTCGGAATACACATTTTGACCCCTACCCTCGAAATTTGCTGGATAAAACGCTGCAAATTCATTCCCAAGCGTTGTTCATTCCTCGGACCAGGCGCATAGAGACTCATTTCAATTGAATCAGCGTCCAAATTATAGTGTAGAATGATACCCCACACGCTTAAGTACCAGAATTCTCGATAACACTAATTTGAAATGGGTTGATAGGTGTCCATTTTGACCCATAACCTCTTCCGGTAGGCGCCAATTGTTCCGGGACCCGTCTCATTCGATTCAGCGTCCTAAATTTAGTCGAAAATGATACCCCACACGCCTAGGTACCAGAAATCTCGAAAACACTCATTCAAAATGGGTAGATGGACCCATGGACCCATTTTGACCTGGAACCTCTTCCGGTGGGCGCCAATTGTTCCGGGACCCGTCTCATTGGATTCAGCACCCTTAATTTAGTTGAAAATGATACCCCACACACCTAGATGGTCAAAAATCCAGAAAATGCATTTTTCAAAAACACATTTTGAGCTGAATCGGAGAGATTGACTTTTTGCATGAAAACATAGGTTGATTATTCAAGGAATGGCCAACCAAAATAGAAAAAAGAAACCAACTAAAGAAACTAAGATAACTAACGCTTTGCTGTGCTGTTTCAACTTCAACTGAGTCAATTGGTAGAGAAGAAGGGACTTGATTTGATCCACCCATTCGTTCTTTTGCTCGATCGTCATAGCTTGAATCGTGTGAACCTCACTTCGCCCAGGGAGCCAAATTTCAAAAGTTTTGTTGTCTTTGACGGACTCCGTCAGCCCCACGTCCGACATCTAAAATAAATTTAGCGGTTAGAGAGAAAAGGATTGTAACAGTGTCATGTACTACTGAAATTGAATGAATTTCCAAAGATGAGTATTCTCAAGTATGAAGAGGATTACATCAGCACTCACTTTTATCAGCCTCTTAAAATTGTAGTTGACTCTACTGTGCAAGGCTGTCTTTTTGCAGAAAAGAATCGCTTTTTGGTATAAGAACAGATGCCTTTGCATGGGTTTGATCAGTCTTAATTCTTTTTTGAACCTGTCCTTTTTGTTTTCGGTCCACACAGAAAAACCGCCTTGCATCAGGAGATCACCAAGGTCACTCAAATCTCCCTAAAAGAAAAAAAAATAACATAAAATGAAAAAACACATTTAAATATACATATTAGCCAATTTTCAAGTTAATGAATCGAGCGAATAAATTTTTCAAATACGAAAAACAGGTTAATTTTTTTATTTTACCCAGAAACCGGTGATGGCCGTTTGGTGCATGCTGTCGTTGACGCATTTTAACACGACGAGCATACAGTCAAGGGCTTCCTGAAGTTCGTGGCACCACTTTTTCCCTTCACTGTGACTCAGAAGGTCCTGCCAACAACGAATAAATTGGACGGTAATTTCCAAATATTCGCATAATTTGTAAAAAAAAAAAAAAAAAAAAAAAAAAAAAAAAAAAAAAAAAAAAAAAAAAAAAAATCAAACTTGACTAATGGCACTTATTTTCCCCAGCTAAAGATTGCATTTCTGCGGGAGCAAACGACAAGGGCTTTACGTTGCAATTCCTCAATTTTTCGTCCAACATTCTAGTTAACTAAATTTTAGTGGAAAATGACACCCCACACGCCTAAATCGCCAAAAATCTCGAAAATCCATTTTTCGAATAACACATTTGGCCCCTACCCCGCCCAAATTTGGTCTGGTCGGGTTGAAAAGTTTCGTCCGGACATTTGACTTTTTTGATCTGACACCTTAAAACGTCAATAATCTCGAAAATGTATTTTTCAAAAACAAATTTTGAGCCAAATCGGAGAGATTGACTTTTTGCATGAAAACTTGGGTTGATTATTCAAGAAATAACCAACCAAAAATGTATAATTGTTAGGAAGACGGATTTAGAATTGTAATTGGGGAAATTTGGAATTTAAAAGAGGAGGTATGATGTAATAAGGTACAAGAATGACGTCACTGGTTGACAGAAAGGCGTAACCAACTGTAGAGGGCCAATGAATGGCAACTAGTCAACAAAGCCAATTGCCAACCTAATCTCACAAACTCAGTATGGCAGTTCATGTTGAGTTGGTTGTAGTTGTATGCTAGGCAGTACCATATAGCACAATAGAGATGATTGATGTTTCTCAAACCTCGAATGTACACTCAAAATACTTACTCTAGAGTTATCTTGTCCTGAAAAGCCCATTTTACATCGACTTTGTCTCATGGAAATAGGTGATATCGGCATGCTAGCCAATGTTTGCAGGCCAAAAACCCACTTTAACATTTCGTAGTGAGTTTCGAACAGTTTGAATTTTATCCTACACGCTCTAGAGCAAGATTGATTGATTGATAGAAACCGTTTATTTTACCATCAGGGAAGATTAGGGCCATGATGCCCTCTCTTCCCCTGACAAAAGTCAACATATACATCCTACAGTCACCTCAACAAAGGTAACAGCTTCTGGTTAATAAAATCAAATCAAGATTGATACTCGTACAAGTTGAATCCTCACCTCCAACAGCAATCGATATTTGGTGATCCGTTGTACAGGTTTGAGAAGGTAAGCCGCCAACGGTAATTTATGTCCCAGTTTGGTTTGACAAGTCCTGAGAAATGGATGATCCCCAATACTTTCTCTCAGTCGATCAGAACGAGGCGTATTTTGACAGTAGGCGCTGTATAATTTGTGCAAAGCGTCTTTCTACAAATAAACAATCCCGTGAGGTTCAAGTTGGGACTAAAAATGTACTAAAATTGACGAACAATTCAACGTCCTTACACGGTGAGTGAAGCAGAGCGCGACAAGCTCCGTCGTCGAAATGCAGTTCTCCAAGTCTTGTAAGAAGATATCGTTGTGAAAAGCGTAAATCTCTTCTAAATTGCCAAAAATGATGTCAGACTTGCCGTCGAGATCGGGGTTCAAATGGCGCGTCTCTTCCGCCAGCATTGGATGTTTGTAGCCCTGAAAAATTATTTAATTAAATGTTTTTTTTAAAGCAGCGTATCGGAATGCCAAAATGCGAATCAAATTTCAAATACCTTCACGATGCATTCCAATTCGCTGACGTAGATCCGCTCTGTCTCCAAAAGTTCAGCCAAAATGTGACCTCTTTTGACTTCTTGATCTTTTTCAGCCGCTGCATCTTTGGCTTCGTCAGGTACTCTGTGTTCAGGCTGGAGAAAAGTTCAAACTAATCAATTTCCGATATTTTATCAACAGTTTTATTCCTCTCTCATTGAATGTTGCGGTCAAACTGACTACATCCGTAAAAATCTGTAGAAACTGAGGACAACAAGTGGGGTTTGCGAGCCAGCGTTACGTTTTGTAAATTCCATCAGAGAAAGAATCTGCCTTGCCTAGGTGCTTGCTGTTTAAGGAATAATCAACCAATAAAATAAGATAGATTCTCTTACAAATGCACTTTAGCAAACGTTTACAGACCAAAATCCGCAGGGTTCACAGAAATCTGGGATCTGTACCTTTGGCCAGGGGTATCAAAATGAAGAGCAAATGCCTGGAGATCATCTGATTTCATGTCTCAGAATATTAAGATTAATGTTTAATTTTTTTTTAAATGATACAAAATCACTTGAAATTGTATCAGTCTTATTGAAACACAAAGACTGTCAGCTGGATCGTGACGTCATTTCGTTTCAATTCAAGGACAAAAGAGAATGAGACATGCGCTTGGCCGAATTAACCGCTATCTGACCGGAATAATTGATCAAGATGATTCAGGTGACTTTCGATTAACGGAGGGTGGTTCAATGAGTGCCAAAAACTCATTGAGTAACTATGAGAATCCTCAATTAAATGACAACGGAGGAGTTCTGAGAGGTAGTGGTTAGTAGGTATTCAACGCTATAAAAAAGAATTTTCTTACATTTTATAGACTATTTGGGATTAAAAAATTTAATTTCCTATCAATAGAAATAAATACATTTTAAAACATAATCTAAAAGAGACGGTTTTGGTTGGTTATTCCTTGAATAATCAAAATGTGATTTTCGGTGGTTTAGGGGTATGGGGTATCATTTTCCGCTAAATTTTGGACGCTGAATCGATTGGAATGGGTGGACACTCCACATTCACTGCATTCAAGGCATGTTTCTTGTCAATGCCACCGCCACGCCCTGCAGAACTGACCCCAGACGTCAAGCCCGCTACCATGCCACCCCAACCCCTGGCCATCCCTCCAACAGAGCAGGCCACAACGGCCCTGGCCATGGCAATGAGATGCTGTGTTCTGATGCAGCCCAGGCCCGAGCCTGGGAAACCACTGTGTCTGCCAAGACTGCTCTTGGACCACCACATTCCCAAAACCCTGGATCATTACTGTCATCCCTGACCCCATTCCATACTCCTGGTCCAAGGAATAACCAACCCCTATGAATGAATTTGCAGGGTTTTTCATGTTGTAAGAAGGAGGATGATTAAGCTTACAACAGTGGCAAGAGGCGTAGAGTCAGCCTCTATTTCAGCGTCAGCACTGAGCGATTTGAGTATTCCTATGCCGCCTTGAGACACTTCGAACATCCAACTGAAGACGGAATGATCGTTGACGACGCGAACGTCCGACAAAATGGACTCCGTGTTTCGCCTTTGGAGCCCTTCAAACCTGACTGGTCTCTCGTCAGTCTCATCCCGGTTGGTGACAGGACCGTCGACATCAGAAATCCCTCCATTGCGTTGATCCTCTTTAAAAACCATTTTCCCGTTTTCCACGAGAACTTCTTCGTAGGGATCGTCGTCGAACGTCTCGGCGTCGTCTTTGGCTGGATATTGGTCTGCTTCAGCGGTCGCATTACTCTTCGACTCTTTCAATGGACAAGTTTTGATCGAATTATTGAACTCCTGCGGCTCAAGAGGTGATTTTGTTGTCTGTCGCTGGTCTTGCGACAATCCTGGAGGTTTATTTAATTCAGTTTCTTTTTTCGAGCCACTGTTGATCGAAGAATCTGCCAACTTTTCATCTACCTTCCTGCCCTGCTGGTAGATAATCTGAGACGACATCAATTTCTCAGCACGCCCAAGAGCCAATTCAATCCCTTTGCGAATGCCATCTTTGTCCTGGAGCTTCTTAGCGTACGATTTCAAAAACTGAGCATACGAGCACGTCTTTACAGCATTTGTTCGAGTAACAGTTATATTTTTATGCACCAAACCTGAATCAAATTCACTTGGTGGGTCACTATTTTCGACTTCTTTTTGTCCATTTTGGACTTTGGCCGAGCCATTTTCGTCAACGTGTTCAGATTCCAAGGTCCGCGTAGGCCTGTAAGGTTCCTCGTCTACAACTGAACTGGTGGATGCCCATTTTTTGCTGAGACCAACAGGTTTTAAAGATTTCAATTTTTTGATAAATAACGGTTCATCGTGATCATCACTTTGCGGCGTCTCTACGAGGCTTTTGGGCCGCGGAATGGAAGATCTCGGCCTGTTTTCCGTTCTCAGCGTGGATTTCACTACTCCAAGGACATTGGCCGACGGCGACTGAGGTGATTCAATCTTATTATCTCCGATACTCGGTTCATAAACACTTTCAGAAGCCCACCTTCTCAATTTAGGAGCCACCCATTCCACGTCTCGTTCAACTGACAGCTTGTTGAGATGATTTTTTGAAACAACTTTGAGCGAATTCAACTTTTGCACGAAAGGAGGCTCGGAAGCCGCATTGTCATCAGACGAAATTGGTTTCTTTACGGCATTATTCCTACTAATTGATTGTTTCCATGCTGCTGGTCTTAGTTGGAAGGTCGGTGGTGGAGCTGATGACAGCTGCCGGGCTGTAGGAGTCTTCAATGTACGTTGTACAGATGTTGCAGGTGCTGACACTTGGTGCAGCAACGGCGGCTTCAGAATTGCCTTTGGCTGAGGCTGCGGTGTTGGTTTTGTAGGATGGTAGCCATTCCTCTTATCTTTAGAATTTTGCGAGAACGACACTTTAGTCGTAGTTTTGTCGAATTTTTTGGCGACACCGTTAGTTTTTGGAGAACTCGAATTCGCTGGTGGTGAAAGGGCTTTTTGACTTGGGGCATTCTTCGATGATACCACTTTGGCCTTGGGAATTTCATGAACTGGCACGTTCTCATCTTCAGCGCCAATGTCAATAAGTGGCTCCTTCTTATTGGCGATAACAGCTCGCTTGTACCGCTCAGTCGCTGGCCGTCTAAACGTAGGTTTCCTCTGTAAACTAGAACACTTACAACCTTCACAATACCACGCTTTTTCGAGCCTTTGGATAAATTTACACTCCAACTCTTTAACACCGGCGCAAGTTAAATGCGCAAAAAGCTCACAATCACCGCATTGAACCGCTCGATTTTCAAAAGCAACGTTCCCGCATTTTAAACACTTCATGACGACAAATCGGTTCACCTCGAGCGACCGAAAACAGACTGGGAATGACGATATATATTTTTTCGCTAAGCGGCCCGCGCACGATCACTGTTTGGAGTGTTGGCAGAATACAGATAAGGCAGGGTCCAAACACTTGAATGGTGGGTCGCGTCGAGAAAGAATGAGAAGGTACTCAGGAATGTTATCGTCAAACAATATCAAATCTCGTCGTTTAATTTAAAGTCTAGATTTATCTATACACATATAAACCATTTGCTCTAGAAATTTTGCTTATTAAAAAGTAAAGTGGACCTAATTGTGGTTGTCACTCGACTCGATCGATTCGTCAGCATTCGCTCACTTCGCTTATCTCATAATATCCTCAAATGTGACACCCATTTTCACCTATATAATCTCTCGCAGCGTGCGGAATATAGGCATGAGCTACCCCCAAGAAGAATCTGTGAACTAAATCACAGGTTTTTTCGACTATTCTCTGGAGTTCGAATATGATTTATAATTAAAAAAACGCTGCAAATTTATTCACACGGGTTGGTTATTTCTCAGACCAGGCGCTAGTAGATTCATTTCCTCAACGCGGGGGAAATAACGGAAACAGTGGGTGTGGCAGGTCCCGGACCCATTCCAATCGATTCAGGGCCCAAAATTTAGTGGAAAATGATACCCCACAAGCCTAGGTTACAGAAATCTCGAAAACACACATTCGAAATGGGTAGATAGGCACCCATTTGGCCCATAACCTCATCCCCAGGGTGCCAATCATTCCCGGACCCATTTCAATCGATTCAGGGCCCAAAATTTAGTGGAAAATGATACCCCACAAGCCTAGGTTACAGAAATCTCGAAAACACACATTCGAAATGGGTAGATAGGCACCCATTTGGCCCATAACCTCATCCCCAGGGCGCCAATCATTCCCGGACCCAATCTAATCGATTCAGGGCCCAAAATTCAGTGGAAAATGATACCCCACAAGCCTAGGTTACAGAAATCTCGAAAACACACATTCGAAATGGGTAGATAGGCACCCATTTGGCCCATAACCTCATCTACAGGGCGCCAATCATTCCCGGACCCATTCCAATCGATTCAGGGCCCAAAATTTAGTGGAAAATGATACCCCACAAGCCTAGGTTACAGAAATCTCGAAAACACACATTCGAAATGGGTAGATAGGCACCCATTTGGCCCATAACCTCATCCCCAGGGCGCCAATCATTCCCGGACCCAATCTAATCGATTCAGGGCCCAAAATTCAGTGGAAAATGATACCCCACAAGCCTAGGTTACAGAAATCTCGAAAACACACATTCGAAATGGGTAGATAGGCACCCATTTGGCCCATAACCTCATCTACAGGGCGCCAATCATTCCCGGACCCATTCCAATCGATTCAGGGCCCAAAATTTAGTGGAAAATGATACCCCACAAGCCTAGGTTACAGAAATCTCGAAAACACACATTCGAAATGGGTAGATAGGCACCCATTTGGCCCATAACCTCATCCCCAGGGTGCCAATCATTCCCGGACCCATTTCAATCGATTCAGGGCCCAAAATTTAGTGGAAAATGATACCCCACACGCCTAGGTACCCGAAATCTCGAAAACACACATTCGAAATGGGTAGATAGGCACCCATTTGGCCCATAACCTCATCCCCAGGGCGCCAATCATTCCCGGACCCAATCTAATCGATTCAGGGCCCAAAATTCAGTGGAAAATGATACCCCACAAGCCTAGGTTACAGAAATCTCGAAAACACACATTCGAAATGGGTAGATAGGCACCCATTTGGCCCATAACCTCATCTACAGGGCGCCAATCATTCCCGGACCCATTCCAATCGATTCAGGGCCCAAAATTTAGTGGAAAATGATACCCCACAAGCCTAGGTTACAGAAATCTCGAAAACACACATTCGAAATGGGTAGATAGGCACCCATTTGGCCCATAACCTCATCCCCAGGGCGCCAATCATTCCCGGACCCAATCTAATCGATTCAGGGCCCAAAATTCAGTGGAAAATGATACCCCACAAGCCTAGGTTACAGAAATCTCGAAAACACACATTCGAAATGGGTAGATAGGCACCCATTTGGCCCATAACCTCATCTACAGGGCGCCAATCATTCCCGGACCCATTCCAATCGATTCAGGGCCCAAAATTTAGTGGAAAATGATACCCCACAAGCCTAGGTTACAGAAATCTCGAAAACACACATTCGAAATGGGTAGATAGGCACCCATTTGGCCCATAACCTCATCCCCAGGGTGCCAATCATTCCCGGACCCATTTCAATCGATTCAGGGCCCAAAATTTAGTGGAAAATGATACCCCACAAGCCTAGGTTACAGAAATCTCGAAAACACATCACCAAAAAGGGTAGATACAAACCCATTTTGACCCATAACCTCTTCCAGTGGGCTCAATCATTCTGAGACCCACTTCATTCAAGATCACTGTTATGAAATTGAACTAAAATTTATTTGTGAATTTGTCAAAAATTGACATTTTTACCAATTATTTTTGTAAATTTCTAATTGTTTGTATGACTTCTGCTTGAATCTACCCCATTCTACGGACTAAATCACACAAAAATACAATTTTCGGGACATTTTCAAAGACACTATTACATTATACTGCCGGAAATCGACGACTTTAGAGCAGATAGAGAATATTCTATTTGAGGTATCGACTAGATAATAATCCTCGTGCTTTACCTTAGGAGATATGACGATGTTGGCAGGGCGCATCATGGGTTGAAGGGGTATGGCCGGTTCTGGCGTCACTGTTTGCACTGGGCGGGGTGGTTTTTCAATGAGTCGTTTCAACGTGATCATCTTTTTGTTGCACATTGTTTTAACGTCTTCTATCCGCTGCAATACCTGTAGCATGATAATTTGACGTTAACAAAAAGGAGATAGATGTAGCCGTATCGACTGAAATGGTATAGTACCCAAATCGTAACGTGTAAAATGTTAAAATGAATTTTATTAAAAATGAATGTTAATTGTTTTTACATTTATTAACTTATATCAGCTCACCTGTGACACAAGTGCTTTAGTCTCCGGTGTGGAATACTCGACCAGGACGTTGTTGAATTCATTAGAGCCCTCCATGTATTCAACGAGTTTGGACAGCCCAACTTCAGCCGCGTCCAGTCCACAACCGCAGTTGTCCATGCGTGCTTCAAGCAGTTCAATCCCTTTAGTACACCATCTATTCGCCTTTAAAATCAATCAAACATACACCGATGAATTCGCATCAGTACGGAAAATGATATAAAAATTCGACCACGTTGCTTCACTCGACCACAATACGGACACAACAAACACTTTTTCTTTTACCTTGTCGACGGAAATGAGAAGTTGTAGTGATTTGGTCAATATGCGAGATCTTTGCTCGAGGCGGTCGCGAAGTGTTGTGCATGTTCGTTCAAGTTCGTCACAACGAACACCGACGCACTCCAAGGGCCAGTAGTGACGTCCACTGATCATTCCTCGACCGAAATCGACGATTTCCTCGCAATGTTCGATGTCATGCTGAAAGAGAATTCATCAAAATGAATCATAATTCCAGTAAAATCTGTCCAAAGGTCCAAAAACATCAGGACTAAAATCCATACATCAGAAGATAATAAGAAAACCAATACAAATAAAGCAAAAATAACACTTTTTTACATTTAAATAAATTTTACATAAATTTGGAATTTAAAAAAACCTATTATCAGTGAATTGGACAAGAATTGTCTGTCTTACTCTAATTCAATTTATTTCCACGTCTCATTACAATTTAATGAATTATTTTCCTTTTGTTTTAAGGAACGATGATAGAACACAACACAAAAACAAGATGTCGATAGCAAAAAATCAGATTTTAGGAAATTATACTAAAATTAATAAGTTATCGGATTATCATCTCATCCCAGTTGCTCACTATATAGGCCTAATCAATTTGTTTAAAATTTGACGGCCTTTGCAGGGAATGACGCTTGCATAGGCTGGCCATAATTTCATGGAGCCAGACTGGGACACCGGTTTTTGACATTCTAGCTCAAAAATTGGTAGTTTTCTATGCCTTTTTACGCTATTTTTAAATTAGTTTACACAGGGGTTGCTCCAGGAAAATTTATCCTTCAGATCTTTTGAATCCACATTTCACAAGAATTTAACAGGGGGTTAAGAGGTATGGGCCGGGGGGGGGGGGGGGGGGTCTGAAGACGTAAGGCAAATGGCGTTAATTATAGCCTACCTAATGCCAGTCTTTGGTCTTAAATTCTTACTCGTCCACTTGTAAGCCTCCCAAAAATGTATAAATGTCCTAAGTTAGTACTTTTGAATGAGTTTTAGACCGAGAAATACTTACATACTTATTTAATATGTTTGTAAAAATAAGAATTTCAGATTGAGACTAAACATCGAAACTGGGACATTACAGAATATTTTGGGAAATCGACGAGGCGGCCAAACAAGTGGTCTAAAACGGGACAGTCCCGGCCAAAACAGGACATACGGCCAGCGTAGGCTTGTATCAAGGTATTCACAGGCGTGTTCCAGTTCAACTTTGGCCAAAAGAGTTTCTCTAGGTAAAAGTGTGGAGAAGGTGTACTATAATAATGTATGTATAGCAGACAAACAAACAAAGGTTTGTATATTATAACGTATATTTAGCAAACTTAGACCTCAATTTTTTAAAAAATATTTTATCTACAGCATGCCATTAGTTGACGAGTTTGATTTTGTGACTATATGTTAATGTTTCGTTTTTATACCCAAAAATGACACAATTTTAGAAGGATATCAATCAGCTTTGCGAAAACTAAGCAGGCTGTCTCGCTATACCTACCCCTACTCTTCTGAGCAGATCCCAAGATGGTAGATGGTATCAGACACCTTGAAAAAGGGTTATAAAGGGTCCCAAGCGTGGAAGCCTGGTGGCTTGTTGTGCTTCTCTTAGGAGTCCCATTCTTTTAGTCCATAAACAGCCCTAGTCCCCTGATGAGGGTTGTTAGGTTGTGGATTAACTTTTTGCAGGGAATGGTTCTCTGGTGGGAGTTTGTGTCCCAAAGAGATCTGCGGGTTGTGAGTGCTGAGCACTCGAAGATTATGTGAGTAGCAGTATTGTCAGCTTCCTCACAAAATCTGCATAGAGTTGTTGATTGTGTCACCCCTATGCGGTTTAGATAAAAACGCAGAGGAGCGAAGCCGGTTTGTAGGCCAACTATCGCTTTTAGGTCTCCGCGTTTAAGTCTGAGTAGGTCCTCAGTGAGTGCTGGATGGGGTTTTGCCACCAAAGTCCTAATATCATACTACCTCTTCCATGCTGCAGGATTCAGAACCAGAGAGTGATCGCCTAATCCACGTCTTCTTACATCACTAGCGAAGAATTTGACACAAAATGAAAAACATAATACAAATCACTTACTGCGCAGACTTTTTCAAGAGCGTTGAATTCATTGATTAAATACTCTACTCGTTTCACAGTTTCTCCAATTTCAGTCATTTGAGCCACAAGTTTCAGATGCTGTTCCAGACCGGCCTGTCAAAATTTATTAATGTAAGAATGACGGATAGATGTAATTCCAAAGAAACATCCTTTAACATGCATGATATCAAAACTACTTGTAATGGAGGGAAAAAACTGTCGCAGTGAGGAAGACTTGGCATGCAGGCGATATGCCTACCAGTATCTTCTTGTAGTCGATGTAGAACCTTTGAACGTCCAAACATTGCCTCAGTCGCGCTGAGTGCTCTTCCCAAAATTCGTCAAACGTTCTTTCTGTTTCCTCCAATTGTAC
Source organism: Cyrtorhinus lividipennis (assembly GCA_019603395.1). Lineage (NCBI taxonomy): Eukaryota > Metazoa > Arthropoda > Insecta > Hemiptera > Miridae > Cyrtorhinus > Cyrtorhinus lividipennis. The sequence continues at coordinate 15,315,498 of CM034003.1, read as the reverse complement.
GAGAAGCCTGTAAGATATTACGTGATAAGTCGGAAGTTGAATGCGTAATTTATTGTAGAAAATCTCGACATTCAGAAATATAGAATTAGTTAGGAGAAACATCAACTTGGCTATTCAAAATTGACATGTCATGGTGCTTTTTACTAACCTTTCAACGGCGGTAATGTTGACCATAGCCGAGGGCTCAAGTCTGTGACGTATGTCGCTCAACAGCTGCTCTCCAGTTCGAGCCGCGCTCAAAATTTGCTCTTTGAGCGCGAGATAGTCGCTCGTTTCTGAATTCAACATGGCTCTGACGATTTCGCTTTCTGAAGCCTCCGCCTCAGAAATGCTTTCCCTTAACCTCCACGTGAATTTATCCAGGCTTCCGGATACCGATTGCGTTTGTCTTGAAAATTCCTCCAACCCCTATGAATGAAGAACAACATATTTTTCAAGTTACTAAAAGGTATCATTTACATTAAACAAAATATACACGTGCATTATAACCTACCTGACATTATCGGAAGCTTTCAGGCGAGTTTACAACAAATAGGGAAACCACTAACTAGGTATTGAATCTAGACCTAAATGGAGGTTTTTGTGACCAAACTACCCCAGTTGCCTCTCCAATTGTTCCAAATTTGTCTATACCCAACCTTGATATTGACTTTCCTCATTCTGGCAATGACCGTTTTAACTGTTCTGAGGGGAGCCACCAGGCAGCTTCTGTGTTGATCAGAAGGGGCAAGTTCCTGCTTTTGGACTCTTATTACTCTTGTGTCAAAGCTTAATAGTAGAACTGTGGATATCCAAATTTAATCTATTTAAAATAAAGCATAGGAAGGGGTTGCCTAATCACGATAACCAAATAGGTAGATAAACAAGAGAATTTATATTTATATTTGTAGAGCGATGCGGAAAATCACTCAAGTAAATTAGGAAAAGAAGTTATTAAAATCAAGGAATCCAACACATTCTCTGCCACATTCTCTTCTTCCATACTGTAGACATGGAAGAAGAGAAGACAGATTCAGAAGACCAACCTTCCTTCATGCTGTAGATTAGACAGACCGTTCCACAAAATAGAGACGCTCAGAAGTCAAAACAAACTCCGAAGTGCAAAGATCAAACAGAGGAACAACCACATATCAGATATTCATAAAACTCCACGGAAAAAAAACCTTTTTCTTCCATGGTCTCAAAAGTCATTCATTGGGAACAACATGAACTCACTTGAGAAGAGAACATTGCCCGTAGAGGTGGTTTATGGCATCACTGCTGCCCTGCACCTATGTTTGGTCACGTGTAGCAACCCTGTTATGGATCGCAAATTATGTAGTTATTGATTGTAGGAGACATTGGGAAATTAATAGAAGGTGCAGAGTCTAACTTTTCAAGGTACCAGGTACCAGAAATCTCTAAAACACACATTCAAAATGGGTAACTAGATACCCATTTTGACCCATAACCTCTTCCGGTGGGTGCCAATCGTTCTGGGACCCATTTTATTGGATTCAGCGTCCAAAGTTTGGTGGAAAATGACACCACACGCCTAGATTGCCAAAAAAGGACCCCTGACCCAAAGTTCAGATTCTTAGAAAATTTTCTACTACCAAAAACGGCGCGGACGGCGGACAAACATGTGACTTTTTTGATCCAGACACCTTGAAACGTTCAGAAAAAAGTTGGGCCGAATCGGAGAGATTGACTTTTTGCATGAAGACATAGGTTGATTATTCAAGGAATAATCAACCAAAATCTCCATGTTGTTAATGTGAATATGCATAACCTATTTATAGCGTAGCTAGTCTGGGTTTGAGCTAATTACTTTTTAAAATGAAAGTAATAAGTAACATGGAAGGGTAGCATGTATCATATGCTGGTAATTTGACAACCTTCGAAGAATGAAGGAATCACGCAATATCTCGCTTACTCGAAAGAGGCGTATGTGATAAGTGGGCGCGTGTTTCGGTCGGTTATCATGAAGCAACCTCCGGTCAGACGAGTCGACGTAATTTACCGCCTCTCCCGACCCTCTACCAAACACTTTCCTAGTAAATATAGTAAAACGCTGCAAATTCTTACTCAGGGGTTGGTTATTCTTCGAACCAGGCGCATGGAGACTAATTCAAAAAAAGATTCAGCGTCCGGTGAGCGCCAATCGTTCCGGGACCAGAAATCTTGAAAACACACATTCAAAATGGGTAGATAGGTACCCATTTTGATCCATAACCTCATCCAGAGAGCGCCAATCGTTCCAAGACCCATTTCATTGGGTTCAGCGTCCAAAATTTAGTGGAAAATGATACCCCACTCGCCTAGATCACCCGAAATCTCGAAAATCCATTTTTCAAAAAACACATTTTGACCCCTACCCCGCCCAAATTCGGTCCGATCGGGCTGAAAAGTTTTGAGGACCAACTAAAGCCAAAAACGGGTCCCTGACCAAAATGTCAGACTTTTAGAAAATTGTCTACTACCAAAAACGGCGCGGACGACGGACGTACATTTGCTAATTTTGATCTAGACACCTTAAACTCCCAGAAACAAATTTTGAGCCGAATCGTAGAGATTTACCTTTCGCATGAAAGCATAGGTGGATTATTCAAGGAATAACCAACCAAAATTGTATTAGGAAATATTTTCTCCCACAAGATTTGGATATTTTCCTGAAGCGATATAGTTACGAGTTGTTAAATTTTTGTTAACACCGCACATATTCAACGTCTGAATCTCTGTTAAAAAAAGTTAATGACACCGGAACTTTCGAGTGTGCCTCTCAACAGGCGGAACTCATAACTGGAATGCCTAATTACGTTGTAAAAAACGTACGTCCTTGATGAGGTGTCAACATGGCTAACAAGCGGTTCAGCGAGCGTCGAGGGTTACGATTCAATCATAAACACGCATCCTACAGACAGGATTCGATTGACGGATGAAATTCAAAACTTAGACCCGCGCAAACTCAGAAAATCGAGGACAGATTCTTTACATAATCGGCGGGAACTTGAAGTGCTTCTACTTCTGTAACCCGTCGTTTTCACGTAACGGGCTAGGGATCCAAAAATAGACCTAGGCGAATAATTAATGGGAGACTAAAGACTTTCACTTACCGTCCGGAATGTCTGCAATGGTCGGTCATGGACGCCAAGTACACCTGAATTTACCAAGCTCTGAGGAATGGGGTTTCGTGATTGAAAAGACAAGGGTTCAATATTGACTTATAATAAACGCAATTGACAGAAATATAAAATACGGAATGTCTCGGCCGAGAAGGATATTGACTATTACGTAAACTAATTATTGAGTAGGCAAAAGTGAAGGGCTGAGGGCCAAATGAATTTACGGGATAGCTGAAGGCTCAGGAATGTTTGATTTAACAGAACGGTAAAATGAAAGTGATTTGTTAGCGTCCTCCCCTAATTCCTTTCTCTTTTCCTAACGCACGACAGACGAAATGCTAAATAATACGGTCACAATCTACAACTCTATGATCAGCTTTCTGGAGACTAAACGTCAGGGCTTGGGCCAGATTTAGAGAGTTCGACTTTCGCGTTGCGAGGGTAGGAGACAGAGTTATTTCGCCACTTACGTGTACCAACTTCTTGGGATGGAGACCACAGGGTGATGTTCTCTTCGCTGCTCGGCTTCGGTCAGGGGAACGCCGTCCAGGCCGGAGGAGGCGAGGCTCTTTCCGACGGAGGTCCGACGACTGGCGGTGCGTGGGGAACCTGGACTATTGGCCGTCGAATCGGGCGCGAACGAATCAACACTCGGGTCCGACGGGGGATTTTCAGTTCGTATAAGGGCCCACTGTTACGGGAGAGGAATTGGCTGATCTCCCAATTCCCGAATTCTCACCCTGAAGGAACCACGATACACTTGTTCCCTCAGGTCACGTTCACAACACCAGCTTCACAAGGGGTTGATTTGCTTCGCGTCGGTTGTTTCGCTTCGATGTTCCGCTTCGGTTGTTCCGCCCCGAAACAGGTTGTTTCGCTGGGGTTGTTCCGCTCCGGTTGTTCCGCCCCGAAACAGGTTGTTCCGCCCCGCCCCTGCCTCGCCTCGTCCTCTCGAGATTATGGCGAGCAGGGGGGGCCAACCTCGTTTCACTTGAGTTCGTACACGACTGACTGCCCAGCCTTTCCCCAGCCCACTCGTCAAGTCGCCTTCCCCTCCTCCTACTCCCTGGGTGTCTCGCGCCACCCGTCGCCCAACCAATCCGATGAGGACACGCCTTTCGCCCCGCTGGTTCAGGCACTTGGAGGGGAGAGGGCTCGATCTGTACCCCGCCGCCGAAGTTTCTTGACGGGGCGCTTGGACTCTGCCGCCCCGTTACACTTCAAAGAGGCCTCAAAAAATCAATCACAGCTTCGAAGAGTCTCAAGCGGACTGGGGTGGGATTACGGGACGTGCCAATAAACTCTTCAATGCTTAGCTATTTTAGTGTACTTTTTCAGAAAACTCCAACTTGGAGTGACCCCCACGCTACATTTTATACTCATGCCCGTATTATTTTCACTTGTTTCTAAACCTACAAGCTTTTGTTGAAGCACAGAAACCGTAAAATATTTGTATACTTATTGACCAAATTAATCAATTTAATTTAATTTTTGGTCTCAATCAGGAGAGAGAAAGGGAGATCAAATGGAGAAAAGCAGAAAACTACAAGTTCCTGAAGGCTACCCTCGATATTTCTAATTAACACGTTAGAATTTTCCCCATTTTCTCCCCCTCCCTCCTTAAGAATCCTTCATTTATAGTAAAAGAATTGGTATTTTCTATTGAACTGCAAACTACGTTCTCTTCCATTTTACTGTATCAACTTGACTTTTACTATGAAATTTTGGTTGGCTATTCCTTGAATAATAAACCTATGTTTTCATGCAAAATGTTAATCTCTCCGATTCGGCCCAAAAATTTTTCTGGACGTTTCAAGGTGTCTAGATCAAAATGTCCGTAGGCCGTCCGCCGTCCACGCCGGCTTTGGTAGTAGACAATTTTGTGAAAATCTGAAATTTTGGCCAGAGTTCCGCTCTTGGCTCTAGTTGGTCCTCAAAACTTTTCAGCTCGTTCAGGCCAAATTTGGGTGGGGTAGGGGTCAAAATGTGTAATTCGAAAAATGGATTTTCGATATTTTTGGCGATCTAGGCGTGTGGGGCATCATTTTCCACTAAATTTAGGACCCTGAATCGATTGGAATGGGTCTGGGACCCACCATACCCACTGTTTTCCCCATTTTCCCCATGTTGAAAAAGTGAGTCCCCATGCGCCTGGCCCGAGGAATAACCAACCCGTGTGAAGAAATTTGCAGAGTTTTTCTATAAGGAATAGCGTACGTAGGCTTCGAGGAAATTATCATTCAATTATGAAAAACAGAGAGCGCAATTAATTCTTATCGAATGAGGAAGTTGATTATGTTCCCACCAACTCACTCTCCACGTCTATTCCAGCATTGCACCGTTTGTATCAATTTCTGGTTTATTCGTTAGTTTATAAAGCCTATTTTATGTATCAAATAAGCTAAATAGGTTAAAATATGCCAAATTTTCATTTCGTTGAAAATTTCAAATAAAATAAAAAATGACAAGCGGGTTTTAGTCGCCAAGTCTTCTCACTCACCTTGGCCTATAACCGTAACAGTTTATCATTGTTCGAATTATCAAAACGGAAATAAATGCAAATATTGACAACAATTCGTCAACACAAGGGCTATAATCGGTACGACTTGTATTGCAGGATAGGTAGTACTCACAATTCGTTGTCTAATCCATTGTTTGTGATTGTAAGGTAACGTTCCATCCATATCAGTAGTCAATTCTACTCTATCGACACACTGATGGAGGTCTTCTACGCAGCTACAAACTACTACCTGGAAAGGTGGACAATAACTTTGTATCTTCCTGCCGTTTATAGACAGTATGCTGATTAAGAAGAGGCCAGAAAGTGAAATGCAATAATGGAATAAAGAAGAGAAGAATATCGTGAAAAATTGAACGAAAATCGGGTAGAGCCGATGTTAAGAACAACATTGAAGGACTCCATTTGTGACGGAGCCATTGGGTGAACAGCTGCATTATTAAATTAACAGAAAAGAAGGGATTTCCTTTTAGGAGAACAATGCATTGTAATATTAAGAAAAAATGAGCTAGCAACCTGCAAAATTCGGCTTTGATTACAACTGATTGTGGGTTTCAAATGCAGTACTTACTCAATAAATAGAACCAAGTGCCAAAAAATGAGCAATGTTTAGATAGTTTTGATCCATGAAGATTGTACACAAGAAGAAATCAACGGTGAAATATTGAAAAAGAGTTGATCGCTCATTCAATTGTTTAAATTAAAATTGTTATTAATTTGCTATTTGTGAAAAATTATTCCGTCAAGTTTTATTAATGAAAAATATTTCTTTTTAAAAATATGACTCACTTTAAATTTGAATTCTTCTTTGAAAAATTTATTGCTGACTTCAGATATCGCTTTTTGGAAGAACCCTGCCGGGCGGATGACGTATGTTATGTGGATTAACCCTGGAAAAAAACTCTGTAACAAAGCAATGAACAGGGAATAGCTAACTAAAACCAAATGAAAAAACCCAATTTTAAACTAAAGATAAATCGAAATTATCGTACGTAAATTTATTACAAAAATGTATAATGTAACCAAGTGCGAACGGCAACTAAAGGGATAAGTGAACGGTGAAATAAATAAAAGGGTTCTAACTACGAACGAAATTATTAATTTGTATATAATAAATGGTTTAGTTAGGACTGTTGCTATCTAGTCTCTAAAGAAGAAAAATTGCAGGCATTATTTATGTCATTATTGATCTAAGTACGTACTTAGTCCAAAGAATCGAACAATATCAAACAACGAGTCAATTTCAAGAGAAATTAATTATCTTGAAAAATTCTGGAAATATATATATTAATAAATATATTTTTCATTAAAGAAAAAAGGGGCGGAATTTAATAAATTATGCTCATTGAGGAATGGGCGTCCCTAACGTGCTGGTGTGAATTCTCGAAATGGGTAAAGGGACTATATTTTACTACTTACAGCAATTTTGAGGAGAGTATTCTTGACAGAGCTCCATTTGTCGTTTCGACGGTCGACGACCAACGCGAAACCGAGATCTGCTTCGTGCATTCTGTCAAAATTCGGATGAATTGGTTACAAATGAAATTTTAAAAAAATACCAGGTAAGTATAAGTACAAAAAGGGTTTTCAAACAAAGCGCAAGGGGACAATTAGGGATGATTATTAAGAATCATTCAGAAGTTTTTGTGGCATCAGCTCCAGACATCCATCAATTTCTTCCCTATCCGCTCTGAGGACGAATCAACAATGTTTCAGGTATTTGGATCTACTTTGGTGGTGTCACAAGTGAATTTGAGCAGGATGATCCAACTTAGATGGTGTTATTAACTATATGCATATGCAATCTGCTTTGTTCATCCTCAGTTCCTCAACCACTGACAGTCTAACCTTTCTACTATGTAACAGCAATGATCGCTAATGGACTCAATTTGGTCAACAGCCCTCATACCTAGGTGATTCCATAAGATGGTTTACTCTGAACCAATGTGGTGTAACTTGTGCTTTGTTGATTTGTTTTCACCCACTGTCAGTTTAACCTCTCTACTGTGTTAAACCAATGGCTTCAAAAACCATGGTGGGCATCCCCTATTCCCCTAGGAGAGGTTATTTCATTATTGCATACCAATTATCATTGTTGATTCATTCCCACCTAGAGTCAGTTGAACCTCTCTACTGTGTAAAAGCAATGGCCGCTGTTGTGGGCTCAGTTTGGTTGGCAGCCTTTGTAGATGGTCTTTGACACTACCCCTCAATTTCTACTTGTTTTGGTTGGTTATTCCTTGAATAATCAACCTATGTTTTCACGCAAATGGTCAACCTCTCCGATTCGGCTCAAAATTTTTTTCTGGACGTTTCATGATGTCCTGATCAAAAAAGGTCAATGTCCGTCCGCTGCGGCCGCCGTCCATTGTCCACGCCGTTTTTGGAAGTAGAAAATTTTCTAAAAATCTGAAATTTGGGTCAGGGGTCTGTTCCCAGCCGAGATGAGTCCTCGAAACTTTTCAGCCCAATCGGACCAAATTTGGAGGGGGTAGGGGTTTTTTGAAAAATGGATTTTCGAGATTTTGGGTGATTTAGGCGAGTGGGGTGTCATTTTCCACTAAATTTTGGACGCTGAATCCAATAAAATGGGTCCCAGAACGATCGGCACCCACTGGAAGAAGTTATGGGTCAAATTGGGTATTTATTACCCATTTTGAATATGTGTTTTCGGGATTTCTGCTACCTAGGCGAGTAGGGTGTCATTTTCCACTAAATTTTGGACGCTGAATCCAATGAAATGGGTCCCAAAACAATTGGCACCCACTGGAAGAAGTTATGGGTCAAATTGGGTATATATTACCCATTTTTTATGTGTCAGGATTTCTGGTGCCTAGGCGTGTGGGGTATCATATTCCACTAAATTTTGGACCCTGAATCGATTTGATTGGGTCTGGGACCCGCCACACCCACTGTTTCCCCCATTCGAGGAATAACCAACCCGTGTGCAAGAATTTGCAGATTTTTTTTCTCAGCCAGAGTCGTGGTATGGACCCAGAAAGTCCGATCTCAAGGACCCGTTACCACACGAAATGTTCATTTGGGCATTATTGGTATTTTTAAGAGACGTCGACAGTCGACACACATCATTTGTATTACTTTACGGAGATAGGTTATTGCATACCAATTATCATTGTTGATTTATTCCAACCTAGAGTCAGTTAAACCTCTCTACTGTGTAACAGCAATGGCCGCTGTTGTGGGCCCAGTTTGGTTGGCAGCCTTTGCAGATGGTCTTTGACACTACCCCTCAATTTCTACTTGTTTTGGTTGGTTATTCCTTGAATAATCAACCTATGTTTTCACGCAAATGGTCAACCTCTCCGATTCGGCTCAAAATTTTTTTCTGGACGTTTCATGATGTCCTAGCCCCCAGCCAGAGTCCTAGATCTTTTTCAAAATGCTTGGGGTTTGGTGTTAGTAGTTGGCTGTTTTGAGAAAAAAAACAAATCATTGTCAATTCCTTCTTGAATTTAAGCAGAGCAGGCGAGGGTCATAATGGGAAATCTCAAAATTTGATCCGTTAAAGGAACTATAGTGGAGATTTGGAGCATTCAGAGTCAGACAAATTTTGTTTTGTTGCACCGAAATTCTGTAAAAATTTGCTAAAACATAGCGACAAATCAAACTTCGTAATACTGTTGAATGTGAGCGTGATTTTCTCAATGCGAGATAGACACGGAAATCTGACAATCCCTATGTTTATACCTCCCTCTATATTCGTTTTATACGTGTGCTAGAGAGCGAACTTCCTCTGTCACATGTGCGTTTGAGCTGAATCTCTAATTGGAGTCAACTATGCCTGTCTTACATTTTAGTGGCCTTTCGTGAACCAGCTCGCCAACTCAAATCACCGACGTGGGATGGACCCAGAAAGTCCAATCTCAAGGACCCGTTACCTCACGAAATGTTCATTTGGGCGTTATTGGTATTTTTAAGAGATTTCGACAGTCAACACACGTCATTTGTATCGAAGTATTACTTCACTGTATTGTAGGGCAACATGATTTTCAAAAATACTCAAGCTGAATTTAAGCGGGGTAGCGTAAACAGACCAGGAATTATCTTCTGTAGATAAATGTGTTTTCTGACATGGACTACAAAACCAAAATCGTCTCGTATTAATAAATGCTAAAATTATCTATTTTAACCCTTTCAGTCCTAAATTATTTCTAGCCAACCGAAAAATCAGAAATTTTGCATACGTCTTACTATTGATCTAAATAATCTGTGGTCAAAATTTCATGGTCCTAGGATAGTTTGTTCAGGAGAACTGGAATGTACAGTATACTGAACAATTGGTCTCAAAACGTGAATTTAAATGAAAACGCAAACAATCCAAATTTGAACCCCCTTTTATTGCACAATATTGCAATCGTACAAATAGAAGTGCACCCTAAATATTCATAAACGCTTTGACTGTAAATTTTAGCTTTGTACTAGTACATTTAGTCAAAAGTAATTAGCAGGCTATCCTAAATATCATTCTCAACTTCATGTATCACAGAATATTAATGCTATTGCATTTTGTCACTGCTTACGAATAAATTCTTATCCTAAATATTAATAAATGTTTTGACTATAAATTTAGCTCTGCACTAGGACATTTCAGCCAAAAATAATTGGCAAGCTTTCGTAAATATTCTCAACTTCATGCATCACAGAATATTTGCCACATTTTTATATTAGTCATGGTAACATCAGTCTCAGAAAGTGTTAGAAAATTGGGTAGATATCAAACTATTGAAAGAACTTGGATCTTCTCCCCATAAACATTATATACCTATGTAAGCGATCAAACCAAAAACAAAAAAATCTTGTTGAACTAGAACGATGGAAAATAACCTAGAGGAGCCGTGAAAATTATGAAGATTGTCCCTATCTTGCCAATCTACCCTCACTTAAATTTAGCAATTATTTAATTTGTAACCAAAAACGGACGTTAATTCAGCCTATATACTTACGGAGGCACAGAGGTAAGATACATCATGAGTTTCTGATACTCCGAGTCGCTCAAATTAGCAAAATTTGACAAGTCGGGAAGAGTAATAATGGCGTAGCCTTCTCGGGTTTTTCCACCTATTCAAAGAACAATATTATTAGAATTCATACAATAATATGAGAATATCAGCGTAAAAAAGTAGTAAATACATTAAATTTAAAAAAAAAATTCTTTCCAAAAATATTTTCTTTAATAAATTTTGGGGCAATTTTTAATAAATTAATCTAAATTTTATCAAATTTGACTTGATTTAAGTATGGAAACATCTAAAACCAATTAAGGCTTCTCACAGTAATCATATGCAACAAAAATTGTATCCCACTAAATAAATTTGAAGATTTTAAAATCTACTTATAATTTTCTTAATTTACCTGTACTGATTCATTCAATAATCAAAAAAATATAATTCGTTCAGTAAAGAATTTTTGTAAAAAAAAACTCATGGGTGGCTTTTAAGGGTACCCCCCTTGTGAGGCTGGTAACAGTTTTTCTCTTGCTCATTAAATCCATTATAAAAAGGTCTTCATGTCCCTTTTTCTTAAAATGTACCCAACGTCTTTTAAAAATTCGTTTTAAGAATATTTTGTCCCCAAAAACTGCCACTTTATTGTGAATTTCCTTATTCATTTCCAGCGGTTCGTTTTTTGTTTAGTTGTGTTTGTTTTTTGATTATCTCTCAAAAATGTTTTACAAATACATTGTTAATGGAAAACCACGCGCCGCAAATAGTAGTTGTGGAGCCTTTAATTGGCGCTCTCTCGCCGTTTTGGTTGGTTATTCCTTGAATAATCAAATGTTTATTTTAAGAAATGTGATATTTTCGAGATTTTTGGCGATTTAGGAGTGTGGGGTATTATTTTTAACTAAATTTTGAACGCTGAATCCAGTGGGATGGGTCCCGGAACGATCGGTGCCCTTCGGAAGAGGTTATGGGTCAAAATGGGTGTCTATCTACGTATTTTGAAAGTGGATTTTCGAAATTTCTGGTACCTATGCGTGTGGGGTATCATTTTCCACTAAATTTTGGACGCTGAATCAATTGGAATGAGCCTTCATGCTGCTAACCCTTGTGAAAGAATGCGCAGCGTTTTGATTCTCAATATTTTACTACCGAGTAAGTAATTCTCGGCAATGTCAATACAGTAAGTCGTGCAGGGATTAGAATTAAATCGGATTAGTGCGATCGGCTTCGCTCACCTGTGATGATAGCGTTTCTCTGTTCCAGCAGTTCGACAACATCGTGGATCGTCAGGTCGTGTCCATCGGCGGCAGGCATCGTATCTAAAACAATAGTTTCAATAAATCGATCATCTTTCGATGGTACGTTCCGTTTGATGTGACGAGTCAAAACGGGAACGATCGACGGGTATTGGCTCATTCGGAACACGACTACTAGAACCAACTCGGCCGGGAGGTACTGAGCGGAGGTGGTCGGATGAGGCGGCAGCCGGTAGAGGGGGCTCCGGCAGGCCTCACAAATGGCGGCTGACGTCAATGACAAACGGCCGTCAACGGCAGATGAAAGGTGCTCGGAATCAGCCCGCACTTTTTACGTTCAACTGGAGAGCAATCGATGAATGCGTTGCATCAACCCCCCCCTGGGGATGACCCAGAAACCTACGGACAAACTTCAGCAAGGCAGTCAACTACACAGCTAGCTGATAACTCTTTGCTTTTTTCCGCTTTTGAAATTGAGATCATTTTTGTGCTCCAAAACTAAACTTTTTAACGAGTATTTGACGTACAGGGCCTCCTGAGTGATTAGGTGCCTGTCTAGATTCCCTAAGACAAATATTTTTTTCACAATTTTGATCCAATTTTCAGGTATGATGCAGGTTTTATGTGAATTTCAGAAATACTATTATAGGAAATTGAAGACATTTTATTAAATTAATAAATTTATGGGGAAATGGGTGCCCAAAACTTCAATGGACTTGGGAACAACTAAAGCAGTGGTTTAGGGGTTAGGTTTAGGGATTCCTAGACGGATGACAAGGATACAAAAAAATATGTGTCGTCGATCGTGAGGCTCCTATAAGTGTACTAAATCTACCTTGCAGAAGCTCAGAATGGTCATCTAGAAGTCACAAATATTTACGCTCTATTCATTTAATAGGTAGATTGAATTCCGAAACTGATGACAAACGATGAACGATTCTACCTGCTGTAGTATGAATTAGGTGTACCTACCTATGTACCTAATGATATTTTCTACTGTACTGTTCACCTGCATCATAAGATAGTATATTTCCGCTTCACGCTGTAATAATTGACCCCTAGACGTTTTATGATGCATTGTCGTGGTTTTGGAGTGGTTGAGCTCGAAAATCATTGGTTAAATCCTCAGTGGGAGGTGAGTTGAGTGTACATTTTGTAATAATTCACTGGGTAGGAAAGATATGGTCGGAATTTTTCCCCGTCGGTGATTTCTCGAATTGGAAAACCGATATTTATTTTCATACAGTAACCTAAAAACCCTTTTCAGGAATGTTTAGAATAAAAACACTGCCAATTCCTTCACAGTGGTTGGTAATTCCTCGGGCCAGGAGCATGGAGACTCACTCGGATTGATTCAGCGTCCAAAATTCAAAAACCCCACATGCCTAGGTAGCTGAAATCTCGAACAAACTCAATCGGAATGGGTTGTCATGTAATTTTGAAGGTTTGTCACCTCGACCCTAAACCCATTAGATTTTCAGTTTTTCTTGTTCCTAAACCCATTATGGTTCTAACCCAGGCCCACTGAAATTCCAGTCCCATTCCCCCAAATAAACGAGAGGCTCTACGCGTGCGCAAATGTAAACTGATTTCCGGGGAATCGTATTTTTCTGCTGTCACGATTTTTGTTCGCTAATCCAGGGGAGATATCAGACACCATTCACAAGAGAGAGAGAGAAAACAAAATATATATACAACTATACTATGGCGTTGCTACTCTCCTCTCCAGCACCTTTAAACGAATGGAACTCAAATTCAGTTTACGTTGTGTGTCCTATGATCAGGCCCTGAGGAAGGGGATGTGAAGTCGAGAGAGCCACGACAGGTCGGGATTGCAATTTCCCCAAACTTTCATTGATTTAGGTATCTACTTGCGCAATAAGGAGGGGGAGCAGGTGACCTGCAGCAGGTGCGTCGCTCAACAAGGATTTTGTACTCACAATACTATTAGGTATTCTGGAGACACTTGAGAACATTGATTACATTCCAAAATTGGAATATTCGATTCTAGATAGAATGTTCTTGATTCGATTCAATTTTAAATTCGACTTGAAAAATCCTGAAATTTGTCCAGAAAATGTTAAATTTGTGTTTAACCAAATTTTAAACAATTTAAAACAATTCCAAGTCTTAAAAGGAAAATGCTGCAAATTCTTTCTCAGAGGTTGGTTATCCCTCGAATGAACACAATATCGAATCAAAAACGCAGCGAATTCCTTCACAAGGGTTGGTTATTCCTCAAACCAGGCGCATGGAAACTCATTTCAATTGATAGCGTCCAAAATTTAGTGGGAAATGATACCCCACTCGCCTAGGTAGATACACACCCATTTTGACCCATAATTCTCTTCTGGTGGGCGCCAATCGTTCCGGACCCCCCCCCCCCCCCCAATTTTGGTTTGATTGTAATTGAGGGGATTGAAAAGTTTTGAAGACCAACTAGAGCTGGAAATGGGTCCCTGACCAGAATTTCAGATTTTTAGAAAATGTTTTACAACCAAAATCGGTGAGGACAGTGGACGGACATTTTCTTATTATGATCTAGACACCTTGAAACGCCCAGAAAAAGCTTTTGGGCAGAATCGAAGAGATTGACTTTCTGCATAAAAACCGTGAAAATCTCATTTAATTCAAGTAAAGTTTTCTAAAATCGTGTTAATGGATTTTGTAACTGTAAGTGTAAGAAAAACATTTGACCGTTGAAGGAGCACTCGCCGTTTACCGTCGTCAGTTGGAATGTTCGACCACGAACACCTGCCATTTCCTCCATAAACGTCACAGAGGCTACTCGAGGCCTGCAGTCGAGGAAGCTCTTCTGCGCATGGTTTCAAGGCTTCCGAACGACAGACGGACAGGATGATCATCGAGCCCCTGCCCATCAATTCGTGACGCGGCTTGGTTCTTTATCCTTCCAACGGCCTTCAACGGTCAAGCAGAGCATAATGGACCCCCATGTGTTTCTATCGGTCATTAGGTGGAGGAAATAGTGGAAATTGTGATTAGGTCGCTATTGACCTATGACTCTTTTTTTGAGTTTCTATATTGCCCTGGCAATGAAGAATTTTCTAAAGCAAAGTAATTTACAAGAAGGATTTTTAAAAATCAATAATCATTTAGCGGCTGCGCAAAAAGGCCAAGCCATTCGAAAAAAAATTGATTTTTTTGAAAAGAAAGAAAGTATGTTTATTAGAAACCACTAAAATAGGCTTTTACATAAAAAACACGAGAAAAAACTAGGCGCATGGAGACTAATTTGAACCTGGGACCAGGCGCATGGAGATTAGTTTCTTCAACATGGGGAAAATGAGGGAAACAGCGGGTGTGGCGGGTCCCGGACCCATTCCAACCGATTCAGGGTCAAAAAATCAGTGGAAAATGATATCCCACACGCCTAGGCACCAGAAATCTTGAAAACACATATACAAAATGGGTGGATGCATACCCATTTTGACCCATTACTTCTTCAAGTGGGTGCCGATCGTTCTGGGACCCATTTCAATGGATTCAGCGTCCAAAATCTGAGAGGTTGACCTTGTGCATGAAAACATAGGTTGATTATTCAAGGAATAACCAACCAAAATTGATACGCTCGTGCAATGGGTGCATAACAGAATAGAAGATAAAGAAGTTCGATACCGCTTTAAGGCTGTCACGGAGCAATGCCTGGAATTTCCATGGGAACATGGGTAGCATTTCGCAGCACAAGGATATCTCTATGAGGAGCCGTAGCATTTTTTACGTTTTCCAGATGTTATGTGTACGTAAAAAAATAATTAAAAAAAAAATAAAATAATAATAACATAATGCTCCTTTTTGGAGCATGAGCAACAGATTACACAGGGCAGTGGCCTGATTCTTCCCTTCTTTTGCTATTGTATTGAGCCATTACCTAACCAACACATCAGCCCTTCACAAGTGAACAGTTCTTGAAGAGTATTTGAAGGACAATCGACAACAAGTTAATTCAAACAGTAAAAAATGACTAGTTTATTGATAAAAGTACACTCGAGCGCTCAAAAAATCACAAAATATTCGAGATCACCGTCTCAACAGGAGTGACGATGTACGTTTGACAATCGTCGTCAATGATGACGTCATCTTCAATAATCACGGGTATCGACGACAAATCGTCGACTCTCACAGGGCGAAGGCGTTGCTTAGATTTGGACGTTTGCTTGGCCGAGAGCCCGGACATTGGTGCACCTGCAAAATTCACAAATAACCATGTCTTTTGGATGTTTTACAAAAATTACCACAAAATAAAATTTACAGGTTTATGACTTACCGATATCAACTCGGCTGAATTTCAACTGAGAAAATTGCTCTTTCATGAAATGTCTAAAAGTGGAATATCCCATCACTTTTTCGTCCCCGGGGGCGCTCTCGGTGACAAACTTTTGGTACAGCTTGTGGACGTGTTTCCTCGACATTTCTGGTGGGAGAACGACCGGTGATTTAGAATTACTGCAAAAACCCACGGAAAGTTAACTTTTAAAACTTTATTGATATTATTCATACGGTCTCAAGACTTTTGTTCGATCCAATTATTTACTAAATTGCGTTAAAACAAAATACAAACCTCGACGAGGAATAACGAGAAATGAAATCCTTGAGAAATACTGTAGCTCTCTGGTAGATATTCAGTGGAAATACGTTATGTGGTTTCTTTCCGTGGTTTCCGTGAACCCTTGGAACCACACCGTGAGTGACCAAGTGTTTCCTGATCCTCTTTAATTGATAGAGCGTACAATTTTCCAAATACAAAAATGCGGACAAGCAGACTTTTCGCCCATGGTGCAGGTAGCTTGAGCGAAGTCTTTGCCTCGCTTTGTGTTTTATCGTTGACGACGGATCACCCAAACAGGCCATGGAGAGTCCCATCAGGTACATGTCGTGCTCTTCTTTGGTCAGCTCGGCAATGTTTAGCCTGTGCCTGCATACAACAAAAGGAGGAAATGTTTATTGGTAGTGGTAATGGTAAAACTGTACACAAATTTCAAATAGAAAAGTACTCCTCGATGACTGCTGGCGCTTGAAAAATTGGTGACTGGCTACTCGCTTTACAAACATCAAGATCATGTAGGAAATAAGCTGAACAAATAGGTCCTCTTCAACATGGACCGATTCCTAACCTTTTACAACCTCGATTTTTACGTGTTTACAAGAAATCCAGTACTGACGAGAAAACCCTATAAATCCCTGAAAAATTCATTCTAACCCAAATGTGAGAGCATTCAAATCTACGTGGAATCGAAATTTGTAACGCGAGTAGCTAGTCAACCTGTATCAAAGTTGAAAAAGTAATTGATTAAGTTATTGATTGCTAGTTTTTTGCTTACCAGGACAGTAGGAAACCTGGGGTTTGGCACATCTAGTGATAACTGAGAGGCAAAAATAGCCTCTTTCTACTGTGGCTTTTACAACGGGTGAAATTGTTATGCAGGTACACCATTCGATCGCAACCAAGGAGTCAGAGACATCGAAGTTAACTGGTGAAGCCCAACCAACCAAGGACTCAGTAACTCAAAAAAGAACCAGCCCAGGACTCCTTCACGCCAAAAACAGCCAACTGGGGTCTTGGGAACTCAAATTTCACCAACCAAGGCCTCAGTAACTCAAAAAAGCACCAACCGATGACTCCTTCACGCAAAAAATAGCCAACCAGGGTCTTCGAAACTCACATTTCACCAACCGAGGGGTCATGAACACAATAGCGAATCAAAAACGCTACAAATTCTTTCACAAGGGTTGGTTATTCCTCGGACCAGGCGCACGGAGACACATTTCAATTGATTCAGCGTCCAAAGTTTAGTGGAAAATGATACTCCACACGCCTAGGTACCAGAAATCTCGAAAATTCACTTTCAAAATAGGTAAACAGATACCCATTTGGACCCATAACCTCTTCTGGTGGGCGCCGATTGTCCCGGGACATTGGATTTAGCGTCCACAATTTTCAGAAGATTTTCTACTACCAAAATCGGTGTGGACGGTGGACGGACATTTGCTAATTTTGATCTAGATTTATTGATTGAAACGTCCAGAAAAATGTTTCGGAGAGATTGACTTTTTGCATGAAAACATAGGTTGATTATTCAGGGGATCACCAACCAAAAGAAAGACAGAAATGCAATAGCAAACCAAGGACTTGCAAACACAAAGAAAACCAACGGAGGAGTCAGAAACACGAATGTAAACCTGTGAACACAAAAATCTTTTGACAAGTAAAATCGATTCTTTAGAAAACGGTCTCACAGATGCCTTTTTTGATTGCGAAGGCCTCCTAACGAGCTCTAAGCCTTTTCTAAAGAACCCTACATTTCTTAGGTGCCTTCCTTGGTAAGCTGATCCCCCACCATTTCTGCAAACACTTCCAGTCACAAGTCCAAAATGAATTGACTGTGGCTCTCCTGGCATCGACTTTGGGCACAATGGCTGGCGTTAGTGACCCATCGTCATGCTGCAATGGTCGTTGCATAACTTTTCCCTCGTTCTTACTATACCTGCGAAGCCTGTAGAGATTGACGCTTCAATTTAAAATTCTCTCAAACCGTGATTTCATTTTCTCTGTGTACTGACATTACGGCTGAGAAAGAATTTTCCTGTAGGGAAATCAGACTGTTATTACCATTCATATAACTTCATGGAGTCAGAAACACGAAAGTGAATCAACCAAGAATTCAGAACTACGAAGAGTTGTTCCCATCTTTGCCGTGGATTTATTTATGTAGACAGAAAATGGTGGGGCCCTTTTATTGGAGAGTGATGAGCCAATATCGCTGCAGATGCTCCTGTTTCACACCCAGTGCTGCTCAACTTCGGTTAGCCTTTCAACAAAAACCCTTTCATCACCCTTATCACTGACGCAAATACGTGGGGCAGAGGCATGGGAGGGCTCTGAATGTCAAATGCCACCAAAAAACGGATGCCCACGGTGAGCGCCTATAAGACAGTATTAGAGCCAGCCGTGCTACTCCTGGCAGGAGTGATACCAATACATTAGCTTGCAAAAGAGAGAAAAAGGTTCTATGAGCGACTGGAAGAGGAGCCTTGGACTCAACTAGCCAAACAAGAGCGGGAACGCATACTCAACTCCATACAGGAGATCTGGGAAACAGAAACAAGAGGAAGATGGACGGCTCGACTGGTGCCCAATATACGTGCTTGGCTAGAGAAGAAACATGGTGAAGTTAACTATCATATAACGCAGTTCCTCTCGGGCCAAGGGCTATTCTATCAGTACTTTTATAGGATGCGTATTGTGGAATCTTCAGGATGCCTGCACTGCGCCAACGAAGAGGACAGCGCTCCACAATTTTACTAGTCATAAGATTTGCCCGATCGAAAAGATTTTCGTGTTCAAAGGTTTACATTCGTGTTTCTGACTTCTCAGTTGGTTTTCTTTGAGTTTGCAAGTCCTTGGTTTGTTCCCTTTCGTGTTTGAGTTCTTGATTGGAAATTTCTTGGCCATAGGCGAGCCAAAGTGGAATGCTGAGGCAGGTCATATCCAAAATATCCTAGAAGGCAAGCTTGTCGAAGAAAAAGCAAGAGACGGGAACTTCAGGCAATAGGGACCGGCTAGCAGGCCGAAATTAGAACCAAGCCTGAAGTAATTTGGCAAACAGTTCCAGGCTGGGCTCCAATGTGGGAAAAAGATGTAGTTTTTAGTGGGTAAAAATCTCCACATGCCTGGGTCTTTAGTTGACCCCCCTCCCCGATGTCTTATGAAGATTTTCCTCAGCTTCCTCCAAAGGGGAAAAAACTGACGCAAAGCCTTTTGAACCAGCGATGATACCAAAATTCCGGTTCCGAAAATTCAATATGCCATTTTTGTTAATCAAGAGTTCTGGTTCTATCTAATGATAAAAAGATGCGCCAATGTCTTCAATCAACGAAGGAGTTATAGAGAGAAAACTAAACCTACCATGGACTCAGAATGTCAAAAATGATTAGGTAATTCGACATTTTATATTGAGGCATACATAGAGGATGTTACCTGTACACCGCTTCAGGGCTGACTCCAGCAAAACAGCTCTCCCCCTGGCAGTCACATCCTTTGTTGAACCTCTCCCGAACTTCTTGAGCGGTGTCTTCAATTTTTCTCTCCTCTCGAGATTTGCTTGGTTTTTTCTTCACCAACTTTTTAACACCAGTCGCGCTGCTCGTGGACACTTCAACGTCTGTCGTTGACGCCAATCCGTCATCCTGCGGGTGGAAACACGTTTTGAACATTAGTTTTTAGCCATTGTAGCCTTTGAATGGTTACCTATTTCCATGCAGAAAGTCAACCTCTTCCATTAAAAATCTTCTGAACGTTTCAAAGTGTCTAGATGTACGCCGTCCGCTGAATGATTGGCACCCACCGGAAGAGGTTATGGGTCAAAATGGGATTCCATCTACCTATTTTGAAAGTGCGTTTTTGAGATTTCTAATACCTAGGCGTGTGGGGTATCATTTTCCACTAAATTTTGGACGCTGAATCGATTGGAATGAGTCCGGGACACTCCACATTCACGGTTTCCCCTCATTTTCCCCATGCTCCTGGTCTAAAGAATAACCAACCCCTATTATAATATTTATGAGTATCAACTTGTTCATTGCATTTAATGTATTTTGAAGAACGCTTTCATACCTGCCTGGTAGGATTTATATCCGTCTCATTTCCTCCTCCATCAGTTAGTTCGTTGAAGTCTTTCTTCAAGCAATATAAATGTCCATGGTTCAGGTTCCACGTGATAGCACCTTCTTCTGCAGAACTTTCCTGAACAAATCATTTAAATATATAAATTTCACGTAAGTTTAGATGCTTTCAAAACCAAATGAATCACAATTTTGAAATTTAATGTTTTTTGATAAATAGATGTGATTAAAGCTTACCTGAAGAGGGACGAATTTGCTTGAGTTTTCGATCCTCGGTACAGATAGAAGAGAATGAAGCACTTCACTAGCCTCTTTTTCGGCAGATTCCACGTCGTCCATGTCTCATAGCAACGTTGTGAAGACCAAGATAAAATGGCCACAGCTCTCACGATATTCTAATCAATTGAAGAATTACATTAATAACGTACAGACTTGAAAAAAAATATCATTTTCTAACGGAATGGCATAATCGCTCTGGGCCCTATCACAGGGCAGAAGGAACAAAAATACTTGTACTAATCCTCACACTTGCAACAATTTTCAAAAGCTAATTTCAGGTGGATAAAATTTGAATTTATGATCCTCTTTATTGAAATGTTTCCCAAGATGTGGCCAAACGGAGGGAAAATCGTTCCAGGTCGTTCGAAAATGACTGGATTCATGAAAAATTGTCTCAAATTTCCTACCACCCTCGTTCATAGGCCATTATAGCGTTATGATATGAAATTGAATTGCTATTTCCAGCAGTATCTCCGGATTTGACAAAACTCAAAAAATGAGGGAAGATTTGGGCGGTCTTGAGACAATTTGAAACAAAATTTGGGAAAGGCAAATTATTAGAAATTAAAGCCCTTGAACCAAAATTGGTAAAAGGCAGTTTTTGTCGAGAAACTGAGAAATTCACACATATCACACGAGTGTCTGGAAGGGAAATGAGGGAGACGAAGTAGCCATTACCACTATAACCTCAACAAGACTGCCAATGCAGGGTAATGATCGCACACATTTTCCAGAAATACGACGTTTCCGCAGATACAATACAGCAAGAAAATAAATTCACCACAGTATTTGAAAATCTACGCGGTCAAAAATGAAAACAACCCGACTGATGAGCGGTTCGAGTCGTGGAACGACCAATTTTGGATCTTATGTCCTCGACGCCAAACCGAGAAGTAACTGAATGAAAACGGTTTGAAAACGTTAAATACCTTCGATATGATGATGGTCTTTGGCGGAAATGTCGTCGAGAAGTAGCAGTTTCCGAAATTTGCCTCAATTTCAACGAAATTACTACGAGTTGTTCGGAAATGATGGAAATAAGCAGAAGCGAACAGGAGGCAATCCACGTCAATAAAAGAGCTGGGGGAGAACGGAGCGTGCGGCGCATGCGCGGAGACTTGAGCTTTCGCGGTTCATTTTAAAATGACCGAGACGCGTTCGGAGTCGACTGTTTTACATACAAACATTATTTAAATCTGCACATCTGCGACTCGACGAGTGATATTATTATTTCAATCTCAAATACTCACGTAAACTAAATAATTACGCTATACTTACTTTGAAAAGTCTGCCGATCAGTGCCTCGAGTGGAATTCAGATCTCCATCCCGACATCGAATACGTGGTATACATCAAAAACACAAGAATTGAAGGACGTCGCGATGTTCACTTTTACGATTGAACGTCACTTTTCAACACTCAAAGTTGCTTGGAGTCAAACGAGGACTGATCTTTAGGAACTGACGTCATCAATGGCCTTAATAGTAGAGCTTACAGCACTGATGACCCTAAACTGAAGAAACGCTGCAAATTCTTACACAGGGGTTGGTTATTCCTCGGACCAGACGCATGGAGACTCATTTCTTCAACATGGGGGAAATGGGGATAACGGTGGGTGCGGCGGGTCCCAGACCCATTCCAATCGATTCAGTGTCCATGATTTAGTGGAAAATGATACCCTACACGCCCAGGTACCAGAAATCGCATAAACACATATTTAAAATGGGTAATATATACCCAATTTGACCCATAACTTCTTCCAGTGGGTGCCAATCGTCCTGAGACCCATTTCATTGGATTCAGCTTCCAAGATTTAGCGGAAAATGGTACCCCACACGCCTAGGTTCCAGAAATATCAAAAACACATATTCAAAATGGGTAATATATACCCAATTTGACCCATAACTTCTTCCAGTGGGTGCCAATCGTCCTGAGACCCACTTCATTGGATTCAGCTTCCAAAATTTAGTGGAAAATGATACCCCACTCGCCTAAATCGCCCAAAATCTCGAAAATCCATTTTTCAAAAAACACATTTTGACCCCTACCCCGCCCAAATTTGGTCCGATCGGGCTGAAAAGCTTGGAGGACCGTCCTAGGCCGGTAACAGACCCCTGACCCAAATTTCAGATTTTTAGAAAATTTTCTACTACCAAAAACGGCGTGGACGGCGTACGGCGGACGGCGTACGGCGTACGGCGTACGGCGGACGGACATTGACCTTTTTTGATCTAGACATCATGAAACGTCCAGAAAAAAATTTTGAGCCGAATCGGAGAGGTTGACCATTTGCATGAAAACATAGGTTGATTATTCAAGGAATAACCAACCAAAAACGCAAAATGCCTATTCCAAGATAAATATTTGTAAAATTATTCATTTTGAGAGCTTAATTATTTCCAATTTAATCATTTTAGTACTGTGGGCTGGCGGATTTTACACTTTTTTCTTAAAAACACTTATTCGTACCGAAATTATACGTCATAATTACGTGCATTTCATGAGATAGCCGCAAACAACGTTGAAAAAAGAAATCAGTTGACCGATTTCTCTGTGTATTGTGTCATCGCTCTATCATTGCTACATCATTTTTGTTAATAAACACCTGGTTTTTTTTTTTTTTTTTTTTTTAATCTTTGTTTCTATGATTTTACATTGGTCGATGGGGCTGAAGAACCAACTAGAGCTTATAACTAGTCAAAAGAGCCACTGACCGAAATTTTATATTTCAAAAATTATGGCCCACATGCCAAATTGTTGTCAAAAAACTCATTTTCACCCCTTCCCACCCTTCCCGAATTTGGTCCGATCGGGCTGAAAAGTTTCAATAACCAGCTAGAGCCAAAAAGAAAATCCTAATCAAAATTTACAATTTTTAGATAATTTTCTATTTTTTATAAAAACTGAGTGAACGGCGGACGGATTTTTGGTTGGTTATTCCTTGAATAATCAACCTATGTTTTCATCATTCAAAAAGTCAACCTCTCCAATTCGGCTCAAAAAAAAAATTTTTTTCTGTACGTTTCAAGGCGTCTAGATCAAAGAAGTCAAATGTCCGTCCACCGTCCGTGCCGTTTTTGGTAGTAGACAGTTTTATAAAAACCTGAAATTTGAGTCAGGGGTCTGTTCCCAGCCTAGAACGGTCCTCAAAACTTTTCAGCCCGATCGGAACAAATTTGGGCGGAATAGGGGTCAAAATGTGTTTTTTGAAAAATGGATTTTCGAGATTTTGGGCGATCTAGGCGAGTGGGGTATCATTTTCCACTACATTTTGGACCCTAAATCGATTGGAATTGGTCCGGGGCCCGCTACACTCACTGTTTCCATTTTCCCCATGTTGAAGAAATGAGTCTCCATGCGCCTGATCCGAGGAATAACCAACCCGTGTAAAAGAATTTGCAAGGTTTTTTTTTTTTTTTTTCAAATAAAATCTACAGGTACATTTGGTCCGATTAAGGCGTGTTTGAGCGCATTCGAGGTGGGCTTAATCCAAAAACGTTGGTCCAAAAAGGGAATTTTAATGCAAATTTTTACGGAAAATGTGACCGCACCACATTTTTTTATGACTAATTTGATTGTAATTTAACTAATTATTGAAAGGGAATCAAAACGAATATAAACTGTTCATGTGCCCCCCCCCCTCCCCTCATAATGTACGTGCAGTTATGGCTGAAATACCAAAACTTGTTTTGAGGTGCGATTGATGCGTATTATAACTAAGTACTTATTGGAATGAAATCCTGGATTTCCCTATTTTCTCATGGAAGGATGCGAGTGATGAAGCGTATTCACGGTCGGTCAAAAAGGTACTTACAAAAACGAGCTTTTTGCCGAGACCGAAAAATTGGGCCTGAACTGATTTTCACTCGCCGAGTCGTAGGAAGGCAAGTTCGCTATTCGGCACATGAGCCCGGATTTCATGCTTCTACGATCGAGCTTGTAAATTATCCGAGGTCGGGTTCCGAACCAACTGGTCCACTTCCCAGAGGAGCCCGAGCGATTTCAGATTGAGGCAACCCCGCGGCCCAGAGGGAAAGAAAACGGATGGACGGACTTCCATCAAGGCCCGCCAAAGTGATTTATTCCTCTCTCCAACTTAAAACTCGAAAATGCACCAATGCGTTGTTTGGAAGACCTCTGTGGCCTTTTTTCTCGTTCTCAGAAGGTTTGTTTTAAATGGTTTTAGCGCGAAAAGGCCAATTTGTTCCCTGTAAAGAGGGAGAAGCAGACTGACATGTAGTTACTTTCAACCGATTAATGCTTATCACAATGTATAAATTACTACTATAAAAAGAAGTTCACCCACCTAAACAACTCAATGAATCTAAACGAGTTTTCTTCCTAAACTACTAGAAAGTTCGATAAGCATCAACCCTAATGTTGACAAATTTCCTCTCAGAAATGCCAACTGTTGGCACATTTAGATTTCCCTAAATAGGTACGTTTGTTGATTAACCTAAATGAGTTTTGTGTCAAGAGTGGCTTTTAGTCCCTAATATTGACACATTTCCTCTCAGAAATGCCAATTGTTGGCACATATAGATTTCCCTAAATACATTCTGCTGATTTACTTAAATGGGTTTTTGTCATGAATGCTATGTATCAAAATACACTTTACTATTCAGTATAATCTCCCTGAACATTAATGCACTTGCTCCAATGATCCTCCAATCTGTGGATCCCATCCCAGAAGTGAGATTCCGGAAGGTCTGCAAAATACTCTTTATGACCTCTTCATTTGACAAAAAACGCTTGCCAAATCTGGTGAATAGGGCAGATGCTCCAACAATTCAAACATGGATCCTAGGATTCTAGGATGGATTCTAATCTTGAAAACACACATTTGAAATGGGTAACAGATACCCATTTTGACCCATAACCTCTTCCATTGGGTGCCAATCGTTCTGGGACCCTTTTTATTGGATTCAGCATCCAGAATTTAGTGGAAAATGATACCCCACATGCCTAGATTGCCAAAAATCTTGAAAATCCATTTTTTGAAATACACATATTGACCCCTACCCCACCCAAATTTGGTCCAACCGGGTTGAAAAGTTTCGAGGACCAACTAGAGCCATAAATGGCTTTGTTTGTCCCAATGGAACCTTGTCTGAACACAGTTTTGCAACAGGTATAGTGTGGAGGGCCCAGAAGCAGTATCACAAAAGTGTCATGGATTTTAGCCATTGTCAAAATGTTCTTGTGACATGGTGCGTTGTCCTGATGAAAAAGGATTTTTTCTTCTGCAAACTGGGTCTTTTTCACGAATTTTTTTCTTCAACAGGTCCAAAAGGTTGCAATAATATACAGAATTAATTGTTTCACCAATTTGCAAGTAATCTACAAATAAAATTCATTTTGCATCCCAAAAAACTGATGCCAGAACCTTCTTGGCCAATTTCTGGACATGAACTCGTTTTGAAGCTGAACAACCAGGTCCACATCACTCTTTAGCCTCTTGTTTTGATTTAGGATCATGGTGAATGAAATGAAGAATGAATTGACTGATTGAAATGAACCATCACCTAAAGAAGAGTGAACCAACAAAACAAAAACAAATTAGGATTAGTAGCAACGCCCTGCTTATCGAACTCCCTAGTATCACTAAGCCCTCCATCGTATTTCAACTTATATTGCAATCCCGCGCTCTACACGGAACAAATATGCCCCACAAAGACGCCCCAAAAAGCTAACTACTGCAATTTGATCAATTCCAGCGTCATTTTAAAATGGCTCGATCGTTCTCATTCAGTAAAATGCCTCCAATCACATTTGTATTTAGGACGAGGATTGATTCCATATTCAGCATCCCGTTTCAAATGGTTGATTGAACGGTCTATCAGGTCGATACGCCAATTCCGTTCTGCGTAAGAGAATTCATTGAATAATGCATGATTGTCATTAAGATCAGAACAAAGAACACGGGACGGGCTCGTTTTGTTTTTTGATCGACCTCAGGAGACGTTTCAGCTTATATTTTTAGCGGTAATGCGGCGATTCTCTGCTGTAAAGATCGCGTATACTTCAGATTAATTGAGTTATCCAACTTGAAATGACAATTTTTTGGTGTAAAAAAAAAAAATTATACTTTTGGGACCCTTTAAAAAAATTGATTTGTCAACATTGGCTTTATTACTACCTAAATCATCAACCAATGTTTTCATGCCAGCAGTCAACCAATCTGATTGGCCCTAAATTAGACAGTTGGCGTTTCATGATGTCTCTATCATGATAAATAATAATCCAAACGTCCGTCTGCCGTCCGCGCCGTTTTTGTTACCTAGTAGAACATCTTTTGAAAACGCTGCAAATTCTTTCACGGGAGTTGGATATTCCTTGGGCGTCCAAAATTTAATGGAAAACGAAACCCCACACGCCTAAGTACCAGAAATCTAGGAAACACACATTCGAACACATTTCGAAGTAAGTTTTCTTGATAATTTATTGATCCTTATTGTAATTATACACTCTTAAGACCTCATAAACGAGAAAAACCTCGGACCATGGAGACTCATTTATTCAACATGGTGAAAATGGGGGAAACAGTGGGTGTGGCGGGTCCCGGACCCATTCCAATCGATTCAGGGTCCAAAATTTAGTGGAAAATGATACCCCACACGCCTGGGTTCCAGAAATCTCGAAAACACACATTCGAAATGGGTAGATAGATACCCATTTTGACCCATAACCTCATCCAGAGGGCGCCAATCGTTCCGGGACCCACTTCATTGGATTCAGCGTCCAAAATTTAGTAAAAATGATACCCCACACGCCTAGATTGCCAAAAATCTCGGAAATCCATTTTTCGAAATACACATTTTGACCCTAACCCCTCCCCTAAATTTGGTTCGATCGGGTTTCGAGGACCAACTAGAGCCGGAAACGAGGAACCCGTTTCAAAAATTTCAGATTTACATTACAAAAATTGGCTTGGACGGCGGACGGACATTTTCATATTTTTATCTAAATACCTTGAAACGCCCAGAAATTGACTGAAGAAAGAAGAAGAAAATTGACTTTTTGCATGAAAACATAGGATGATTATTCAAGAAATAACCATTCAAAATCAGAAATCTGAGTCAGAGACCTGTTCTGGCTTTAGATGGTCCTCAAAACTTTTCATCCCAATTGAACCAAATTTGGGTAAAAATTTGTTTTTTAAACTTCATTTTTGGGGGCTTTTTAAGAAGTAGGCTATGTAAAGTATGATTTTTCAATAAAGTTTGGATTCTGAATCCATTTAGATGGGTCTCGGACAGATTTGCACCCACTGGGGGTGTAAATGTGTCAAAATGCGTAGTGCGTACCTATTAGAATGAGTCATGGACACTCCACAGTCAGTTATCCCCATGATCTTCCCCATAATAAACCATTATGGATGGAATTTGCAACCTTTTTTAAATAGGTAGAATCAATTATCAAAAATTCCTTTTTCATTCAAGCAAAATTTAAGTAGAATGATTAACCATTGTTTAATAGGTAATTTGCTGAATTTGTATCACTTGCACACTTGTAATGATTGAGATGTCAAATTTGAAATTGCGTAATTTGGACACATCGTGGTAGGGTGGGGTAGGGAGAGGGGTGGCACCCTCCGAGGGTGAGTCATAAGGGTGGTCGCAATGTCTTGTCCCATCCAACACCTCCGCTCACGTGACTGGCACTGGGTTTAGCGAGTACCTACGAATTTAGAGGCAATTTACCCGCGGTGACGGTCGAAATACCTGGAGTGGCCTCGTCGGCGGCGGACAGCCCTGAATGGACGCTCCGGCTTCGCTCGATGTCCTCCATAGCGCGTCAAGCCCGTCCGGTGACAACGGCCATGTTGGAACTGGAAGCCGGAGAAGATTTTCCCACTGAAGGCGGCTCCGTCTGCCCTTGCGCGGCGGTGATATTGAACACGGCGTCGGGGGCGGAGAGCGCTGCCTGGCGACGAGCCGGCGTACGACAACCGAGCCAACCTGAAGCAAGCATACGCAACTTGTTTGTACGCTGTTCAATGCTCAAAAAACTGCACATTTTTTCACAGAGGTTGGTTATCCCTTGGACCAGGAGCATGAAGACTCTTTCCAATCGATTCAGCGTCCAAATTTTAGTGGAAAATGATACCCCACACGCCTAGGTACCAGAAATCTCAAAAACACGACACAAATGTCTTAAATAAATACCAATTTTGACCCATAACCACATCCAGTGGGCATCAATTGTTCGTACGGCGGACGGACGTTTTTGGCTGGTTTTCCTTAAATAATCAATTTTTGTTTTCATGCAAAAAAATAAATCCCTCCGATTCGGCCCAACTTTTTTGTGCGTTTCAAGGTATCTAGATCAAAATAAGCAAATGCCCGTCCGCAGTCCACAGTGATTTTAAATTTGGAACATTTTTTAAAATCTGAACTATGGGTTAGGAACCCGTTTCTGGCTTTAGTTGGTCCTCCGCACATTTCAGTTCGATCGAACCAAATTTGGAGAGGAGGGGGTAAAAGAAAAAATTTTTTTTAAATAGATTTCACTAATTTTTGGCGATCTAGGCTTGTTGGGCATTGTTTTCGACTAAATTTTGGACGCTGAAGCCATTAAGATGGGTCCCGGAAAGATTGGCGCCCATCTGGAGAGATTATGGGCCAAAATGGGTTTTTATCTATCCATTTTGAAAGTGGGTTTTCGAGATTCTGGTACCTAGGCGTGTGGGGTATCATTTTCCTCTAAATTTTGGACGCTGAATCGATTGGAAAGAGTCTTCATGCTCCTAGTCCGTTGTATAAAAACATAGGTTGATTATTCCTGGCGTTTTTTGCCACATTTAACCGTTCCAAGCATTATATTGTTCTTGTTGGCCTTATAAACCCGGTTTCATCGTATCGGCAAACATTTGGTAACCACCCCATTTTCGCCACATCTTTACTCAACATTCTGCGATATCTTTGATCGTCAAGGTTATCGACTCTGAAAAAAGCTATTTATCCATTTCATTTCAAAAAATCTCCCCCTTTATAGACCCAAAATGTGCAGATTTGTAAATAAATTAGTCAGTCAGTCAGTCAATCGTTCATCATATTATGAAGAATCGAACTGTTCTGAATTGGCTAGCGTTATTTTCTTTTCCTCAACCTTCCTTCCAGAAATTGTTGTGGGCACAGGTGAGCGTGCTGATTGCTTTGCAGGCACTTTGGCCCCTATGTATTATCAAAACGGTTCTTTTTGCACCCAGCCCCTCCCATTCGTGCTGAGAACGAAGTTTCGCGAGTATTGTTTGAGTTCACGTACGGACCACTAATTGAATGCTTCCGTTCAACAGGTTTTTCGCTGGTTTTCTCTTATTATAGTTGTTGACGGAATTGGCGGAGAGGGTTGGTCGAATGAATGTGGAAAGATTGAATAGATTGTTCGTTGAATACCGCCTATTAGGCAATTGTGGGATTCTCACGGCCTAGATGATTTTTAAGTTATGGGTCTAATTTGCCTCATAACGATTCTTGTTCTCTTGTATGAACCTACCTCCTGATGCATTGAACTGTTATTTTCAGAATCATTTGCAAAGTTATTTATTAGTTTTTAAAGTGTTTTAGACGAAAATCCTCGACGAATGACGGTGGTAAATCGTATCTTGTTTTCAAAGATAATGTGTTCAAGTTGTGACCCATTTTAGTTGGTTATTCTTTGAATAATCAATCTATGTTTTCATGCAAAAGGTCAACCTCTCCAATTCGGCACAAAATTTCCGTCCGGGCTTTTTTTTGGTAGTAGAAAATTTTCTAAAAATTTGAAATTTGGGTCAGGGGTCTGTTCCTGGTCTAAGTCGGTTCTCGAAACTTTTCAGCCTGATCGGACCAAATTTGGGAGGGGTAGGGGTCAAAATGTGTACTTCGAAAAATGGATTTTCGTGATTTTTGACAATTTAGGCGTGTGGGGTACCATTTTCCACTAAATTGTGGACTCTGAATTCAATGAAATGGGTCCCAGAACGATTGGCACCCACTGGAAGATGTTATGGGTCAAAATGGGTACCTATCTACCCATTTCGATGATGTGTTTTCGAGATTTCTGGTACCTAGGCGTGTGGGGTATCATTTTCCACTAAATTTTGGACGCTTAATCGATTGGAATTGGTCGGGGCCCGCCACACCCACTGTTTCCCCCATTTTCCCCATGTTGAAGAAATGAGTCACCATGTGCCTGGTCCGAGGAATAACCAACCCGTGTGAAGGAATTTGCAGTCTTCTTTTTGAGCGATCGGGCCGATATGTTTTGAGGACCTACTAAAACCTAAGAAGATTCATTTCAAAAATTTCCCATAAAAAATAATAATAACAAAAATGAAATTAGTGAGTATTTGGGCGAAAGGAGAGATTGACCTCAGGTATGTAGACATAGGGACCTGAAAAGAATTATTTTGAGAATGATAATGAGACAGTAACGGGAGAGCATTGGTTTCTTAATAAAATTTGGTTTAATCTTAAACAATATTGGAGCGCTGTAATACGTTGGTAGGGGCATTTCTATCATGCACGGCTCGAATGATTCGCTCAAAACCAGATCCGACTGTTCTAAGACCTGATCCGTCGATGACGAGACTGTTCAGGAATCCATTTGAATGTTCATCAGCTCAGAAATGAATTCCGAGTCGATGAGTGCTCGTTCCTGGACCAGCGTGAAATTAAGTTAAAAAATGAAACCTTAAACCCGGGAGAGCCTGTAGAAACTTAGCCGGCTCTAATGAGGAAGGTCTGGAAATGGTCTGAACTGTGGTGGTGAGGGGGGTTGGGGGGTTGGCTCGCTAATCACCAATGTGTCGGCAGTGGGACAAGACTCCAAAGAAGCTCTCGGAAGGTGCAACCCAACCTGGGCTCGACCACTGTGAAAAAAACGTCCGCGGTAGGAGGAGTCGTTTCGGATGTGTTTTACAAGTATGACCCAGATGCTTGGGATATCTCGAGGACCAGCCAGTTTTCACTTGTGCCCTCTCGATGCGCCGATCCGTCTGAGACGCTCCCGGCCGGTCACTTTTCCTTCGTATCCCGCCAACCGGTGGCCCATTGGGCGGTTTTGTGGTCAAAGTGTCCAAAGTACGACGAAAACCGCCACTTATCCGTCGATAAATTCGAATTTCAACCAAATTGACGGTCAACACGCAAAACAACTTCACTGGAACCAATTCGCTTCATATCATCAAGAACTGCAAAAAGCACGAAGCAACCAAATAAATATCGTTAGATTAGATTAGATTAGATTAGATTAATTACACAGGGGTAGAGGGGGCGTCCATCATCGTGCCCGCCCCCCGCACCTAGACCTAGTGGCCCATTGTGCTAACCCCCGGAGCTCATCTAGGCCGAAGCTCCGTGTTCCCGACTAGGTCCAACAGAGCTCCGACCAGGTTCTCCTGGTTGAGGAAGTCCCCTCGGTCCAAAGTCCCGAAGGTTCTGAGACGCCTGTGTTCCAGGGCAGGACAATTGAAGACGATATGAGACGCTGTCTCCTCGTCCTCGCCACAGAGTCTGCAGTCAGGGGTACCATTGCGCACCCCAATTCTGCAGAGATGCCTCCTGAAGTCCCCGTGTCCTGTGAATAAGCCAACGGTGAGTCTCAGGGAAGTTCTATTAAGGTTTAGGCATCTCGTAGCCCTACCTTTGTTAGGACCAGTCATCATAATATGACCGTGCTCTTGCCGCGGCGTTCGCTCCCAGCGCTTCTGGTGCTGGGAGCGAACCCAGTTTGCCACCCATCCCGATAGCAGGGTGCGGGAGATTCCTAGGCATGGTTCAGGTCCCGTAAAGGCAGTCCCCGAACCACGCCTAGCCAGAGCGTCAGCTCGGTCGTTACCCTCAACCCCTGAGTGGCCCGGGACCCATGCGAGGACAACCTTATTCGTTCCACTCAGCAGTTGGAGGGCTTCCCAGCACTCAAGCACCAGTCTCGAGTCAGAGCTCGATCCCATTAAGGCCTTGAGTGCTGCTTGGCTGTCAGAGAAGATGTGGATCCGCCTACCTCGATAGGCCCTCCTCATGTTCTCCTCAGCACATTTCTTTATTGCGAGCAGCTCAGCCTGGTATACTGTGACCCAGCTACCAAGGGAGAGCGAGAGCTCCCATTCTGGCGCCGGGCCGTACACCCCCAGGCCGGATCCGTTTCCCATCTTGGACCCGTCCGTGTACCATACCAGATCCCCTGGCA
Organism: Cyrtorhinus lividipennis; assembly: GCA_019603395.1. Lineage (NCBI taxonomy): Eukaryota > Metazoa > Arthropoda > Insecta > Hemiptera > Miridae > Cyrtorhinus > Cyrtorhinus lividipennis. The sequence goes on along the minus strand of CM034003.1, from coordinate 15,282,564 downwards.
GCACCCCGGGGGGTCCCTGGGTCCAGACTCCTCTCCCTGGGATGACCACGTTGAATCTCCTTCCAGTTAGAGGTTTCCTCTTGACAGAGTCAGAGGGCATGTGCACTAAAGGGCACTCCCTTACCCTGTCCAAAACCGTTGCGTGCCCCTTCCCGTTGGAGGGGCGCCAGTCCCGGTAACATTGGAGGCGGTATGCGGTCCCAATTGCCACCGAGGTCACCCAGATGTCCAGCGGGGGGAGATCGAGGAGTGTCTCCATCCCAGCTGTAGGTGCTGTCCCAATGGCCCCAGTGATTGCCAAACAGGCCATCCTTTGGATGGTTTCCAGGGCCTTGGTTGCAGTCACCTGCTCCGTTTTATTCCACCAGACAACAGCGCCATGTGTAATTCCAGGGCGAACTATTGTCGTGTATAGCCAGGAAACTGTTTTGGGGGTCAGCCCCCACGTTTTCCCGCATGCCCTTCGCACAAGTACGAACGTCTTTTTTGCCTTCTCGCATGTCTTCTTAAGGTGGGTGTTCCAGGTAAGCTTGGAGTCCAACGTTACCCCCAAGTACTTGACCACCCTCACTATCTCCAGTTCCTTCCCAAAGAGTGTGACTTTCCAGAAATTGTCTGGAATTCTCCTCCTGGTGAAGGGTATTAGGGTGGTCTTTGAGGGGTTCACACTGAGTCCCACCTCTCTGCACCACCCTTCCACCACCCCCATGGCCGTCTGCATGAGGTCTCTGATTGTATCCTGAAACCTGCCCGACACTACGAGAACAAAGTCGTCTGCGTAGGCCTGGCACCAGAATCCATTGTCCTCCAGTCGTCTCAGGAGACCATCCGCAACCATGTTCCACAGGAGGGGGGACAGCACCCCCCCCTGAGGACACCCCCTGGTTGTTTGCACCACCATCCGCTCCCCCGCGAGGGACGCAGTGACTCGTCTACTGCCGAGCATGGTCTTTGTCCATTGTATAACTGTATCATCAATCCCATGATCCCTGGCAGCAACCATTACAGACTCGAATCCTGTGTAATTAAACGCACCTTCTATGTCCATAAACACCCCTAGAGCTATGTCTTTGCAGTCCAAGGCTCTTTCAATCTTACCAGTCAGGTGGTGAAGAGCCGTGTCGCATGACTTGCCCGGCTGGTACGCCATCTGCCGCCTGTGCAGGGGGTATTCTAACAAGGAACCCTCCCCCACATATCTGCAGATCAGTTTCTCCAGGGTTTTGACCAGGAAGGAGGTGAGGCTAATGGGTCTCAAGTCCCCGGCCTTCAGGTGGTCGATCCTCCCCGGTTTGGGAATAAAGACCACTCTCACCCCCCTCCAGGCTTCTGGAATATGTCGAAGGGCCAGACTGGCCCTGAAAATTCTAACCAGCGTCCGGATCAGGGTAGCCCCTCCTTTCTGTAACAGAATAGGGTATATCCCATCCGGACCAGGGGATTTGTAGGGAAGAAACTCCCCCACTGCCCACTGGACCAGGTCGAAGGTGACGCACTTCTTGGCCACCTCCCAGCACCGCCGCGCGGCCACCCTTCCCCAATCCAGTGCCGTTGCCCTCTCTTCTCCGGTCACTCTTATGGCTCCCGGGAAGTGTGCATCTAATAGATGCTCTAGGGTTTCCTCTGCATTCTGTGTGAACTCCCCAGAGGGTTTCATAAGTGTCCCCCCTGGGCGGGAGGGGATCCGTGCGAGAATCTTATGGACCCTCGCTGTCTCCCCCACCCCCGTCACCTCCTGGCAGAAGTTTCTCCAAGATTCCCTCTTCGCATTGCGGACCCGCTTTTTGTATTCCGAAAGGAGGGTATAGTAGGTATCCCAACCAGCCCTCCCTCTCTTGCAGCGGTTGAACATGCGTCGCAACTCTACTCGCTGCCTGTCCAGGCTTGCAGTCCACCAGGGCACCTCCCTGTTGGATCTCACCCTGGACTCTGGGCAGCATTCCTCATAGGAGGACATTATGGCCGCTTTGACAGTGTCGGCGGCCCCCTCTAGTCCTATCTTATTAGGGATGTTAGGTTCCATCCCTTCCAGCTTAGCTGTGAGCAGGGGGCTGTACTTGTCCCAGTCTGTCAGTCGGGGTTTCCGATGGCACCTGGTTTCTCTTGCGCAGCCCCTCAGTTCAAAGCGTATATACCTGTGGTCTGACAACGATAGTTCCTTGTCCACTCTCCAGTTCCGGATAAGTGTCCCCGCATAACTGCTGGACAGGGTCAGGTCTAGGACTTCTTCCCTGGTTCTTGTCCTGAATGTGGGTTCACTACCGATATTACTTATACTTAGGTTATTCCTAACTATATAATCAAGAAGTTTCTCACCTTTCAAGTTGGTGTCTGTAGATCCCCAAGCTGTGTTGTGAGCGTTGGCGTCCAGTCCCAGGATCAGGTGATATCCTTTTCTTCTGCACGTATCCACGAGTCTTCTTACTGCCCCGTGGGGTGGATCAGTATCTTCCCCCGGCAGGTAGCCGGAGGCCACTACTATATTTGGAGTGCCCGAGGGCCCATCCATTTTTAACAGGGTGGCCGCTAGATCCCGTGAACAATGGTCATGGAGTGGTAGGTGTCTGAGTCCCCTGGCAACGTAAATTGCCGCTCTGGGTGTCCCTGCCGCCCTATCATATACAAGCTCCCCCTGTGATACCCCGAGTCCTGATACTCGCCCCCCAACAACGTAGGGCTCTTGTAGCAGGGCTACTCCCACCCCCTTTCCCCCTCCCCTAGAGATGGTAACCCCAAAGGCAGCTGATGCCGCCTTACTATGATGGAGGTTTACCTGAAGGGTTCCCTCCATCAGTTTTTACTCCTGGCCCCTCACTGCCCCTTGGGGCCCTCAACACCCTCACGGTCAGGCGCGAGAAGCCGAGGAAGAGGGTCATGTTCCGACCCCTCAGCCCCTCATACGCCCTCTCCGAGATGCTGAGGACCAGGAGTCTGCCTCTTTCGCTAGGGGTGGAGCTTATAATGCTCCACTCTCTGGTGTGTACCCCCGCGTTTTGCTGCGCTACCTGTTGCAGCACCTCCCCCGGTGTCATATCGTCGATCACCCGAGGTACCTCCAATAAAATCCTCGCCGAGCGGCGGACCTCCGCCCAAGGTCTCACTACGAGCCCCCAGGAGGGAAGGCTCGCCACCATCTCCTCTAACCACTGTACGGTCCTCCGGTCCAGGCACAGGAACACCAGAGCTCCTTGTGTTCCGTTTCACCAGAAATAGCAGGTAGACTAGACCCCCTTAGTTCATCCCTTCTCTCCCACCTATGTAGTACAGTCGCAGTAGGGTTACCTCCAGTATCATTTTGTCGCCCTACCAGCTGGCACGGGGTGCTCCTAGTTCTCAAGTGTACTCAGTCAAATTGTCAATCAATTACATTTTGGTCTCCCTTCAGCCAGGCACGGGGTGCACCTAGTTCTAAAATATAATCAGTCAAGTATTCAGTCAGTTCTTTTCGTGTGTTCATTCAATTTTTCATTCATACCATCATTCAGTACATACATTGTTTTTGGTCCTTCGGGCCGGATATTCTGCTCCTGAACAAAGCGGTGAGTCCGTTCTGATTTTGACCCTCAACTTAACACCATTTCCCACACCATGGCAGTGGAAACGAGGATGTTGATTGCAAAACGAGGTCGAATCAAAGCCAGTCTTACGCGGATTGCAAATTATGTCGACAATTTCGATCCGGAAATTCAGGAATCTTTTGAGTTATCAGCGCGTATGGAAGTATTCAATCAACTTTGGCCGCAATATGAGGATATTCAAGACAAGATTCTCATGGAAAATCCTGAAGACACCGACGCCGAGTCCTTTGAGGAAATTTTCTTCAAGACAAAGGGAAAATTACTAAAATTTTTCGAACCCTCTCCTAAGTTAGATCAGATCACACCCGAATCAACCAGCTCCAGTAATAATGGTCGCTGCAATCATGAACGCGACCAAGCTTACTTTCAATTGGAAAAAATTAAATTACCCGAATTTGATGGATCTTACAGTAAATGGCTGAATTTTCGAGATACGTTTCGCAGTTTAGTGCATGAGCCTCCATCAATTCCTCCGATTTTTAAATTTCATCGACTAAGGTCCCTGCTCAATGGTGAACCATTGGAATTGCTTCAATCACTCGACGTAACGATCGACAACTATTCAAAGGCATGGGATTTGTTGTGTTCGAGGTATGATAATGTCAAGGTTATCATCCAGACCCACATTACCACGTTGTTCAATCTACCACGAGTTGAGTCCTCTCACTCCAAGTCGCTACGTTCATTGACTCTTGAGCTTAACAAGACAATCCAGTCCCTTAAATCACTAGGACAACCAACCGACAAATGGGATGCTATCATCATTCATTTGGCATCCTCTAAGCTCGATAAAATGTCTCTCAGGGCATGGGAGGAACATTCAGTGAAATTCGAAAATTTTGATTATATGGAATTGGATTCGTTTCTGAAAAACCGCTGCGCTGCATTGGAAGCAGTTGAATCCAAATTTATTCCTGCTCAAGACAAGCAAACGCCCAATCCAAAAACCAAACAGCATGAGTCTAAATTCCGATACAAATCCGATCAAAAAACTTGCATGTTGTCCAATAGTTATTCAAAATTATCGTGTGCCCTTTGTAAGGATAGTTCTCATGCCATTTTCCAGTGCAATTTATTCAAGCAATTACCGAGTGGTTTGAAATGGGAAAGAGTCAAAGACTTAAATCTTTGTTCAATTTGCTTGAGGGAGAATCATTCGAACCCAAGTTTTTGCAAGCTTTTGAATTCAGGTTGCCGAATCTGCGGTCGGGCTCACAACTCGGTGCTACACTTCGAGGGTAACGGCACTCGCCCTTCCGACGTTTCTATGAATTCGACTTTTCAGTCTAACGGGAAACCTTCGGGTCCAACAACCCCTCCATCAACTGCACATTCACCTCACACCTCAACCCCCTTGTGTACCAACCAAGCAGTCACAAGGCATAAGGGTCATTCATCCCTTCAACTTCCTTCAGCTGTGGCGCTAGTCAGTAATTCCGAGAAAGCAAACAAGGAGATTCTCTTGCCGACGGCGATAATTTCAATTCTGGATCGCAACAATGTTCCACATAGAATTCGAGTTATTTTGGACTCTGCCTCTCAACTCAACCTCATTTCGCAACCGATGGCTAATATTTTGTCGTTGCCTACATTCAGTTCGTCAACTCAAATTCTTGGTGTGAGTGGTATTCACACAAACACAACTGAGTTCATTAACACGACTGTGAAATCACCACTGAACGATTCCTTTGAACTCAAATTGCAATTTCACGTGATCGCACAAATTACTCAACACCCCGTACCATCACAATCATTGGATCAATCAAAACTTGATATTCCGAATGATATCCGTGCCAGTCTCGCAGATCCAAATTTTTCCAATTCATTACCAGTTGATGGTCTTCTCGGAGCACAGGCATTTTTCGATTTGTTTTCAACTGGGAATTTTACATTCTTCAAAATCAACCAGCTATACTTCTGCAGGTCGACCATAGGCTGGGTACTGTCAGGTACTATACCTCAATCCAACAAGTTAGTCCAATCCAACCAATGCCTACTATCAATTGTGGATTCAGATCGTCAAAGTCAAAGTAATTACGATTCCTCCGACGAAATTGAGGAACCACAAAATTTTCAGTTAAAAGAAGTACATTTCTGCGAAACTCATTTTCAACAAACACACTACCAAGATGATACCAGGCGATTTGTCGTAAGCCTACCACTCATGGCTGACCCAAAAATCCTCGGCGATTCGTTCCAACAAGCAGAACGGTCGTTTTTGGCACTCGAACGGAAATTCGTAAAAAATCCTGACTTGAAAAATAAAGTCAAGGTGCATAAAGCTACCCAAGACATCCCTCGACTTAATGTTGTTGAGAGGCGCAATTCAGTTTATTCCATTCTCAGGAGAGTTCAACAAACCTCGTTTCCAACCGAGACTGACACGTTGAGCAAAGGCTTACCATTGAAACCTAAAAACAGGCTCTTGCCACTCAGCCCATTTTTTCACAAAGACACTCAACTCATTCTAGTCGGTGGACGAATAAGCTCAGCGGAATTATCTTTTTTCAAGAAGCACCCAATTTTACTTCCAGCTGAGCATATCATAACTCGACTAATTCTGAGATACTATCATGAGACACATTTACACATTGGAGCTCATTCTCTGATCGCTATTGTTAGAAATCGTTATTGGCCCTTGAATGGAAAAAATATCGCTCGCAATGTCATTCGAAAATGTGTTACCTGCGTTAAGGCTAAGCCTGAAGCTCATAACCAAATGATGGCCGACCTCCCCAAGGTTCGTGTCACACCAGCTCGGCCATTTTTGGCTACTGGTATTGACTTTTGTGGTCCATTTTACTTGAAAGCAGAGTTTCGTAAAAACGTCAAGTACAAAGCTTACGTTTCAGTTTTCGTTTGCCTCGTCACACGCGCTATTCACCTTGAACTGGTAACCGATTTGACAACAGATGCTTTCCTCGCAGCTTTCCGACGATTCGTTTCAAGACGAGGATTGTGTAAGGACGTCTACACAGACAATGGTTCCAATTTCACTGGCGCTGACAAAGAGCTAAAATCCTTATTCAAAAAGGTCACAACTCGTGGTGACTTGCAAGAATTTGCTGCTGAGCACGAAATTCAGTGGCACTTCATACCTCCTGCCGCCCCCCATTTTGGTGGCATATGGGAAGCTGCCGTTAAGTCGGCCAAGTACCATCTCGTTCGAACTATTGGGTATGCGTCCCTAACATACGAAGAATTCTCCACATTTTTGTGCCAAGTTGAAGCGTGCCTGAATTCAAGGCCCTTACATCCATCATCAGCCGATCCAAATGACTGCTCGGCTCTTACACCTGGTCATTTTTTGATTGGAGGACCATTAACCCTACCATCAGACGAAGATCATTCTAACGTCCCTGACAACCGTTTGAAACGTTGGAAATTTCTCCAAGCAAGACTTCAGGAGTTCTGGAAGAAATGGTCCTGTGATTATTTAAACACGCAGCAACATCGTCCCAAATGGTTGACACCAAAAACTAATTTGAGTATTGGCACACTCGTCATCATCAAAGAAGACAACCTTCCCCCTCTCAAGTGGCGTTTGGGACGTGTCTCTGAAGTCCATCCTGGGAATGACAACCTCGTTCGATTTGCTACTGTGACCATGGCCGATAGAACCACATTGAAACGACCCGTTGTGAAACTTTGTCCACTGCCAATTGACAACGACGAATGTTAATGGTCATTAAGTTGAAGTAAAAATGTGGTTTATTTTGTAAGGTGCACTCCCTAGAATTTAACCGTTGTATCCTGTTTTTTCAATGTAAATTAATTAATTCATTTCAACTTATTATCATGTAAGTGTTGAAAGATTTTATACTTTCAAGGTGGGGAGTATGTTCCGTTTCACCAGAAATAGCAGGTAGACTAGACCCCCTTAGTTCATCCCTTCTCTCCCACCTATGTAGTACAGTCGCAGTAGGGTTACCTCCAGTATCATTTTGTCGCCCTACCAGCTGGCACGGGGTGCTCCTAGTTCTCAAGTGTACTCAGTCAAATTGTCAATCAATTACATTTTGGTCTCCCTTCAGCCAGGCACGGGGTGCACCTAGTTCTAAATTATAATCAGTCAAGTATTCAGTCAGTTCTTTTCGTGTGTTCATTCAATTTTTCATTCATACAAGCAACCAGTACATACACCTTGTTCCCTGAAAACCCCAGAGAACCGTACAAATTCCTCAGCTGGGAATCTCCTAATAAGTTCCCGTTGGATTTTTAACCCCTGCTCCTCAGAGATTTCCCCTTTTGGGTCATCTCTGAGAACCAGGGCCATTTTTCCTCCCCCCGAGGCCACTGCGCTGAAGGGTACCCGTGGGTCCCCCTCTTGCCGCTGCCTCTTTTGGGGAGGTTTATCGGGGGTAGTCCCCGCCGACTCCACCGGTCTACCCCTTTTGGGGGTTTCCGGAGGGCGCTCTAGCGGGCGATGGGGTTGGTTCCCACTGGGACCCGCTCCCTCATTCACCCGACCAGTGACACCTCCCTCCTTTAGGCCGACCTGTGCAGTCGGTCGGTTTTTACGTGCGGGTCTCCTGTATTGGAGCCCCTGAGCCTCAAGTTTCTTCCTTTTTTCTTTTCTACGTTGGGCTCCCGATTGGCCCTTGACCTTGATCCTCTGGATCAGGTCCGCAATGTCCTCCTGCTCAGGGGCAACCGGGTTCAAGGGATCACAAAGGCTCCCAGACTCCGGCCGCTCCGGAGCGCTGGGACCACTATGGCTCCCAGCCTCAGCATTCGCTTCCACGCCACATCCCTCAGAGCTCAGAGGCCCTGGCGGATGCGGCGGGGAAACCTCCGCCGGGTACTCCGGAGGAGCAGCGGGCGAGAGGGGTGCCCCCACCTGGAGGTCGCCTTCTGAGCACAAAGGCCCAGTCGGCGAAGCCTGCCTGTGGCGATCATTCCCCTCCCCCCCATCCACCCCCACGGAGCCCCCTGTTTTTTGTTTTTGTTTTTGTTTTTTGTTTTTGTTATCAATTTGTTCAGCATCCATTTTTCGTCCCACGAGAATCGCCGGTACTAAGACGTCACCCCCGGCAGAGCCGGGATGCCGGGGGAAGGCTATACTAAAACTGGGTGTCGCCCGGTTCCCAGAGTCTGCATATTAACGACCAGGCGCCCCCCTGGCCACGCATCCCTCGGCATATGCTATTCCACCTTGGATTGGGCCCCTCCTCCTTTCTCAACCAGGGCTTGGGACCGGCTATGGCGGAGTTATAAATATCGTTGAAATGGCGCCATAAGCTGGACGTAATTATAATTGAAAATGCCTCGTTTGCAGTGTCTAGCAGTAACCATTTCAGCTTCAGGTTTTAGCTAACTCCAGAGAATCCGAAGATATCTTTTCGTTTATCTGACAAACTGAAGCTGCACTATGTACTGCTGAGACAGCCAAATTTCCTATATTGGAAACCTCCAAAGAAAACTAAGCCATAACTGTGCCCGCCAACCCGACTGCCCCAATTAAATTTCCCTGAGAACATTCCTCTACCCCGGGAACTCATACGCTCACTAGTTTTTTTTCCCATTCGACTATAATTACTTTCTAGAGCCCGACTTCACCTGAGGCCCTCCCATTGTGTTTCATTTTGGGAAAAAGAAGGAAGTAAGAGCTAGATTAGAGGATCTAACAGCGAGCGATCAATTTTTCGGCCAGTTTCCCAGTTATTATCTCAAAAAGCTCACGTGTTAGTGAAACGTTAAGAGCCAACCGTTGGGCCGCGAAATTCCAAAAGTCGGCCTTACAGGCCATGATGGCCTCAATCAGTTGAGCCTAAGGAAAACGGCCAGTTTTCAAAATTTGTAACTGAAAGTTGGTTGTTGAGAAAATCTCTAAAGATGTTTAGACGACCGTAGCGACATCTAAGATCAGAGAATCTAACTCCAGGGTGGTGGACATTACCATTAAAGTTGTCAAAAACTTCACCATTGCTTGTCTGCCTTTGTGGAAGGCCACCCCCTTACAGGGTCGCAGCTAAAGCGGGAGAAATCCACCCCCTGACGACCCTGTCACCTTGTACCTCTGGTTTGAGGAGTTATATACTGGGTGTCATGCGAGTAGCCCCCTCTCCTCTACGTCCAAAGGGGATAACAATTTTTTTTGTTTTTTTCAATCTTCATATGTTATATCTTCAGGCAAAGTTGCGCAACCCCAAAATTGTCAAATAGTGGATGATAATGAACTCGAAAATGTGACAGATGAATTTTCAAAGCTGATTCACGTGACGCTATTTGTTTCTGGATTTGACTCAATTTTTGCGGAATAATGTCCGAAATTTGTTTATTTTTCGTGAAAAAATGTGTATTTTGAAAAATTAATTTTTGAGATTTTTAGCAATCAAGGCGTGTGGGGTATTATTTTCCACTGAATTTTAGACGCTGAATCCAATGAAATGGGTCCCAAAACAATTGGTGCCCTCTGGATTAGGTCATGGGTCAAAATGGGTATCTATCTAACCATTCTGTATGTGTTTTCAAGATTTCTGGTACCTAGGCGTGTGGGGTATCATTTTCCACTAAAATTTTGACCCTGAATCGATTGGAATTGGTCCGGGACCCGCCACACCAACTGTTTTCCCCATTTTGTTGAAGAAATGAGTCTCCATGCGCCTAGTCCGAGGAATAACCAACCTGTGTGTAAGAATTTACAGCGTTTTTCTAAATATAATCCTCGGAAGATAGTGTCACTTGCGCGTGGTTGCACAGTTACTCGGGGATTTGCGCAAATATTTGAGATCCTAGAAAAAATATGAAGATTTAAAAAAAAATTACTTTTGTTTACTTCCATTTTGACGATTTTAGGAGGGGGGACTTGTGGGACACCCTACATAATGTGAAGATCATAAATCACTTCAAGGCTTGTCGTGCTTTTTAGCTGCATGGCGTAATGAGAAGGAAGATGCTTTGAAACTGGCCTTCTTCATGTTGCTCAAGCATGACTTGAAGGAGCCAAAGGGTTTAATGTTGTTTGTTTCATGATTGATAGGTTTGTGGACACAATTGCTCTAGTTCGCGACAATTCAAAATGTTATTTTACGCTTGCAGGCCAGGTAGTGTTAATTATTAGCAGTAACTATCAACCAATACTTATAACAGCCCACAAGCAGACCTCAATGCGGCAATCGTGTGAGGGGGTGACCTTCCTCCCTAGCAGGCATACATTATGCGGGTTGATGCGCAAGTAAGTAAAGCAGTAATTGGGGCCCGCATTAATTGACAAATCTAGTTCATCTAATTGACCACAAAGCTTTATACGTATTTATTTGTGAATCCTAGAAGCATCAGTAAGTAATCAAATGTAAGAATCATGCCAGAAGGTTACATCTATAGCCTGTTTACTTGGCGGATGTTTCTCGTTATAGAAAAAAAATGACCAGCCGAACCCTTTCAGAGTGCGGCTTTTAAAATGTGTGTTCCTTATCGACGAATTAGCATTCAGCCACTTTCTTTCATACGCACACAAGCTCTTCTACCTTTTTGATCAAAAAGTCCGCAAAAATACTCAAGAGGAGCCTTGATTTCGTGTCGATTGATGACATAGTTGGCCTGAGATCCAATTATCAAACCAGTTGTGGAGATCATTCTCGACTTTTAGCTACAGTTTCTCGAGGAAAAAAAAAAGTAGGAAGGCAGCCCCGGGGCAGTGGATATGGCTAGTTCGGCCCCAGTTCGAGCCCGACTTTCGCTCATCGGTTCCCTTCAATCAGAGGCTTTTGAGCCGACATGCCGATGTATTTTCATAGATCGGGATTTTTAGTTTAGTTCAGTTATTTCCTCTATACAGTTTGACACGAAGGGGCAACTGCTTTTCGGGAATGAGTTTCCATTATAATTCATTGAAAAGGCTCATTTTAAGGAAACCTATCACGCTCAAAAATGTTGTTCAGCTGATTCTTATTGTAATTATACACTCTTAAGACCGCATAAACAAGAAAAACCTCGGACCATGGAGACTCATTTATTCAACATGGGGAAATTGGGGGAAACAGTGAGTGGGGCGGGTCCGGGACCCATTTCAATCGATTCAGGGTCCAAAATTTAGTGGAAAATGATACCCCACACGCCTGGCTTCCAGAAATCTCGAAAACACACATTCGAAATGGGTAGATAGGCACCCATTTTGACCCATAACACCATCCAGAGGCCGCCAATCGTTGTGGGACCCATTTCATTGGATTCAGCGTTCAAAATTTAATAGAAAATTATACCCCACACGCCTAGGTACCAGACATCTCGAAAACAAACATTCGAAATGGGTAGATAGACACCCATTTGAACCAAAACCTCATCCAGAGGGCACCAATCGTTTCCGGACCCATTTCAGTGGGTTCAGCGTATAAAATTTAGTGGAAAAAGATATCCCACACGCCTAGATCGCCAAAAATCTCGAAACTCCATTTTTCGAAATACACAATTTGACCCCTACCCCGCCCAAATTTGGCCCGATCGGACTGAAAAGTTATGAAGACCAACTAAAGCCGGAAACGGGTCCCTGACCAAAATTTCAGATTTTCAGAAAATTTTCTACTACCAAAATCGGCGTGGACGGCGGACGGACATTTGCTAATTTTGATCTGGACACCTTGAAACGTCCAGAAACAAAATTGGCGCCGAATCGGGGAGATTGACTTTTTGCATGAAAACATAGGTTGATTATTCAAGGAATAACCAACCAAAAACCGAACATTTATTTGAGTTTTGTAGTACCCCATAAAATTCACTGAACAATCATTGTTGTGGGCCAATTTGAACTAGTCACTATTGACCGTGCCACTTTCTCTCATGCCATCTGAGCGTCTTTACTGTAATGAACCTAAACACGGCGTTGCCAGTCGGAATGAAAATACTCGTTAGTCATGCAACTGCAGTATCCTTCGAAGTGTTCACCGTTACGGCCTGAAGCCGGGTGAGGTCTTGTTGAAAGGCTTAGTGACAATTGCCCACTTCACACAGCCTTCTTGATTCTTCTTCCTGCCCCCTCAACCCGATTTCCTGGACTGAGCTCCTCCTTTCGTTTCGATTTCACGCCGCACAGAGAAATAGTAACCTTGGGAACCTTCTGTACTCATTACAGGCAGAAAAAGAATATCCGTCGGTTTTAGCTTCTTTTATTAAAGCTGAGATAATAATTTTGAACCTCCACTCGTATTCAGCACCTTGTCGATTACGATGTTTCATCAGATGTTTTATCAGATCCGGAACACTTCAAACAGTTTTCATTAAATTTATGTTTTTAGCGAAAATTGTTTGTGTAATCAGACCGTATTCCAGCTGGTTGATTATTCCATGAGGAAAACAGTGGAAATTCAGAACTCATTCAAATCGAGTCAGCGTGCCAACTTCAGCCCCAGTCTGGGACCCATCTCGATGGATTCAGCCCCCAAAATGTAATGGAAAATGATTCGTCGTATGCCAAGTCCCAAAAATCGATGTTCAAATCACATGGGTTTCTTATTCCTCGGACCAGGAGCATGGAAACTCATTCCAATCGATTCAGGGTCCAAAATGTAGTGAAAAAGTATAACCCACACGCCTAGGTATCAGAAATATCGAAAACACATTTTTAATAGACAAATAGATATCCATTATGACCCATAACCTCTTCAAGTGGGTGCCAATTGTTCCGCATTGGATTCAGCATCCAGAATTTAGTAAAAATAATACCCCACATGGCTAGATTGCCAAAAATTACAAAAATCCATTATTGAAAATACACATTTTGACCGTTCCCTCCTCCCCTCCTCCAATTTGGTTTGATCGGGCTGAAAAGTTTTGAGGAAAATAATTCTAAAATGTTAGAAAATTTCGTTCTACCCAAAATGACGTGGACGGCAACTTGTGTACGTTTGGTTGGTTATTTTAATGATGATAATTTTGATTTCCCTGATTTTTGGTTGGTTATTCCTGAATAATTCATGCAATAAGTCAATCTCCGTTTTTTTTTTTTTTTAGAGAAACATTGATTTTTTTTCGTGGCATTTCGGCCCTATGGCATGAAAACGTAAGTTGGTTATTTCTATTCAAGGAATGATGTACCAAAATCAAATGTCGAAAATTTTGTAAACTTTAGCGAGTTTGTCCGCTGATCCCTCAAATATCAGCACTCTTCCCATATTTCAATGTAGCTGTTTCATGCTATTTAAAAATTAAAATATATATATATATATTTCTGCCCTTCTGTCATGCCTAATGTACGAACTTATGAACAGATGGAACTCAACAACAATTTTCAGGCTATAGGGCCCCCACTGCAGGTTATCGGCCCAAAACAGTAGATTCAGCGTCCACAATTTAGTAAGTAGTGGCTTCCTAAATTTTCACAATATACATACTTACCCTGCCTTCGATCCGGGCGATTGATCCGATTGGTTTCGAGGACCAGTAGGAACCTTATAAAAAGGAGTCACTAACCAAAATATTCATAGAGAAAGTTTTACAGCCTGGAACAGCGGTCAGCCACTTTGGTATTTTGGTCTAGGCCTGTTAATGCACAATAGGTCACATTTTCGGACAAATTGGAGAGAAAGGCGGACGAATGCATAGATTCATAAAATTCACATAATAATAAACGAAAAGTGAAATGTGAGTTTCAATGGATTAATTAATCAGTTTGTTGGTTGTATCTTCAGGCAGTAAATATACCAGAAACGCTATGCTTTTGTTTTTCATCAATATCAGTTACACAGTTCTATATAGGGGCCACTCGTCTGCTATTAACTCGTTTTCAAACAGCAAAACCTTCCTGTATGACGTCATTATGTTACTTGCGCTTTTAGTGTGCAGAAAACAGAACAAAATCTATCACAATCAACTCAGCCGAATATGGTATGAGGATAGTACGGACGGATACTTGTCCTTGGAAAGTCTGAACTTGTCAAGTTAAACAAGAATTGATACGTTTACTGACATACGAGCTGTCACTAGGCTGCTAAAAAATAATGAAATAATGAATACTCACACTATGAATGGATTTAATGGTTCGGCCGTCATAAATCAAATGCCGTGCAGCAGGAAGTTTGCTGACTAATGGAAGGATGTAGCATTCCTTCATCTTCATCTCCTTGCGTGACTCAAGTTCCCTTCCAGTACGCGCCTGACATCATGTTTATTCACGATGTGCGTATCACGTGCGGAGATCCTTTCGGAAATGAGGTTAACAACGATTTAACGATAGTTGATGACATGATAAATCTCAATATATAGTCGATTCGGAACGCGAAGTGAAACGCTGGTTCAAAAATGTTGAGAGCGTCTCCTCAACGCAGGAGTTCATCAGAACACAACAATAATCTTTTTGCAATTTGTTTCCAAAAAACCGCATGCGTCTCTTGTCATGAAAACCTGTCAATGCCCGTCTCGGCCCTATCATTGATTTCCGACTCCAGTCTCGAACGTATTGAATGGCTCAAGCGAATATTTATCAATTTTTTAAATAAATTGATTGTATATATCAAGAATGGTACCTACATAAACGCTGCAAATTCTCTCAAAGAGGATTCATTTCAGGAGCATGGAGAAAGTGGGGGAAAACAGTGAATGTAGAGTGACCTGGATTCATTCTAATCGATTCAGCGTTCAAAATTTAGTGGGAAATGATACCCCACAAGCCTAAGTATCAGAAATATCAAAAACCCACATTTGAATAGGTAGGTACGCACTACCCATTTTTACCTATAACCTCTTCCAGTGGGCGCTAATCGGTCTGGGACCCGTCCCAATGGATTTGTGGAAATGTAGTAGAAAATGATACTCTACATGCTTAGATCGCCAAAAAATCCAAAAATATCGAATTCATTTTTTGAAAAACACATTTTGGGGCAAATCGGAGAGGTTGACTTTCTTTTTTGATGAAAACATAGGTTGAATTTTCAAGGAATGATCATAAGAAATGTGTTTCAAATTATTATTTCCTTCAACCACAAGAGAATTTATCTATCTACACACAAAATGGGAAAATTCCTCATTATTTCCTTGATTAGGGAAAAATAGTTTTGGAAGTCAACATAGTTCTTCCAATCACAGAGTAAATAACTACGAAATTACTGATTCAGGAACGCGTTCAAGGGGCCTCAAATACAAGAAAACCGGATAAATGTACCAACAACGACGTAAACAAACAAAAGAATATTCTGTACAGCCAAAAAATGGCTCATGATGAGAAAATCGATGAGGCTAACGGGCAAAACATCTTCAAAAGCTCCAACCAACTAACTGCATCCATCTCTTAACCAAACTACATCTCGTTTTCAAACCGGAGGAACATTGTAATTAGCCCTGCAGCCTGTAGAGTTAAACGCCCGCACGCGCTGTTAAAAGGCGAAGGTACTTACTCCAGTGCACATCGGAAAGTGAAAACCGCCGTTTAAAAAGGGAGAAACCTCTTATTTGGAGTAAAAGCCTCGAGCTAGAAGAAATGAGACTTTAAAACTCTACTCGGGTTATTCCTTTCAGTGGTCCACAAAGTGGTAGTTTTCAGAATAGCTTCATTCTTCAACTTGAGAGAGCGGAATAGACTCAAATTAAAGATCTCGAAGTTCTGTAGTGGCCCTCAGAACACAACAAAATTGTAGAACTCCATAAAAAATAATTGAAGTACCTAATAGGAATGTTTCAGAACGAGTATTTAGCAAACATAGGCATTACAAGAGGTGGAAACCTCGTCAAGTTTTGTTTCATATTATAATATTGGGAAATGCCGAGGTAAGTTTGAGTGTAAATTTGTTTTTGGCAGGTTTTCTGACTCTGTTGGGCCTCATACTAGTATACAGAGGATTATCAACCTGCGAACGTTGGCTACTCTGATCTCTGCCGCCTAAATGACGCGCATGCGCGACAGAAAGGTTACAAATGAGCAGGTTGTAATCAATTCAAGGTGAACCACTTTTGAATTTTGACAACCCCATTCCATCAAAATGCCTTGCTGCATTTTGACCCCAACCCCCCAAATTTGGTCAAATCTGAAGAAAATTTTGAATGACCAACTAGAGGTGAATAGAGGTCCCTGACCAAAATGTCATTAGAACGTTTTCTAAATTTCTAGTTGGTCCTTGAAACTTTTCAGCCCAATCAGACCACATTTGTGAGAGGGTGGGAGGCTCATGGGTGGGAGGCAAATGTGTTTTTGAAAAGTGGATTTTGCAGATTTTTGGCCATCTAGTTGTGTAAGTTATCATGGTCCAAGGCATAACCAACCCTTGTAAAAGAATTGGCAGTTTGTTTTACTGGGCATCATGAAACGTCCAGAAGAAACTTTTGGAAGAAACCTTTCTTTTATTCAAGGAATAACCAACTAAAATCCGCAGCATTCACATGTCGCTTGTTGCTGCGGCGTCTTGTAGTATATTTATGAATACAAACAGCTGGAAGGTTACATGGGGTTATCCCAATGGCCATTGCTCTGCATATGCAGATATTGTCTTTCGAAAAGATGGCCGCCAAAGACATGGATTACACCCTTTCTACATTTTCTTATGACTTTATCTGCTGTTAATGCTGCAGCCTGCTGTTAGGGGGAATTTTAATTTGAAAGATGTAACTGAAGTTGAAGTACTTTTCCAAAAAATGTTTGACGCAGAGAAGGCAGTTTGAAAGATTCTTGATTTATGTCCTCAAGCTGCCCATTTGGTCATTTAAACTTTTCAGCTGGACCAAATTTGGGGGTTGGGGTCAAAATGCAGCAAAGCATTTTGATTGAATGGGGTTGTCAAAATTACAAAAATATCTACTCAAGAAACAATCAATAACTTATTTAAAAGTGGTTCACCTTGTATTGATTACAACCTGCACATTTATAACCTGTCTGTCGCGCATGCGCGCCATTTATGTCCTGAGCATCAGCTTTCTGATCTTCAGTTAGGATTCGCTTGATGACAATGTGTCCATTCCGATGTTCTTCCCTAACATAAAAGGAAGACACTCTGACGTGCTTTAGAGTACCAGAATCATCTACTTCAACTAGTCTAATGGCAGGTTTCGAGTCTTCATACATTATTGGCACTTGAGGGATGTTTAAAACTTGTTCACACATTGTTCTAGGCAAGGACCGCCTAGAATCCAAGAATATTTAAGTTGTAGGATTGGGACATGGGCCAGCATGTACTCATGGGCTCTGCTGAAACAAATGTTGCAAATGCTCAGTGGTAGGATTGGGTTGTGGTCCTCGAGCGGTGATAAGATGGCAATGACCACGCCATTCGCGCCAATGACTTGGATCAGCGTTCCTGCACCAATCCTCGCTCGAGCGCAACTCAAATGGAACTTGCTCTTAGGACCATAGTCCGCTTATCAGACGACACGCGTTGGAACGGACCTAATATCGGAACCGCACCTGCAGCTTCCATTGAAGAAGTCGTCCTCGTCTGTCGAGCGCGTACCTAGGGCCGAGTCCTGGACTCCTGAGTAGGTCAGACTTCCCCCTTCTCGCGACTCCTCCCGGGGCTTCTTGTAGGTAACTGTGTCTGCGTCCGCGTCCGACTGACTTTTGCCCGTTAGTCCATACATACACCCTACACCATCAACATCCATGTGATATCCCCCTACCGGATTACTTTTATCCACTACTTCAGCACATTTTTCAACACGGGTAAGTCCGCAAATTTTTCATTTTTTGAAAAATTTTCATCTTTTTGACTAATTTTTTTTTTCTTCATATTTAATCAAAAAAGTGATTTGAGTTCAAAATTTCACTTTCTCCTCACATGGTAGACAATAAAATTGATCATGAGAACAGACCTCCAACAGGAACTCCAAGTAATATGTTTCCAAAGAATAGGCGCCACGCCATCTCTGAGTAAATTTTCTTTAGATAAATATAATGAGTCATCTAACATAAAATAGATACACTTTTTCCGTCACATATGCAGTCACTAAAAAATAATTTTAAATAAAAAAATTTTAAAAATTTGATAAATAGAAATTCAATAATTGTGAAAAAATAACAGATTAGATCTTTCAAAATGAAAAAGGAGTTTCACAACTAAGTGCAAATACAACCATAATTAATTTCATTAAAAAAAATTTAAACACCAAAACGTAAGCATTTTTGAATACGACGGTTTAATATGTCCACAACTTTTTTTTTTTTTTTGGCTAAATTTGGCCGCGAGTTGTTTGCTTGGTTTTGTTTGTTGTTAGAATTTTGAACAACAGAACTACAATGAACTACATTTTATATAGAAAAAATGGGCAAATAGCTCAAATAAAAATTCTAATTAATACAGTTTAAGTTATGGTTACTTGTAGTTGATTGTAATTTTTGTTCAATTTAATTTTGATTATCATGGAATCACTGTACTTAAGGAATTAATAAGTTTTGGGGGTATTTTTCACGAGCGTTGGCTGTAACAGAGTGTTTTGACTAGGTATATATTCATTGACAAATGGGGATCATTTTGGCTGCTATAAAAATTCCTTGAAAAAAATTCGTGGCTCGGTTAGATTGGCAACTGAACTTTAGGGGCTCATTTCTGTTACAGCCACTACGAGGGTGTTATAGATTCAGGGGTAAAATTGTCTAAGAACTAGCTACCTACACCCCCCCCCCCCCCGCATTTTCATGTTTTAGGCTCTAGTTGGTCCATGAAACTTTTCCACACGAAGGCAGGATATGGCTAAAACTGGGCACATTTTAAATGTTATTAAATTTTTCGGTATTTTGGGGGACTTGGGCCACGCAGGGTTTTATTATCGGGGAAATACAAATTAAAATCTCATTAAAATCGATTCAGAGCCCAAAATGTGGTGTCGAAAATGATACCCCACACGCTTAGATCGCCGAAAATCTCGAAAATACACTGTTCAAACAACTTTTTCCGACCCCATCAATTTTTTCTCCCCTTTTCTTCTTCCTATCGAATTCTTTACTTTTCTAGTTAAGATCATTATTGTTCCATCTGCTTTTAACCAGCAAAATTAATTGGCAGGCGAGTGTGAGTAATGAAGGTTGAGTGGCCTGTCATGATGAGATGGTGAGGGGCAAACCCATGCCTCAGCCATGCCCTCTCACCAGGCTGTCTGCTGGAATTGAGGAGCTCGTTTACAAAAGTTAATAACTCCACCCCTGGCCAAAATTCAGTTTTTTTCTGTTATTTCGTAGCTTGGGGTCTCTTACACATCATGTAGCAGTTTTGGCAGTCAAATCTCTCTAACTCCCCTTCAAACGAGGCCTCAAACTCTCGTTTCTTTGACAAAAGTTGATAAATCCACTACTGAATTCCTTGTTCTTCATATTTTCAAAACTCAATAACTCCACTTTAAAATAGCACCAATGGCTGTTTTCTTTTTTTTCAAAACTGAACAACTCCAACAGGATAATGTGGTCATCGGTTCCTTTGATGTTTTGAATTAGTTGCTCGGATCCCCATTAGATGGTAGACTCAGCACGTTGACACACCATTAACCGTGACTTTTGAAGCTACTGAAAGATGGTGCTTCCTTCACTCCGCGTCGCCATAGGAATGTGCGCGTCACGGTTTATGTTTACTCTTCGTGTAACCTCACGGCTGTTTTCTATTTTCTGTTGTTTACGTTTGCCCGAGTAATAGTATTTAGGCTTCGGTAGTCATGGATATTGTTGCGAATTTGTCGGTGGGTTCAAGGAAGCGGAAATCAGTGAAGAGTGTGGAGCGTGCGCGTTCAAAAATCGTAAAATACGGAGACTGTGATCCGAACATAGTACGTTTAAAACAGAAACCTAGACCCTGTTCTCACGACATGAAGAACGTTCGCTGTGCCCGCGTTTCGTACGATGACATCGGTGCCAACAGGAAACTGCTATACTTGGCAGAAGGTAAGGAGAAGCCAGGACAGATCTACCAGAAGATAAAAGGAATAAGCCAAACAAAACGTCTCTGCATTAAGAAAATTAAGACGAGGGATGGAACAGTTTCCAATAAAATTCTGTGCTGCGCAAACTACCGGTTCGACTCTACGACGGAAAATTTCAGAAGTATTGTGAAAAAAGGTCGCAGCGACACTCTCGAAAATCTTCCAGAGATCCGTACGTCCTTTGGCCTGACTGATGAAAAGAAGAGGGACGTCATTCATCTTTTGGAAACCCACTTTGGTGCGAATTGGCGAGACCAACCAAACCTTGCTTGGTACGTCAATGTACTCGGAAATAATGCTGCTGAATCAAGCACGGAAGAAAACGAAGAGTGTGATTGCCTAGAAGAGGAGCCACCATGTATTCACATTTGATTTTTATTTATTAATCGTATTTCTTTATAAATTTAATCGTGTTTAAAAGAAAGAGTCCTACCTAAGTTTTTATTTTGAGATGATGTTTAAAAACGTGAAACTTTTTCCGAAACTTAATCGTATACGGTATGAAAACCGTACCTTTACCCGTACCGTGGTTGCCTTTCCAACTCTCATCTCTTTTTAAATTTATTCACTTACCTACTTTTTCAAAAAAGTCCTAATTTTCTGCTTTTTGATGATGTAACTATTTTTTGAGGTTCTATTTTTTTGAGATTGACATACCTATTATGTTACGCCAGCCCAAAATGGGTTTAAAACTTGAAACATTTTTTCTAGTAACATTGTTACCAGCCAGATTGTAATTGCGTGCGTTTATATTGCAATAAAGCGCGTTTTCACTGTTCTTGTTCATTAAACCTGCTTCCAAGTTTTTGTTCATTTTACAAAACTATATATCTCCATTGTTTTTTCACAAAACTGTATATCTCCAACACCAAATCGTTTATAGCAAGCTTGAGGGAGAAAATAAATTATTTCTGAATATGTCCATTAATTTATAAGCATTAAAGCTAGCTAATGGGGATTTTTGCAATTTTCCAATTGGAAGCGGAACAGCTGCAGCGGTTTTTTGGGCCTCCTGAAAAATTTGTCGGCAATGGAGTTGTGCACTTTTGTAAACGAGCTCCTCAATTGTTTCATTTCTCATTCATTTTTTCTAAACAGATGACTGAAGATTTCCGTGATTCAAACGAGGTGTTCGTGTTTTTCCTGTTACCAGGATTTCAAATCCAAGAACTATCCAGGAGAATTATCCAAAAATAACGTAGTCTTGAAGCAATTCTGATGTCAGTAAGCGTTTCTTCCAGCCAGCAGCCTTTTGATGGCTTTTTGGGTTCATTAGTGAGCGCCTGCCCCTCGATTTGCAGAGATAATCCGTAGGGTTTTAGAATCCAGAACAGAACACTTATTGAGCGTAAAGTAGGTACTTTGGTGAATCATGTCGCGAGACCATCATCAATGAAATGAACCAATATTTTTACGGTAGCGATAAGTGTGCTCAGCCGATAGAAACGTGAAACTCCATCCCGTTCGATGATTCTTTATCGGTGTTTCGACTCCACTGCCGCGTTATCCTAAGCGGCAGAGCGTGTGGTATGATACCCGACTATTCAAGCTAATATTCCCATCTGCAGCTTCGAAACCGCATCTCACGTGGATCACGTTCCCGCGTCGAAATAGAAACGTCGGTCACGGACCGCTCCCGAAATCGAAAAACGCCTTGGCTGCGGCTAAAATACGAATACTTTCTCTTCATTTCCGACTAGTGATAGTTCTCCAATTGCGGATAGTATTTTCCATTACGCGCTATCTCTTTGCGAAATTCCGTCGAGGTAAATCCACACGGGAAGAAAAAATATTCCGAACCCACCTCGGATATAATTGCGCAATTAATGCAATCCGAGCTAGACGGTAATATTTGTGTTATACATACGCTCTATCGTTTGTTTATATCGATTTCCTCTTTTCCATCTTTCCTCTGGAAGGTGTATCCTCTGTATAAATTTAGCTTTTGACAACCAAGTTTCACAACCAGCACACTCCAACTCCAACTGGGATCCTTTAAGCTGGGTTCACATGGACGCGGTTTTTCCGTTGGTCCGTTGGGCGGCAAATGCGTTCGACCATCTGATTGGCTCCACGGGTCTATCACAGCTGCCGCAGGTATTTTGATATTTGCCGCAGTCACGCATGAGCAGTGGGTCTTGCAGCTCTCCCAGCTGTTTTTGTCGTCTCATGTTAACTCATTTTTGTTATCTCCGATTTGCCACCAATCAGCTCCACGAACGCGCTTGCCGCACCGCATCCATGTGAACAGCCAAACTCAAAATTTCCCCCACCATTCTACCGCAGTTGCTGCTAACGGAGAAACCGTCCATGTGAACCCAGCTTTAAGTCCCTTGCAAATTGCGCTCTAGGTAATTGATAAAACCAATCGATCACAAAGCACGGATGACTAGGGTGAAGTGAAACCGCTTCATAATTAATTAACAATTAGAGCACCATCGTCTGAGCTTTAATGAATTCAGAACAGAAATCCCCTTTCTGACAAAGGAGTAATAAATTTGTTATGGGCCCACTCGAACGGATCAAATCGTTAAGATCTTCTCATCTCGTTGTATCGCTTAATGAACTCCGCTCAAATTATTTCGTCCAGAATTTAGAAAAAGTATTTTTCAACTCAGCGAATTTCGTCAGGTCAATAGTTATACTCAAATAGATTCTAAAGATCTGTAATAGGCACAAAAATACTCGTACATTATCAAAATTCAATAAAATTACCTAAATTCTTAAAGCAAAAATGTGCAAAAACACATTCTCAAAATGCCGATTTTATTACTAGTTTTGATAATCAGCTTGGGCCCCTTCTTGATCAGCGTCCAAAATTCAATGAAAATTATACCCGTCATGCCTAGGTAGGAAAAACTATGAACCCCATTTGCAAAACACGCGAATCTCACCGCCATTTAGCGGCAATCAAGCTGAGGATCAGGCTTAAGATTGATTAAATTATTTATTCAAACATGAGAGAAAATTAGGGTCTTTCTCTCTTCCATTTCCCCTCAAATAATAGATAAGTAAACATTCCTTTCACATATATTCTATATACATTTAACGTAATCAATTTCATCACTTCCTGCCATCTTAATCAAATATGTTGCTTGTTGGCTTAAGTCAAAAAGTTATAAATTTTCATTGAAAGCTTTTGCACTTCGAACAAAAGCGCATCCAACAAGTTTGTTCGATGGCTAGGAATACGTGGAACTCTTTGCTGTTCTTTGCTTCTCGTGTCACTTGATATTAAGAACTCGAAGCACTCGTTCATGTGGCAAGGATGCCGAAACTTCAAAACTTAGAAGAGAAGCGTGGCGAT
Organism: Cyrtorhinus lividipennis; assembly: GCA_019603395.1. Lineage (NCBI taxonomy): Eukaryota > Metazoa > Arthropoda > Insecta > Hemiptera > Miridae > Cyrtorhinus > Cyrtorhinus lividipennis. Next base: position 15,258,858 of record CM034003.1, on the reverse strand, counting down.
TTGGAATTTCCTTCATTCTCCGACCTTCGCTGTTTCCACGTAACTGACTTCATAATCATAATCCATTTTTCGAAAAACACATTTTGACCCCCCCCCCCCCCCCCCCCTTTGGATCAACTAGACCCAAAAACGGGTCCCCGACCTAAATTTCAGATTTTTAGAAATTTTGTTAGAAAATTGTCTACTACCAAAGTCGGCCAGGACGGCGGACGGACATTTGACTTTTTTGATCTAGACACTTGAAAAAGTCCTATTTCGAAAACATGAAATTTTAAGGATTTGAATGGTTTTTTGCTTGAACGAAACCTTCGCACAACTTATTCCCGAAAAAACGTATCAACGCCTAAAAATACTTGGCATAAACATTTCCTTCTTAATATTCTCGATACGATTAATTTTGTAATTACTCAATATTATATACGAGGCGCGTTCATATAATAAGGGCCGTTTGCCTATATTTAAATATTGGCGCTTCGAAGCAAAGTTTTACTACTGCAGCGCTATCTACTGACACATTGCGAAGCTACAGCGTGATTTTTTTTTTTTATTCTGAAGTCGTATTGTTGTCAATGAATGCAAGAACAATGGTGTACCGTGATTTTAAAAATGGCCGAACAAATATCCATGACGAAGAGCGGAGTGGCAGGCCCAGTATCCAGACCGATGAAATCGATTCACAAAATGGACCAAACACTGCGATCTGATCGTCGATTGACGATTAGTGGCCTGGCTGTAAAATTTCCTCAAATTGGGTGCACTACTGTTTACAATATTGTCACAGAAAACCTCGGATAGAGGAAATTGTGTGCAAGGTGGGTACCAAAAATGCTCACAGACGACCACAAAGACAAAGAATGTCTAGCAAGCTTCTATGCACAGGGGTTAAAGAAGCTGGTGCAGCGGTACGAAAAATGCTTACAAGTGAACGGCGATTATGTTGAGAAAGATTGTACTTAACTAGATATGGCAACAAAATTTGTTTCTTATGAGTACATTTTTTTCTGTGACCAAACAGCCCTTACTTTATGAACGCGCCTCCTATTTAAATTGCATTTTTTTTCTACCAGCAAGACTAAATGTGTAAATATTCACTTGTAGTCTGTCATAACATTCATTACACGGGATCGACAGAATGGAACCAAATCGCTTGCGGTTATGAACAAAGTAGTTGTTCCTTCATCAGAATCATCAAACTTTAATACAACCTGCCGTTTACTTATACATCATTTTGCCACCCCGAGTAACTTGACTCCCTCCATGGCCAGCGGTATCGATTCTCCATCACGACGGTACAGTCGCCCCGAATAATTTTTCTGATCTCGTTCGGCGCCCCGAGGAGCAGAGATATTGAATTATACTGCTCTTCCCCTCTCGCGGTCGTAAATTTCAAGCACAATGGAAATGGAGAGGCGGTTGATGAACAAACAAAACTGAACCAAATGGGTTTTTATTTGATCGGCCAACTGTTACAGTCGCGCTCCAAGCGTCAGTTGATCCGAATAAATCGTGAGTAAATAAGATTTACGAACTATTGTTAACACAAAGGAATAATATCAATGCAATTAAGGGGAAATGGGCTCTTAAATGAAACTGGCCAGTGATTACATCCTAGCGAGTGGAAATAACACGGCCAGCTCACTCTTCAGACACAGGAGATTTTACATAACGTGCAAAATTCCATATTATGAAAACACGTAATCTTCTAAATAATAATAATAATACCAGAAATCTCGAAAACACTCATATTCAAAATGGATAATAGATAGCCATTTTGACCCATAACCTATTCTAGTGGACGCCAATCGTTCTGGACCCTTTTCACTGGATTCAGCATACAGAATTTAGTGGAAAATGATACCCCACACACATAGATTGCAAAAAATCTCAAAAATCCATTTCTCGAAATTCACGGAATAACCAACCAAAGGAAGTTCAAATTATGCTTTTGAGCACTACAAACAAAAATTCTTTTTTTTTTACCGAATTTCAAGACAAAATAATGCAACAAATTATTCCCTGTTGAATGTAGAATCTTCCAGGAGGAAGTTACGGTGTCGCGTATTCTCTTCATTCGCTATCGATATGATTTTAATTATCCAATTGTAAGGCTAAATCGAACTTGATACGATATTGATCGATATGAGTGATATATCTATCGAATATTTCTTTCGATCAAGTACTTTTGGCATCGATACAGATTTGAGTATCGATACATTGGCCAGAATCGGCAACTTCTGCGCCAAGTAAGAGAATTTTCTCCAATACTAGAAATATTTTGACCAAAACAAAGAAAAGACTGTCCACAATCTTGAATTCTTGGTATTTCTCGTGGTATGGGGATGGAAGAATGGGGAATGTAGGGTTGTTTTCCACTTTGAGGTACCTTCTTGACTGAGCAGCCTTTTTAAAGTGAAGAAAATTTGGCCATTTTCTGCTGATTTTCTCGATTTTTTCGTTCTTGTGAGTACTTTCAAGTCTCGAAACTTTTCATTTGATACTTGAGTAGTATCGAATAATTGAATCAAGTACTTATATGAGTACTAGTATCGATACTTTGCATGTATCATATGTCCCTGGGTATTCGGTTACCGTTGGCTTATATCCTTTTGAAGGGCCTCTTTCTAAATTTACACTGCGCTGCGCAGATAATCTTACCCGGAAAACCCATTTTCATTTCAACCTCTTTTCCAAAGTTGTCAAATTTTTCTAAATTTCCCGTAAAATTTCAAAATTGTTCTGTTCGATCGATTTTATTAAGCGAACACTGTCACCTCCTTACAAGTGCAAGGCGGGAAGAGGCGGATGAGCTTCGTGTTTTGTAGGTCTTGGCCGCTCGAACTTGGCCCACATTCCTCGTTATCCTTGCACTTGACCGTCCGCGTCGAGCTTCTCCTTCTTCTGACGGTCACGCAAAAAGAAGAAGAAGAAGAAAAAAAAACGACCGGCAAAATCGTTCGAAGCGAGAAAGGAGCTCCCGATTTCAATAATTATAGTACTTTTTACCGGTTGAACTAAACCTTTTGCCGAATAAATCACGCATCATACTGATAAGTTCAACCTTTTGCCTACATAATTACTGAACCTCCAATTCCTTTTGATAATTTAACATTGTGATTGAATTAATACGCGCCAAATGACGGTACCTTCACTGAGAACCATTACGCTAACATACAACCCTTTTCTTTAAGCACTTTTTTGAATTTCCCGCGCAATGATTCGAGAATACATTCCACTTCAGCGCAATCCTATAAATTGCGATCGCCATCGCTCAGTGAAGAATTGACTTTAATCGCCAGCGAGAAGACAGTGTTGATAGAGCAGTGGCCGCCACAATGTTGATTACATAGATAAGGAATCTCTTCTGAGTGTGAACATTCAGAAGGGATTCACATCTGTTCCACTGCTTGAGTTCAATTTACTTTGTTCATTTCTTTCCGTTATTTTTCCTATTAAAAAATAGACCGTAGTATTTTCCAAGAACAAGGAGAAAGAAGGAAAGGAAATAGGGGTTTCTCAAAACAATTTTTCTGTTTCTCTCCATAAATTTACCTTTCACGTACCAAATCCGAACTGTTTTCTGCCACCTGGGCCAAAAAATACCTTTGAAATGCTTCTAAATATGCAATTTTGCAATGTCGACTTTACTTGGGTCTTATTTGAATCTTGTATGCGTTTCGAAAATAATGTGATTTTGAGTTTCGGGATGTAATTTCACTAACTTTATGGCGCCTAATCGATTGAGATGCGTCCCGTATCGATTACCTTCTGAGCTCCGCAGTAGTAGTTAACTATTTATGATTTATGATGTTCTGGTTTCTTGTCCAAAATGGGGTATGACTGATGACGTAACTTGCCGTGAGGAACTTTCTTCCATCTCCCGTACAAACTTTTTTTTTGCGTTTTGACGTTTCCACAAATTGCACCAGCACCAATTTGAGAATTTTGCAAACCAATTGGAGATTATTCCAAACCAACTTGAGAATTTTTCCAATCTAAGAAACCTCACAACTAAAAAGGAAGAGGAAGTTTTCTAGCCCAAATTGACATGCTTTAAAAGAAAGTTTTAAAAAAGTTGTTATTCGGTAACAGTAAGTAATTATCCCTATAAGAATGTCTTGAATTGTCTTCAAAACTGATCAACTTGGCTTAGAAAACTGTTCCTTTTCGAACAACTTCCTCTTCCTTTTTAGTTGTGAAAGTTTCTTAGATTGGAAAATTATCTAATTGGTTTGGAAAACTTTCCAATCGTTCAAATTTTTTTGGAAAATTCTCAATTTCACATGGGAAATTCTGTATTCAACTTGGAAAAGCGATATATACCTCGCTTCGAAGAATTTATAGATCACTAGGGTACAATTTCTAAACGTTTGACATGGAGTGATGTTCTTGGTAACCAATAATCAATCTGTTTATTCCAAAGTAGCCATCAGATGCCTTAAATATTTCGATTTCCTTCTCGTGATTTATCAAAGTTATGAGTGTCACAGTGAATAGCGCTATCGAAGCAACTAACCAAGGATCCGAATTTCAAGGCGACCTCAAAAAATGGACCAACTACATATTGGGGTGGCAAATCCGGTATTTTGTCTCAAAGGGAGGACATCTCTTGTATTACAAATCCCAAGACGAAATGAAATACGGCTGTCGAGGGTCGATCAACCTTTCTCAAGCTACAGTCGTAGCCCATCAAATGGACGAGTGTCGTTTCGACGTTTACGTCTGCGATTTTATTTGGTGCTTGAGAGCAGATTCGACGGATGTGAGGCAAAAATGGGTCGCCGAGTTGACGATGTACGCGAGAAGTAAGTTGTTGAGTCCAACAACCAACGTTTTCCAGTCGGACTTCTTGCTACCTTTGATGGATAAGCTTCAAGACATTAAAATACACAGAGATTTGATATCGACGCAATTAATTCATTTGCAGGCTATTTACGAAAGTTTTAGAAAAACTGACGACTTTTTCATTTTGACTGGAGTAGATTTGAAGGGTGAAACTGTGACATTTAAAGCAACCGTGAGCGCATTTCTCAACTTGGTTTCGGAGTGTGTCGATATGATCCACCAAAGCAGGGATTTGGCACCTAAAAAGCAGAGTGCGAGTAGCCCATACGGAACTGTCAGTCCAGAAATGGACGAGGGTCAGCATTGCTTGCTTCGGGATGAGGAATTTTTCGACGCTGTGGAACTTGGATTAGAAAAGATCGAAGAAGAGGCTGCTATGAGAAAACGATTGGAAGATGCGTCTCGTGAAGAGCTTCAAATCAGCTGTGAATCCCTCAGTGAACACCATTTGAAGAATGAGATCGCCCGAGTGACGGAAAATCAAATTCGCATGTGCTGCTCGGATGTAAGCGAAGGTTCGTGGAAGCTGCTGATGGCTGATGACAACATGAAAATATACACGAGAGAACAAGAAATCGACGGTTTGGTCGTCGACACTCTCAGAGCCACGAGCTCCGTCATAGGCGTCACAGGAAAAGAACTTTGCCACTACTTTTTCAACCCTCAATTCAGAAAAGACTGGGAAACGACTCTCGAACAAATGGAAGTGGTTGAAAAGATCGGCCAAGACACCATGGTATTTCACCAAGTGTACAAAAGAATTTGGCCTGTGTCTCAAAGAGACACGCTCTTTTGGTCACATATGTCACCCAAGACGAACCCAAACACTCCTACAGACGTTTGGACGGTTGTTAACAATTCCGTGGATCTTCCTCAATTTCCAATCAAAAATAGTAAATACGTGCGCGTTACGTTCGCCGTTTGTTTGTATTGCGCCACGGAAATCAAACCGTTCGCAGGTGCGATGAAAAGGGAAGACTTAACGACTCATATTACGTATTGTTCGGTGGTCAATCCAGGAGGTTGGATTCCTGCTTCAGCCGTCAGGGCGCTCCAGCGCAAGGAGTATCCTAAGTTTTTGTCCAAGTTTACGTCCTACGTGATAGATCAGACCAGAGGCAAAGAAATTATGCTGTGATACTTGCTTTTTTCAAAATTATTTATAATTAAGGATTTCAGATAGCGAGTTTCTTGCGCAAGTGATGAGATTTCTATTGAAAAGATTTTGGCTCCTGGTACGTGCCTTTTTTAGCAAATAGAAGTCCAAAGTTTGCTTTTTGCTTTGTTCATTAAGTTTATACGCAAAGGTTTCTGCCTGTCATGCCTTAGTGGCAGTTGCAGTGGCATCATTCCTTATCACTAAGTGTTTTCACGCTACGCCGTCCGTTTTTGGTAGTAACCAGATCATTTTCTAAAAATTTGATACTTTGGTCAGGGACTAGTTGGCTCTAGTTGGTCATCAAAACTTTACAACTCGATCGGACCAAATTTGGGTGGGGAAGGGGTCAAAATGTGTATTTCGAAAAATGGATTTTGGCAATTTTTTGCAATTTAGGTATGTGGGGTATCAATTTCCACTAAATTCTGGACGCTGAATTCAATTAAAAGGGTCCCAGAACGATTGGAACCCTCTGGATGAGGTTACGGGTCAAAATGGGTACCTATTACCCATTTTGAATATGTGTTTTCGAGATTTCTGGTACCTAGACCTGTGGGATATCATTTTCCACTAAATTTTGGACGCTGAATCGATTGGAATTAGTCCAAGGACCCGCCACACCCACTGATTCCATTTTCGCCATGTTGAAGAAATGAATCTCCATGCGTAACAATTATTCCACGTGTATGAATTTGCAGCGTTTTGAATGTGGGCTTTCGATATTTTTGTGCACCTAGGCGTGTGGGAAATCATTTTCCACTGAATTTGGGACGCTGAATAATTGATTTTGATAAGTTCTGGATACCCATTGATTCTCCATACTCTTGCTCTAAGGAATAATGGGCCATTGTGAATGAGTTTGCAGCGTTATAATGAAGACATCTTGAAACGTAATATGTCAAATTTTGTGGCGAATTGAGCGATCGATTTCAGGCACGAATAATAAACCAATGCGGACTATGAGGTGAAACGTTAACGAAGCTCAGAATACTGGGCTATCTGCTGGGAGCGCAGTTCGATGGTTGGAGATCCTGCAGAATTCGGTTCTATAAGATGATAAATAACGCAATAAATATCGACAGGAGGCGGTACAGATGGCGGTGGGGTTTCAAAGCGAATTGGAGGCACCGCCAGGTGAGGAATCCGGACCCCCGCGGTATCGTATCGGGGTCATTCGGACGAGATGGTTTTCTGCCGGAAGAAATAACCTGTGCCCGAGCATGGGAGCGTCCTGAACGATCAGGTCTAGACGCGGTTTGGGCTCCGTCTGGTCTATGTGAGCTTTCGGTTTCGACGAGGTACATCTAATCCCTAAGCTCACTTGATATTGTTTTCCATGGACTGGCCAAGTCCTGTATCATAGGCCAGTCTGGACGGGACTTATCCAGAATCCCGAAATTCTTAAGCCCCGATAAATGTTTTTGATACTCTCCAACACCAAAAGGACTCCAGGTTCGCACAAATCAAAACCAAACCAAGAATAAAATAGGTTTATTATCTTGTCGGGTGTTTATTTATTTATTTATTTCACATTTACGGGCGAACCCAATTACAAAGAAATAGATTAGGCAGACAGAACAGAAAGCAGAGAGCAGTACAAACGACAGGGCTCCGAAACAAGTCAGTGACGAGGGTACAGGAGATGATGAAGCTGGGGTCTGGAGACGGTGAGTATGTCAACATCCTGTGATGAGATGAGGAGGTTACCAAGGCGGGGGAGGCGGCATAGGGGGCGGTGGAGCAGGTAATTCGTCGAGCTGAAGGGCACAGCAAACAATTCACTGGCACGTGCACCAATGCGGGGGGCTCGCAGACCAATGAGGGATAACAGAGAGGGGCAATCGACTCGGCCAGAAAAGAGAGCGTGGAGAAAAATGACATCAGCGCCACGGCGACGGTCCACTGGTCGAGAGAGATGATAATGAGCTCCAATATTATCGACGTCGTCACGGGCAAATCCAGTACGGAACGCCAAATAGCGCGCGAAGGAGCGATAGACTCGGTCGAGTTGGTCGATGTGGCTAGAGTAGAAGGGAGACCAGACCACAGAAGCATACTCGATATGCGGCTGGACAAGGGTCTGATAAAGGGTGATTAGGGCAGAAGCTGAAGTGAACTCCCGAGTAGTCCGCTTCAAAAACCCAAGGGCACGCATTGCTCGACTAGAAGCCTGGGCGATATGGCTAGAAAAGGTCAGCTGATGATCTAGGAGGACACCGAGGTCCTTGACAAGGGGCGGGCGGCGAAGGACAACAGCGCCAATGGTGTAAGTGTGCAGTCTGGGTGCAGATGACCGATGGAACGTAGAGATTGAGCACTTCTCTGGATTGAGAAGAAGTCCGACCGAAGAGCACCAAGCGTAGAAGGCGTTGACAGAGGACTGCAAGGTATAACAATCAGGAAGCTCACGAATCCTGCAGAAGATTTTGACGTCATCAGCAAAAATCAGGAACTGAACCCCAACAAGGACAGAACTGAGCCCACCGAACACAAGGATAAAGAGAAGAGGGCCAAGATGCGAGCCCTGGGGGACCCAGAAGAAGCAACAAATGAAGCTGAGACAGCTCCCCGGATTCTGACTGTGGGTGTTTGATGTGACTTCTAATATGCCGAATACAGTGGTACCTTAGAGTGGTTCGTGTTGGTGTTCGGGCTGCGTTGAGATGGCTGGTCTCAGCGCAGGACAGTGCTCAGGCCAGGAGCTCTGCTGATTCTGGGACGATGTCGACTAGAATGATCAAAAATCCGCCGAAGGTTATTCAGAAACTTTTGGATTTTCCGGCGCGATGGTGAGGCTCGAATTCTTCACCGGAATGTTGCGCACATATTCCGTTCGTATCCGCTGGAGTCAGCGCTCCCGTTGTTCTTATTTTTTCCCGGACGGCCAGAATTCGGTCTCACAGCCTAGCCATACTTAGAGGTGCTAGAAAACAATGCCAATCAGCTTAGTCGTCTGCTCTTAGCGATTTAGTCGTAGTATAATTAGAGGGGGCCATGGAGTTTCCCACGTCTTGGTTCTGCAAACACTTCTACTCAATCATTATTATGTACTCATGGTGACATTACTGAGGCCTGTATTCACAAAAATGCCTTTATCTACAAACTTTTGCCTTTTACGTCCAATAGCTTGTAGATTCCAAATCCAAAATGCCCTTCCAGGCCAAAGAGGGCTTCGAAATGCATTCAGCACGTTCGCTACCATTGGTATCATTGTGATACACGGACATACTTTTCGTATTTTGCCACAAGTGTTTTTCTATTTTTCTTATTTTGGGGCTCTATTTAGGTTAGTTATAGATTATTTTGTAACATTTTCAATTTAGTGGAAAATGATACCTCACCGGCCTAGGTACCAGAAATCTCGAAAACACATTCAATAGGTTGAATATTCTAGGAATAATATGGGTAAGATAGATACCCATTATGACCCATAACTTCTTCCGGTGGGTTCCAATCGTTCTAAGACACATTTCATTGGGTTCAGCGTCCAAATTTTAATGGAAAATGATATTGCCAGGTCGGTGAGATTGCCAATAATCTCAAAAATCCATTGAGCCAGAAACAGGTCCATTATCCATTCAAGGAATAACCAACCAAAAAGTCCAATGTCCGTCCTACGCCTACTTTGGTAGTAGAAAATTTTCTAAAAATCTGAAATTTGGGTCAGAGGTCCGTTCTCGGCTCTGGTTGGTTCTCAAAACATTTCAGCCCGATCGTATCAAATTTGGGTGAAATGGGGGGAAAAATTTGTTTTTCTAAAATTAGATTTTCGAGATTTTTGGCGATCTAGGCGTGTGGGATATTATTTTCCACTAAATTTTGGACCCTGAATCGATTGGAATGGGTCCGGGACCCACCACACCCACTGTTTCCCCCATTTTCCACATGTTGAAGAAATGAGTCTCTATGTGACTGGCAATAACCAACCCCTGAAAGAGCTTTTTTCAAAACACTAAGCAGAAAGTTGGCAAATTTTGGGCATGTGACAATTGAAGTTTTCATCTTCCTGTCACCTTTTGTCAGCTCATGTCTGCTCTAACTCCAACATACAGTTTCAAACGTACTTATTTATTTTCTGTTTTAATTTGTTACAGGGAAAGGTTACTCGGGACGTGATGTGGGCGCGTGCTGCTGTCCTGGCGATTATTTTATTAGCACAGGACTCCGAGGTGAGTGAAGTTTTCATTCCAAATTGCTTAAATCGCCCACTGTTTTGTTCATCCTACTTCATCAATACGAAATATATTCATATCTATTTCACTGCCGAGTCAATTTGAGAAAAATGAAACGATATTCTTACATTACAGCCGATTTCTGACCGGTGAAAAAGGGTGATTCGTTTTATTATATTCACGGTATGATTAATACATTCATTTATTATGTTTCTGAACACGCCTTTTCTGGATTGGTAGTGTACGTTGGATGAGAAAATAATTTCTATTAAATAAATCGACTCTCCAGCGCGGCTGCTACATTATGATTAATGCGTTCATCAATCACACGATACACCAGAGTGATGATCCTGGTCGATTAGTTCGCCATACGGCAATGATGATGAAAAGCTCATTTTTGCATTTAATTAAAAAAACCATCACTCTAAAGTCAATTAAGTGCTCTACCGGTACATGAGACATTTTATGGGGAGACAATTTATCATTCGTTCTTTTTTATTTTCCCGCGCAGTTGCGAGAGTATGCCGACGTACGAGGATAATAAAATGAAAATATGAAGTTCTTCGTATATTGTCAAAATATAGTTAAACAGAGCCGGACCGGTTACGATTGAGTATTGCTCACAAATAGATCCTACCATATCGATGACACAGGCACCTAAATACTAAAATTTATTTTTGAATCTTTTTTTCTACAAATTTGTATGCCTCTAATTTCAAAGGAGTTATTAGAATCTGCCTAGTTTTTAGAGAAGGTGGAAGTCAGTGTCAATAAACCTCAATTTTTCAGAAGTCTCAGTCTTACAGGTGGGCACATTTCACTCGCCTAAAATTATATGGAACGTAACACCGATGTATTAAAACCAATAAATACTCTTATACACAAATAATTTGCCTCGCATGAATGTTGTGGAATGTTATTACTAAAAATATCAGTAGGTTTTATATAAATAAACTTATTATACAGGGTGTCCCGCGAGATGTTCCCCCTATATCATATTTGCGCTCCCCGCGCAACTGCGTATTATGCGCAAGTGACACTAACTGATTGCAGATTTGCACGTTTTATTGCAGATTCGGATTCCTCATAAAATTTCATGAAAATGTGATCCTTCAACCAATTTTGTGTACTTGACACATGAATTTTTAATGTTTTTAACGCTGATTCACGTGATGCTGTTTCTTGACTCGACTAAATTTTTGCGCAAAATTGGCAAAATTCGTTTATTTTACATTTTTAAAAACTATCTTTTTGCGCGTGTTTACGCATAAAATAGGTATTATAAAAAAAATATTTTAACTTTACAAAATTATGATAGGCACATCAAAAGTGCAAACTAGCGCTAAAAAGATGATTTTTCCACGCGAAATAAACGAATTGTGGTTATTATTCAGCAAAAATTTAGCCAAATCAAGAAACGGAAAGCATTGCCTGAATAAGGGTTAAAAAACAATGAAAATTTATGAGCCACACATTGTAGTTAGTAATGATTGTTTGAGGGATCAAATTTTCATAAAATTTTGTGTAAAATCCGAATTTGCAATTAAAAATTGGGTTCTCATTAAAAATGAGGAACTTGCGCATGATGCGCAAATGTAATATTTAAAGTCCTAGCAAAAAAAAAAAAAAAATGTGGAGATTCAAAACTGTGACAGATCAGTAGGTATTGAGTTACCACGATAATGACGTCACTGTAATTGCCAAGGATGCTCCCGCCTCCACTTTTTCCCTGATGCCATCCACCCCGATTGATTCAATAAAGGCACTCGAATCAACCCATCCAAATCATCATGATCTGTTTATTTTAAAACCCTGAATTGAAGGGTGGGGGGTGTGACAACTCAAGGGACACCCTGCATAAATGTCTAGTGTCCACACAAGGGACAGATACGGACCACGCCATTGTGCGTTATTTACTTTTAACACGATAACGTCCCTGAAAAACTTCGCCATAATATCGATTATTCAAATTGGTTAAATTGGGCGGTCAGAATCGGACGACTCCAGTCGTCTCGTCGAGCAGCTCTGTGCCTTGGATTCCTCATGTAAATAAAACCAGCGACGATTCCGCTTCCAACGCACAAAAGCCAAATCGTTATGATCGTCCAGTCGACGATTTTGACGAAATTCCCAATTTTCCTTTCCACTCGGCTCATGTCCGTTCGTTTCGAACCGTTGGACGTTTCGACAGGGGAGCTGCTTGTGCAATGCGAAGGCAAACCAAATGTTGTGCAGTAAGCCCAAGGCTTGCATTTGTCGTAATGATCTCTCTCTGGCCAAGGATCGAGAAACCCTGGTTTATAGATATTTTGAGTATTCTCATTCGCCACGTAAATCTCCATAGAATTGTTCCGTAAATATTTAATATTTTCCGTGGGCATAAGCGACAAATGATTGGAAGATTTTCTCAAATCAATATTGTCGCATCTAACTGTACTTTTTTTGAAATATTTATCATACGAAGCGTTTTCTGGTAATCTCCATTTGACCAAAATGGAATGAAAATCCTCGTAGTACATACCAAAACTCTCACAAATCACGTCGGAAATAATCCGCTGTTTATGTTTCCGCGTCTTCAACTGAAGCATGGCGAATTTGAGGTGCATGTCGGCGATGGATTTAATCGCTAATCCACTAACGTATTTGCTGATCTCGTCATCGCTTTGCGACCAATTACCAGGAAAACCAAAAAGGCCGACGAATAAATTTTGGTTTTTCAAATCTTTGTGGACGTAGGTCGTGTTGAAGTTGTGCAGGCTGGCAACGCACACGAGACGTGCGATGTCTCGAAGGTTGCAGTCGACGTATTCTTCTTTCGTTGGTGTTAAAACTGTCATTTGAACCAATTCGCTGACCAATTCGCACGGGTTAATCCTCTTAGAAGACGCCAGTCCCAGGAGGGTGGAAAACAAAACGAACGAACAGTTCCACGGCGGATACATGATAGACGGCGACTGAAAGCGATGTAAGTTCAGTTCCAATTCCGTACAATTGACCTCTGCCAGAGTCCATTAGGTTTGTCCGTTAAATCGTGATCGTGCACAGCTTACGTCATAGGTGAAGCGACACTCGATTGAGTTGAACACGAAAAGTGCAGAGCTCGCTCTCATCAATAGACAGCACTATATACCAACGACATTACTTTTAAATAAAGCTATGTAAATACGAGTAATTGTATTATGTTGATCAGTTCATTAAGGACCCGATTTTGTAAAATTCGTAGTTTGTAAAAAAAACATCAAAATAATTCTAAGGCAAGTTTTGATTTTGGGCTGATACCTCTTAAACCGTTAGTCCAACGAACATAAATTGAATACAACATGAATGTCGATTGAATACCCCTTATTTAATTTTGCCCATTTCTGTTTGTTGCTTTGAAAACTACATTCAATTTTGAATCGATTAAAATAATGGTTTTGAGGTTTACAATCCTTGAAGTAGTTTTTATGGACTTTCAAAGATGACCTCCGCGTGAAAAGCTGCGATTTCGGAAAATCGTCGGTCCTAATTGAAACAAGAAGAGCCTAGAAGAAATATCATATTCTATGTCCCGAGTTAGGCGATGAAAGACACATTGTTGAAACGTTCAAACGCCGAAAATCGATTTTTTTTCACGTCTCAGCGATTTTTCTGAAAAAGATCGATTTTATCTTATTTAATGAGATATTACCACTTTTTTCTACTAATGTACATAGAACCGGGCACTCATTTTTTCCTCAAATATTTATTTGCTTGGTGACGTTTTACTGGCTACTAATGTGAACTTTTCAAGTCTCCACCAAGCTTCTTTTCAACTTCGAATTGAAAATCGATAAATGTTTATATCGAAAAATGGCAATTTTGGGGTTATTATCAACGTGTAAATGTTCAAAAAGAAAATCCTCGGACCAGCGGCATGAAGACTCATTCAATCGATTCAGCATCCAGAATTTAGTGGAAAATGATACCCCACACGCCTAGGTACCAGAAATCTTGAAAATCCACCATCGAAATAGGTAGATAGATACCCATTTAGACCCATAACCTCTTCCAGTGTGAGCCAATCGTTCCGGAACACGTTTCATTGGATTCAGCGTCCAAAATTTAGTCGATGATGATAAATAATAAATAAATGATACCCCACACGCCTTAATCACAGAAAATCTCAAAAATCCATTTTTCAAAATACACATTTTGACCACTACGCTCCCCGAATTTGGTCCGATCGAGTTGAAAAGTTTTGAGGATCAACTAGATAATCAATAATCACTTTTGCAGTACAAGGCATCGACAATCAATAATAAAAACAATATAGCCCAACACACCAGAACACCAAAAATTCGAGGGCTCGGATAGATGTAGACATTTTAATAATTAAAATGTCTATATATTGCTGTGGGTCAGGATTCTTATTGCTACCAAAATGCAACCAATAGTAGTTTTGAAAATAAGTGAAGTATAGTGAAAATGCTACTGCAGACATGGAGGCTTATATGTGGCCTATGCAACCTCTGACCGGCAAAGGAATGCCAACTTTGCAAACCGAATACGAATGTGGTCCAAGGAAGTCCTCAATACCACTGAAAAAGGAGGACCACCACGTGCTTAGTTGCCAATTTATTTAAAATTAATTGAAAATATCAACATTTGAATATGTTTGTATACCCCCTTTGGATGTTCTGGAAAATGGTGGTCATTAGACCCATAAAAAGTGCCAAAAACCTACTTAAGTGTTCTCTGTTTAGGCTTATATCCCTCCGTTCGACATAGGAGTCTATATTAATTCTCTACATTTGCCACCAGACAGCGCTTTCTGTCGGGAGTAACACTTGGAGCTGTATTCAACCACCTCATTCCGCGATTTTTTAAGACATTGGAATAGATCCAGAACGGATTTTTGCTTCCATCATAAAAACAGAAGTTGACTCTCAGGATGGGAATGACAAAAAAACCCTTTTCTCCACTTTTCCTCACTTCGTATCAAAATCATGTCATCATCCGCACCGATCGAAAAATCAACGAGATCGAAAATAATCCTGCAGTTCCGCGTCAATCGACACCTATCATCATCGATAGGGATAGTTATCATCACTCTACGAGGGAAAGGAAGAGAAACTTGATGCTCTTGGGAGGGGGTACGAAAAAGACTGGTCTTGGACGGCGGTATAAAAAAAACGGGATCGAAACAAATTGTGGGCCTCCTGAGCTTCTTCGAGGTATGCGGTTTGTTCCACATTCGGCCAACAATCGCAAATCCTGGTCAAGACTCCCTTCGCCGTATCCCTCTCGGGAATTAAACCAACGAGGGCTTGAAAATGAACGAAAAAATGGTTCAGTGAGTTGGTTCTCGAAAAATTTACGATAAGTACTCGTACTTTATTCCCCCAATAACTCGGGTAATAACTAACTGTTATATTCCTAATTATGCTGCCACTTGTCATCGAATTTTGACATAAATGCTACTCGCACTACTCGCAACATTTTCAGTGTCATCACTTTTTCGGTGATACCATACCGACCAATTTTGGTTGTATTATTCCTTGAATGATCAACCTATGTTTTCATGCGAGAATTTTCTGAGCATTTCAAGGTGCATAGATAAAAAAAATCTGCAAATTCTTACACAAGGGTTGGTTATTCCTCGAATGGGGGAAACAGTGGGTGTGGCGGGTCTCAGACCCATTCCAATCGATTCAGGGTCCAAAATTTAGTGGAAAATGACACCCTACTCTCCTAGGTAGCAGAAATCCCGAAAACACATAATCAAAATGGGTAATAAATACCCAATTTGACCCATTACTTCTTCCAGTGGGTGCCAATTGTTCTGGGACCCATTTTATTGGATTCAGCGTCCATAATTTAGTGGAAAATGATACCCCACTCGCCTAAATCCCCCAAAATCTCGAAAATCCATTTTTCAAAAAACACATTTTGACCCCTACCCCCTCCAAATTTGGTCCGATCGGGCTGAGAAGTTTCGAGGACCCATCTCGGCTGGTAACAGACCCCTGACCCAAATTTCAGATTTTTAGAACATCTACTACCAAAAACGGCGCGGACGATGGACGGCGGACGGACATTGACTTTTTTTGATCAGGACATCATGAAACGTCCAGAAAAAAATTGTGAGCCGAATCGGAGAGGTTGACCATTATCATGACAACATAGGTTGATTATTCAAGGAATAACCAACCAAAATTCAAATGTCCGTCCGCTATACGCCGTACTTTGTCCACGCCGACTTTGGTAGTAGAAAATTTTTTAAAAATCTTAAATTTGGGTCAGGGGTCCGTTCCCGGCTCTACTTGTTCCTCGCAACATTTCAGCCCGATCGGACCAAATTTGGGTAGGGTAGGGGTCAAAATGTGTAATTCGAAAAATTGATTTTCGAGTTTTTGGTAATCTAGGAGTGTGGGGTATCATTTTCCACTAAATTTTGGACGCTGAATCCAATGAAATTGGTTGCGGAACAATTGATACCCTCTGGATGAGGTTATGGGCCAAAATGGGTACTTATCTACTTATTTTGAATACGTGTTTTCGAGATTTCGGTTATCTAGGCGTGTGGGGTATCATTTTCCACTAAATTTTCAACCCTGAATCATTTGGAATAGGCCCGGGACCCGCCAAACCCACTGTTTCCTCCATTTTCCCCATGTTGAAGAAATGAGTCTCTATGTGCCTGGCCCGAGGAATAACCAACCCCTGTGTAAGAATTTGCAGCGTTTTTTAAACTAAGTATTATATTATTCAGGGGAGAAGGACACAAAATTGGTCTTCCCACATATTTTCATAAATTCTCAGGCCCCCTAACAGCCTCTCAGACCTTTGATACGCAATCACGGCAATAGTTTGCATAGTAAATGGCAATAATTTAACCTATGTTTGGCTTATGGTAATCTGGATCAGCCAAAACTTGAAGGAGTGACAACTCGAAATGGTAGAAAATGTCATCAAACGTTCGGTGCCTCAGGAGCAGCACATGTGAACTCACGAATTTTGAAAGGAGAACTTCTTATAACCTGCGAAAATATTTAAGAATTAATGCAACAGTGAAAAAGTAATAAAATTTAATAATAAATGCTTAAATTAAACTCAAAGTAGGAATGTCCACGAATGTATATAGACATTTAAATAAGATGTGACTTTTGATGAAAAACCCTAAATCCTACTGTAATTTATCAATTTATTACTTTAGGAAGTCAGAACAAGAGAATATTCGGCTTCTTTAGACACTTGAAAATAATATGGGTCATGGTAAAATTAGTATTTTACTTCAGGGCCGTTTTTGTCGACCAAAATGAGCAAACTCTTTCGTCAAATGCGTTCATTTTTTGAGGAAAAAAAGGTTTTTGGAAGGAAGTTCAATAAAATTAACACCCTTTCACCTTCAACGCCTGAATAGTGTACCCATGTTGATGAAGGTGGCCGGAATGCAAATTATTCCAATGAATGGGAAATTTTGAGATTTCCAAGGATTTTTGGGGCGTGATTTGACTAAACAGCCGTTTTAGAGCCTAAGATGGCTCTTACATTTTATTCTCGTTTGCTCTTGAAATCACATGTGGTGCATTTCAGTTCAGTGCAAGACTTCACTCCGGCGGAGCGTTTCTCTAACGCACTTACATCCGCAGGAAGTGAAAGAATGCTAAAGTGTTGTTCGCGATCTCACGTCAGGAACATTGTTTTTCGAAAGTGGACTCCGAAGTGGCCAGAAAAGCCTTAGAAGTCGAAAGAGACGTTTGAAAAGTTAAGTCCTTTTTAAGGTATGAAGCCCCTCCAAGAGAAAACGAAGGGAAGAGAAACTTGGGTTCGGTACCAGTTTCATTCAAGATTACTCGACTTGAATGGGCGACTCCTCGGCTCGATGTCATGATCTGCCAGAGTTGTCACGTCTGATTTACGTTTGAAAGAATGAATCGTTGAGTTAAATGGATAAGAACAGAGCCGTCGTCTATAATGAAACAAGAGACAAGAACCTCCATCATTGTTTTAGACGTAGAAGGCGTAGTTGGAAGCACTTTTCTCCATTTTCAGTTAAATTTTACCCAATTCTTGCTCAAAGCAATATTGTGCGAAACACTTGATTTTGGTTGGTCTTGAATAATCAACATATGTTTTCATGCAAAAACTCAATCTCTCCGATTCACCCCAAAAAATTTTTTGGGCGTTTCAAGGTGTCTAGATCAAAATTAGCAATTTCCGTCCGCCGTCCACGCTGACTTTGGTAGTAGAAATTTTTCTAAAAATCTGAAATTTTGGTCAGGGGTCCGTTCATGGCTCTAGTTGGTCCTCGAAACTTTTCAGCCCGATCGGACCAAATTTGGGTGGGGTAGGGGTCAAAACGTGTATTTTGAAAAATGGATTTTCGAGTTTTTTGGCGATCTAGGCGTGTGGGTTATGATTTTCCGCTAACTTTTGGACGCTGAATCTAATGAGACGGGTCTCGGAACGAATGGTGCCCTCTGGATGAGGCTATGGATCAATATGAGTGCCTATTTACCCATTTTGAATGTGTGTTTTCCAGATTTCTGGTTCCTAGGCGTGTGGAGTATCCTTTTCCACTAAATTTTGGACGCTGAATCGATCGGAATGGGTCCGGGACCCACCACGCCCAATTTTTCCCCCATTTTTCCCATGTTGAAGAAATGAAGTCTCCATGCGCCTGGTTCGAGGAATAACCAACCCCTGTGTGAGAATTTGCAGCGTTTTCACGTTCAGTTTACACAAGCATTTACATCAACAATGTGGCTTAGTACAAAAAAGGCTGTTTTGTAGCCTCAGGCCCAACCCTAATTTGCATCTGTGAGTAGGGACATTGGGTTGGAAAAAATATGGAGAATTTGGCGAGCGGATTTTTTTTTTACCTCAACCCGTGCCTGCGGCGACTACTGATCGACTTTTTGAGGAGCGAATACGATTGACCCGAATATTGCGGATCAGCCAAGTCCTCTCTCTGGGAATAGCTGGAGAACAGCCGTATTTTATTTGCAAAAAAGGGTATTTATTTACTGATTGACCTGTTATCTCGTGATTTACAGCTAAGCTTTATTCATGAGCGTCAAAATTCAATAATATATTATGTTTATAATTAATTTGGTCATACAAGCAGTAGTAGCAAATTGTTCGAACGTCGTAATAACCCATTTTAATACCATTGGATGATAATTGGAGCCTAGCTTTCTCATTAAAATGCGATCTCATCATCCCGTTACAAAAGAGGTTTCTTTAACAAGAGGAAATAGAAACGGAAACACGATCACGAAGTTTCACGGCTTCTCATATTGCGACCGCTATGGACATGACGATAGAAAAGTCCGTTTTGTAAGTAGAGCGTCCTTCATTCAACTCTTCTGTGACAGTGCGTTGATACGTCAATTGACACATTCAAAATACATAAAGCATTTCCTCATCTAATGGAACGCTTTACTAAGGCAAAATTCAACATTTTCATCAACAAGCCAAAAAACTCAGCAAAACTTTTTCATTCCTTCGCCAGTATTTCCCTTCTCCTGATGTAATTACTGGAAAAGTCAGAAGTCATTCATTTTGCCTCATATGACGCCTCAGGAGACATTGAGGAGACATAGAAAAGCGTCGCGACGCAAGAGGAAGGAATTGTAGCATCATCTCTTCTTTGTGACACATCTACAGATGGATATTGTCCAATTCGTATTCCTTTTCTGTGCTACTTACAGGATATATTAGCATAAATTGACGAATTGCATTTGTGAATAGATGAATTATCTTGGAAAAATATTGAAATAGGGTTGGAAATGCTATAAACAGGGTGAATATGAATTTGTTTCTTTAAATTACGGAGTTTTGTCTGTGTTTATGTTCGTCTGATGCATGTTCATGAAAACAATTATCAAACTTTTTTATTTTTATTTTTACATTTTTATTAACATGCCCGGATCCAGATTAAAGGTCGATCCACACATATCCGTGACGGGACGGCACCGTTGCTCTCCGTGTTTCGTAGCTTCCGGTGACATCCGTGATTAATTTTTATTTGCCATTCACACAGTACCGTATCGTACCATAATGAGGTAAAATAGAAAATATTTACAAGTGAAACTCTTTTTCACATCCGTATTTTACCTAAAATATCGGCGAGGACGTATTTTTAGTTTTTACTGTGGCTGCCGGAAGAGAACGGAACGTGTTGGAGAGTCACGTTGCCGGTCATGTCTGAACACACCGTAGTTTTCCCTTTAGTCGACCGAGTTAGGTTAAGTTTAGTTAAAAGTTAAACTAAAGGGAAAACTACTGTGTGTGTTCATACATGACCGGCAACGTGACTCTCCGACACGTTCCGTTCTCTTCCGGCAGCCACCGTGAAAACTTTAAATACGTCTTTGCCGATATTTTAGGTAAAATACGGACGTGAAAAAGAGTTTCAATTGTAAATATTTTCTATTTTACCTCATTATGGTATTGTGTGAATGGCAAAGAAAAATTTATCACGGATGTCACCGGAAGCTACGAAACACGGAGAGCAACGGTGTCGTCCCGTCACGGATATGTGTGGATCTACCCTCTCCCTGCCTCACTTATTATAGTTTATCGACTACAAAAATTTAAGAAAACCCTGTTGGTTCTTACAGTAGTTTAGGTATACTATTTTTTGAAAGTAGTTAGATGTTGCTTCTGGAGAAAAGTGCGTCCTCAACGTGGTGCCGATTTAATAGCTCAGGACTTGCAATATCTCTCAAGATGAGCAACAGAATGATCAATCTACAATCTTACTCAACATAGGTGGGACCGTGTGGAATGCCTATCGATTTTTCTTGTGTATTCCTTGCGTTATGAATCCTTTTACACCATGGACCCTAAAACAAACATCAGACCGCAAAACACGGTAGGGAGTCGGGATCAGTATGATAGTGGGATGATAGGAGTGTTATTAGAATTCAACTAACAACATTTTGGAGAATAAAAATTCGTTAATTCTTGTACATAGGTTAAATTCCTAAACTCGTACAATAGAGGAGACTCATATTTCAAACTCCTCAACATTTTGAACGCTTTTTGTTCGGTTTTTCCTCTCTCTGGAGGCCGAACCGTTTGCGTCTACGAACAATGACGATTAATTTCATTAGGGGCCTTAAAAGCCTCTCCATTTCCTGGGAATGAGCTCGCGGGTCCTGGGAGGGCGCGGGAGAAAGCGTTTGAAGACGAGAGGGGCCGTTTTTGAATAGGATTATGCAGCATGAAAGGGGAAGGTGCCCGGATGATGGGAGGGGATCTGAATGGACGATAGTAACAGGTGTATGAGGCAGAGAGGGCTCTCCAAGGAGGTCATGTGCCAGTGGGGCAAGGGTCCGCACCGTTAAGGTCAAGGGAAGTGGAGGGAGGGGTCTTCTCGTTACGTCACCAGGGAAACGTTCCCATGACGAGTTTGAATTTCGCTTTTTCTCCTAAAAACTCTTTATTGTGCAAGAAGGCTCAAATTTCAACTTCCATAATCAGTTCATTTTCGCTCTCGAGTCTTAGATGCAGTACATACGCATTCTTTTCACATTCAAAGTCTATCTAATAAACGCTGGATTACACTCTCCGATTCGGCCCAAAATTTTTTTCTCGCCCTTTCAAAGTGTCTAGATCAAAAAAAGTCAAATGTCAGTAGGTACGCCGTCATCACGCGACAATGGTAGTAGACATTTTTTTAAAAATCTGAAATTTGGGTCAGGGGTCCGTTCCCGGCTCTAGTTGGTCCTCGAAACTTTTCAGTCCGATCGGACCGAATTTACATAATCATTTTCCACTAGATTTTGGACGCTGAATCCAATGAAATGGATCCCGGAACGATTGGCACCCACCGGAAGAAATTATGGGTCAAAATGGGTATCTATCTACCCATTTTGAATATGAGTTTTCGAGATTTCTGGTACCTAGGCGTGCAGGGTATCATTTTCCACTAAATTTTGGACGCTGAATCCAATGAAATGGGTCCCGGAACGATTGGCGCCCTCTGGATGAGGTTATGTGTCAAAATGGGTACCTATCTACCCATTTCGAATGTGAGTTTTCGAGATTTCTGGTACCTAGGCGTGCGGGGTATCATTTTCCACTAAATTTTGGACCCTGAATCGATTGGGATGGGTCCGGGACCCGCCACACCCCCATTTTCCCCATGTTGAAGAAATGGGTCTCCATGCGCCTGGTCCGAGGAATAATCAACCCCTGTGAAAGAATTTGCAGCGTTTTTAAAAGGCATTCGTTAAACAACGGATCTACGCCGTTTGAAAACACGAATTGAAATTAACCTGGAATTATTCTAGGTAGATGCCCTAAAACTGAAATGATTGAAAGTGAATGAATAAAGAAATGAAATAAAAAATAAAAATAAAACGTAGGCAATATTATTTTGAACCTGAATTCGTACAATAAATTAATAATGCTGCAAATATTCGTCTCCTCCCTCATTTAACGCCAACCTAAACTGAATGTGCTTTTTCGCGTCTCCCTCAATTTTTTTTTCTGGAAGGAAATGACGTCAGATCTCCCTCGCGCCTATTGTGCGTGCGTCCACGAGCTTTGAGGCAGGTCACGAGCCCAGGCCAACTCTACTGGATGACATGACATGACATCGTTACACATTCCTTCCTCTTGTCTCGTCTCAAACCGCTGAGTCTTTTTTTTTTTTTTTTCTTTTTCTCTCAACCTTTTTCCTCTTCGTTTTGCGGCCCAAACGAAAGTGGCCGGATCGAATTTTCATTCGGATGATATCACCGCGGATATTTGTTTACGTTCAACCGCAAATGTCCGTAGTTTTGTCCGCTCAGCTATTCAGAACCCGATTCAAAGCCAAATTAGCTCTAATTTCATACGAAATCCACCTTTTCTAGCAATTCCACCTTTCTTGACTAACAACAGCACTATGAAAAAAATGTTCGATAGTTTGAGTGAAATCGATAGTTTATCTCTGCCCCATATACTAGAGTTCAGCCCGTTTTTTAACCAAACGATGGACTGACATTTTGGATTTCGAATCTACTTTTCTTGATAAGTAAAAGGTAAAATATTGTAAACAAATTCCCTTTATTTTGAGTATCAATGAAACGTAAATTGAACCAGCAGCATGGAGACTCAATTCAATCGATTCAGGGTCCAAAATTTGGTGGAAAATGATACCCACACGCCTAGGTACCAGAAATCTCGAAAACACACATTCAAACGCTGCAAATTCTTACACACGGGTTGGATATTCCTCGGACCAGGCGCATGGGGACTTATTTCTTCAATAAAAAAAAGAAAATAATTTTGGACCGAATCAGAGAGGTTGCCTTTTTGCATGAAAACATTAGGTTCATTATTCAAGGAATAACCAACCAAAATTACGTTTCTCTCCGATCAAACGCGGGAATTGTCGAGTAATTATCATCCAGTAAACACGATAGGCGGCTTAAAAAACCACGTTGTTGCCCTTTTATTGGCAATCAGCCAGCTCGTTTGGTCTCAGAAATCCTACAGGGACTCCCTTTCCAGTAACGAGGGTTGCGGGGAAGGCAAATTACGAGCTCTGCATGACGATGAGGCTGTTCTACCTTCAAATCGATATTTTATACCCGCGGCCTCTTTTTGCCACTAGGAAAGCTCAGGTTGGAAAACCGTTCCCATAATAGAATCTACCCGACTATCGATATCTCTGCAGTCGGATGGTGCCATAATAAGAGCCACAGTCTGTGAAATATAGACACCATACGGATTATTTGGCTATTCAGCTATGCCGTCTTTTACATTTGAAGCGTGCTTCGCTTGTTTTTGGCAATAATAAATGCGTACTACCACCTATATCACTTTGGGCTATCCAATCAGTGACACTACAAAGCAGTTGTGTGTATACTAAAGACCTCGAAGACGCGCTATTCCACAGAAATCGAGAACTGGAGAAATAAACCGTTGTGAAATAATTTGCAGCGTTTTGCCGTCCGCCGTCCAAGCCGACTTTGGTAGTAGAAATTTTTATAAAAATTTGAAATTTCGGTCAGGGGTCCGTTCATGGCTCTAGTTGGTCCTCGAAACTTTTCAGCCCGATCGGACCAAATTTGGGCGGGGTAGGGGTCAAAATGTGTATTCCGAAAAATGGATTTTTAGATTTTTTGCCATCTAGGTGTGTGGGGATCATTTTCCTCTAACTTTTGTACGCTGAATCCAATGGGACGAGTTCCGGAACGATTGGTGCCCTCTGGATGAGGCTATGGGTCAAAATGGGTGCCTATTTACCCATTTCGAATGTGTGTTTTCGAGATTTTGGGCGATTTAAGCGACTGTAGTATCATTTTCCACTAAATTTTTGACTGTGAATCGATTGGAATGGTTCCGGGACCCACCGCCCCCACTATTTCCCCCATTTTCCCCATGTTGAAGAAATGAGTCTCCATCTCCAATAAGGGTCCGAGGTTTTACGGACAATTTCATGCCTCTTTTCAACGGTTCCTTCGTATATATACTGACGATGTGACCTAAGGAATAAAAAATGTAACCAATATAACCAATTTGAAAAAAAAAAAAAAAAAAAAAAAAAAAAAAAAAAAAAAAAAAAAAAGGTAGTAGGAGTCAGAATGTCTTTTGATAAATTTTTGATAAATGGTTTTTCTAGATTTTACGCGATCTAGGCGTGTGAGGATTTTCCACTAAATTTAGAGCGATGAATCGATTGAAATGGGTTTGGTGCTCGACAGACCCACCGTTTTCCCCATTTTCCCCATGTTCGATTTTTTCGTCGACTCAGGCGTGTGGGGTATTGTTTTCCACTAATTTTTGGACGCTGAATCGATTGGAATGAGTCTCTATGCTCCTGTTTCGAAGAATAACCAACCCCTGTGTAGGAATTTGCAGCATTTTTCAACAGCACTTCCGTATAAATATATCGATCCAAGCCCACGAGTCTCAGAAACACCAGTGAGAAAAAAATGAAAGTTTATGAAAATCAGTGTCTACGGACGCGTGACCCGGCTCCGTTCAAGATGTGGTCTCGTCAAATAAAAAATTTCTCTAATTTACTTTACAAATGCGGCTACTTAGAGTACAGTTATCTCTTCGAACGTGCTAAGCTTGTGTTCACAGGTCTTGTTTGAACATTCTAATGCTTTCGAAACAGGAGGTTTTTCATGAGTCCGAAGTGGGTTGAACTCGTCTCTACGTGACCAGTCGGGTGCTCTACCGGTCATACGAAAGCGATTCGAGTTTTTGAAAATGATTGCGAGCTGAGTCACTGCCAATGCTGAAAGATTGAAACTTCTCACGACCGTATTCATCATGTTCAAGTTTCAGTTATGTGGCGTAGTTGAACACGATAAGATAAAATAATTTTAGCTTTTTCTACCTTTGGGGTGTACCGCGGTTTTCCAACAATCTAACTTAAGACCTTACACAAGTGTCCTTGAACCTTCAACCTAAGATAAGACAATACTGAGACGTCCTGGAACCAACCACATTATATAAGACTATACTAAGGAATCCTAAAACCTTCCATTTTAGATAGGCCCTTACTAGGACGTCCTTTATCTTTCCTCCTTGAATAAGAACATACTAAGGTGTCCATGAACCTACCACCTCAGATAATGCCTTGAACTTGCTAAGGTGTCCTTGAACCTACCACATTCAACAAGACCTTACCAAGGTGTCCTTTATCTTTCCACCTTAGATAAGACCTTACTAAGATATCCTAGATCTTTCTTGCTTAGATGATACCTTGAACGAAGTGCGATGTACATACATGATCTGTACACCTTGGATAAGACCTTACTAAGATGTCCTTGAACATTCAACCTTAGATAAGACCTTACTAAGATGTCCTTGATCTTTCCTGCTTAGATGATACCTTGAACAAAGTGCGATGTACATACTTGATCTGCCCACCTTGGATAAGTCCTTACTAAGATGTCCTTGAACTTTCAACCTCAGATAAGACCTTACTAAGATGTCCTTGATCATACTTGCTTAGATGATACCTTGAACAAAGTGCGATGTACATACTTGATCTGTCCACCTTGGATAAGTCCTTACTTAGATGTCCTTGAACTTTCTACCTTAGATAAGAACTTACTAAGGTGTCCCTAAATCTACCACATTCAACAAGACCTTACTAAGATGTCCTATATCTTTCTACATCAGGTATGCTCTTACTAAGATGCCCATGATTAGATAACGTCTCCGTAGTCTCAAAAATCACAAAAGAGCACAGCTTGAGTAAATTTATATGTTATCTATAACAACTTTTATCGACATCTAGTGGGTTGAACAATCAGCAAACCAGAGAGATATCAGATTCAACTGGCGGTTAACAAACTACACTCTGTAGAAATCTCCATTTTGGTTTGTTTTGGAGGTAGTTGCGGAAGGAACAACATCCTCAAAATGATACCAATTGTTCATCAATCGTCTAGTATGAGATTCGACATTTTACAGTTTGTCACACCCCACTAATTCTTCGTCGGTGATGAAAAAGTCCTTGGTCTGTCCGCCATAGATAAGACCTTACTAAGATGTCCATGAACTTTCCACCTAAGTGAATACCTTAACCTTACTAAGGTATCCTTCGGCTTTTCTTTTGTGTTTCAGGGCGGAACAGATGACAAAAACAGTAAAGTGGACCAGGGATCCGGGAAGAGCGTCGAAGGAGACCAATTGGCACAGGAGAGCCACCAACACTTGGGTTTGGCGGTACCTCCTGGTGTCACCTACCAGGAGCAGTGGCCGGCCCCCGCCCCCGAACTTCCCGTTATCACGTCTTTGGATGTCAAATGTGAAAAGAATAGCATGAAGGTGAGTGTGAAATTTCCTATAATTCTCCAAAAAATGCTTCTCCACACCACGAAGATCAAATTTCTTTTCAAATGATCAGTTAAAACTACTGTCCCGCACGACGCTTGTGGATAAGGGCTCTTCATCTCTCAAGATGTGTTGCCGGTGGGTTCTAAAGACCGAATCGATTTTGCTTACAAGGGCTGAAGTGAAGTACCTACCAGCCATCATCTTTTCTTGGCCATTCTAGTTTGAACGGCTCGTGTTCACCCGTTCGACCCACTTGAGAGGATGGCACGTTATCAACTCGCAATCCCATTTCCTTCTGGTGGGATATCGATTTGAACTAGTTGCAAATTATTCCACAAGGGTGTGTAATTTTAGGTTGATGAGCAGAAAACATTCGACTTTCCAATTGAAGCCAGAAGGAGTCATTGATCAGACGTTCAAATTTTTAGCAAAAATGGTGAGGTGGTGGACAACGGAGGGGCATTTTGGATTTAGAATCCACACACTTTGAAAACAACAGTTGCTGACACCATTACAAGGGAATAAGAATGATGAATCAAAGAATGTGTTGATCACGAATTTGTTATCAAAACATGCAAGTTAGCTTCCTTATGTTTGTATATGCTCACTCCAAGAATCCATTTCGACAAAAACTCGTCTCGCTTTGGGCTCGCAGGTGTTTATAGGATTCGACAAGCCTTTCTACGGCCTGGTGTTCAGCAAAGGCCACTACTCCAACGCCAACTGCGTCCACCTGCCACCAGGCCTGGGCAGGTCGCAGGCCCAGTTCGAAGTCGGCATCCACGCCTGCGGTACGGCCGGCAACACTGAGAACGGCCTGTACGGCTACGGAGCGGATTCCGGGTCAGGCACGTACTTTGAGAACATCATCGTCATCCAGTATGATCCTCAGGTAAGCGATCTTGTTTAAATTGAGCTTCTTGGTAGCGCGTAAGGCTAACAAAGGCTACGAAAGGATCAACGACGCTGTCCGAGTCTTTACACAGCATAGCATCTCATTTGGAGAATGTACCGACGAGACTTCTTCCTTTCTTTTTATCAGGTGCAAGAAGTTTGGGATCAAGCAAGAAAACTCCGGTGCACTTGGCACGATCAGTACGAGAAGTCAGTGACGTTCAGGCCGTTCCCCGTGGACATGCTGGACGTCGTCAGAGCGGACTTCGCCGGAGACAACGTTGGCTGCTGGATGCAAATTCAAGTCGGCAAAGGTCCCTGGGCGTCCGAGGTGTCGGGTTTGGTCAAAATCGGACAGACAATGACGATGGTGCTCGCTATCAAAGACGACGACTCCAAATTTGACATGTTGGTGCGGAACTGCGTGGCTCACGACGGCAAAAGAGCGCCTATCCAGCTCGTCGACCGTCGAGGTTGCGTGACGAGGCCAAAACTGATGTCGCGGTTCACCAAAATCAAAAATTTCGGCGCCAGTGCGTCGGTTTTGTCATACGCTCATTTCCAAGCGTTTAAATTCCCCGATTCGATGGAAGTGCATTTCCAATGCACGATACAGATTTGCCGGTACCAGTGCCCTGACCAATGCTCTTCCGACCAGCCAGAAGCCCACGACGCCGGCCACATAGACGTGGTGCACTTGAGAGACGAGCGAGCGCCCAATTGGTACAATAAACGGTCGAAAAGGGCCGTTGGCCAAGAAGTGGGTGTCAACAGGGTCATCAAAGTGGTTTCAACTGGTGACTTGACGTTCTCACTCGACGACAACTCCAACTCTTCGACGCTGGTGTTCCCCGCGACGTCGGAAGCTGGCGTGATCTGCATGACGACACCAGGTTTTGCCGCCACGCTTATCGTCCTGTTCGGAATCCTCATCGCCTCGTCCCTTCTGTCCGCTCTTCTCTGCATACGCCTCAAACCTAAAGTAATCAAATGAACCAAAAGACCTCGTCCACAACACGAAAAAGACTATCAGTCGGCCATCTGATGAATAGAAACAACCTAATGCGATTGAAGCCTAATAGTATGTATATGGCTTCTTCCAGCAAGCCTCAGGTTGCTGCCACAAAAAAACCAATACTCTCCAGGAAGTTCAACCAAAATACGCATATTTGCAACACCGGATTCAAAAATACAGGTTTCATTGCCAAATAAAATCAATTTGTGCCATCAAAACACGTTTTTATGATCAAAAATAAGTAATTTTTTGCCCAATATAATCTCAAAGACGCTGCAGTAAGGAATTTTTGCTACTGTCATTAAAGGCAACGAAATGCAAGATTCCCGTAAATTTTGAAATAATTAGGCGCGCATTACAGTTTTTCGATAAATAAATTTGGTACATTTTTATTAAATTGTATTAAATAGAAAAATTTAACTTCATTAATTTAAATCATCAGCAGCTTTTATCGAAATTAGTGTAAAAATTTGATGTTTTCTGTAACTGCCATACAAAGTAATTTAAAATTGGAATACTGTTTAGTAAGTGAACTTCCTGTTTCGTATCGTGTTTTTATAAATTCATTATCATATTCACGAATGATATTTTATATAGTCATGAAGGAAGTCATTGTGGCATCAGCTTCAATGGTGTAGGTTTTGGAATTTATTTATACGTGTTGTAAACTAGTCATCATTCTTCTATATTTTTTTTCATGACGCTTTCATCTTAGTATACTTCTTTTAAATTATTTTATTTAATTTGTCACATAAGTAATTCATATTTGTATTGCCATTAGAGTAATCCGATAAGTCGAATGATAATGTTGAGGTGCCATTTTGGTTGAGATGGTTTATTCGTCACAATAATACACATTCTCGCTCAAAGCCATAATAATGGGATGTGCACGCACCATACGGGGGTTTTCTAACTTTTGAAGGAAGTTGATTGTTGGATTAGATCATAATTTTAAGCCCACAAGGAAATAATAATACAAAATATAGGCGAATTAATGCGATAGTTCAAACCTTTGCCTGTCCTAACCTTGATTTCACCTTTCTCAACCCTGGCCATCACGCAGCAGAGCCGCTAGAGCGCAGTCATGATGCTTTTACTGTTTAAACTTGTTAGCAATCAAAATAAAGACCTCTCGAAATCATATACCTACATAGTAAAAATAGTAAAAACTCCAGCTTCAACAATGAGACAATACATATTTTTCACCGTATATTTTAAGGTAGAAACCTAGTTAATTTTTATAAAATTAGTTTAACTTGTATTTTTATGTTGAACAAGTCTTAAGATTTGATAACTTATATCCACAGTTTCTATTCATCAGATGCGGATTTTAAATATATACGTAAGCGTAACATTCTTAATTGGGTTGTGTGCCGAATATATTTGGAGAGAAAGGTTTAGGCTGAACGATCAAAATGAGTACGGGGGAAATAAATAATGTTAGCGCCCTAAAAATCAAAAATGATCGTCCTGATCAACACTATTAAGTACCACAGAGTAACAAATATTAAAAAGATACAAAAGCAAAATCAAATTATTGGTTGCCATAAACAAACAATTCAGTTTTTAATTTTTTAATACTGTTAAATTTACAATTAAAGTAAACACCCTTATAATAAATACTCCAAGGAATAACTAAACTAAATTCAAATAAAATATGAAAACCATATTTTTAGTGTTGTTCTTATATCTACTGCCCACCAAATACAAGGAATGAAACAAGAAGTAAAAATTCATAAATCAAAAGAAAACAATCAAATTTTTATAAAATTTAATTTTTAATTTATTTAAATATTAGCAATTTTTTCCATTTTGTTAAAAAAAATCACTTGTAAATAGTATTTATTTATAATATAATATTCCTGATTATTGTTAATTTTGTATCAATTCCAGTTTTTATCTGGATGTACGCTCAATTTTTCATTGATGTGATTTTTAGAGGTTATGATAATTAATCTTATTCATTATTTATTTTTCTTTACTATCGAGTATTTCAATTGATTGAAACTTCGTTTTTTGCCATACAGTGTTATTTATTTTATACGAAAGTGTAATTGCATTAATCAAAATGTGTACACCCATCCACCCTCTAGCTCAAAATCAAAACTAAAGATATTTTTTTTAATCTAATCGTGAAGTACAAAACGTGTTTAGAGTAGAAAATAACTATTTATCGTTGTAATTTTGTTTGCGACCCACCAATGCTGAAACTTGTTAAATTGTGTACCTAGTTTAAATACTCAAGCTGCAAAAAATATTTGCATTTGGTGAATAAAGTAATTTTCCAGATTGAATCTTCATTTTTGGTCCTTAAATTGAGTGGAATCTTCAAACTATGTCATATTTTGGGGGTGGAAGGGGACCAAATCGGATCACAAATATAATTTTTGGAATTTCAAAATAGGCGGTCTGGAATCGATTGCATCAATTAATCAATGCCTGAAAACAGACATTAATCAATTTGAATCTATTTGTTTAGCCATTGGAAAAATGTTAAAAATTGAATAAATTACACAAAAATTAAAAAAATTTTAAGAAGTATCTACATTTTGGTATTTACATTAAAAATTACTAATCGAATTAAAAAGGGCGTTTTCAGCAAATTTTTGAAGAAAATAAAGCTATTGAAATAGCCTCAGCATGTTCAAAATTGAAAATTTCAAAAAAATGCATCATTCAAATCTGTTTCAGGACATTCTAAAACATTTTTTAGCACGGGTATTCATGTCACTCTTCTGATTTTCACGTCCAAATCGATCATCAAGAAGACTTGGTTAATGAAAATCGATCGTGAAAAATCGGTTTGTCAATGATCGATTGCCATCCTTACCGGTCAGTCACCATCAATTGCGTGTCCAGAATGAAACAGACGTCCACCATTTAGACCTTGAAGAAATGTCACTAAAAAATGTTGCCCAAATGGGCATCAGAATCCCACAAAATTTTTGAAATGGGCAAAAATTGTGCCTTCTTCTTGGCATATACCTTACAAATACGCATGTGCTCTTTCTGAGGCACTTCAGATTTGGCTCGAGGCAAATTTTATTTGTGTTTACTTGAAATTCCTAGTTTACGTCAATCAACAACAGAACATTGCTCACCTAAAGAACAGCATCTGTAATGAAATTGCCAACAATTGATATGTGGCAGAGTGAAAGCAACTTCAAAACATCACCTCAATCAACACTTAATGAGGGAAGCTACTTCACAGATGTACTTAGTTAGAAAACATTGAACGAAAAAACTTTATATTCAATTTCATTGATGACTCAATGAGAAAATAAACAGCTCTGCTTGCACCTCACATTGGGGAAGGATTAAGAAAATAGCTTCTGGGATTAGTGAACGTCCAGATCTAATGAACCCCAGTCCTGGGAGGATTGATATGAACCATAATGCCGTCATTAACGGATGTGGAAATCGATATGCTTGAGCCTATCTGGCAAAGTGGGACTCCGGGTCGTTTTTCGTTATTGATGATCATTTCCATTTCATTTGTTGTGAATGCCTTTGGAATGATACTTCGATGATACGCGAATTTGAAGAAGGGTTTTTACTTTTATGTTGAGCTTATTTGAAAAACGCTGCAAATTGTTTCACGCGGGTTGGTTATTCCTCGGACCAGGCGCATGGAGATTCATTTCTTCAACATGGGAAAAATGGGGAAAACAGTGGGTGTGGTGGGTCCATTCCAATCGATTCAACGTCCAAAATTTAGTGGAAAATGATACCCCACACGCCTAGGTACCAGAGATCTCCAAAACAGACATTCAAAATGGGTAGATAGGTACCCATTTTGACTCATAGCCTCATCCAGAGGGCGCCAATCGTTCCGGGACCAATCTCATTGGATTCAACACCAATAATTTAGCGGTAAATGATGCCCTACACGACCAGGTACCAGAAATCTGGAAAACATACATTCGAAATGGATAAATGGGCACCCATTTTGACTCATAACCTCTTCCAGTGGGTGCCCATCGTCCTGAGACCCTTTTCATTGGATTCAGCGTCCAGTGGGAAATGATACCCCACACCCCTAGATTGTAAAAAATCTCAAAAATCCATTTTTGGAAATCCATATTTTTCCCCCTACCCCACCGAAATTTGGTCTGATCGGCTTGAAAAGTTTCGAGGACCCACTAGAGCCGGGAACAGACCCCTGACCCAAATTTCAGAATTTTGGAAAATTTTCTACTACCAAAAATCTCGGACGGCGGACGGCGTACACAAGGAATAACCAACCGAAATCTAAAATTTCATTGCATGAAGAGCTCAAATAATAAACAATGACGTCATGTAGAGCAGTGAAAACCCGTTCGTGGACGGGAGTCGAAATCCAAAGCACCGAGATGATAGAAATATTGCTCTCCCGACGTTGAAACACCTTGTTTGGACGAGCCTATTACCCGAGGCAGCTCGCGACTTGGACGCCCAAGTTGGATGGAATAAGTGGGGCGAGGGGTCACAGTCTTCCTAGTGACGTAGTGACTCATTCACATCGAAGACCAACCTCAGCGGAAATGATTGATATTTGATCTTCGTCCTCAACAAATGAAAGGTGACCCAGTAGTTGATGGCAGCAGTGCGTATTGGGGGCTTCTCATGGTTAGATTTCATACGTTTGTCACTTTCTAAAGCCACTAGACGTTACAGCCGGCGATTACAGTTGAAAAACACTGCAAATTCTTTCACAAGGGTTTGTTATTCCTCAAATCAGGAGCATAGAGACACATTCCAATCGATTCAGCGTTCAAAAATTAGTGGAAACGATTCTACACGCCTAAATCATCAAACATGGGGAAAATGGGGAAACAGTGGGTGTGGTGTGTCCCAGACGCAATCCAATCGATTCAGGGTCCAAAATTTAGTGAAAAATGATACCCCACACGCATAGGTACCAAAAATCTTGAAAACACATTTGAAATGTGTAGATAGATACCCATTTTGACCCATAACCTTTCCCAGCACTTTATTTTATTGACCCGCTGTCAATGTAATCTTTCTTTTGTGACACAACAACAGCACTGTTACAAAACAGCAGCTGTCCCAGTTTGGTTGGCAGCTTCATCAGATTGATTTGAGTGGTTTTGCCACCCTGTGATTCTGACTTTTTCCGATGATAGTGCTCCTGTATAGGCTATTTCCATGACCTTGTTTCAGGAATACCCACTCTCTAACAACTAGGAGTGAGAGTTAGTTTCAATATTTCAAAAATGCGATCCTTTTGGTAGCCCTTGAAGGTTAAAATGGTCAAACAACTTCATTGAATGCAAAATCAAACACTTGGAGCACCAACCTGACCAAAGGTGCTTCAGGGGTGCTCTAGGGGTGGCTCTAACATTCAGCGTTCTAACCTAACCTTTCTACTGTATAACAGCAATGGCCGCCTATTCTTGCCATTGTTGGCTGGCAGCCCATCACATCAAAACTCATTAAAATTGACTTGAAATCAGCTCGTTCATCATTCCCCTATTAGTGCATGATAGTGCTCCTGTATAGGCTATTTCCATGACCTTGTTTCAGGTAGTAGATATCATCATTCAGGAATACCCACTCTCCAACAACTAGGAGTGAGAGTTAGTTTCAATATTTCAAATATGCAATCCTTTTGGTAGCCCTTGAAGGTAAAAATGGTTCAAACAACTTTATTGAGTGCAAAATCAAACACTCAGAGCACCAACCTGACCAAAGGTGCTTCAAGGGTGCTCTAGGGGTGGCTCTATGAGGCTGCTCTAACATTCAGCGTTAACCTAACCTTTCTACTGCATAACAGCAATGGCCGCCTATTCTTGCCATTGTTGCCTGGCAGCCCTTACTTCAATCTTCATTTGATTTGGAAGAGCCATGGCACACTGTTGCTCATTAGACAATGTTGTCCCTTATTACAAATGTCATTGAGTTGAACGATTATTTCATTATTTTATTTATTTTTTGGGACAAAAGGAAATTAAAATGAATAAATATATTGTAGTGTGGTTACTTATCAAGATGTACTAGAAGTGATTAAATCTTATTCACAGTCAATCATTTCTGTGACAGTTGGCGCAATGTTCATGACCAAAGTGTTCTCTAATTTCAATCTAGAATATAATTAGCTCTGATTTTGTAGCAAATAGCAGGTACAAACAGGTGTGCTGCAAAAGCCCCAAAACACTCCAGTGACGGTCAAGAATTTCGTCAGCCTTGATTCATTCATTTATTTATTTTATTTTTTTCAACTCCGTCGTAAAAGGACCGGAGAAAGGACGTAAAGATCCCATAAATTCAGATTTCTCACTAGGCACTTATTTCTTCCCACGGATTTCGCCAAAAGCAAATTCCAAAGAGCCGTAAATCTTCGAAGACCATGTCACCACTGCGTTGGGTAACATAAGTAAGGTAAAGCACGACACGTCAAGCCGGCCTGGATATTCGGCCTGGGAGAGGAATGTGACGTTCTCCCAAACAGGATTCTCGTTTTAAAGGTCCCGTTTTCAGGAGTTGACTTTTTGATTTAGCGCTGAGGCTCATCCAGCGGTGAATCCACCAACCGACACCTTCCCTCAAACCTAAATCGTTAATTTTCTCAATCGATCTCATCGCCCTATAAATTTCCATCATATTTTCCACGCTTCGATAAATTTACTTATTTGGGTCAATGATGGTGGCGCGGGGTTCGATCTGGCGTGGAGCCAGGGCAACTTCGACCGCTGAAAATTGAGATCCCTAAACCGCAAGCTTTGCTGTTTAGACGACGGAACGCGATCATTTGGAAAATCGCTAATTATTTTGAAGGCCTTGAAAATACCCGTTGGGATTCTTTTTGCGAGAACTTGAACTTGAAACAGGCTCCAAGGGGGGCTACCAGCCAAACTGAAACCTACGTTAGAGGAGAAGGTTAGGGTGATTAGAGATCGAGTTTCTCATCAATAGAACAGTCACAAATTTAAAGAAAATCTCCAAATTAAATTAATTGAAAGATAATGTACCTATTTAAAAACTAATTTGCTTAGAAATAGATACGTTTTGTTGGAAATGAGTTGTAAAACTCCAAAGGAGTTGATGTTGAGCAAATGCAAACACAATTTGGTTTACAAGACAAAATAGTTTAGTCAATCAAAAGTACTCACCATTTAATTTCAAAAACGTCCTATATCATGTTTTACTTTGGTATCAGTCTCTATTAAAACCACAATCAAAACTACAACAGCCTTCAATGAAAGTATGTCTCAAGCAGGGGTAGGTATGGACTCAGTGGTAGCGCAGGTACCTCTGATGAAGACAGATGAGTACCTATTTAAAGGATAACAATCGTAACATTTGAATTTTGGTTTGTTGTGGCTGATTCAATTATTAACCAATTTCATTGATTCTTCACAGTAGGTTCAAATCAGAGATCAATGACAGTCTGAATCAATACTATACTGCTCGATAGAGGTTACTATCCATGGAAAGAGAAAAGTGATGCAGGAACTCTTTGTAGTATACTGCTGCTCACTATGCAGTGACAAAAAGTCGTTGGCTAGCCTGAAGGTGAGTGTGTACCCATGTCTTCACAATGATGGTCTTGTCAATGTATGACTTGTTGACTTCTTACTAGACAATGTTTCAGAAGAAGAGAAAAAAAAAGAGAAATTCACGTAACAGCCATCCATTTTTGAAGAAAGCAGCAAAAAAATGACAACAAAAGAATTCCACACAACAAAAATCACGAGATGACTGCGAGATACGAATGGAGGACCATCATACAAAACCCTTCCAACATAACCATTCAACTTTGGGCTCCTAAACTAATCTGGTGAAGACCCCTACTCATACACACCAGTTTTCTGCAAGATGTTCTATATTGCCCTGTTTCAACATACAAGAGTCGACTCTATTTAGCTGAATAACGAATTAACCCTTTTTGGACCAAAAATTGATTCTGTGGGAATGTTTCAAACATTTTCATGGAATCGATATCTGTGGCGTTCTTATATGATTACACAACAATGTAGAAGGGTGAATTCAGCAGGAGAGTTTGGATACTGTGTGAGTCCATTCTGGAGCCACACTACGCTCTCAAGCCATGCACAAATGGCCAATGTCAAAGCTCCCAATCTTGTGCATGGGCATCACCACGTGGGCAATAGTATTGGAGTTCAGGTGGTCAGGTTAGCCAATCGTTGCGAGCCAAAATCCGCAATCCATAAACAGACTCAGCTATATCAAAGTCTGTGTTCTAACCGTATTGTAACAACTTTTACGTATGCGCATTGGACGCTGAATCCAATGAAATGGGTCCCGGAACGATTGGTGCCCTCTGGACGAAGTTATGGGTCAAAATGGGTACCTATCTACCCATTTCGAATGTGAGTTTTCGTTATTTCAGGTACCTAGGCGTGTGGGGTATCATTATCCACTAAATTTTGGACCCTCAATTGATTGGAATGGGTCCGGGACCCGTCACACCCACTGAAAATGACACCCCACACGCCTAGGTACAAGAAATCTTGAAAACACGTAAGCAAAATGGATAGATAGGTACCCAGAGGGCGTCAATCGTTCCATTTCATTGGATTCAGCGTCCAAAATTTAGTGGTTGATTATACCCCACACGCCTAGATCGCCAAAAATCTCGAAAATCCATTTTTCGAAATACACATTTTGACCACTACCTCAACCAAATTTGGTCCAGTCGGGGTGAAAAGTTTCGAGGACCAACTAGAGCAGGGAACAGATCCAAATTTCAGATTTTCAGACAATTTTCTACTCCCAAAAACGGCGTACGGACATTTGACTTTCTCGATCTAGACACCTTGAAACGAGCTTTAATAGGTTGTTTTGTACTGGACAATGGGAGTAGACCATCAGAATATTGGAGGTTAGAATCTGCGCGTCCAAATAGTCCTCTCAACAATCGATTACTATCACGCGGCCACGAGTCCGAAAATTACGCGCGTTCGCCTAGTAAATCAGTAGGTGCCTCAACTGTGTCTAAAATCCAAATACGACCGACCATTTGCCGGTTTACAACAAGTAGTTTTACACGGAGTTTCTCTCTCCGGCCGTATAATATCTAAAATCGGTTCCACGGGCCCCAGTCCCCCTCGGCCAAGGTGAAAGTTGGCCTGTTCAGGGGCAAGAGAAGACTACGGCACTTGCTCTTATCCAGTAGAATTTCGAACGGAAGACTCCCCGTGACCTAATCTGAGAAACTGCCAATTAGTCGAATGAAAATCAAACGCCTTGAAAACCGCTCAAAACCCTTTCAGCTCGAGATATTCTTCAGTCGACTCACGAGCCAAAATATCTCTCGTCGATTTCAGAACAATTCTAATAACAGGAAAACTATCTCTTTCACGCTATATAGGCCTACTAGGTACCGACGTGCCATTTATTGTGAACACTGTTATTACTCAGGTACCCAACAAGCTTGACGAATGGGGCCACGAGCCACGTCAGGCTCTCAAAGAAAGTCTTCAATGCCCAACAAATACAATTAGGATAAGTCAACGGGTCGGTAAAGTCACTTGTTATCAATATTATCATCATTATCATACTTGGTGGACCTTGCTCGTGTGGGACAGCTTATCTTTAAAGCCTTCACAGTAATTATCCACAAAGACCTTAAAAAGACTGAAAAGTAAATCAACTTTTTTCCTTTAAATTTCTTTTTAATAACCCCAGGTACCCTGCACTGTGCGAGGCAATCGACCCGGGCTTGGGTACCCGATAAACTAGAACAAATTTCAAATTTTTAACCTATACCCTCCCTCTGATTACAGCCTTCAAGGTACCTGACAGCAGCCACTGACCTAAGTTTTAGATTTTTAGAAAAATTCCTCCCGCCAAAAACATGAGGATAGGCATATAGCTATAGAATCTAGATATTATAAACCACAAAACGTCAAATTTTTGGGTAAATCAACGCACGAAAGCACACTATACACACAACACTACACTGCAAATTCTTTTACACGGGTTGGTTATTCCTCGGACCAGACGAATGGAGACTCATTTCTTCAACATGAGCAAAATGGGGGGAAATAGCGGGTATGGACCCATTCCAATCGATTCAGGGACCAAAATTAAGTGGGAAATGATATCCCTCACGCCTAGGTACCAGAAAACTCGAATACACACATTCGAAATGGGTAGATAGGCACCCATTTTGACACATAACCTCATCCAGGGTGCTAATCGTTCTGGGACCCATTTTATTGGATTCAGCGTCCACAATTTAGTTGAAAATGATACCCCACACGCCTACTTAAATCTCAAAAATCCATTTTTCGAAATACACATTTTGACCCCTACCCCGCCCAAATTTGGTTCGATCGGGCTGAAAAGTTTAGAGGGCCCACTAGAGCTGGAAACGGGTCCCTGAATAAAATTTCAGATTTTTAGCAAATTTTCTACTACCAAAATTGTCGTGAACAGCGGACGGACATTTGCTAATTTTTTTTTTTTTTTTTTTTTAGTTATTCCTTGATTATTTAAGGAATAAAGGAATAACCAACCAAAACTAAGAATAAGCATGTCTGATTAAGATTAAACTTGTCAGCACTAGCCTATTTCTATCAAATGTTCCCCCAAAACCTTTCTTCGATTTAGCTTAGGAACTGTTTTCGGTTTATCTTCGGCGATTTCGTTACAGAAATGAATACTGTATTGAGAATAATCAAGGCAAATTGGTGTACCTCTGTTCCCAGGTTATACACAAATTTAAACATTCTGTCTTGGAGACTTGTCTGAAACAGGAACCCGTAACAAATCCAGCATTTTAGAGATTAGACGTCCCAAAAATGATTCATATGAGGCAGATACCATGAATAACTCCGGCCCTAGAATGCTTTGTGGATTTTACAAACAGTGGGAATACTCTTATACCGAAATTCAAGCAATGAACTATGAAGTATCAATTGGAGAAAGTGAATGAGGATACTATTAATCAAATATTCATTTCAAAGTATGGGGCATGTAAGTGTAGTGTAATAAGGAATGTGGAAATATTGCGAACAAAAATAAATTGTGGTTCAAATAGTAACTAGGGTATTGATAGACCATATACTATGGTCCCTGTGGCCCATCAACAATGGAAATCAACAATAAACTAAAAGGTTAGAGGGGTAAAAGAGAATTGAAGAATTAATTGAAACTTGAATTGAATAATCAGAAAGTTAGCTTTTGTGAATTAAAAAAAAAGTTTAATTTTAAAAAAATGTGTATTAAAAAAATAAAATAAAAAATTGTATTTTGGGAATAGGTTGAGGTAGAATTTTGTGCATTTTGTTGCATTTTCTTCCATTTTCAGTATAGTTCCACCATAAAATTGTTCATTCACTGAGTGAGGCACATACTATAGTAGTATAGTATAAGTGGTAATTTTCTGGGAAAGTCGCAATTTTAAGCACCCGCATTGTTGTAAACTGTAATGTAAACTGTATTGTAAACTCAAATGATACGATCCCGAGACGGCTCCGCTTAGCTACATGCTCGGCACCGGGTGAGTGGGTCATCAGACAACCCGAGGGATGGAAGACCCAGTGACCCGAGGCCTCGCCCAGAAATCGCAGACGGAGAGGACGGCCCTTCCTTCTATCCATACAAGTGGCCCGGGAAGGTATGGACGGCGGAGAGGGGCGGCTCACCGGCGGTAGATCTCCCCGTGAAAGGGATCGCCAGGGGGAGGGCGGGATGACATCTGTCACCAGGACTCCGTCAGCCCCCTCCGCCGTGTCTTCGGGATCCGCGTCCTGTCCGAAGGTCACGCGGACACCGATAGGGACGGATGTGAAAGAAGAACGAAGTCAGTACGAGTATGTCCAAGGACAATTGAAGTGACAGCAGCCGATCATCACAATAATCCATTTTGATCACCAACTAATTGGTGATCAGGGTAACATTTTGATAAATTTGAAAAAATACCAGAAGCTGACCACAGGACGGCAAATTATAAATAAATTATTATAAATTAAATTAAAAATTTTCCCACCCTCCTATTGGAATAATCAAGTAAGTGAGTCCGAAATCAAACATGATCATATTGACGGTAGGGCCTGGCTAGTCATTCTCAGAGACCAAACTGATAATGTGGGGGGAGGGGGGGGAGCTTCATTGTCCTCATAAAATGTAAAATAAAATCGTCTAGTGGTTTTCAAAATCAAATGGAGGAGCAAAAAGAAAAAATTATGTAAAAATGAAAAAGCCTTGATTGGTGTTATATTCGCCCTGGTTTGAATAGGACGATATCTCACATCTAACTTTCAGATGGCTACAACAGGCGAGAAGCGAAAATGGCGACTCGGAGATGAGCTGCTAATTCTTACGCACGGGTTGGTTATTGCTCGGACTAGGCGCATAGAGATTCATATCTTCAACATGGGAAAATGGGAAAACAATGGTTGTGGTGGGCCCCGGACCCATTCCAATCGATTCAGGGTCCAAAATTTAGTGGAAAATGATACCCCACACGCCTAGGTACCAGAAATCTTGAAAACACACATTTGAAATGGGTAGATAGGCACTAATTTTTACCCACAGCCTCATCCATAGGGCGCCAATCGTTCTGGAACCCATTTTATTGGATTCAGCGTCCACAGTTTAGCGGAAAAAGATACCCCACTATAAAATACATATTTTGACCCCTACCCCGTCCAAATTTGGTTCGATCGGGTTGAAAAGTTTCGAAAACCAACTAGAGCCGTGAACAGACCCCTGATCCAAATTTCAGATTTTTGGAAAATTGTCTACTACCAAAATTGGCGTGGACGGCAACTGGTTTAGCAAGAACCTATGAAAAGTGGTGCAACCCCAAAATTGTCAAATGGTGGAAATGGAAGTGTGGCACATGAATATTGATTGCATTTAACGATGATTTTAACGACTACATTTTCGTGGAACAATTACCAAAATTTGTTTATTTCCAGTGAACTTTTTTTTTAGTGCGTCTTTGCACATGGCAGGTTATTGGTTTGTCGGGTTTTAAAAAAATAATAATAATTCCCCATTTTCTTCCCCTCCTTCTTTCTCAACTGGACTCTGGACTGGGAACCGGCTATGGTGGAGTTGAATATAAATAAAACGAACTCTTCGTTAAAAATACTTTTTAATTTGTCTCAAAATACTTCGGCTAAAACGATCAGATCACGAACGGAAAACACGGAATACTGAGTTTCAACAGAGAATGAGACATTCGGTAACATAGCTACTCATTAACAGATAAGTGCAGGAAAAGTGAAGACGACGCGAGATAACCTTCCCGAGAACGGAGCATAGAGAAGGAATGCGGCGTTCACGAAACATGAAGAAGGGATTAGTTTTTACCATTATATCGATATC
The DNA here is from genome assembly GCA_019603395.1 of Cyrtorhinus lividipennis. Lineage (NCBI taxonomy): Eukaryota > Metazoa > Arthropoda > Insecta > Hemiptera > Miridae > Cyrtorhinus > Cyrtorhinus lividipennis. Next base: position 15,216,707 of record CM034003.1, on the reverse strand, counting down.
CACTGGATTTTTGACTCTGAATCCATTATGTGGGGTCCCGAAACAATTGGTACCCAATTTCAAAAGTTGGTTTTCGAGATTATCGGTTCCCTAGGCATGTGGTGTATCATTTATTACCAAATGTTGGACACAAAACTGATTAGAATGAGTCCGGGGAAGTCCACACTCACTGTTTTACTCATACTCCAGCTCCAAGGAATAGCCAACCCTTCTGAAAGAATTTGCAGCGTTTTGGTTGGTTATTCCTTCAACAATCAACCTATGTTTTCATGCAAAAGGTCAACCTTTCCGAATCGGCTCAAACAATTTTTCTGGGCGTTTCAAGGTGTCTAGATCGCCTTATGCCTTTATAATTCAAAATTTGCTTGATTGAGTCCCGGTAGAAATGTTATCTGGCAATCGAAATATTATGGATTAGACCAATTTTCTTTCAAAGGCTTTGGAGACACTCATGAAGTTAATTCGAATAAAATTTCCTCATCATAGCACCTACAAACTTTTAAGACATAAAAGTATTGAAAAATGCCAATAGTGAAAGGAAGTGAAGGTAAAGGGAAGATTCATGGAGGTACACAGGTTGCATCCTCATTCTCGTCACGACGCGAGTATTTCACACAATCACGACGCAGTTAGAAACATAAAATTGTTTCGTGTTGGTTAACTCCTCTTAAGCGTAATACGAAGCGAGAGCTCGCATAAATATTCGTTTAAGGCATGAAAATGTATTCGATACCCGCTAGAAAGTAATTTCGAGGAACATTTAGAGCCGTCTGGAAAGTTTAATCCAGCTCAGAGGAAACGAATGGGATGAAGAAGCACTTGTAACAGGGAAGATCTGGAAGTGCTATTTCTTGCCTTTCGCTATTTTTGCGACTTCGCTAAATGTCCATGCGAACTGAATCACGTACGCAGTTTGGCTTGAAACTGGGCATGCAAACGAGGTCAGTTGAACATCAAATGGCTGACCATTGTATTCTACTCGTAATGTCTACCTAATAATTGTTTTTCAGGGTGAAGTGAACAAAGACAAGACCAAATTTGTTCAGAAAGCTCAGAAACACAAAACGCAAATCTACCGAGAATTGTTTTCTACATTAACACTTTTTTATTTTACGTTTTAAATTGTGTCGATTCCAAATCCAATTAAGAAGATTTAAAAGAAATAAAACGGGAAATTGCAAATTTTTTTTACAGGGGTACAAGGGTTTCTCCTTTTCTACTTCCAAAAACGGGGCGGACGGCGGACGGCGGACGGACATTTTGGTTATTCAAGGAATAACCAACCAAAAAGCAAATTCGTTCACACGGGTTGGTTATTCCTCGGACCAGGCGCAAAGAACCTCATTTATTCAACAAAGGGAAAATGGGGGAAACTGAGGGTGTGGTGGGTCTTTGACCCATTCCAATCTGTTCAGGTTCCAAAATTTAGAGGAAAATGATACCCCACACGCCTAGGTACCAGAAACTCCATAAAAACACATTCAAAATGGGTAGATAGGTACCAATTTTGACCCGTAACCTCATCCAGAGGGCGCCAGTCGTTCCAGGACCCATTTCATTGGATTCAACGTCCAAAAGTTAGCGGAAAATGATACCCCGCACGCATAGGTACCAGAAATCTCGAAAACACATTCGAAATATGTAGATAGATACCCATTTTGACCCATAACTTCTTCCGATAGGTGCCAATCGTTCTGGGACCCATTTCATTGGATTCAGCGTCCAAAACTTAGTGGAAATTGATACCCAACACGCCTAAATCGCCAAAAATCTCGAAAATCCATTTTTCTATATTCACATTGTGACCCCTACCCCACTCAAATTTGGTCCAATCGGGCTGAAAAGATTCAAGGACCAACGAGAGCTGGAAACGGGTCTCTGACCAAAATTTCAGATTTTTAGAAATTTTCGAATACCCAAAACACGGACGGACATTGACTTGTTTTGATCTCCACACTCACTGTTTCCCCCATTTTTCCCATGTTCCTGGTCCTAGAAAAAACCTACCCCTATTAATGAATTTCAGCGTTTTATAATTATAATCGAGGTTTCGGGAGCAGGAGCTGTGGCAGATTTCAACACAATTGATTTGAGGTCCTTGGATTCTGTTTTAGAGGAAAACCAAACTAATGTGGTTATATCTTCTGAATCCATGGGCTGCAGGTTTCCTTTTTTTAGATTTTACACAGTTCTTTTTCTTGTTTTATATGTCTATCAGCGTACATGGTGAATTTTCCTGAGATGAGCACTGATTATTCTTCACCACGCTACCCCCCCCCCCTCCTCCCACGACTACTAGATGTCCCAAAATGAACGTCACATTATTTGAGACCTGACAGAATGAGGCTGCCCTTTCTCTTCTACCCTGCTGAAACTGGAAGTGACCCCTTATCATCCTCGTGATTACCCATTAAAGGCCTATTAAGTAGCCGATTTAGTCTACCTTTTCTTAAGCCATCATTTAGCATACCATTATGAAGAAGTCTCGCGGAACGCGTCCTCTTTATCGAGTTCCCTTCCTTTTCCATCGGAGACCAGAGTTCCGTGAAGTAATTCAACAAGAAAATATCTATTCTAAAATTGGAACAATATGCACGTAACTACTTGAATTACCAATTTGGAAATACCTGCGTCCAGTGGACACATTCAAAACTAATCGTGCGGTTAAGGAATGAGTCAGATCAATATGCGCAAGTTTACTGCAATAAATTGACGAGTGGACACTCCACAAATTGTAACTATTTCTTCTTGTCTCTACATACCTACCCCATTTGAAAATCAGGACAAAATGGTGTTATAGAGTTCGATGATATTTGCCGACAGCTTTCCAACGGTATATTCAAATGTCTTTTTTTTTTTAATATAATTTATGGGTAAAAAATCTGCAAATTCTTACACACGGGTTGGTTATTCCTCGAATGGGGGAAACAGTGGGTGTGGCGGGTCCCAGACCCATTCCAATCGATTCAGGGTCCAAAATTTAGTGGAATATGATACCCCACACGCCTAGGCACCAGAAATCCTGACACATACAAAATGGGTGGATACATACCCATTTTGACCCATAACTTCTTCCGGTGGGTGCCAAACGTTCTGGGACACACATCATTGAATTCAGCGTCCAAAATTTAGTGGAAAATTATACTCCACACGCCTAGGTAGCAGAAATCCCGAAAACACATATTCAAAATGGGTAATAAATACCCAATTTGACCCATAACTTCTTCCAGTGGGTGCCGATCGTTCTGGGACCCGTTTCATTGGATTCAGCGTCCAAAATTTAGTGGAAAATGACACCCTACTCGCCTAGATCGCCCAAAATCTCGAAAATCCATTTTTCAAAAAACACATTTTGACCCCAGTCCCCCCCCCCCCCCCCAAATTTGATCCGATCGGGCTGAAAAGTTTCGGGGACCCGTCTCGGCCGGGAACAGACCCCTGACCCAAATTTCAGAAAATTTTCTACTACCAAAAACGGCGCGGACGGTGGACGGCGTACGGCGGACGGCGGACGGACATCGACCTTTTTTGATCAGGACATCATGAAACGTCCAGAAAAAAATTTCGAGCCGAATCGGAGAGGTTGACCATTATCATGAAAACATAGGTTGATTATTCAAGGAATAACCAACCAAAAATGACGTTTCAAGTGGGGGAAATGAGGAGTTTTTACGAAAAACTAGTTTTTTTTTTTCATGAATGTAAAGAATACCTCAAATTTGAAAGGTAAGTGCCAACTGTTGAACTATTATTCATGCTCAATTCAATCGTGACACTCTTCTGAGGCTCCGGCAATAAGTTTCGACGTTTCTAGTTCTCCCAAAATATGTTTTTAGACAGGGGTTTTAGGCTCGATGGACGATAAAAGTTTAGGACTCCCAAACGAGTGTCAATACGCTGGCAACTAGTTGTCGGAAGACAAAAAAATTATCATCAGTAGAAAAAGAAGAAGAAGAAAACATGTTTATTTTACAAATTCATCAATTACATTGATCTTTACCATAATCAAATTTAATCTATATTAAAACTAAACATGGCAGGCTGTGGAAGTGTCGCCGTCTACCGGGTTGACTGGGATTTCCACCACAAGACAATTACAAACATACAACACAATAAATTTCTCTCCAAATACCACTTTCATACTCTAACCATCCCCCATAATTATCATTATCGTTTCATAATTATTCTACGATATGCAAACAAATACATTAAATCTCCCACCTCTTTCACAAGAAGTCAATATAAGAAAAGAATATTTACATGGTTGATTAAGGCTGGCCCAAGGGCCTGCGAATCATGGCTGACTAGTGTATACAGGATATGATATGATGTGTACATATAAGTGTTGTATATAACATAGAATAATAATCAAATAGAAATATAATAACCTCCCTCTCGATGTTCCCACATGAATGAATATTTGTATGCTCCCCCCATCCAGCACGGATTTATCTCGCCCTGGTCTCCTTCACCTCACCTCCGCCTTCTCTCGTCCTGGTCTCTACCTCGCCACCGCCTACTCTCGTCTTGGTATCCTCCACCTCACCTCCGCCTTCTCTCGTCCTGGTTTCTACCTCACCTCCGCCTACTCTCGTCCTGGTCTCCTCCACCTCACCTCCGCCTTCCAACACCCTGGTCTCCACCGGTTTTGGAAAAATGGATTTTCGAGATTTTGCGCGATCCACGCGAGTAGGGTATCATTTTCCACTAAATCTTGGACGCTCAATCCAATGAAGTGGGTCCCAGAACGATTGGCACCCACTGGAAGAAGTTATGGGTCAAACTGGGTATATATTACCCATTTTGAATATGTGTTATTGAGATTACTGGTACCTAGACGTGTGGGGTATCATTTTCCACTAAATTCTGGACCCTGGATCGATTGAAATGGGTCCGGGACCCACCACACCCACGGTTTCCATTTTCTCCATGTTGAAGAAATGAGTCTCCATGCGTCTGGTCCGAGGAATACCAACCCGTGTGTAAGAATTTGCAGCGTTTTTTGATCTAGACACCACGAAACGTCCAGAAAAAATTTTTGAGCCGAATCGGAGAGGTTGACCTTTTGCATGAAAACATAGGTTGATTATTTAAGGAATAACCAACCAAAAGTACATTATTATCACATTCACGAAACAATAATAAATTGTATGAAATATCGAATATACAACATCGATACCTGTAAATGTCGATCGGTTGAATCGAATTGTTGTGGTTACCATGGTTACCTTCCTAAACATTGCTGTTGTCCTGTCCAACGTCAGTTCGTGATATCGTGGACGTGACTCGGTTGCGGTCAAAAGAGTTGTGCTAAATTGATTAGATGAGCTAATTTAGCTACAGACCAACCAAATGAAAGTATCGCTAATTCGTGAACTTTAAAATAGAATTTGTGTTAAATTTAGTTTTAGAAGGTAGAAGAAAGACCTGTGGCCAATGGAGTACATCCAAACCCAAAAACATGTCCATCCGTGGATTCTGTTACAACAATTAAAAGGTAGAATTTGGGTTAATTTTGAAGAATTCTTTTTTTTTAGTATTATTTTACTTATTGGTTACTACTGCCGCAAAGTAGTGCCTACTCCGGGCGCAATAAGGACCGAAACACGATCCGTGTATGTTAAAATTTACCGTCAGTCTGGATTAAGAGCACCCACAGATGTACGCAATGAACTTGAGATGTGTTTTCCAACCCGAGATGAACATCTTGATTCAAGACCTGAAGAATTTTGCCCAGATGCGTCGTTTTTTGTATGCTCAGAGGAACATCCAATACCCCAAACTGCATTTATTATGCCTCTCTCCCAAACAATTTGCCCAGACAAATTACACTCCCTACTCCCATCTCATTTTGATTTTGTTTTAGGTCCTCTATTCATAGAATGGAGTGATTTGGATTTTATAATTATGTGTTATTGTTATCTTTCTAGTTAGAGAGTCAAGGCTGATATTTCGACGCTCAGTGATTTTGGCCTAAATATGCGAAAATGGGTCAGGTCGATTTGGAAAATCTCATACGCCTCCGACCTCAAGACCTTCAACAAGATGAAAAAGACGACATTTTCGAACAGCTTGCAGAGCTCCAGGATGATCCAGAGGGCCTCGAACCGGAGAGCCTCGTGTCGTTGCTCATGCTCACAAAGGAAATCATGGTTTACAAAGGACAACAGGTTTGTTGAATCCGTTCTATTGAATGAGAACTTGATAGAACGTGTAATGAATCAGAGACTATCACAATGGGGCTTGATTTTACATAATATCATATTTTTTTAGGTGGAAACATTGCTCGGAGAGCTCGAAGTCATGGCTTCAACCCAAGGTGAGTTCGGATTGAACGACCTACGAGGATACTATCCACCCTTCCATACAAATACAATTTTTATCTGTAATCGGTTTCAAGGTGGAAGTCAAGACAGGGAGGAACTGGTCAAGGTAACCCGACAAGCTGAACAACTCGTTGAAGAACTTCAGCAGAAAGAGAAAGAATTGTTGGACGAAAAGCAGCAAGTTGAAAAGGTTGACGACTGCATCCTTTCATTCACATTTTAATTTTAGATTTTAGTGCATAAGAGATAGGATTGTTGATTAATGATGAATTGTTGTACTCAAGACAAATTAATCTCGCATATTTATTTATATTTGTACTATTCACGTACCGGTAGCGGCTCAGTCCCATGCTATTTGTGAGAGTGAGGGAGTCCTTTTTGAAACCATTCAGGCTCCTGAACCAAAACCTACTGTATCATCACAGTCCACCTGCTGATCTTGAGATGACCAATCCAAAACCAGCTGCAAGAGGCAAGACTGTGAGGAGTTGTAATGGACAATGCAAAATACCACTGTGTTCAGACCAATAAAAGATCCAAAAGTTCATCCCTAAAGGCAGATGTAGTTTTGTGGCTAAGCAACAATTGTTTGCAGTTCCTATAGTAGGTACACCAACGCAACTTACCTACAGGCTTCCAAGTTGGGCAGCTAATCAGATGTGAACCAGGAGTCGTTGGAATGAAAGAATAACCATAGCCGCAAATCTCACTACCTTAAAATGGAAAATCTTGATTAATCAACGATTTTATGGTGAGTGTACACGTGAGAGTGTTTCCCTATTGAGAGCGGCTACTTCATTATCGAGAGTATAACTTGCAAGTGTAAAGTCCCCTGAGAGTACAGGGGGAACTCTTCAAGATTCCAGGGGCTTAGACTCTGAGCTGTCTATGGAGTCCAACGATTCTGGATTGGAGCCTTCATGGGAAATAGGATTTTCCTCGCAGGGGAAAAATCCTTTTTCCAGAGGGGATTCCAGAGGAAGATTCCCTGTTCTAGGACCAGCATGGTAACGTTTATTCCATTTGCTCCATTCGAGAACCACTCCTGATCACTTCAAAATTATTGAACTCAAGCTTCTCAAGGCTTCTTGACCTCAGGAATTGAGTGGGATATGGAGAAATATGATTCTAACACTGCCGAATTCAATTAGGTGCGTGTTTTTACGCTCTAGGTGAGAGGAGTGGGAAAAAAGGAAGGGCAAAAAATCATGGATGAATGAGTGGAATTATTCAATTTTCCGTGAAGACACAAAAGCGGAGTCACCCACACATGTGCGCTCTGGTTTCTCTTCAATTCCCAAAACTTTTTGAAAAACTCATTCCCTTCAATCCATGGTCCATTCGATTTATTTTACCAAACTAATAGAAGAACTGATTTGCCCAGATGGTACCTGAGAGGGCAGTGACCAGTGAGGATTCTAAGCCCCCTCCTGCTCAACGTGAGGAAGGTCTTTGTCCTCTTTGAGTTTGGTGAGATAAGGAGCTTGGACTGCCTGAGGCCAGGCATGGAATAAGTGTTCTACAACTACTTATTCCATGAGGCCAGGTTGCCTCTGCCAGTATGCAGCCACTTGTGAGCGCTTCTACAATTTGACCTGCTGGTTCAGGTAGCATTTGGAGGTCCCAACCCAAGGTTCAGGACCAATAGGAGAGGACGCCGTCCCTTGGAGAGGAGGTCGCCATCCTCGTTCCCTCGAATACCCTGGATACCCGGCACCTAGAGGAGCGTCACTGCGTTCCTCTTTGCGAGCCTCTTCAGGGACTGAAGGCACTCTCACGCCAGCCTTGAGGTGAACTTGATGGCAGCAATGGCCTTTAATGCTGCCCAGCTGTCTGAGAGTATGATGATTCTGGCTGGAGCCCCCGTTGGTGGACAGGTAGCAATGGCAAGGACCTTTGCCTGGTAGAGAGTGACAAACCGGCCAAGGGGGGCAGCTAGTGAATAACACGGCCTCCTCTCCATCCACCAGCGATCCATCAGTGTACCAACGCTCTGAACCCTGGGGAAATACGGGTGAAGCACCCTCCCAGTGCTGTCGGTCATGAATGACCACTAGAAGAACGTTAATTCCTGCCTTTTTAAAATAAGAAAAAATACAATTCTTATCTATCTACCCATTGCACCATTAACTTCTGGGAATCTTATTAAAATTAATTTCCAACATGTTTGGCGGCTAATTACGCTTCCACGTTCATAATTTGGTACGTGAGAACGATAATTACTCGGTAAAAATATATGCAAACAGCTGACCGATTTTCTCTTTCTACAATACAAACACAGAGGATGTAAAATCTAAAATACGTACTGTTTGTGTTTTTACAAAATTCAAACGTATGGCAAGCCTAATAAGAGGACATTGATTTTCCACAGCTCACGAAAGAATTGAGTGATGTTCAGAAAGAAAAAAATGAACTGCGCCGAGAAATTATCCTGATACAGAACGAAGCTCAAACTGGTGCTTTGCAAACATCTCTAGACGAAGAGCCGGCTGAAAATGTTGGGCTGCTCAAAGATACCATACAGAGCAAGAACAAGCACATTTTGCAGTTGTTATCAGATATTGAGGTAGTGTGCCTGTTTGCCTTTCAAGTTCTCTCAGTCAAGTGTTTTATTATTGTAATTACTTGATTTAAATTTAAAATTTCCAGTTGCTCGAGAAAGAAAATCAAATGCTCAACACAAAACAAAATGCTGCTCGAAGGGAGTTGGCTGATGCTACGACTATTCAAACCAAACTTTCTGGAGAGAATATTTCATTGAGAGAAGCCAATTATCAATTTCAAGGTAGGGTCACGTTTCTGAAAAATTATGTTCGATGCAAGACTGTCTAGTAGGCTGTTAGCAACTAGGTAATATCTCCCCACAAAATCACTTGCGACAAGGTTGTGGAAACTCATTTCAATAACATGAGGAGGTATATATACTGAGAGAGCCTATTTTACACAAAAATAATGAGAACAATCGTTAAATCGATTTTGGCGGTTTGTTCATCGTCGGTAACATAATCAATTACTGACCTAACCGCGGAATTCGATTTAACAATTTATTGTTCTCATTATTTTTGTGGAATAAACTCTCTCTGTATATACTTACCTCCGTTATATGGTTGGTTATTCCTTGAATGATCAACGTATGTTTTCATGCAAAAAGTCAATAGCTCCGATTTGCCCCGTAATCTTTTCTGGGCGTTCTAAGGCATCTAGATCAGAGTAAGCAAATGCCCGTACGCCGTTCTTGGCAGGAAAATTTCTAAATGTCTGAAATTTTGGTCAGGGACCCGTTTATTTGGGGAGGGGCGAGGGGTTAGGGTCAAAATGAGTTTTTCAAAAAATGTATTTTCGAGATTTTTGACGATCCAGGCTTGTGGGGTATCATTTTCCATTAAATTTTGGACGCTGAATCCAATGGGACGGGTCCCAGAACGATTGAAGCCCACCGAAAGAGGTTATAGGTCTGTCTAGCTACCTATTTCAAAAGTGGATTTTCGAAATTTCTGGTATCTAGGCGTGTCGGGTGTCATTTTCCACTATTTATCGAATACCTTCACAACTGGTGGCCTAGTATGGCTCCTTGTGAGGTTACTTGAGCCTAAGACGGACGAGTAACCAAATTGTACATTGGTAGTGTGTTCAGGCTTCTTTTCAACTAAGCTCTATGTCCTTCCAGTTTCAGTTGCTCCTTCTGAGGCCTTTAAGCCGCTTACAGTAAATTACAAAGAGCTCATATTGATTTCTACATTCACGCTCCCTGAAATCGATTCAATTTATTTGAAAACCGTGATATTGACTATAATTATTTTCTGTTGGCAGAGAAAATCATCACTCTCGAAGAGCGCAACGCAGGGTTAACTTCTCAAGTTTCTGAACTCGTTGCTGAAAAAAACAAAAAAGACGCTCATCTCGATCAACTTATTGATGACTTGGAGGAGAGAATCGTTAAATGGCAGGTTTGTTGTTCCAATCCAAGAAAATCAAAAATCGAGAAAATAACTAGATATTATTTTGCTTAGCGATTTATTAAAAATGGAGAAAACTACTACATATTATTCTGCTTGGCGATTTAGCGGATATATTTATTGTATTTATGTATTCTGGCAGGAAGTATTTGTAATGAAAGAGAACGAAGTTGCTGAGCTAAAAGCTAAATTGGCTGAAGCTTCCCAGAGCCCAGAATCTCGCCCATCCTCTCAATTTGCTACAAATTACACAATCTTGGCTAAAGTAAGCTCTTTTTTTTTTTCAAATAGTGTACATAGAGCTTCCTTTCAAAAATCATTAATTTAATTCCAGACTATTGAACAACAAGAGGGAATGATTGATCATTTGAGGAGTCAACTGAAACAAGCGAGTGAAGACTTGACAAAAAGTTCGGCTGAAATGCTTGATTATAAAAAGAAACTGGAAAAGTAAGAATGACGATCAAATTTGTTTGTGAAGATAACAATATTATTATTACGAGCGCCATTTTTGATTGTGCAGGGGCGATGCTGTGGAAGGAAACGAAACGCTCGAAGAGCTCAGAGAGGAACTGGATAAAGCCCATGCGCAATTGTCTTTTTTGAGGGAAAAAGCCAACGACGCTGAACAAGATGCCCAGTTTAGAGCTGAAGAGGTAAGACGAATCATGACATGGTAACATTCATAATTTTACCAAAAATCACAATTTTTCAAGTAATTTTGTCCAATTGTTTCTGTTTTTTCCTTTTATTTGACATTTTTATCATGATTTTTGGTCAGAATCACGAATCGTTTTCTTGTAATGCTTTCCAAATGTCCTACGGCTTTTCAGTTGTGATTCTGAATCTTGCAAAACTATAAGGCAATTTCATTCTGACAGCAGAATGAATACCAATGGTGGGCTCTACTTCAGGGAACTTCCACTTGTGTTACAGATGACTGAATTGATCATACAGCTTCGTGAGTATGAAGATGGTGTCTACGGTCTACCAGAAGCCAGAAAAGAGATTAAAGACTTGAAAAAGCAGGTGGAAATTCGAGATCGTCAAATTCTGAACCTCGTCCAACAGTTAAATGAAATCAACTTGAAGGAAAATGGCGAGCAAATCACAGTTGGAAGGTTAGTTTTCAAACATTGAGCAGGTATTTGAATTTTGTGGTTTCCTGTCAATAGCACCTATACTGGCAGCTGTAGAGTCTTTGATGAAACACGTGTAGGATTGACAAAATGAAATTACTTTCGTATTTTTATTACATAGCGAGAAGGCCAAGTCATGTGGCACAAAGCATCTTTGTGAACATGGAAATGTTGAGAACCCTATACTCTCGATTGTTCCCTAGGAAAAATAGAATGATGATTTTGTTATTCTTAGCCCGTGGCATGGAAGAAAATCCTTTTTTCCATGCCCGTGGGTGGTAAACTTCCAGTATAGGTGGGCCCTTCCTTATCAGCCCCATACTATCGAAAACGGTAAATAATCGATACTACTCGGACTACCTACCTATCCATGACCGTAACATGGCATTCAAATGGTGGTAATTTATATTAAAAAAATATTAAATTAAATAAATAAAATGTAAAAGTGAAAAATTACATAAATACGGTGATGTCGCCTATTAAGCATGTATCGATATTTGACCCCATTCGATAGTGTGGGTCTAAAACGAGGGGGCCACCTATACTTGACGTAGCCTCCATTGGCTTATTAGTTGAACCATCCTTTGTAGGAGATTTAATTGAATTTAAAGAATACTTTGGTGAGGACCTCCCCCTCCTTCCAACTCAAAACTTCTGCTCATGCCATACTGCAATGGAATGAAATTGGTTGCACTTCATCTCAGGAAGACATCTCTTTGGGTTGGATTCACCATTCTAGAGGCCCGTTTCCACTAAGTACAGACTGTTTGCAAACGGTATGATAGAAGTTCATAAAAACAGACATAGTCACCCTTGCTGAGCAATTTGTGAGCAGCATTTGTTTGTGCCTAAGGTTGCTTTACTGGCTTTTGGCGCGTTGCGGGTCCAGTGGAAACAACCTTAGACCTACCAATGATTTTAAAATTGTAGCGGTAATAGCTGCTAGAGGAAATCTAGACCAACATACACAAATCAAGTGATTCTGAAAGCCCTGATTTGTAATGTGTAAATTAAATTATATCGTATTTTCTTGTAAAAACAAGGAATCTGACATCCTGCAAAGTTGGTAGCAAAATTATAAGGGGTTAATAACAATAATTGGCTTTTTAAGATATATTTTTATGGAAATTAACTCAATCTTTTCTGAATCTACGAACAAATTATTACTCAGATCATTAAAAACCACCGACTTGCTGTTTAAATGCGGTAAATTTCTTTGCAACAGCGAAAAATTCAACGAGTTCATGGAAGAAGACAAACTGGGAAATCTAGATTTGAAGACTCAGCTCTCACAGGTCCAACAAACCGCCATAAATTTAAGCGTTCAAGTGAGTCTATTAATAGCCTTTAATCACGATTTTTGATTGGTTTATTATATGTATGGATGTATATTTGTTTAAATTTCGTTTTGTATTTACTTATTCACAATTTCCTTTTTAGGTATCATTTTTTAAATTAAACTCTATTGTCTGAATTGTTGCAGAATTTTGATTTGAGGGCAAAAGTGATGAAATTGACCGAAGAACTGAATAAATCAAAATCCGTAGATCCTCCATTCTCGCAAGAGCCTCAATCGGATCCCAAATTGGAGAGTCGTCATAACTCTCAAGTTGTATTAGGTGAGTTGATATTTCTATCCCGGCATAAGGCTCACTTGTCTGTATCTTGATAGATTAATTTTATTTTTATTTTTGAGGCGAAGAAGCAGAAACTCAAGAAGACGTAGAAAATAGAATTAAGATGGTCATTGAAGAGAACGAAGCTCTGCGAAAAGGGTTGCACGAAATTATGGAAAGCATCAAGAGCCAAGATGGTAAGAGGTGCTACAACTTTCTTGAGTTGTGCTTGTACAATTTTATTTGCGAAAAAAGCTTGAGAAATTTTTTTTGAAGTTTCAGCTAAAGTGAATATTGAGTCGGAAACGCTAGAACGCCTTTTGGAGATGCTGGATTCGCGTCACATCAGCGGTTGGTACCATCCGGCCATGAGGTTGCAGGTTGCTCTTAATAAACTCCAGGGAAACAACGACGCGCTTAGGCAGGAACTGAAGGAGTCGAGGTGAAGAAATTGGTCGAATACTAAATTGGAACTAAATAGGAACCTTGTAGCGTCATTGATGTTCTTAAATCAAATCTAAATCCGTGGATTTCGTCAATTTTTAGATTTCGAGAAAGCTACTTCCAGGCTGAATTACAAACGACTTTTTTGAAAGTTGGGGAACTTGAAGAGAAACTAAAAGCAGCGCCTGAGAATACTCAGTCTGTTGACAAGCCTGTTCCAGCTCCTAGGAAAATGTCTGTGAGTATCTGCGATTATAAAAAGCTTCCAGAATGATTAGAAGCAGCTAGAAAATGGGCAACCTCGTAGTTACCTACCCTAGTTCATCACGCACACCTGAGATTTGAGGCTCCTGGTGGTTTGAGGTTATCTTCTTGCTGACAAGACAATATTACATTCGTCCCATTCAGTCTGGACACCTGAAATCCGCTTGAGCTTCAGCAATTATCCACGATTTAAACTGCGGGATATCACAATGTACAACTTGCCAATCCTTAAAGCCAAGTCACCGTGCCAAATACCTAGGAGTAATTCTTGACATAGCAATTAAGTTTGAACAACAAACACACAATACCAATTGAAGCTTAGGAAACTCCTCTTTGTATTCTCAAAGCTAGCCCCGATCCTGGATCGAGATTTATTTAAGCGAGTGTAGGTTGCTTTGGTCGAACCCGTGCTTACTTATAGCCTCCTCGTTTGGAGAAGTACTTACAGCACACCGCTGGACGCTCCCGGGCCCATTCTAATCGATTCAGGGTCCAAAATTTAGTGGAAAATGATACCCCACACGCCTAGATACCAGAAATCTCGAAAACACATTCAAAATCGGTAGACAGATACTCATTTTGACCCATGACTTCTTTCGGTGGGCGCCAATCGTTCTGGGACCCATTTTATTGGATTCAGCTTCCAAAATTTAGTGGAAAATGATACCCCACATGCCCAGATTGCCATAAATCCATTTTTTGAAATACACATTTTGACCCCTACCCCGCCCAAATTTAGTCCGATCGGGCTGGAAATTTTCGAGGACCAACTAGAGCCGTGAACGGGTCCCTGACCAAAATTTCAGATTTTTAGAAAATTGTCTGTGAAGAAAAAAGTTTTGGGCCGAACCGGAGAGATTGACTTTTTGCATGGAAACATAGGTTGATTATTCCTTGAAAATTCAAAACACACATTAGGTAATAAGTGAAATGAATACTCAAAAAGCTGTCATTAGAAAAATTGCTAAGAAAAGCAGGCTTGAACGTGCTGCGCAACTCTTTCTAGAAATGCAGATTTTGCCATTTAATAAACTAATTTCTCTCAACAACGTTAAACAAGTAATGAGGACTAAACACTACAAACCCCTATCTCACACGGCGAACATAAGATGCAGCAATAACCAAAAAATTGAGTACCTTTTCTTCCACACAACCTTCGCTCAGAAATCATAAAAATATGGGGGCCTTCAAGTATTCAACGATCTACCTAGCCAACTGAGGAAACAATAAACTGACAGGAACAATAAGAAAATCAGCTAATGGTGTAGTTCCTAACCAATTGATGAATACCCAACGATGTAACACCAACCATGTCTAGCACCTAAATACAGTTACAGACCACGTATACTTATCAAATTGTTTCAATGTTCATGTAGCCTAATCTAGTCATCTAGTTTATTTAGCTACTTCTACTGGCACTGCGTAGCGCCAGAACCCTGCTCATCCCTCACCATGAGCTCTTGCTCATATTTTGATTTTGATTATTTCATCATTTTTTTTATTTTTTTTTTTTTTTTTTTATTCTTTTCAGACGCCCTGTGGAGTTGATGAAACAGCAGAGAGTGATAAAAAAGATGAAATTCTCAGTCCTTCGAAAGAAACAGAAACGGCAGAGCAAACAACCCTTGACAACGTGACTGAGCAGAGTGATACAGAAAAACATAAACCCCAAGAAAAGCTCCATTCTCCTAAATCTGGCAAGAGTTCTAAATCCTCTAGTCGACGAAGTAGCGCTAAAAGCACAAAAGGCAGTCCCAAAAAGTGTGATCTGCTATCAACAACAACAGTAGATACAGTTGATCAATCAACTCAGTGCATCTGTGACTCACAGACAGCTTCTACCCAGACTGAGATCACTCTTGGGGATCAGATCTTCACCAAACCTCCACGGCCCATGCTGTAAGTATGGAATTATTTGTGTTCCTGACCGAGTTTTGGGCTCTTTGGTATGTTATCTTGCAAACAAACTTTCCAGGAGCAGGCAAACCAGTGTTAAAGAGGGTGAAATTTTGGTTGATGCTGCTGTGTCTCCGCGTCCTCAAATGTGAGTCTAAAATCCTATCTTGGGACACTGATGAGAGCTTGCTCATTGGTGCAACAAAGCTTTTTCTGTCTCTCAATTTATAACAACACAAATGTTGAGTACCTACAGCTTATTTTACAAATCAACTTGTCAAATTTGCCCTCAGGAGCCGTCAAACTAGTGTTACTGACGACAAAAGAAGCAAACAAACCAGCCCTGTTCTCACCACAAATGAAGATGGCAAAGTGGACACAGCCACCGTTGTTGAGCGGATCTGGGAACAAAAACATGCCGAAGACGAGGAAAAACAAGTGGAACGGTTTCAATCTATGCTCCAAAACAAATGCGAAGAACTTCGTTCTGAGTTTTTCAACATCAGGGCCACAACTGAAAATGCATTGGCTGAAATGAACTCAACCAAAGTAGGTCAAATTCCATTCATTCTTACTGTTGTTGGCTTGTGTCATGTTTGAATGGATAAGGTGAAGAAGCTACTGTAGTGTGTGTAGCTAATGTAATAATCCAATACATGGAAAAAGCTTGAATATGTGATGTCGTGGTTTGTTTATTTTAAGCAAGGTTATTTTTATTGTTTCAGGAAGCTGTTTTCAAAGAGATAAAAACGACAATAGTCAAAATATCCGATGAAGTTGAGAGTATGAAGAAACAGCCTCGTCAAGTGCAAATATCCACTCACGACTTGGTATGTCCTTTTTTCATATTGTTCTGACTATAGTAGACTTCTACACCACCACATGATGTGGTTTGGACAGCATTTAGGTTCGAATCTACTGAAGCGAAGCATGGTTTCTTATCTGACATTCTCATCATGTGGTTGCCTCTGCTCCCCTTCCAACAATTTTTAGCCCCATGGGTTGTACAGCTCACTTGCGCAGCTACGCGGGGTGCGCAAATTTGATATGAGATCCTTGCCATACCACCACAAATACCTCTTCAAAAACTCCAGAATAACAATTTTAGCAGGGGGTGAACGTTTTTGTGGACAACCTGTATATTGGCATCTACAAGTGAAGTGTACATGGTCTGACCTGCTCTAAACCCAATTCTGCACACTCGATCAGGCTTGATTCATTGTGAGAGCTGTGTGGCAGTGTGAGAGTGGCAGCTGGAGCTACAGGAGCTCCTAGATTCACTATATTGCAGTGATCCAAACCACTTGGCTAGTCGGGAGCGTTGAATGGTGGAATTCATTGAAGCCTACCTTGGCTAGATTGGCTCAAAGTGCAGGGATAACTATCATAACGTTCACAGCTGCTCATAATGTTGCACTTTTTTACTCTTCACTGAGGGATCCCCTTCTTTGGTTGCTGCAAATTATGTTTGTGACGTATGTTCCTAACTTCTTCAGCGTCTCTGGTAGCCTTGAACTGGCTGCATTTGTGAAGTACTCTTTCTTAACCCCAATAGCTGTAGCCAGGGAATAATTGAAGCCTTATTCCCTGCTAAGTTTCAGAAGCACCAATTTTTCCTACCCATCCTCGTAGTAGAAAGCAGTGCTGCAAATGGGTGCAATAGTCAATTATCCGACTTTTCTTCAAATGTACATGTTGTGTTAATGATAATTATAATGAACAATATTTTTTCAGGGTTTCAAGGCGTACCAAGCTCAAGAGATGAAACTCAACAGTTACGGCCTGAAATTGGATGAGTTGAGAAAAAGCCTTCTCACCAAAGAAACCGTCATTGCAGCAATGGAAGGGAGGATTCGTGAGCTGCAAAGTAATCTTGAATCGTCTTCAGGAACAGCCAAAGAAGAAAATACCGCTAGAATCTCCACTTTAGAAGTAAGCCTACTCATTTTGGACGATGCAAATGATGAGTACATTTTCTGTACGTACTAATGCGGATAAGTTTATTCCAAACAGGAATCTGTAAAGAGTTTACAGTCAATCTTGAATCAAAAAGAAGAAGTAATTGCCAATTATCAACAATTGGTTAAGGAAAATGGAGAAGAGTACAGCAAATTGCTGACACAGTTCAGGCAACTTGAAGCGTCAACTGCCAACAGGTATGCGCCTTTCATTAGTTTACCATGCAGCAACTGTCATACCTGTCAACTCATCAATGCTCATCTTCAGACTTGCTGTCGCTGACACACAAGCAGTTGGAGTGCTTATGGAAAAGTGGCTAACGAGAGTTCACCATTTGGAAGATGACATCCGGGATATGACTGCTCAACTTGCCGACTCGGCTGCCGCTTTGGACAAATCCACGAAAGACTGTGCGGTTTGGAAAGACCGAGCTCTGAAGTGAGCACTTCTTTGCGACGTCACCTAATGTGCCTTAATTTTGTGAATACGCCTAATTTCGGTCTTTTTCGATTCTAGAGCGCAGCAAAAACTTAGCGAAGAGCCTGAAAGAGAACTCGAACAGAAAGCTCATGAAATTGAAGAACTTAAGCTTCATTTAAAGGACGTGAAAGTACGTTGTACTTGATGGCGTTATAGGGTTTTGTCGAACGAGGTTTAATATTTAACTGATTTGTTTTCAGGCTCACACTGAAGCAGAGTCGCGCCTGAAGTTACATCAAGAGACGAACAAATTGAAGAGGAGAGAAGAAATGTTCAGGAACAAAGAAAGAGAGTATGAAACTGAAATTGGTCGCCTTAAGCATCAAATAGCCATACGGTTTGTGCCTGTTTGTACACGGAATTTTCGTTATCATCTTCCAAATTGTTACAAAACAAACTTTAGGGAGGTGTCCAATTTCGTCCCACCTCCAACCATCTTGAAATGGATAGCACTCGACATTTCTTTGGCATTTTTTACTGACACTATTTTTTTTATAAATTTTTGTTAGAACATCAAAAGGCTCGTCGAAGTGTGTCAAAAAGGAAATGATCATGGCTGACCGGATTAAAGAGTTGGAAGAGGAAATAGAAATGATGAAACAACGAGAGAAGAGTCACCTGCAAATGCGGAGGGACAAGGTGAGGGAATGAGCGGGGTCAGGTGCTAAATGTGATTGATGTCATTAGTGGAATATATATAGGAATTTTCGATGTCACGTGACGTTTACTTCAACCATTTCTTTTGGTTGGTTATTGCCTGAATAATCGAAATGTGTTTCGAAAAATGGATTTTCGGCGATCCAGGCGTGTGGGTTATTGTTTTCCACTAAATTTTGGACGCTGAATCCAATGAGACGGGTCCCGGAACGATTGACGTCCACTAAAAGAGGTTATGGGTCAAAATGGGTATCCATCCAGCTACTTTGATTGTGGGTTTTGAGATTTCTGGTACCTGGGCGTGTGGGGTATCATTTTCCACTAAATTTTGGACGTTGAATTGAATAAAATGGGTCCCGGAACGATTGGCGCCCTCTGAATGAGGTTTTGGGTCAAAATGGGTACCTATCTACCCATTTCGAATGTGTTTTTATGGAGTTTCTGGTACCTAGGAGTGTGGAGTATCAGTTTTCACTAAATTTTGGGCCCTGAATCGATTGGAATGGGTCCGGGACCCGCTACACCCACTGCTTCCCCCATTTTCCCCATGTTGAAGAAATGAGTCTCCATGCTCCTGATCCGAGGAATAACCGACTCATGTGAAGGAATTTGTTAATTTTTTCAGGAATTTGTATGAAAAACTATTTTGGTTTTAAAAAAATTGTTGTTTCAGAAAAAGGTTTTTTTCCTTCAAAAACTCCAATATTAAGGAAGTTCTAAGTACTCGACGAATAATAAAATTATGTAAATAATTATGTAATTTTAATAGTTCTAACATTGTTTGTTGTTATTTATTCAAGTGCGCTGATGAAGTAGCCAAATGGGAAGAACGTAAAAAACTTCAGACTACGAACGAGAGGTTGAAAACAGACTTGAAGGAAAAATGTGTTCAGGTGGAGCTGCTCGAAGGTCAAGTTGGTAGACTGAAACAAATTGTTTCTCGAATGGAACGAGAGCGGATCACCCTGCAAAGGAGGCTCAAAGTCAGTGAAGGTGAGTGATTGTCTTTTTGTAAGAATCAGAATATGTGAAAACAGCGGTTTGTAAAGTGAAATCGACATGAAAATGTTTATTGTTATTATTATTTATTATTTTTTATTAGGAATGTTGGCTAAGAATGTCCTTAACATCAAAGACTTCGATGACAACAGGCTGACAGAATCCAGAATTGGAGTCAGCCCGTCACCAGTTCTTCATTCGAGGTATGTATCGACGGCAGGTGAAGTTGCAGTATATTTTATTTGGCATGAGTTGGTTTTTGGTTGGTTATTCCTTGAATTTAAATTTGGACGCTGAATCCAATGAGACGGGTCCCGGAACGATTGGTTCCCTCTGGATGAAGTTATGGGTCAAAATGGGTGCCTATTTACCCATTTCAAATGTGTGTTTTGGAGATTTCTGGTACCTAGGCGTGTGGGGTATCATTTTCCACTAAATGTTGGACCCTGAATCGATTGCAATGGGTCCGGGACCCGCCACACCCACTGCTTCCCCCATTTTCCCCGTGTTGAAGAAATTAATCTTTATGCGCCTGGTCCGAGGAATAACCTACCCGTGTGTAAGAATTTACAGCATTTTTTATAATTTCAATTTAAAACACATTTTAAGATAGCCGAAAATATCCCTTTTTTCTTAATTTTAATGGTGCTATCCCTCGCATCACTCAACCTTAATATTGACTTTCTCAATATTGTGACAATAGGTACGAGCATTTCAGTGAGGAGCCACCCAGTGCTTTTATTAATCCGAAAGAACCAGTTTCCTTTCCTTTTGACCTTTTGTTTGGAGGGGGATGAGTCTTTGAGGTTTCACTGAACCCCGCTTGTGCACGGTAATGACTGTTAGTTGTTTATTCTTTGAATAATCAACCTGTTTTCATGCTCAGGATCACGGAGGTCGACCATCTCCGACAGGCACCAGAAAAATTTTCTGGAGTGTCATAATGTCTAGGAAAACCACGGACCAGGCGCATGGAGACTCACTCCAATCGGTTCAACGTCCAAAAATTAGTAGAAAACGATACCTCACACGCCGTCAAAAATATAAACATGGGGGAAATAGTGGGTTTGGCGTGTACCGGACCCATTCCAATCGATTCAGGGTCCAACATTTAGTGAAAAATGATACCCCACACGCCTATGTACCAGAAATCATGAAAATACGTTCGAAATATGCAGGAAGATACCCATTTTGACCCATAACCACTTCCGGTGGGTGCCAATCGTTCCCGTCTCATTGGATTCCCATTTTCGGGTTTTTGGGGGTATATAGGCGTGTGGGGTATCATTTTTCATTAAATGTAGGGTGCTGAATATTTTGGAATGAGTCTGGGACAATGCTCCTGGTCCGAGGAATAACCAACCCTGTGAAAGAATTTAATCTTTTCTCGTCAAATTTCTCTCAACTAAAAGAGCACTCAAGAACTCTACAACACGCTCACAGATCATGTCTACCCATCTGTTATGTAGACTTGGATAGATATAAAAATGCCATACAAATAAATGCGTATTTACGGTTTCTCCAATTCCAAGGCTAAAACAATAATAATAATAATGCATCAGGAGGCGGTATTTTATTCGTTTTATCTGAGATTGTTCAAGCTCTGGGTTGCCCCTGGGCACTTTCCTGCCTCAAAACATGAAGTACTCCACAAAAACAAGGGTGACTTATTCCCTTTAGAATAATGTGTAATATACATTTTCCAATTAGATTCCAAAGCCACAAGCTCTTTCCAAACTTGTCCAGTACGCTAACAATGACATTATTCTCGTTTGTAGGTCTCAAACTGAGTCTCCTTGCAGTGATGTAGAGGTAAGAAAATTACAGCCATCGACATCTACTTTGATCAAACTCAATGTCGCGATTCCCTATGATACGACTTTTTTTTCTCTATCAATGTGATTTCAGTCCTCGAAAATACTCAGTAAGAAAGACCTGGTCAAAGCTATAACTGCTTTGAAGAAGGTAATCGGTCGATTGAGAGCGGAAAAAGAAAATTTCGTCCACAAGGTACTTATTTCCAATATTACTTTTCTTATTTGTTTTTGTAATGAAAGTAATTTTCTGCACTAAGTTACTCGTGGTGTTCAGGATTACGTTGAACAGCTTCGTAAGGAATTGAGGAAAATGGAGGAAAATTATATGGATGCTGTGGAAAGGAGTTTGTCTTTGGAAGAACAGCTACGGGATAAACTGTGCGGGCAGACGTACATCGGTAAGGGATCGTCCAAAATCAATTGAATATTTGTCGATCAATGACAGCTGGCCTGTACGACCTGAGATGATACTATATTGTGGATTTTTAGATTTCGTAGTTGTCACCCTGAAGCATTGTGCGGCCAATGCCCCAGTATAGTGGTGTATAATTAACGTGACCATACTTTAGAGCAAGTTGTCCCGCTGTCCCTACGATCGGTCGTGGGACGCCTAAATGCCCTGCTTTGGAGGTGAGACGTTTGAAATACTTCATAAAGTATAACATTTTGCTTTCCGATGACCTCATAGTGGTCTGGAGGATCAGAATGCCGAAGGATAACAATGCGGCCAACGAGAAGTGCGGTGACGACAGGGCGAGCACCGTACAACTGCTGGGTTTAGCAGCATCCGAGGCCAAGATGGTAGTTTGCAGAAAGAATAAGGGATGCATTGGGCCGGCAATGCATTGCACTGACAAGACCAGCAAAGGCGACAGGGTCGTTGAACGTTTACCTTTGGCTTAAACAGTAATAGAGGGGCTGAACGGCCTATCCGACGTCCTTCATGGGTTTTCATAGCCCATCCGATGTCCTTCATAGGCTTTCATAGCCCATCCAACGTCTTATCTGCAAGTGCGGGCACAACAGGGTGGGGTGTCCCGCTTTGGAGTTTTGAATTTCTGATCACGTTATCAATAACCCACTTGAAGCTCTCAAATTGGCAGCACCACTCACAATGATATGGTGACATGGTCTTTCGGAGAAGTAAAAATGTTAGCTGGCAGCTGGATGGGTCTGTAACAATCCTTTAAAACTGCTTCATCCTTACCCCAACTTCACCGCCGCCATCAGCCTCATTTGCTGCCTCTTCAGAGCTCAGGGCGCAAGTTGGTTGCGCTTTTTACCTCCTCCGGCGACCTGCTTCGCTAGTGACGCCCATCTGATGTCACCAGTCCAGCCTCAGGCCAGTTATGGTGCTGCTGCTCTAGCTCTCCATGCTCATTCCCTCTTGCTTCAACCAGGGGGGTGAGCTCATTTCTAGACTTGCCCTGAAGAGCACGCAGGGAATCCTGGCCACCTGCAGGAGCCTAGGCATAATGCCATCCATGCCAGGTGATTTATATGGGCCAAACGATTGAATGCCCCAGAGCCAAGTGCAGGCTCTCGCCAATTATGGTGCTGCTGCTCTAGCTCTCCATGCTCGTCCCCTCTCAATTTGGATCGGTTATTCCTTGGGTAATCAACCAATGTATTCATGCAAGAGGTCAACCTCTCAGATTTGCCACAAAATTTGACAGTTTGCGTTTCAAGGTGTTCAGATAAAAAACCCGAATGTCCGTCTACCGTACACCGTTTTTGGTAGTGAAAATTTTTTCTAAAAACGTGAAATTTTAGTCTGGGACCTGTTTCCGGCTCAAGTTGGTCCTCGAAACTTTTCGGCCCGATCGGCATCTTTACTACCCGACTAACTTTGGGGGTAGTAAAGATGATTTTTGAAAAATGGATTTTCGAGATTTTTGGCGACCTAGGCGTGTGGAGTACTAAATTTTGGACCCTGAATCCATTAAGATGGGTCCCAGACCGTTTCGCACCCGCTGGAGGGGGGTTTGGGTCAAAATGGGTACCTACCTACCTATTTTAGAAATTTGGTGTTTCTTGTACGTCCACTCCTTGATGGCAGTGGCATTCAGCAATGATGTACCAATGTGGACCCGGTAGTTTTTAAAATGACATTTCCTTTTCTTCTAGTCAACTCCAGAGAAGAAGATGGCAGCGGTGCTTTCTTACGTGATCAGCTTGTTCAAAAATGCGAGCTACTTGGAAAAGTCAAGGTGCTACTTCAACGAGCAATGGTCAGAGAAAAGCAATTAATTCATCAAGTGAGTGATACCGAGGACAACCAATATTCCTTATAAACATTCGTAAAAAAAAAAAAAAAAAAAAAAAAATCCACGTAATTCTGATGAATATTTTGCCTCTTTTAGGTGACAGTTTTAGAAAAATTGGTGCCACCAGAAAAGATTTCGGCTCTTCGACAACAGAACGAAATAGCGCAGACGGAGAACATTTAGGTTCATTGCACCGAATTCGTATTTTCTTCATCTAGTCAATAATTTTATTGCATATTTTAAATTTAAATGCACTCTTTTCTTCTTTGTTCCCTTATTTAAGGGACAAACATTGGCTAGTCAAGGAGCTCCTACAATTCATTTAATTTATTCATTTTTAAAGGAAATTTATTTTTGCTCTTCATCGCCTTTTTCTCATCTTGTATGTCAATTAAACAGGTTATCGATTAAAATCAGCGCTTTTACGCAATAAAATTTTATTTCTAAATATTCCTTTTATACGTCTCTTATTCATATTACTAAATACTTATATGATCTGTGAAATATTCAACAGTGTTTAAATCTTTGAAGCTGAGTCACGGAATAAGTGTAATATAGCTACCGTCGTTTTCTACTTAGAAATCCTTTTGTTATTGATGGCGTTCACAATGTCATGTGTAGTCTAAATGAAGTTTGCTGCTCAACAAGCCCCTATGTACCAATGTGTATTCACCAATAACCAATATTGTGTAAAACAATTTTAAAATATTTGTCAACAATTTGTGAACCAAGTCGATAAAGTTGAAGATCACAATCATCCGTACTATTCATGAATATTCGAGGGATACAATAGTAATACAATAGTGTGATGATTGAAGACAAAGAACAGTGTATCCGTATTTTGTTTTTATATTTTTAAAGGAAAGTTGATATCAGAAGAAGATACCCTTACACAGATTTTGGTAAGAATAAAAAAAAAACAGTTTTGGTGAGGAAGCGATGATTTCTCTAGCTACTTACCACTATAGTTCCAACCTTGATGACGTTACTTTACCAGTCAACAAGGTTGGGCGCCTTCCCACCAGAGGGCGGTCACGACGGTTATTCTCATTCTTTCGACTACAGGCTTTCCTATTCAAAACCCTTAACAAACGCATATTTTAGGAACCTTACTTCAACTTTACCCTTTATTAGGGTGTGATAAAATGAAGCCGAGGCCAAAATTTGTTTGTCACACACAGGTACCCTACATTCGATACTATCTAATAAATAACATTTCATAGCATTTACAGTTAGCGAAAATTCAAAATAGTAACGCGGCAATTCGATTTTTCTTCGGTTCTCTACGGCGCTAAGGTAAAGCACCGAATCGATCAAATTACCGTATTTATTGTTGTAGGCACCAAACGGCTCATGGCGATATAGTTTGTACGTTTCATGAACGTCACTTCGAGCTTTTGAGGTTGAAAAACCCCAAATTTATCTTAGCCATCACGAAATTTGATTTGTTGAAACGACCAATCAATCAAAATATATCGTCCTCATTCCAGGTAATTTCGTTCAAGTATATTCTGTCTGCTTAAATGATACGCGAAAAGAAGAGAGATGGTACGTATTGTGAGACTCGATGCTCCGTGTGCGGTAAAATTATTGAATTAAACAATACAAACCTCATTAAATAATAAGTTTAACTATACTTTTTTTTCAATTTACTGTGTAGAAGGCGTACAACGCCAATAAACCGAATTGAAAGAAAAATAACCTGATCATTACAATTTCAAAGCGCGATCACCAAAATGAAACAATTTCGTGCACTTTACGGCCAAACAATTTTATTACTACTCATAACCGCATGCAAAATGCGAAAAATGAAGAAAATTCAAATTTTGTGGCCCGCAATCATCTTCAAGTGGTGGAATAGAAACGAAATCTTTTTCCGTTCATCTTCGGTGAATCGCCAAATAAAACGAAGGGATGAAAGATGAACGCGATTAAAATTTGCGTCAGTCGCCCAATGAGGAGGTGTTCACTTTGCTTTCCCTCATTTTGTCGAGACTTCGTTTGAGATCGAATTGACTGATCAGTCGGAGTTTTTCTTGATTTTCAAGACCGTCTTCTTTCTTTGAGCTGGACGGTTCGGCGAAGCTCGTATTGGCACTGCAAAAAGAAAAGAAACACCGTGACTGAACAGTAATTTCTTCATTTCTCATTGTCATAATTTATTTTATTTTTTCAATTTGATTAGTATTTTTAAAGTATTCTGTAAAATTGTTTGAGAGTGGAATTTCACAGTAATTAGAGAAAGAAAATTGATAGTTTGAGTGGTTTTTCTAAGCAATATTCCAGTTTTTGGGTGATCGGGTGTCCCAGTTCTTGCCCCTTCTCCTAAAATCGCCCAAATGGCAGTAAGGAATAAAAATGTTATTTGAATCTTTTTCTTTTTCAGGCTCTAATAGGTTCTAAAAACTAGTCAGCCCAATCGGACCAAATTGGGGGTGGGGGTCAAAATGTGTATTTGTAAAAGGGATTCTTCGGATTTTCGAGCAATCCAGGTGTGTGGAGTATTGTTTTCCACTAAATTTTGGACGCCCAATCCAGTGAGACGAATCCCGGAACGATTGGCACCCTCTGGAGGAGGTTATGGGCGAAAATGGGTATTTATCTATTTCGAAAGTGGGTTTTCGAGATTTCTGGTACCTAGGCATGTGGGTATCATTTTCCACTGAATTTTGGACACTGTATCGATTGGAATGGGTCTGGAGCCCCCATTTTTCTCATGTTCGACGACTTAGGCGTGTGGGGTATTATTTTGCCACTACATTTTGGAAGCTTTATCCAGTGAGACGAGTCCTGAAACGATTGGCGCCCACCGGAAGAGGTACATAGGTAGGTAGGTCAAAATGGGCATTTATGTACCTATTTCGAAAGTAGATTTTCGAGATTTCCGGTATCTAGGCGAGTGGGGTATCATTTTCCACTGAATTTTGGACGCTGAATCGATTGAAATGAGTCTCCATGCTCCTGGTCCGGAATAACCAACCCCCTGTGAATGAATTTGCAGCGTCTTTATTTGGGGCGCCTGTTTTCAGATTTTCAAGGGGGTTTACTTTTTGAGGTCTTGTTAAAAATGTGAAAATGGGAGATTAAAACCATCACCAGTATCAATGATCAAGTAAAAATCACCTTAATCTGAAAGATCTAAACAAAAACACATACGGTGGATACAGCTTTCGTACAAGTACGCAACCACGACAGACATTTTATGCAATCACTACGGTAGTGCGCGGTTATTTTATTTGCCAATCCTGATCATATTTAAGTAAACAATTATTAAAACAATCACGCTCATACCACAGCTTGTTGATCACGCACAGCGCAGTGGTTAACGTAATTCGTTTAGGTAAATCGAGAGCTATCCAACGAATGGTGAACAATTTTGTAAGATGACAAATGGCGAAGATAAAGTTCCGTAGCAACGAATCGGTTGTATGCAAAAATGATATGAAACGCTCCGTAACATTATTTCGCGCCGAAATTTCCGTGAAGCTTTTCCGTTTATGTGCCATAGTAAAGACATAAAATGTCAAAACTAGAAACATTTACAAACCACATGTTTTAAGAGCGAACTCATTTTGTATTATTCCGCAAACATGATAGCATCACGTGAATCAACGTTAACAGAAAAATTAGACTTCATAAGCGACACTTTAAAGTTCACCTCTTTTACAATTTTGGGGTTGCGCAATTGCTTGCTCGCTAAACCGGTTGCGCGTAACCAACAAAATCGGATGAGGGATCATATTTGCAGGATGTTTTGGGTAGAATCCGAATCTACAATAAACAATTGGGATACCGATTCAAAATAAGAATTTTAGTGCCACTTGCGCAGTAGCGTAATATAATATTTTTTAAATCCTTGCCAATTTTTTTTTTTTTTACCCCCATTTTGGTGATTTGGGGCGAACAACTCGTGGGACACCCTCTATAAGGTATTCTTGTAAGCGATATTTTATTGATTTTAGAGAATAGAAAGATGGATTATCATAATTAATAAGCCATTTCGGAACGAAGAATAAAAATTATTTTGACCAGTTTTTGGGTGGAGCAAAATGACAATATGGTATCAAGTTATTCAGAAATAAATAATTGGAAGGAGTGGGGGGTGGGTTTGAAAAAGAGCGCATTATAACTGATTGCATGAGTAGTTTAAGAGACTAGACTTGGCTAATGATTGTTCTGATCTCACAGTGATCTGTGACGGATACTTACTCCATGAAATTTTCGTCGTCTTTGCCAGCACTGAGAAGCATGAAAAGAAAAAAAACAGCATGTGAAAAGAGGAGTTCGACTCAGCCTATCTCCAAAGCTGCTTGCTGTACTGCATAGCGTGTCAGACCCACCCCAACTCAAGCAACAATGCTCAACTGTGAATCATGGATCTCATTGGACTTGCACAGAATGTGCAAAGGGGTAGCCCAGACAGGGTTAATGCTTCAGAAAAGGACATGATTGATCTTTGAAAAAAAAACCTAAACCTCCAAACTGATGTACATGCATCAAGTCTTAGCACCGAAGGCGGTATTGCAAGTAGAAATCGAACCATGTACACGATGGCAGCTCAGAGCCCAATAGTGGGACGTTGAATTTTGTACACCCATCCTGCTGGTCATCAAATGACGAATGAATGCTGGAAGAGTGACGCAGGTTCAGCGTCATTTCGAAAACACGTTCGAAATAGGCAGATAGATAATTATTTTGACCCATAACGTCTTCCAGTGGGCGCCAACCGTTCCGGGACCCATTTTATTGGATTCAGCGTCCAAAACTTAGTGGAAAATGATACCCCACACGCCTAGATCGCCAAAAATCTCGAAAATCCATTTTTCGAAATACACATTTTGACCCCTACCCCACCCAAATTTGGTCCGATTGGGTTGAAAAGTTTCGAGGACCAACTAGAGCCATGAACGGACCCCTGACCAAAATTTCAGATTTTTAGAAATTTTTCTACTACCAAAATCGTGGTGGATGGCGGAAGGACACTTGCTATTTTGAACCTAGACACCTTGAAACGTCCAGAATTTTTTTTTTCTTTTGAGAGAGAGAGAGAGAGAGAGAGAGAGAGAGAGAGAGAGAGAGAGAGAGAGAGAGAGAGAGAGAGAGAGAGAGAGAGAGAGAGAGATTTTTTGCATGAAAACAGTTGATTATTCAAGGAATAACCAACCAAAACGAAGCCCCGACACAATCTTAGAGGAGCTTTTTAAGATAAATGAGAATTCAGGTTCCGAAGTTCAACACCCAGCACTTCATTGCCCTTATTATCAATACGAGACCATCACTTACTTGGTTTTTATGAACTCCCTAACGCGGTACATGGACGCATGTCGGCACAATTCCTTCAAATCCGAGCCGGACATTCCCTCAGCTCCAAAAGCAATTTTGTCCAAAGCCACATCATCGCTAAGAGGTTCTCCTCGCATGATCAGGTTGAGGATGTCTTTTCTCTGGTTGACATTCTAAAGTTGAAAACCGTTTCAGTCAATATGTCCTTTTTGGTAGATTACCACAACATTTCGTACGCGTTCGAGTATACTTACTGGTAGAGGCACGTGGAAGGAAGCAGGCATTCTGCGCAAGATGGCTTTGTCCAGGTCGTGAGGTCGGTTCGTGGCACCCATGACGATCACCGTACAGTTGGAATCCGTGTTGAGGCCGTCCCACAACGTCATAAATTGAGCTTTCATCATCGCCGTTGCCTCGTGGTCTTGAATGTTGCGATTCCTTAAGAACGAATCTGCAACGTAAAACCACCGCTGACAAACCGCTTCAACCACATGGTTAAAACAAAGCGCAATGTCTTATCACCAAATTTACCAATTTCGTCGATGAAAATAATACAAGGTTGAATTTTCACGGCCAAAGTGAAGACGGCTGATGCGAGTTTTTGGCTCTCGCCGTACCACTTGTCAGTCAGAATTGACACGTCGAGATTGATGAAATGGCATCCAGCTTCTTTGGCAGTCGCTTTGGCCAACATCGTTTTTCCGCACCCAGGCGGTCCATGAAGCAGAATACCTGAATTAAGAAAACATTTCATCTTATAAACTGTTCTGGTGAAGCCAAATTTTTGTCCTCTTCAACACAAATGTCACATTTTTGGTAAAATCGGTCAGATTGAGTTTTATCAAAAAACGCTGCAAATTCTTTTACAAGGGTTGGTTATTCCTCGGACCAGGCGCATGGAGATTTCTTCAACATGGGGGAAATGGGGAAAACAGTGGGTGTGGCGGGTCCCGGACCAATTCCAATCAATTCAGGGTCCAAAATTTAGAGGAAAATGATACCCCACAAGCCTAGGTACCAGAAATCTCCAAAACACATACAAATGGGTGATACCCATTTTGATCCATAATTTCTTCCAGTGAGTTCTGGGGCCCTTTTCATTGGATTCAGCGTCCAAAATTAAGAGGAAAATAATTCCCCACACACCTAGATTGCCAAAAATCTCAAGAATCCAATTTTCGAAACACATTTTGACCCCTGCCCCGCCCAAATTTGGTCCAAAGCGTCCAATATTTTGCACTGGTAGTCTACAAAAGTTTGGATCCATGAAAACTATGTAGTAAAGGCAGGTCAACCAACGTTTACAGGCCAAAACCCGATATTCCATAGCCAATTTCTATAGTGCATGAAGATGAACTATGATTTGATTAAAACGCATATTACACGTGTCGCGATACTGGTTTTAACTACTATTTACTACTTGCTTTGACCTGGACTTGGATGATGAGGAATATCCGACAAAGGTTTAGATAGGTAAGTAATTAATAGTTTTATATCTGGTACAAGCACATTATATCACTGTTTCAAGATGGATGGAACATGCCGAGACGCTATAAGAGCAGCTGGGTCGTCATGGAAACGTCATGCAGGCGACCCGATGGTTCCTTCTATTATAATGTGTCATAGTTGTATGTGTCGTGGGTGGGTAGACTGAGGAATTGCCGAGAATTGGGTAGTTGCCCACAATACTTTGACAACACGCTCCAGAGATAATCCCATCAAAAATACCACCAACCTCTGACCACGCTTGTATACTCCATTTGGCAAGGATTTTTCATCTTACCTTTAGGAGGCCTTGTCAGGTTGGAGTCGCCGAACAAATCTTTCCTTTTGATAGGAAGGATCACGGTTTCCTTCATGTCTTGAATGATGTTGGTCAGTCCACCTATGCTGTCCCACGAGACGGAAATTTCCGAAGGGTCGACCAAGTGAGAGGCAATCATCATTTCGTATTCTGTAAACTGCTACGAACACACGTGAAAATGAGGCTAATCACAGGGACAGTTTGAAATGCAATATTTATAAATAGTCCCGCCATTTCCAGCCGCTGTTGCAAACATCTTTGGAAGCTAGGGCCTACCTATGGACGGGTTGAAAGAGTTGGAAATAATCTTATTCATTATGGTAAACTTAATAAATAAAAAAATGATAACTCACGTCCTTTCTGTGAGCCAAGCCCAAGCGCCCGAGCATCTGCTGCGCCTACACGTGGAACAATTGCACAAGTATTGTAATTCTACATAAATTTTCAACATCACATTCGAAATGAGAACTCTAAATCAAACGGCAAATTCACCTTAGAGGCGGCCTTTTTCTTCTGGCTGTTCGTCGGATCCAACTGCTTCATCATCCACTTGACTGCTATGAAAGTTGCAATCGAGAATATCGACACCCGAAGTGCGACTTGGATCATTTGCGTTTTATACATCACATCACTCATTTTGACAGCTAAATAGAAAACAATTGATTTTGAATGAGAAGAACCGTAGAAGTTTTACGGCCCGAACGACCGTGAATTACAGAAAACTTCTGAAAGAGGAAGGCTGAAATTGTAATGAGGCGTTGTAACCTTATTGATGGTTATAGAAGGAACCGTAACCTTTCCTTATTCTTTTTCGTTTTGTTTATATTAGACATTCATCATACAGCGACCCAGTTATTTTCATATTCATGAACGTATTTAAAATTTCCCTTTGTCTAAAACCAAGCATACTTTGAATTTAATTTTCCCCTGTTAGGAAGTTGCCATGAATATGTTGGTAATTTGTGCAGGTGGGGGTTGCATCACTGCTCCTGGCAATTCTAGAAAGGAATCTGCAGTTAGACTGCGCTTGTCCTCAACTTTCAAACTTAGTTGCCAACAAATAAATTCTAATACAAATAATTCGATGCAGTACATTCAGGTGAAATAAATTACGGTCAAGTCGGAATTTCGTTGCTGAAAATGATTGAACTCGGGACATTTGTTGAGTGTCAAGCGCGATCTGTCTCTAGACTTTCAGCATGGTTGACAGTCAGCTGTTACATTTGAAATAGGGATGGGACATCGAAACAAAAACATCGATGGCAACATCGGTAGCATGACATCGATGCCGTGAAACATAGCCCATTCAACCGATGTTTTTCGATGTCGATGATTGAAAGCCGATCGATGTTAACATCGATGTTCTATATACCTATTTTTGGACATATTCAATTTAAAAAAATAATTGAAATTCATCAACAGCGCTATTTACGATTAAGTTTAATATAATTAACTAGATGAAGGAACAAGACTGCAGGTTACCAAATTAGTAGGTCATTAGTGGCTCTGTCCAGCGCGCTATCAATATACGCGAAATATTATATCTCTGTCCGCCATATTCGTTTTTATAAAAACGAGAGAAAATAGTAAATTGAAATACACTTAAAAATAAATAAATAATAAAAATAAATAATAAAATTAAAATTATTGGAACAATGTTACACAAGTAGTAACAAAATGAAAGGCATTCAAATTGTATCGATAGTCACCTTGTGTGCGATATCATTGCTATCAGTTGATTATGTGACAGCGGTCCCTATACTTGGGTTTAGCCCTATTTATTTATAATGAATCTGGTGCGCATCATATATTCTCTAGGTAGGTGAGGTAACATCGATGTTGTGGGAGGCAACATCGATAGTATCGATCACATCAATGGGACGTCCCATCTATAGCTGATGTTATCGACCCTTCTCACAGCAATGTTCAACATCGAATATCGAGCGGAAAACATCGATGTTTTGCGATCATCGGACATCGATGTCCCATCACTAGTTTGAAAGCAGTAAGGGTGCGTCTTGTCAATGCAAGACAAGCGGCGTAGATGTCGGTGAATTTGTTTTGACCGTTAATTAAATTTAAAATTGTTTTTTTTTATTTTGCTGCTCAGTTTTCAAATTCATTACCAGTATTGCACGTTGGTATCTACCTTCTCCCACGACCAGTATTCCCTTTTCGAGAGGCGCCCACGATCGATTGAATTATGTCTTCGGAATGACCGGACTGGTGAGTTCTCTCTCGTCGAACAGAGACTACGACAACCGAAGTAAATACATGATATTGCAGCGATGGTCGAGGAACCCGGGACCCCAGAGGAAACCTCGTGCGCTCAAACAGGGAGCTGGAGATCCCTCGAGGAAGAGTTGCTCCACTCAGCCAGGAATGGGGATGGCGTCAGAGTCCAAGAAATCTTGACCGCAGCCAACGAGCCAGGCCAAGTAGTCGACGTTAATTGCAAAGGTAATAAATTGTGGTCTCTTACCCTCTTAGCAGCGCCCCTCTAAAATGTTCAGACAGCTTGCAAACAGAAAATTGTCATAAATTATCTGGAAACATCAATGCGTAGTGGTCAGGCACCAAAAATTCGTCAGATAATTACTAACGACGAAAGCATTCGCTAAAAACCAAGTATCAGTAATATTGTTTGAATTTTGTAGTATTTAAACGCAGATTTATATCTGTAAGCACCATGAAACCATAAAATTACTCTAACAGAGAAAAACGTTCTCCTGGATACGATTACTTAGGTTAAATTCTTTCAGAGGTGATGAATTAATTGCCACTTAGCAATCGAAGTGTTTTCATGTTTTCGGTTTTTCATTAGGTACGTCACTCAATCAATCAACTGTGACATAGACTCACAAAAAAATCCGTTCAAATTCATAGAAAACTTCTGAAGCTGTGTTTGGAATTCAAGAAAAAAGAATTGCAGGCAAACGCAAGGAACAAGGGAGGGACTGACGAATAAGATGTGGGCAGCTGTTAGGTGAAGAGTGAAGCGACACTATTTGATCTAACATCATTATTTTGACTTGAGGAAACAAAAACCAGAGTTCCAAGAGGTGTTTGAGCCTCAAAATACATTTATTGTTATTTAAT
Organism: Cyrtorhinus lividipennis; assembly: GCA_019603395.1. Classification (NCBI taxonomy): domain Eukaryota; kingdom Metazoa; phylum Arthropoda; class Insecta; order Hemiptera; family Miridae; genus Cyrtorhinus; species Cyrtorhinus lividipennis. The sequence goes on along the minus strand of CM034003.1, from coordinate 15,182,701 downwards.
TTATAGGTTTATTTTTTTCTTAATATAAAGTGTACTTCCAGTACATATTCGCTTCGACATGTATATGACCCGACAGGCTCTGTCGAGGATGTGCTAGACTCGCCCCTCTGATGGGACTATTGCTGCTCAATAGCTACCCAACTACAATTAACGTTAGACCTTATTGTTATTAACAAGACGAAGATTGGTCGACAGATTTATTTATTTATTTGAAAAGAAACGGGACAAGCCCAATTACAATAATGAATACAGGTAGTAGTAAATTTACAGCGACAAAGGCAATGAATGACAAGTAATGAAAAGGGAAAAGAGTAGAATCAAAACTGAAAGCAAAAAGTAACCTAGCACTGCACTGATCACACGAATTGGTTAGGTAATGAAGACAATGGTCGGTTCAGAGTTCGGAAGAGACTTAATACGTGGAAGTGGCGAAGAAATTACGTCGATGAGGGGGTGGGGGTGGAGAGGAGGTTCACTTGTCGGGGAAGACGACACATTGGGCGGTTGTACAAGTAGTTCGTAGCTGAGAAAGGGATGGCAAAGGGCATAACAGAACGAGAAGCGGCGCGGGGTACGTGGAAGCCAATACAGGCGAGAAGATCCGGAGCGTCAAGGCGACCCGATAGCAAGCCGTGGAAGAACGAGACGTCAGAGCACAGCCGTCGATCACGTGGAGACAGCAAGCCGAAACGGCGAGCAAGCTCATCGTAGGCCAGGTTCTCACGGGGAATTGAGAGCTGATAGGCGAGATAACGGAGGAAAGCTCTAAAAACTCGGTCGATTTGTACGGTGTGGCAATCGTAGTGAGGGCTCCAGATCACAGACGCATACTCCAGGATTGGTTGCACGAGGGTTTTGTAGAGCGTCACGAGGGTCGATGCATGAGTGAACTCCCTGGTGATCCTCTTCTCAAAACCCAGAGCCCGCATCCCACGGGACGCTACCTGAGCGATGTGAGTAGAGAAGGAAAGCTGCGAGTCCAAGAGTTCACCCAAGTCCACAATGTTGTCCCCGCGTGAGAGTGGAACACCGTCGATCAGATAGGGGTGGTTGACTGGAGAGTGTGAGCGGTGGAACGAGATTACCGCACGTTTGGACGGGTTCAGCATCAGACCATTTTGTTCACACCAGAGAGAGAGGGCATCGAGGTTCTGCTGGAGGAGCAGGCAGTCTGAGGAGTCGCGGATGGAGATGAAGAGCTTTAGGTCGTCGGCATAGATCAGGAACTTAATATAATGGAGAGAGGAGATGATACCGTTGATCACCAGGCTGAAGAGAAGAGGGCCGATATGAGAGCTTTGGGGAACACCGGAAGTGGCAGAAAACGGGCAGGAAACAACCCCATTTACGTGCACTGAGAGCTGTCTGGCGGCAAGGTAGCTGGCAATCCATGTGTGAAAAGGTCCGAAGACCCCAAGGGATGAGAGAACATCCAGTATTGTGCTATGGGGTAGTCTGTCAAACGCTTTGGAAAAGTCTGTGGTCACGAGTTCAACCTGATGGCCCTCCCCAATAGCGCGGAGCGTGTACTCCTGAAATGTCGCCAGGTTGGTCACAGTTGAGCGTCCCCTAACAAAGCCGTGTTGCTCGTGAGCAAAGAAAGGGTCGAAGATAGGCGACATTTGAGCCACGACCAGCTTCTCAGATACTTTGGGTATTGTCGAAAGGGAGCAGATCGGACGGTAATTCCCAACATCGCTTTTATTGCCCTTTTTAAATATCGGAGTGATACAAGCTAACTTCCATTGATCAGGAAGATAGCCAGATGGCAGAGATGCATTGAAAAGGGATGTCAGGGGTAGTAGCCCAATATCACAAGAAGGCCATATCTGTAGGGGCCATCTCTGAACAATAAGGTTTTCCCGTTGTGGCGAATTTTCTTCTCTTGAACTGCATGTTCTCTCAACGCCCTCTGATGCGCCACGTCTGTAACGTCATTGGAGTGCCCTGTTGTCCCGCATTGCTCTAGTAATGTGCTGTATTTTATGGCATGTGATTGTGTCTAATTATAAATAACAGCGATTGTTCACTCACAGCCCAAACATTTGTCGTCTGAAGCATCGGAAATCACTGATAGGAAATTGTCCAACCCTCTGAAAAATCCTGTTGAGCTCACCTAGCGTAAAGTCTGCATCCAGGGCCAGGTCCTCAGAGTGAGGTGCGGCGTATTGAACTATTGGCGACTGAATTGGGGGGTTGCAAAGCCCCGAGAAATAGCTAGCCCAGTCCGTCATATTAATCCCGCCTGAAAAAGTCGCCTGTTTCACCTTAAACTCTCCAATGAGCCTCCAGAACTTCCTTCCATCCTTGACCTCGGCAAATCTCCTCGCGATTTCCGCTCTATATGACTTCTTCTTGCTTGCACACAGGTCCTTATAGTCCTTCTTCGCTTCCTTATATTGTGTCAACACCAGTGATGAGTTGGTTCTTTGATGTAACCTCAGCAAGGAAAACACCCGTCGGCGGAGCCTAAAACAGTCGAAGGAAAACCACGGCTTACGGTTGCACATTGCAGAAGGCTGTATCATGGGCCTCTGGCTAGCGCATTTAGGCCGATTTTATGGCTGCCAGGCTCCCAACGTCTACACATTCCAATCCCTGGATGTCTTTCAACCCTGGTCCTGTATTTGCCATGATCCTCAGGAGTCCACTTTAAAGCTGAGGGGAGTCAAATACCCTCTTCCAATCTTGTTCTTGGGCCGGCCAGAGGAATGCTAGTGGGAGATGATCGGAGTACGCTTGATGTTATCCTGAAATCCAAAACAAGACCCAAAGCGGCCAACTGAATGCAAAAGAGATCCTCAACTGAACTCCCCCGAGCACCCAAGCGCGTGAATTCGCCCTTGGAGACACTTGGCGCTCTGCCATTCAGTATCACCAGGCCAGCGGCATCGCAGAGGTCCAGCAGCTTCCTACCTCTTGCATTTGTGACTGTGTCCTTCGAATTTCTCTTCGTGGCGTAAGGATCTAGAAATTCCTCGAGGTCATCGCTGAATTCTTGTCCCAAGCCAATCCTAGCATGGACGTCGCCAATTACGAGAAAGTGGTGATCACTATTCTCACGTAATAGCCTTTCAATACAAATTTATTATATGAAAGCGCAAAATCATCACCTATCAAATCCTACTATGTACGCCTAATTATTGTGCAATATAGCAATCCTGCTGTAAATAAAAGACGTAAATAACAACAACAGAGAAGTTGTGAGTCTGGTTTTCTTTGACGTGTTGATTCGTCCAGCGGTTGAAATTTGTATTTTTAGAAACTATCGATCAGTTCCCTTGCGGGTCGACCGACCACGTCTAGGGTGGAAAAGGCGGTGGTCGTTGGTGGGTTGTAATCTGATTGATCAAAGGCGCTTGAATGAAAATTAGTAGTCTTGACGAAGGATCAACTAATAAACGCTTTCAGCATGATTTTCCCAGTTTACAACTAGCGATTTTCTCTAGTCTTGACTTCTCCCTTGGAACATGATGACAGGATTAGGCTGAAAATGGATGCAACCTTTTACTTAAGCAAGTTTAACGTCATTACCAGGGCAAGGATTTATGTAAAATTACATATTTTCGCATATTTTGCATATTTTACCTCTACAAGCATATTTTCACATATACGCCCATATTTAGGACATATTTACCCAATTCTCCTATTTTTGAGCACGTTATGTCGCCAAATTTCACAATTTTTTAGATACATCGCAAATGATTATTGTGGGCGCTTTACGAACTGAAGGACCTTCTCGTGCGCATCTAATTCTTTAGAGCATTTAGATGACAAATCATTCCCTCCATGTTGAAGAAATGAAGCTCCATGCATTAAAAATCTGGAACGACATCGAAAAAATTGAAGTAGTTCCCCATGCTACTGTCCGAAAAAAAATGTATAAAAAAAAAATACCGGTCTCCAAATAATCCGAGCTATAGACGCCAATGATATCAGTGAAATTCAAAAATTTCCGGAATTTTTGAATCCCACTCAAAAAGATATTGCGTCTTTTAATTACGCGCCGTCGGTTTCCGTAGATTTAGAGCGCAGTTTCAGTTTGTACAAAAATGTATTGACAGATTACCGTCGCTCATGTGTTAAAAATTTACGGTCACACATGGTTGTTAATTTTTTTCAATAAATCTGATCATTGAAATTTAAAAGATTAATTTATTTTGTTGTCTAGGTGTTCTGAATATCGCGTTTACGATTGAAAATGAATCGACGCATCGAGCCCTTTAAAATAATACCCATTTTGTAGCATATTTCGTACATATTTTGTAAAAAAAAAAAACATGCATATTAGTCATTTTTTAGCGCTTATAAATCCTTGCCCTGGTCATTACAATTTTTCAAAACCGGTTCATCGAATTACGGACCCACTACTGGCGCTTTTGATAGGGCTAATTGATTTCCTAACGCTCATTTGCTGTTGACAATCTCATCGTAGGATAAAATCAGTTGTCAGTCAAGTCATACTCTGAAGTTTTCGGTTATTTCCAGGGAAATCCAAGAGTAACCTTGGATGGACTCCGCTCCATTTGGCCTCCTACTTTGGCCATCGGGAAGTCGTCGAGCTTTTGTTAGACCACAACGCCGATATCAACGCCGTCAACGACGCCGGCGACACGGCCCTTCACAAAGCCGCTTTCATTGGACGTGAGGTGACGTGTTTTTCTTATTATTCTAAAGTTTTCAACAGACAATATTATGTAGCTTTAGCTGAGAGTTCCTCAGTGTTCATGTTTTCATTTTTTTTTTTTTTTTTTTTCGAAGGATTTGGTTATTCTCCTTCTCGCTCGGAACGCCGACGTGTACATAAGAAATGGCGAGGGAAGAACAGCAAAAGAAGTAGGAGTCGACGATGGGGACACGAAACGTTTACTGGAAGCTGCTGAGAAAACAGATTCAAGAAGAAAAGAAGAATCTTTACTGAGCGCTGCGAGAAATGGCGATCTGAAGCGCATTAGCGATTTGGTAACTACCCAAACATTCTCCTTTCTTCGACATAGGAACTGCGACTTACTCATTTTTGGTTGGTTATTCCTTGAATAATCAACCTGTTTTCATGCAATAAGTCAATCTCTCTGATTCGACCCAAAATATTTTCTGGGCGGAAATACTTTCAAGGTGTCCAGATCAAAATTAGCAAATGTCCGTCCGCCGTCGACGCCGACTTTGGTAGTAGAAATTTTTCTAAAAACCTGAAATCAAGGGTCCGTTCATGGCTCTAGTTGGTCCTCGAAACTTTTCAACCCGATCGGACCAAATTTGGGTGGGGTAGGGGTCAAAATGTGAATTTCCAAAAATGGATTTTTGAGATTTTTGACAATCTAGGTGTGTGGGGTATCATTTTCCACTAAATTTTGGACGCTGAATCCAATTAAATGAATCCCAAAACAATTGGCCTCCTCGGAATGAGGTTATGAGTCAAAATAGGTACTCATCTGCCCATTTCGAATGTCTGTTTTCGAGATTTCTGGTACCTAGGCTTGTGGGGTATCATTTTCCACTATATGTTGGACCCTGAATCGATTGAATGAGTCCGGGACCCGCCAAACCCACTGTTTCCCTCGTTTTCCCCATGTTGAAGAATAGAATCTCCATGCGCCTGGTCCGAGGAATAACCAACCCGTGTGTAAGAATTTGCAGCGTTTTTTAATTTTATAACTCTAGAACGTTCTTTTCAGTTAAAATCCGATCGTCCTCCAAGCATCAACTGCGTCGACCCTTTGGGAAACACAGCATTGCATTGCGCTTCGTACCGCGGACACAAGGAAGCAGCTGTTTTGCTCCTCCAAAACGGCATCGATTCCAACATAAAGAATGTCCGAGGTAAACGACGTGTTATTGATTTCTCACTTTTGGTTGGTTATTCCTATGATTTTATTAAAAGGTCAATCTTTCCGATTCGGCCCAAAATTTTTTTGTGGGCCTTTCAAGGTGTCTAGATCAAAAAAGTCAAAATGTGTTTTTAGAAAAATGGATTTTCGAGATTATTGGCGATCTGGCCAAGTGGGGTGTCATTTTCCACTAAATTTTTACAAAATGGGTTCCGGAACGATTGGCACCCACTGGAAGAAAATATGGGTCAAAATGGGTATCTATCAACCCATTTTGTATATCTGTTTTCAAAATTTCTGGTACCTAGGCGTTTGGGGTATCATTTTCCGCTAAATGTTGGACGTTGAATCCAATGAAATGGGTCTTGGAACGATGGGCGCCCTCTGGATGATGTTATGGGGTCCCATGCGCCTGGTCCGAGGAATTTCACACCAATCCGTGTAAAAGAATTTGCAGCCTCAAAAATTTCCTCAGGACGTTTCATGATGTCTAGAACATAATTACAGGGGTTGGTTATTCCTCGGACCAGGAGCATGGAGAAAATGGGGGAAAACAGTGAATGTGGAGTGTCCCGGACTCATTCCAATCGATTCAGCCTTCAACATATAATGGAAAATGATACCCCACCACGCCTAGATACCAGAAATTTCGAAAACCAACGTTTGAAGTCGGTAGACAGGTATCCACTTTGACCCATACCCACCCTCAGTGGGCACCAATGTGGATCAATCTCAATGGAATCAACGTCCGAATCCATTTTTCGAAAAATACATTCCCCTCTTCCTACCATTTTGACCCATTGGGATGAACTGTTTCCAGGACCGACTAGAGTCAGAAAAGGGATCCCTGATCAAAATTTTAGATTTTTGTTTTCTAATTTTACCAACAAGATATTGTTTATTTCGACTGGTGAGGAAATCATAATATGAATATATTATATTCATTTGTGTCTGACAAAAGATGTTATGAATATTTGTAAGGGTAGGCTGCACCGGGCCCAAAAATTTACAGATTGATAAATAAATCAGTCACTCAGTCGACGTATTGTTGATACCTAATGTTCTCTCTTCATCGTTATTTCAGGTCAAACCGCCGTAATGTTGGCTCGTGACTCTCAGATGAGTCAATTGTTATGCGTAAAACCTGTACGTCAGCTGCAAAGAACAGTCACGCGATTTGAAAGCATGCTTCTCAAGAGGTCTCGTTTCCTTGGTTGGAAACCCATATGGGTAACGCATCCTTATTAATTTATCGAATGCTGAGTAGTTCAATAACTTTTGACCAAGTTTGGTGGTCTAAAGTATTTGAGGTTTCGTTTCAGGCGGTTTTGGAGCGCGGAGTACTTACTTATTTCCAGTCTCGGGCTGACGCCAGTTCTGGCGTTAAAAGAAGGGACTTTAAATATTTAGACGGTGCTGTGGCAACGCCATCTGACCTTATGCCTTCCACGTTCAACGTCGACTTCTCCGACGGCACGTCTCACAAGCTCAGCGTTTCAATAAGCGCTGAAGACCCATCGGGAGAAATTGGACGACAGGTAGGAAACCTGGGGTTTCTCACTATAGTTGTTACTACAAATTCTGCTTTCGCTTTTTAACCTAGAAGTGAAACAGCTTGTTGAAAAAAGTGAATCGCCTTCATTGAAGCAAAGGGCGTTATCGTGTTGCCTCAGTCTCAGAATTGGAACCTCCAAAATGATATGGAATTTAAGTTTTTTGAAATCGTGGAAAAACAGCGAGACTTGGATGTCCTAAGAGATCTCGTCAAAGTAGCGTCGACATTTCATGAAGAAATCATTGCCTTAGGCCGGGTACACACGTTGAGGATTCCCCGTTGAGGCCAACCTCTCCGGCCGACGGACCGTGTGGACGGGTCGAGGCCTTCAGTTGAGGCGGACTGTATAGGCCGCCAGGCCTTTCCAATTTTTGGAAAGGCCACCTGAGGCCGGGGTTCCGGTCGCCGGAACTGAACCCCTTCCCTCACGTGTGGATGAGGTGATCGGTTGGCCTCAACGTCGTAGGTATCGCTCGAGTATCGTCACACAGTGGTCGTAGCTCCTCGTTTATTTTTTTATTTTTGTTTTTCGCCCCGGCCGCCTCTGAGGTTTTCCCCTACGTGTGGATGCTCCGTCCGGCTCCGGCCGCCTCAGAGGTTTTCCTCCTTTTCAGATATACCATCAAAAAATTGAATAACCTAAAAACCAAGTCCTCGTTCAGACAAACCAGTAAACACTTCAAAATATACTCCTCACTTAGCCTTGCTGTACCGTAGTACTTTCTTCTGTCGTTTTCTAGCTGTGGGCATCTGCCCACAACATGGAGGACGGTCTCGCACTCACCCAAATCACACAAGAGGCACTTTTCTTGAAGGTTTTTGGTTTCTTTCATCTTCAAAAGATGTCGGTGCGACAATGATGAATGCAACATCTTCGCGGTCGCACGCCGTGTTCACCATCACCATCAACATAATGAATGTGCAAAACCCAAATGAAGTGATCGCTTCGAAATTTCACCTGGTAGATCTGGCCGGATCCGGTAGGTCTAAGAAGACAGGTACGACCGGCGATCGTTTCAAAGTGGGTATCAACATTAACAAAGGCCATATGGTCCTGGGAAAGGTGATCTCCCAGTTAGGAGAAAGGAATCATGGTTTCATCAATTTTATCGCGACAGCAAGTTCACGCGCTTATTGCAAGATTCTCTCGGAGGAAACTCTGTCACACTGATGATCGCATGCGTCAGTCCTGCAGACTACAACCACGATGAATCGTTGAGTATTCTTCGTTATGCCGATCGAGCTAGGAAAATCAAAAATAAACCTGTGATTAACCAAGATCCTGCCAGCTCTGAGTTGTCTCGTCTACGTAAAGAGATTGAAGAATTGAGGTTGATGATCCTCGGGGAACTGTCCTCTCGAGCACGCTGAACTCCAATCGAAACTAATGGAGGCTAACCGTACAATAAGGGATTTGAACTCCAATTTAATCCCTCTTCTGACACCATGTTGAGAGGTTCTTAATCGGACGAGTGCACTTTTATGACTGCTTTTTTTGTGATCTCGTCCTACCTGCCTAGCCACGTGACGTCATGACGGATTAGGAAGAAGGGAGGGAGGAGAAAGAAGAAATGAGTTTGTCTGCAAAGCCTTTTTGATCAACGATTCGAAAGTTGAGAGAAAAAGGGATGAAATGAATGTATATTCTAAAATGAAGACTATAGTATAGATACGATTTTTATTCTGTAACCTTTAATCTTTTGTAATCAGTGTTATAATAAGTGATTTAGTTTTGTTGCACTAATAGTACAGATTCTTCTGAGGAAGTTAAGTTATTTAGAAAATAATTAGTATCACGTAAACGAATTAGTAATATTTGTGAATTAATCCGTAATATAGGTCTCAGTTACCTGAAATGACAATAATAAAGTTTGAATTGAATTGGCAACCTACTGTACCTTCTCAGGGTATAGCGATTAGTGCGAGGAGCAATCCCGCAGTGTTCAATTTGATCAAAATGACGATTTTAACTCTTAATACTCTCTTATTTGTTGGTGGTAGTAGTAGGGTAGGGGTTTGACGTAACTGTTGCTAAAGGGTAGACATGATGGGTTTCTCACTTATCACCAAGGTTGTCTCATCACAACGCTCTTGTATCTTTGCTCTTGTCCTTACATTGTCCCTGCTAGATAGGTAAATTTCCAAACCAGTATTCAATTACAAACTTGTATTTCTGGGGTCACCTGAATTTTCCCAGCTAAGAAACCAAGGCTAAAATCTGTTTTTTGTTTGTTTTTTTACCTGCAGAAATGGCTCTCAGCCCTGATGGAACACATCGCCTTCAATTCGCACTACATAAACCAAGGACGGACTGTTGGCGACAGCGACGAGGACGAAGAAGACTCCATCAAACCACTAGGTTCAATGCAAGTGGGTACCGTGCTCCATTTTGTAGCAATAAAACTTTTTTTGTTTTCAAACAAACTATTTCGCTTGTACTATGTAGGACTCCCTGCAAACAGCCACGGCTAAATACCAAATGCTGGAGTCTCGGCTTCAGGAAATTGGATCTTTGGTGGAAACTGCTTCTATGGACTCGGGATACATGCAGAATTCATCTTTGAAGGTAAACAATGGAATTCAGGAATTGAAACTAAATTTCTCTTTGATGTAGAATGTGCCAAACAAACATCAAACAAGTCGCTTTTTTGCTGTTGCAGAGATTTGAGGAGCTGTACGACACTGCTTCAAGCATGTTGTCTTCTCTAGCTCATTGCCTAAATTTGATAAAACAACAAGAAGACGTAGGTATTTGCCAGGAAGCTTTCCAATCTCATCCATACTCGAATTTAACGATTATTTTGTCCATCCGAACATTCCTGTTCTGTTCCAGGTCAGAGTTCTGCAGTTGAAGCAGGAACAAGAAAAGTGTCGTGTTCTTGAAGAAGCGTTGAACGTTTTGGCCAAAGAGCATCACGAATTGGAGCAATCGATGGCTTCCCATTTGTCGCCTCCCTTGTCACGAAGCATCAGTAGTGCCACCTGTAAGTTCTTTTGATAATGAGGGGTGCTGCGAGAACTACCTTTGTCAATGACTCAATGTTCTTGACATGAGTAACGCAAATCACTCCCCATCCAACCTTTTATTGATCTTTTTTCTGCGTGATTTTACAAATATTGCTCATTTTTATAACATATTATCATATTATCTATTTATTATCTATTGAAATCATTTTTTGAGACATTCCCCCCCCCCCCCGCCCTCTCGTACAAATGGGAGTAAACGAAAACCTTTTTATGTTATCCTTTTCTTACCTTTTCTTGATTCGACTCGAGATATGAGATGAGATCCTTGCTACAAAAATACGATGATTCAAAAAAGTTTTTGGTTTACTCCAACTTGCCCTATTCTAGGGGCTGGGGGACTACTCGTGGGACACCCTGTATTTGCTATAACGTCTCCGAGGCATTGTAAATGATATTGGAAAAATGTCTTTGGAGTCTGACATTGTAGGAACGTCAGTATTATAAGTTACTGCTACCTACGAGTAGTTTTTGCAGATGTCTACCCTCATCATCTTTTTCAAACATTGACACAATATTTCCATACCTCCATTTCATCTTGTTTCAGTGTACAAACGAAATCCTCGGACATACGATCCTTCGGATGATGAGTTCTACGATGCGTTTGAAGCTGAAGGTAATTATGAAAGATGGTTTTGAAATCCTTTTATAACTTCCATTGTGGGAGAGGGGAGTCAATAAAACAGGGCCAACTACAGGTGCCATTGATATTGAAAAGTCTGGGTCATCAGGCAGAACTTTGTAACATCTCGGGGCTTTCTTAGCCAGTTTTATGTTCACGTAGCAGGTGCGTAAACTAATTGACTTGGGCATGATTCTGTGGTTGGGAGGAGAGATTTTGGCAGTTCTTGATTGGGAAAAGTTTGATCAGCTTAACGAGTTCACGTTTCTGGAAGTAATGCATAAGTTCTTCATACCCATTTTTCTTCACTCTCGTACCCCCCTCGTTCCCTTGCGCCTACCAAGGGACCTAAGTGAATTTGCTCAGTGCAAGCCGCACCTTAATCGTTTTCTCCAAATTGTTCCTAGGTTCGGAAAGCGGCACCCTAGTCACAGCTGGTGGGTCTGACAGTGACACTCTGGTGTGTGTTCCGTCTCCGACGTCATCAGTTACAACCCTTGCCTCCGTCCACTCCTTCGTATCCGCCATGTCTTCCGTCAACAGAATGAACCTCCACGATAACAGGTGCGTGAATGCCCTTTCTACGTTTCACTAATGATAGACAATGATTCCTAGCTAAAATTTAAATTGACTTCATTTTCCCTCCTTGAAGAGCAGAAAGCTCTGCCATCTTCCTCGACGTTACGCAAGCGTTTGACAAGATTTGGCACGAAGGGCTCAATCATAAACTCCAAAAATGCTCCTACATAAGTATGCACAGCTCTTGAGATCCTATTTATCAGATCGATATTGCTGCGTTAATCATTTGAAGATGCCTATTCGGAGAATGATCTATGCTTGAGTGCAATAGAAGAGTGTGCTTGGCCCACTCTTGTATCTCCTCTACACCAGTGATCTTCCTGAAAGTGACAAAAATACAACGGTGACCCTCGCCGACGACACGGGAATTATGGCTGTGGGAAACAACAATGAAGAGTCAATGTCAAAACTCAGCCTCTCAATATCCCAAATTGTAGAACGGTCAGCCAAGTGGAGAATTAAAATGACTGAGGCCAAGTCAGTGCACGTAGACTCTACCAACAAAAGCTGCCACCGATGGACCTCGGTATGACGTTCAACGCAAGACTCAGATGGAGAGTCCATGTGAAAAAGAAAAAAAGAAGAACTGACACTCAAATTTAGGAAAATGTACTGGATAATGGGGCGACAATCAAATTTGTCCGTCCACAACAAGATGATCCTTTTCAAGCAAGTCCTAAAGCCAGTCTGGACTTATAGAGTGCAGTTGTAGGGCTGCACCGCTCAAACCAATCGACACATGATACAGAGATTCCAGAATACAGTACTTGACAAGCATAAGCATATTTCCGGTTATGGTTACTCACAGGTCTATATAAAACCTATGAGCCATATCGATGAAAATTCTCTATTGTTCAGTCTTAACAATAATAATTCATTCACTACTGGCTGTTTTTCTAAAAAAAAATTGGTGATATGGAGTTTCATTCCAGAAACATGGGCCCCGACAGTCAAATATAAAAGAATGAATAAAGCTCACGTTGAGGCGAGAACTGTAATTGATGAATATTCGGTGTCCATTTCTCCCCCTCACAAATCCCTTTATCTTGACAATGGAATGGCACTGAATGTAATTGAGTGATCCTGATGATAGTTTATGTGACGTCGAGAGTGCCTTTGCCGGTTTCGGGCGACATTTTACTTCCACTCATAAAATAACTTGTAGTTATGACGGCCTGAGTCTTCTGCGAAGGCAGTGGTGCTTTTTGTATGGAAGTTCTTCTGAGAATCCTCTTTCAGCAATAATTTTCCATTTCACCCTTCCTTTCCTCCCTGATGTTACAGGTGAGCTGTATATCCATCAGATTAAAAATTCCGTCTTCTCTCATATTTCTCTTAGAGGAATATTGTGGGGAAATATTCAGAGGATGAACGGAATATTAACTCGTTTTGTCATCCGTTATCCTGGCGGATTCAGACTAGAATAGATCCATTAGCCTCCGCATCTTTGTGTCACCCTTCGAAGGGAGTCATTGGATTTCACAACCCACGCACTCGCTATTCTCATTCCCACATCACAGCGGAATTACAAAAGGATTTCAACGGACAGCCTCTTTTGTGACTGTTTGGATTATGATTTTCCTTCGAATTGGATACAGTATTCAACTCCCACGTTCATTCAATTCATTTGGTCTGACGCATGGGCTCATTTATCCCTTCACTAAGCCCGAAGAATGGTACAATTATCATTTTCATTGGTAGGAATTTGAGCATATGAAATATAAAACGCTGCTAATTCGTTCACAGGGGTTGGTTATTCCTTGGACCGGGAGCATGGAGACTCATTCCTATCGACTCAGCGTCCAAAATTTAGTGAAAAATTACACCGCACACGCATTGGTACTTCGAAAACATATTCGAAATAGGTGGATGGATACCCATTTTGACCCACAACCTCTTCCAGTGGGTGCCAATCGTTCCGAGACCCGTCTCATTGGATTTAGCGTCCATAATTTAGTCGAAAATGATACCCCACACGCCTAGATCTCCAAAAATCTCGAAAATCTATTTTTCGAAATACACATTTTAACCATTCCTCCCTCCTAATTTGGTTTGATCGAGCTGAAAAGTTCCAAGGACCAACCAAATCCGGAAACGCACTTTTGCTGACCAAAATTTCATATTTTTAGGATATTTTTCTACTACCAAAAACGGCTGACGGACAATTGCTTATTTTGATCTAGACACCTTGAAACGCCTATGAAAAATTGTTGGGGCAAATTGGAGAGGTTCAGAGAGGTTATTCACGGAACCAAAATTAGAAAAAGTTAAAAAAAAAAAAAAAAAAAGTTTAATTGGTTGATAGCCGTTTATGGGCTGTTTATTAGGTATGATAATCGGACCAAATCCTATTTTTATTTTAGGACTGGATCTGAATAGAGCTGAATGATATTGAAGACGTATCAAACTGAATTTTAGGGACCGTGTATCTCTGCTCATATCAAGTTCCAATCATTATTAGGCGGTACTCCACTCTATTTCCTAAGGGAAATCCAAAATGAGTCTCGCTTTCCGTGTTCCATCTTTCGTTCCGATACTCCCCGTATTTATAAATCTTCAATTATCATAGTCAGTTTAATCGTGAATTTACTCTTGAAAACCGGGACAGGCCTATTTCCTGAAAGGCCCACTTACCTCGACTCAGGATCGATGTAAAGACAACCCCTCCCACGAGGGATCTCCAGAAACTCCTTTTCCCTCCTGGCGATCGATCCCGGCTCCCGCCCAGAAGGTGCTCGAACCCCCTGGATTCATATTTCTAAAGGCCTATTGCGTTTTGGTGGGTGCGATTCGGCGTGAGAACTTGACTGTGCAGCAAAACTGAAACGTAAACAATTAAGTTGCTTCGTCAAAACCCATTTTTCCCATGAAAAATTTCTCTTGAAGTTGAATTTCTCTCTAAATGCGGCTTGTCCACGTTTTGAGTTTGGCTTTGGCTTTAACTTCACCAGTCTCAAATTTTTCAAAAATGAAAGTTTTCGAAAACTTTTATTGGCTTCATTGCTCCTGTTACCAAATATTATTTTATTCCATTTTGGTTGGTTATTCCTTGAATAATCAACCAATGTTTTCATGCAAAAAGTCAATCTCTCCGATTCGGCCCAAAAGTTTTTCTGGACGTTTCTAAGTGTTAAGTCAAAATTAGCAAATGTCCGTCCGCCGTCCACGCCGTTTTCGGTAGTAGGGAATTTTCTAAAAATCTGTAATTTTGTCCGGGGACCCGTTTCCGGTTCTAGTTGGTCCTCGAAACTTTTCAGCCCGATTGGACCAAATTTGGGCTGGGCAGGGGTCAAAATGTCTATTTTGAAAAATGAATTTTCAAGCAAATGTCCGTCCGCCGTCCACGCCGATTTCGGTAGTAGAAAATTTTCTAAAAATCTGAAATTTTGTCCGGGGACCCGTTTCCGGTTCTAGTTGGTCCTCGAAACTTTTCAGCCCAATCGGACCAAATTTGGGTCAAAATGTGTATTTTGAAAAATGGATTTTCGAGATTTTTGACAATCTATGCGTGTGGGGTATTATTTTCCGCTAAGTTTTTTAACGCTGAATCTAATAAAATGGGTCTCGCAACGATTGGCGCCCTCCTGATGAGGTTATGAGTCAAAATGTGTACCTAACTACCCATATCGAATGCGTATTCGAGATTTCTGGTATCTATTCGTGTGGGGTATCATTTTCCACTAAATTTTGGACCCTGAATCGATTGGAATGGGTTCGGGACCTACCACACCCACTGTTTCCCCCATTTTCCCAACCCCTGTTAAGAAATTTGCAGCGTTTTTTCTCTGGTGTTTAGTAGCGTTATCGTTTGCTATTAACGTTATAATCAGGTAGTAGCTGAAATCTCTGATTTTACTGCCGTTTCAGATCATCTGTTTAACATTTGAAAATAACGCCATAACTGTTAGAAGTCTAATACACTGTTTAGGAGTAACGGTTTCAAGTTATGTGACCCACCCCTAATACTTACCTACTGCTATGACTCAGTACAGCTACTTTTCCGTTTAGAGATGTGGAAATTATCCAAATTGGGCACTTAATTCTTCTCATACTATTTACAATAATTACTGCATCCCCTTTCATTTCAATGAACCTGAATAACGGAGCAATATTTTTCAGAAAAGTGTTGGAGCAGCAACTTTAAAAAAATATAAAAAGCAGAAATGCTCGCATTCTTTCTACTAAATAACTAATAAATTGAAACGTCTTGTTAAAGTGGTTGGCTTCTTGAACGTAGGTTGAACAGATTTATGTGTTTTGAGGGGTAGTTTTTACGAACAAAGAATCCATGTCGAATTTCGTGTTCGTTAATGAAATGAATTTGTTCTATCACGTGAAACTTAAAATTTGACTATCTCCTGTAGTCGTTTCTCAAAAGAAATAAATCTTAAAGAATGACGTGCGTAGTGGAAGAGAAGTGACACTTCGTGGTGGGGATATAAATGTGATAAAGCTGGGTAATGGGATCTCGGACGCCCTGTCACCAGTTGAGTTGAGATGAGATTTATGAGTTAGGGTTTTCCATTCCAGCTAGACTCTAACGACAACAATGGCGTATAAATAAAAACGGAATAACTGTGAGTAATTGCATACCGACAGAATAGCACGATGACGGTATGAAGCAGTTACGCAATTTGTCTGTTAGGAAGTTTGGCTGGAATTCCATAATGTCGGGATTTGAGCGGAGAAAAGCCTGAATCAACGATTCTCGATTTGATCTTTGAGCCGATCTGAATCGATACAGCGCCCAAAAATGTAGTACGACCCCTTAATACTTCAAAAACCCATTTTCATAATGTCAGTTTTTACCCATACTCTATGTAAGGCGATCGGGCGGAAAATGTGTTAGGCAAAAATATGACACGATCGTGTGCTAAATTTTAAAGTTGTCAGAGTATTTTCTTTAATAGCTTTTTGAACCGGACGGCAGTCTGCTGAATTTTTTTCTCTTTTAATTAAAGCGCACAAGATAATAATCTAAATTGAGTTGAAAGCCTCTTAATGAAAATTGTTTAGAGCTGATTAAGTGGAATCTAATGAAAACCTTCTGCGACTAAAAAATAAATGCAGATTGAATAATCACATTAGTACTTCATTAAACATTTATAAAGTTTATATTTAATTGTCATTCCTATAGCGCCGGAGCCACACAAAGGATTTCCCATTTTATGAATTTTACAGTGGAAGCTCTTTATTCGGTTTCACCTACAGTATTAAGAGTTACTGAAACGTTTTTAGTGAATTTGAGTGGTTTTAATTGAAATCTCTTCTAATTACGGAGTTAAATAAGTTTTCTTTGATCGGAGACAGTTTACAGGGTTCTTTCTGGTATTGACTTTCGTGGGATCCTCCAGGCTAAGGGTTGCGTATGGGGTCGTGGGTGGGCTGAGAATTTAATTAATTTGGGTTCGTTTCCCCTCGCCTTTTTTATCGCCTCTTCCTCTATTAATCCGTTAATTGAATCTTCCCCCGAAAAGCCAATAATTTCCAATAATGGAGGCTATGACTGTCGTGGGTCTAAGCGCCTTAAAATTCTCGTTCTTATGTGGTTTTAAAGCCTGTTTTGGGACGTTGGTGGAGGATTTGATCAATGTATCGATGTTAGGTTTGGTAATTGGTATTCAGGATTGTGCGAAGATATTTAAGTTGGCTGGTTATTGGCTGAACACGAAATATTCGTACTTTGAGCTAAAGGGAACCCCTTAACATCACTATATTCCCCATCAGCCGAGCTGATCAAATAGCCCTGTCAAACTCTTTCAACCGCCTTTCTCGTCTGTCCAAGTATTGACAGTCGCTGACGAAATAAATGGCGTTTCAACGAGGAGCGTGGAAGGCGGGAAATGGGGGGGTGTGCTCAAAAACTGGGTCATCCCCTGAAAACGCCTCAGTTTCCCGCTTGGCACCGCCACTGTCTCTCAACCACGCCGCCCATGAAGATCCTGCCTCCTCCCCTAACGATTATTCCAGACCTAGAACATTGATTGTGGCCGTGTACATGAGAAATATTCCTCCTCTCCGCAGTTAATAATCCCAAGGACCTGTTGTACCACAAATTGCTCGCACTTCCAACGCACGGATCACCCATCGCAGGACGGCAATCTCATCAAGGTACCGTTCTTACGTGACACGGTCAATCAATTTTTGATGTCATTCATGATCTCAACACCTGAAGGCGCACTACGTCTCGGAGTCGGGTAGCTCTGGATTGTTGTGACCTTGAAAATTTCCCTGAGACCTTCGCTTTTTCTCTTATAAATTTAATTGCTCCTCATTCCTCTCTTCTTCAGTGAAATAAATCCTATACCACAGTTTGGAAACCCGCCAAGATCGAGCACTCTACCCACTTGGCCTTTGTTGTGAACTTATGAACTTGGGTATTATTTGTGCCTTTATTCCGCCAGGCCACTTGAAGCTTCTATAGGGTTCTGATTACATCAAAGGCCGTTGTGCAGCCTTCTGGAAAATTTGAAACCTGATCTACCTGTAATACCAAGGGAGCATTTCAGTACAAAGCATGGCTAGGTACCGCCATCCTTGTCGTAGTTCCCCTCTGCCCTCAATCGTTTTGATTTTCCTATTTTTAGACGATGATATTCAGTTGTCACCGTTTTCTACATCCACCCAGTCACTTTCTGTCAGCTGTGGCGTTTAACATGGCAATTTCTTGCATTTACTCAGGTGCGAATCGTACTGATAGGCCTCGAAATCTCACGATCCATGTCAACATTGAAGCGTGTCAGAGGACATTTTTACTTTCAATGCCGGCAAATAATGCTAACTTTCCTTTTGAGTTTGTTGAGTCACTTGCCACGAATCGTCATCGTCGTGTAATATTCTGCAATTTAATATTATTATATTATTTAATAAATTAATTAATCGGATGATTAATCCGGTCGTACGTTCGGAATTTTCAATTTTCACCAAAAGGGACCACTTAATTGTCCTTATTCTGACGATAAGTGTTACAAAATCGTAAAAACACCAAATTTTCGGGGAAAATGTTGTATTTTTTTAAAGTGCATTGAAATGCAACGTTAATGTAAATTTTGGAAATGTGAATGTTTTTATGCAAAAAGTCATCTCTCCGATTCGGCCCAAAAAATTTTTTTTGGGCGTTTCAAAGTGTCTAGATCAAAAAAGTCAAATGCCCGTCCACCGTCCACGCCGACTTTTGTAGAAGAAAATGTTCTAGAAACTCTGAAATTTAGATTTTGGTTCCCGGCTCTAGTTCTCGAAACTTTTCAGCCCTATCGGACCAAATTTGGGTGGGGCAGGGGTCATAATGTGTTTTTTGAAAAATGGATTTTCGAGATTTTTGACAATCTAAGCGTGTGGGGTGTTATTCTCTACTAAATTTTGGACACTGAATCCAATGAAACGGGTCCCAGAACGATTGGCACCCACTGGAAGATGTTATGGGTCAAAATAGGTATCTACCTACTCATTTTGAATGTGTTTTAAAGATTTCTCGTACCTAGGCGTGTGAGGTATCATTTTCCACTAAGTTTTGGACGTTGAATCCAATAAAATGGGTCCGGAAACGATTGGTGCCCTCTGGGTGAGGTTATGGGTCAAAATGGGTGCCTATCTACCCATTTTGAGTGTGGGTTTTTGAAATTTCAGGTAGCTAGGCGTGTGGGGTATCATTTTCCACTAAATTTTGGACCCTGAATCGATTGGAATGGGTCCGGAACCCGCCACACCCACTGTTTCCCCCATTTTCCCCATGTTGAAGAAATGAGTCTTCATTCGCCTGGTCCGATGAATAACCAACCCGTGTGAAAGAATTTGCTGCGTTTCCAAAAATGTAATTTAAAAAAATGCTTGTTATGAAAAAACGCGGAGAATGGCATGCTGGATCCCTTTTCGCCTACAGAAGTTCATTAACTCTCTGGGCTTCATTTGCTGTCTAATCTATTACAGACTTGAAATCGTCGGAGGTCTCTCCCTCGAATGCTAGTCAGCGTTTTCTTGGTGAACTAGTTCGTCATTGATGTTTTTCAACAGTGACAGTTTAGCACTTAATCAAAATGTTTAGTCGCTCAATGAAAATGAAAAATTTGAGGTACTTATATAATGATCACAAAATAATGAGAACATTACGTATAGTTAAATCGATTTCGACGGTTGATCTTCATCAGTAACTAACATGAACTACTGATGACCTGTTCTCATTATTTTTGTGGAAATATACTCTCTCATCATACTATATACCTACTTTTTTCCAATTATTATTCATAACGTTATAACGCTTTCAACTTTTGCCATTATCGTTTTATAGGGAAAACCGCGTAGTTTGTTTTGCAACAGCAATGAAATTATGCTAATGCGGTAACTCAAATTACGAAGGCTTACATCGACCCTACTCTTACGTCATCTTCGCGTCATTTGACAACTCTCTTTGGGATAAAGTATTATTTGAATGCTGAGTCTGGATCATTTGGGACTTTTCTGTCTGTATTGTCACTTGTCGTGTCGTAATGCTGAATTTATTATATTCGAGGTTTGTATGTTTAATCGTCTTGGGCCTCTTTTGTGGTTATTACATGGTTCGCGCTACATGGTATCTCGTTATACCTTCAAAACTAGCGTGAACAGATGAAGAATAAGTGTATAATTTTCATTGTTTTAAAAAAAAATCTCTATTATAGATCACAAAGGAAATACGAATTGGCGATTGAAAAACTTCTGAAACGCAATATAGAAACTCTGAGAATTGTCTGAAGTCGTCGGGCTTTTTGAATTTTAGCGAGCCTGCTATGGACTCTACTATGACTGCTATGGACAAGGGGAGGGGGGCGCAACACAACTTAAGGTCACAGAAGGAAACAAAAATCACCAGCGATTATCTCGTAGTAAAATTATTTCTTCTTATTGTAACTATTCATTTTATTCAGAATTTAAAAATGTCCTACTCTTAAAAAACCTGCTGTCAGCGCAGCGCGCTCTAGCGTGATGATAAACTACATTCTTAGCTCTGAGAGTTTCCTGATTTTCTCAGGCATTTAATGCTAAATTATTAAAAAACAAGCGGTTTTACTCACACATTTTGAACAATGGTGGTTCAAACCGTCAGAAATCACTGGTAAGATTGAAGTTTTCCCAACCGACAGAAGATCCCGCTGAAAATTCTAACCAGAAACCCCCTGAAAAGTTCGAACGAACAATGTTTCGCCCAGTTTATCGACAAAGCCATGCAACAATCAACCGAAAACCACCTCAGAAGAATGGAAAAGCTCCTGTTGAATTTCGCCGCAACAAAAGTAAATAGAGAACCAAACCATCTGTAAAGTCCCAAGGGAAGTTAGAAGTCGGTCTCCAAATAGTTATAAGTTGTCTCGGGCTGAAGGGCGCTGATAAAGAGGGAAAAGTTGAGGTGGTAGAGTTGAATAAGGGTAAGCTTTGTTGTTTCTGAATGGAACAACTTCGCAGGATATTGCGCCAAGCGTTGATTCTTGCGATCCTGTTGAGCTGCTTCTCCTTATTTTGCGTTGTCTTTGAAACCTCTACTGTCGTCCTGAGAGTAGTTTATACATGGCTGCCCACATTTACGAATCATATAGAAAACATTCCTTGAATAATCTACCAAAAACAGTTATTTCCGTCCCCGCCGTACTTGGTAGAGGACAATTTTCTAAAAATCTGGAATTTCGTTCAGAGATTTCTTTCCGGTTTTAGTTGATCCTCAAAACTTTTCAGGCCGATCGGACCAAATTTGGGCGGAGTAGGAGTCAAAATGTGTATTTCGATCATTTTCCACTAAATTTTGGACGCTGAATCCAATGAAATGGACCCCAAAACGGTCCAAATTTGGAGAGGGTCAAAATGTGTTTATTGACAAATGGGTTTTCGAGATTTTCGGTGAGGCGTGTGGGGAATCATTTTTAAATTAAATTTTGAACGCTGAATCTAATGAGACGGATCTCGGGACGATTGGCGCTTACCGAAAGAGGTTATGGTTCAAAATGGCTATCTGTCTACCTATTTTGATTGTGCATTTTGAGATTTCTGGTACCTAGGCGTGTGGGGTATCATTTTCCACTAAATTTTGGACGCTGAATCGATTGATACGAGTCTCCATGCGCCTGGTCCAACCTTTGTGAAAGAATTTTCAGCGTTTTTAAATTATGTAGGTGCCCAATTTTGAAATTCATTTTGCCACTTAATTGTTCATGAATAAAATTCCTGTTTCAATGTGGTTTTCATCTACCACAAATCCTTGGTGCAGTCAAATTTTCCAATTTCGTGGTCAAAAGAAGTGTTTCAGTATCAACCGTTTTCAATTACACAGCCAAATGTCCATTTCGCCGAACGAAATATACCGCGTGTCCAATTACCCGGACAGAAGTCTCATTGAAGTTTTCGAGCGCCGGTTTTTTGCTCGTAATTCAAAAATGTTCCATCTGAATCGGCTCCTCTCTTTATGTTTGAACTGGGAAATTGCAACCATCGCACTGTTCCTCATTATCAGAGCTGTTCTCCGCTCAAAGCGCCTCCGTGTTTGATTTCCGTGGGTCTCTCGACTAATAGTAGCAGCTAATTTATTGGGGGTAAAACCAAATAAATGCCTTATATTGTATTTTCGTGACCAAACCAATTTTCTACATTAGTTTGTTTTTTAAATAATTTCTCTCGACCCCCACTTCCTCCTTATTGGCTGCTGTTGGTAATCAAAATCACTACAGCCGTAGAAATCTGTAGAAACTGTAGGTATCTGCTTCTGTTGTGTGGTGATTGTGAGTGGCTGAAGAAGGGTCAGGTTAGCCAACGTTCCAGGCCAAAATTTGTGTAGTCCATGGAATTTGAATGTCACAACCCTAGGCAATGTTCAAAATTCATCTCCTAATGAATTTATATAAACGGTCTTGGCCCTGCTATCCCCCTCCTCACGCCATCACTCCAAGCTTGATACCTCCTATGTATTTGCAATATAGCCTTTTATGTGATTGGGAGCGCTGATAATTTTGAACGAAAATCCATATCCATTTAGCATGGACGCAGATTCATGTACAGGCTTTCTGCAGCAAGTTATTTGTGTATTTGTAAGATCAATAAGATAATCCTGTGAGCAAGCGAATAAAAGTATTCTTGTGGCTTTCTTGGCCGTCTAAAATATCAAAAGGTAGAAGATAAATACGATCTTTTGAAAGGAACCCTCCTTTGCTCAGGCTTTCTACATTATTGCCAAATGAAACTGCGAACGATTGAGAAAATGGATGGAAAAATGTGCCAACTCCTATTCGGACGAGGTTTTTTTTTTTTTTTTTTTTTACAAAGAGGAAAGGACTTCTGAAGAAAGAGGCAAGATGAGCTCGAGATTAGTCGAGAGAGGAAAAGATCTAGGCAGTGATTTCCTCTGGGAGATGGTTTTGCAAAATCAATAGCGACGTCCTCTTCAATTTCAATCTTACTTTAATTATAACAACGGAAGATGTTTTTTGACGGTCAAATTACTGGTTATTTGTCCGCCTTGAAGTCATCTCTTCAAACAACATGAGTCCAAATAAATAAACCATTTATTGATTTATTTCTCTACACTGCAGGTTTCATTGAACAATATGTCTCTGTAAATGTTATGTGACTCATTCTTGCTACATTTTTTGATTCTGTTTTCTGTTTTAAACTGTGAGTCTGAGGTGTCCCGGTCTCATCTCAATCGATTGAGCGTCCAAAATTTAGTAGAAAATGATACCCCACATGCCTAGTTCCCTAAAAATTTCAAAAACACATTTTTACCCATATTTTTTAGTTAAATTATAGGTTATTTGTCCCCCTTGAAGTCATCTCTTCAAACAACATGAGTCCAAATAAATAAACCATTTATTTATTTATTTCTCTCCACTGCAGGTTTCATTGAACAATATGTCTCAAATGTTGTGTGACTCATTCTTGATACATTTTCGTTTTCATTGTTTCCACGTTGGACAATGGATTCAGGTTGATTACTAAGTTTTTTGTAAGGCTCGTTCGTTATCGATGACGAAGAGGTGGCGGTTCGACACGATTAGGCACGTGATCCTGAAAATGGAATCCAGACTCTATGGTTTCTCGTGGAGAAAGATTAGAGAGGGCTTCAGGGCTGTTTGATCGATTGAGTCGAGGTTAGAACTAAAGTCAACAGCTAGCAGATGGGTATCGAAAGAATGATGAAGTTATTACACCGAATTCACTATTTTTTCACGGATTGATCAATGTTGTCTTGACGTCCAGACTGGAATGTGAGGTCGATGTAATATTTTTCTTCCCATTGACTCTTGTTGAGCAAGAAGTTGCTTTTCGGTTCCCTTTTCACACCTTTCCGTGAAATCTATCAAGCTCTTTTTATACGATTAGGCGCATTAGGAATTTTGTATCAATTCCTGATAACGAAACTCATACTCGTCACAGTGCGGCCATAATGTATTGTACAGAAGCATCAATTTCAATAAAAACAGAGGAAAGTTAGGACTCTCTTCCACTTCCCCTGAAAATATGAGTTTTACAATGATGTCCTCTTACAATCATTTGATGACATTAATACTAATCTAATGATCTCCAGAAAAAGTCTCTTCTTGAAAGATAAAACATTTATAAAAAATGCAGTGCTTGAACTTTAAAAGTCCAAAATTCAAGTTATTTTACTTCAGATTGTTGTCCCTGCCTGCGATCCTGTTGAGCTGCTTCTCCTTCTTTTGCGTTGTCTTCAAAACCTGTATAACAGCCATAAGGGTAGCTTATACATAGTTGCCCACATTTACAAAACACATAGAAAACCTGGTTGAGTAATTAACCAAAAACGTTAACAATTCAGGGGTGGTTATTCCTTGGACCAGGAGCATGGTGAAAACAGTGAGTCTGGAGTGTCCCAAACTCATCTCAATCGATTCAGTTCAAAATTTAGTGAAAAATGATACCCCACATGCCTAGTTCCCAAAAAAATTTCAAAAACACATTTTTACACATATTTTTCCTATATTTGGGCCGGGAACGTTTCAAGGACCAACTAGAGCTAGAACGAGATCTCTGAACGAAATTTCAGATTTTTAGAAAATTTTCTGCTACCAAAAACGGCGCGGGTTTTTGGTACTTGAAACTTTTCAGCCCAAACGACCCAAATTTGTAAAATGGGTTTTTTTGAAACTCAATTCGAGATTATTTGGGAACTAGTCATGTGGAGTATCATTTTTCACTAAATTTTAGACGAGATCGTTCGATTTGGTGCCCATTTTATGTGGGTATGGGTCAAAATGGGTACCTATGGGTACCTACTTTGAATGAATGTTTACGCGATTTTGGTTGGTTATTCCTTGAATAATCAACCTATGTTTTCATGCAAATGGTCAACCTCACCGATTCGGCTCAAAAAATTTTTCTGGACGTTTCTTGGTGAAGCTCTAGATCAAAAAAAGTCAATGTCCGTCCGCCGTACGCCGTCCGTTGTCCGCGCCGTTTTCCGTAGTAGAAAATTTTCTAAAAATCTGAAATTTGGGTCAGGGGTCTTTTCCCAGCCTAGGACGGTCCTCGAAACTTTTCAGCCCGATCGGAGCAAATTTGGGCGGGGTAGGGGTCAAAATGTGTTTATTGAAAGATGGATTTTCGAGATTTTGGGTGATCTAGGCGATTAGGGTATTATATTATTATATTATATTATATTATATTATTATTATATTATATTATATTATTATTATAGTATTATATTATTATATTATATTATATCCATACCCATTTTCTACTCAATTTTAGACGCTGAATCCAATGAAATGGGTCCCAGAACGATTGGCACCCAACGGAAGAAGTTATAGGTCAAAATGGGTATGCATCCACCCATTTTGTATGTGTCATGATTTCTGGTGCCTAGGCGTGTGGGGTATCATTTTCCACTAAATTTTGGACCCTGAATCGATTGGAATGGGTCCGGGACCCACCACACCCACTGTTTCCCCCATTCGAGGAATAACCAAACCGTGTGTAAGACGTGTGTTTAGGGTTGTATGGTACTGCAAGATAGAACGCTGGACTTTTAGGCTGACTTTTATGTTACTCTGAGATGAATGGCGTTTCATGGAATACCCGTTGACTCCGTAAGGGTTTTCTTGACGGGAAATCCCTTGGTGGAAATTTAGCAGGGAAGTAAATCCCCAAAACTGGAGACGTCGTGGCTCCCCTGGCAAGTCCCTTGAAAACCTGTTGTACTGGTCGTTCGTATAGTCGCGTTCTGAGCATGCGCCTCCTCTCGCCCCCTGTTCGACGAGAATACCATCTCGACATCCAGTCGGCACCTCCCGTGTATCGTCGTAGGTCCTCTTCGCGAGTATGTCGTCAGTCCGACAACCCGAATTCAGGTTATTGTCAGCCGGTTTCTGAAAGGACGACATCATTGCACGACCGCCTCCGCGTTAACATATTGTGAACATCGCGAATATCGCAGTTTTCGAGAAATTTATTCTAGTCTTGTCAACTCCAGTGCGCGAAATATTACAGTGAATAGATAGATACATCTGACAATAAAAATGGAACCAACTGAATACAGGTAATTCAGACTTTTGCACAATTACTACCGCTAAAAATCCACTTAGAGAATCAAGACAGCCAAAATCAGAGCAATGTTGTCTTATTCGTAAGCCTCATTTGCAGTTTATTTTAATATTTAATTATAATTAAAGAATCCACCTCACTTCATTATTTTTCGAAACCACCTTCGTATTTTACTACAATCGCGCGGAAGATATTACAACTTCCCTCAACGAGATCTCTTAAAAATGAATAATCTTCCAATATCTTTGTTTTATATGATTCTTATCTTTCGTGGAACGATTGGGTTGAACTTCGATTTTAGCCGCAATTTTGATAAGTGAGCTGAGATATATTTCCATATAAATGCAGTTACTTTCGTAAAATAAAATTGGTAGCGTACCTATCACAGGGGCAGATTATCTAACATTCTTTGGTTGCCAATAAGTCCTTGGACCGTTTTATTGCGCATTTTATGAGTCTGGGATGAGTCATCATCTTAGTCCGTTTCGGTTTGTAGAGATTAAAATCTGAATCAACTATATTATGACTCTATAATGCGTAATTTTCAAGTAATTTCGTCCTGACTTATTCGAGTTCTTTGTAACGGACACAACCTCCTTCAATTTTGTTCTAATTTTGAAGACATTAGAAATGAGGATTACATACATAAGTTGAATTAACACCCGTGCGTTGCTCACCCTCAATAATGTATGCGGTATGTAGTTCCCAGGCACTGAAGTTTTGATCAAAAGATCCGTTGAAGATATATTTTCTGAAGCTCAGCAAATTTTAATTCAATAATGCTTGACGTCTTCTAAATGTTGTGTAATCCATTTTTTTAAAACGCTTAAAAATTATAAAAATTAAAATTTAAACAAAACGATAACGAACATCGTTCCAATTTATATGAACACAGTCCATTTGGCTCGTGGATTGTGCTTTATTTCGATTTATATCCTTTATTGTGGCAATTGCTCGTTAAAAAAGTAGGCTTTGGTAGGAAATTAAACGTTTACTGGGCCGAATGTTCACTAATTGCTTTCATGATCCACATTTACGGGAACCGAGAGCACTGAGCAATTAGATTTCGAAGGACGCGTTGTGTTTATAATGAATGTATAATACTTCTAATCACGTTTTTATGGTATCTAATTGTGAGAACGGGTTTCTCACGAGTAGAGGAGAATAAAAATATACTTACTGTCTATTCAAGTATCGCTATCATCAACTTGTGATACACGTCTGCCGAGGTGATTGTTAATTGAAATTAAATTACTGATATGCTTTGAATCATGGACATCAGCGCCTTTAACATGAAAAATTACTTAGAAAAAATAATTAGATTTCACGGGGGTTGGTTATTCCTTGGACTAGCAGCATGGAGACTCATTCCAATCGATTCAGGGTCCAGAATTTAGTGTAAAATGATACCCCACACGACTAGGTACCAGAAATCTCCATAACGCGCATTCGAAATGTGTAGATAGATACCCATTTTGACCCATATTCTCTTCCGGTGGGCGCCAATCGTTCCGGGATCCATCTCATTGGATTCAGCGTCCAAAATTTAGTGGAAAATGATACCCTACACAGCTTGGATCGCCGAAAATTTCGAAAATGCATTTGGGAAAAACACATATTGACTCCTCCTCCTCCTCCCCCTCCCTCCCTACTAATTTGGTCCGATCGAGCTGAAAAGCATTGAGGACCAACTACAGCCGGAAACCGGGTCCTTACCAAAATTTCAGATTTTAGGAAATTTTCTAAAATGACCAAAAGTGGCGTGGACGGCGGACGGACATTTGACTTTTTTGATCAAAAAAATTTTTTGGGCTGAATCAAAGAGATCGAATTTTTGCATGAAAAAATTGGTTGATTATTCAAAGATTAACCAACCAAAATGATAATAAAATAAAATTGTCATTTTTTCAGTTCTTTTCCCACAGAAAAGACATAATCACCATGTTTTGACCAAAAAAATTCTGCTCGAGTTAATTACTCCTTCTCCCTCCGAAAGATTTTCTCAAGACGAGAGTGAAGAGAAGAACAAACACTCTACAAGGATATTTTATTCCGACAATAGGTGAACCCACTCGTGAAAAGAAGGTTGGCCACAACAAGTTGTTTACACGCTTGCCAGCCACTTCTTCCGCCGTGAAGGCCTCCTTACTTCTAAAAGCCAATAAGAATGGAAAGGCTCTTTTCTTGCTAATTGTCGGATTAAGGATTAAGTCTGAACCATATATTGTAGGTCTCAGTCATCACGAAGGCTTTATTGAATGTTGAAGAGGTGAACAGTTCGAAGGCAATTTTAATTTGATGATTGTTGGTTTTACATTTTGAGTTTGAAGGATCAATGAAGCGATTTAACGTTCCCGTCCTGCATTAAATTCTTTTTAAAAAACCCTTTTCGTGTCTTCTTCGTTAAAATCAGCGCGTATTCGAGACTCGTAGCTCTCGTATGAACGGCTGACTCAGCCTGATTGAGGTCTCGCCCCACTTGAGATGTTTTGGTTCGGATGTTCTGATATCGCGAAAAAGGAAAACAGTGTTTTCTCTTGCCGAGAGTTGTCTGTTGTGGAGCAATCAATCTAATATTGTTGACATTTTAGTATTAAATCGCTTGAAAACTCGCGGTAGCATCACCCACTTCTCCCACCTAATTCCAGATTTTAAGTGATGATTCATAATTAATCATTCGGACTCATTCTGTACTCATTCTTTTACTACTCTCTAAGAAAAAAAAATTAACTAAAACCCCTCTAAAGATGAAATTTAATTACTGAATTTTATTCCTGCATCCGAGTGGATTTGGGCTTATAAAATTTTCTCAACTTTGATGGGTTGTTCCCTCCTAATCATGGGTTCTACGGCCAAAAATTCTAACAAATTAACTTTCCTGAGTCATTTTCTACTAAATTTTGGACGCTGAATCCATTGAGATGGGTCCTGGAACGCTTGGCGCCCTCCGGATGAGGTTATGGGTCAAAATGGATACCTATCTACCATTTTGATTGCGTGTTTTCGAGATTTCTGGAACCTAGGCGTGTGGGGTATCATTTTCCACTAAATTCTGGACCCTGAATTGATTGGAATGGGTCTGGGACCCACCACACCCACTGTTGCTCCTATTTTCCCCGTGTTGAAGAAATGGGTCTCCATGCTCTGGGTCTGGGGGAGCAATCAACCCCTCTGAAAGAATTCGCAGCGTTTTTGTTTTCAACTTGAAGACCATTTTTGCGACAAATACACTCGTATACAAATTGATGTATAGAGTTTCCTGTTGAACAAGTTAAACAAACTGGTTTTTTGTGGGTAAAGATCAACAGTCTTAAAAAATGAACAAAGTCCCCAAAAATGAATGAAAAGTGGGATCTTTTATTGATATTCATTATTCTTGATTGTATTTTTAATTTATTTCTATATTTTCCCTCCACAACCTTGCGGTCACCTGATGACTGCAATCACTAGGTTCTGTTTTTCATAACGTTTTTCCTTCTATCCTTTCTCGAATTTGATAAGTTCATTATCAGAGGCTCTAAATGAATCGGTGATAAGGGGCGCCTTCAGTTGATATGAGAGTCCTTGGAATGTCGACTGCTGTCGGTCTCAATACACTAAAATATATCGGCTAGCGAAATTATTCATCTAACTTGTCATTGACAAGTTGTCTAAATACGAGTCGCGATTAATCTTTAGTGTGCGTCATTGACTTTAACTCACATCGTCCTTCGGTCGATTTAATTTCCCGGCATTCGAACTTTTTACCTAAGCCGTTGTATTTTGAAGCTATCGCAAGCTGTTCACTCTATATAATTTTTAACAATTTTATTCATGAATAAGGTGGTGAACAGGGCGCATCTATAGGTCAAAAACTGACTGGTTTTAGCCTTTGGTTTCTTAATGGAAAAATTGACATGCGTTAGTAGTACATCTATTCTTATAGTTTTGAATAATACACAGCTTCTATTGTGAATGAAAGGATGGATAGTAGGAGGTCATGACATGTAGGACCCGTGTTAACATGTGTATTTCGAAAAATGTACTATCGAGATTTTCGGTGATCCAGCCGTGTGGGGTATCATTTTCGACTAAATTTTGGAGGCTGAATCCAATGAGACGGGTCCTGGAACGATTGGCGCCCACCGAAAGAGGTTATGTGTCAAAAATTGTTTCCATCCACCCATTTCAAACGTGGGTTTTGAGATTTCTGGTACCTAGGCGTATGCGGTATCATTTTTCACTAAAATTTGGACGCTGGACTGCATCGATTGAAACAAGTCTCCATGCTGCTAGTCCGAGAATAACCAACCCCTGTGAAAGAATTTGATGTGTTTTAAAAAATAAATTTACAACAACAATGTGAATCAGTTTGCCTTATCTTGCTCTTGCAAAATATTTTTTTAGGTTTCCGGTGACCTTTTCTGGGTTACAATTCAATAACACTTACCAATTTAGTAACAAGGTCTAACAAATTAGGATTTATGTGAATTATTTGTTCACAAAAAGGTGAATCATGAATTGTTTCACATCATCTTTGCACAACTTGTTCTCTTTTATGTATTTCGTTAGTAATGTTCGTTTGGTTTTATAAAAACTGGTTTCGACTGGGTCGTTATTCGTTATTCCACGACGGTTTCTCCTTTTGAGCGCTCACATATCATCGATTTCTTCCATCGATATGGATGGGTCAACGGTCAACAAACCGCAGTGCAGGCGCCAAGCAGCAAAAAGTGTAGCGTGAGATCTTCTACTTATTAGCGGGCATGGCGTGATTGATCGTGAACGGCCTTGACCGTGTGCAATTCGAGCCGATCTTCTGTGTCAGATATCTTGATCGTTCTCTAAAATATTCCTTTTTCTTTTATTTCGCGTCGGTTTTTCGATTACACTCCGCGCTCGTTGTGGCAGTCTCCTCTCGGTATTCTTTGTAAACGGACGACTTGAGGAGATAACAATGTTATTGTACTTATACAATCTAAATATCAGTCTATTGAGACACAATTGGTGTAATTTTTAACGGAAATTATACGTTTTGTGTTACTCTGCCTCGTTGAGGCTCTTGAAATTCGTCATTGGTTGAAAGTTTCAATTTATTCAATTATTTGATTTTAAATTAAGGCTCACACGATCACTATCGCTGCCTAAAACGGTATTAGGATCAAATTTTGTGCAAAAATGTGACTTCTTCCCATTAATATTGGTCTAACAATGTAGGATTCCCATCGAGTTGAGAGTGTAGAGACCAAAACATACGTTTGGCTGTTCGGCGCTGACGCTTTATCTTATCATTCAAAATGACCTGATCGTGGTGATGACGTCATGGGGAAGAAGTTCAAAGACATGGGTGGCAGGGGGGATCAAGGCCATGTGGTTTCTCAAGTGCAGCTTGCTCGTCGAATGGACCGTTGAGGGCACAATGTGCACAACTCGTATTGACCTTCGACTTGCACGTGTGGTTAGAAGCATTTTTGAGTTCTATGAGAGTAAGCGCGTACCTATATGAGGAAAAAGCAAGATTACAAGAACAATTTTGGGCCAAAAAACTGCAAATTCTTTCACAGGGGTTGGTTATTCCTTGGACTAGCAGCATGGAGACTCATTCCAATCGATTCAGGGTCCAACATTAAAATAAATCGTTAAAAATGATACCCCATATGCCTAGGTACCCAAAAATCTCGAAAATGTACTTTCAAAATAGGTAGTTGGGTACTAATTTTGACCCATACCCACCGCCAGTGGGCGCCAATTGGTTCGGAACCCGTCTCAATAGATTCAATGTTCAAAATTTAGTGGAAAATTATACTTCACACGCCCAAATCACGGAAAATCTCAAAAATCCATTTTTCAAAAAACCCATTTTTACCCATACTTTGTTCGATCGAGCTGAACAGTTTTGAGCACTCACAGATTCAGATTTTTAGAAAGTTTTCCACCACCAAAAACGGCATGGATGGCGGATAGAATTTCTTGATGTAGACATCGTGATACACCAAAATGCCCATTTTTGCCCATAACCAGCCTCAGTTGATGACATTCGGTCCCGGAACCCATCTGGCTGGTTTATCGTCCAGAATTTAGTGGAAATTGCCCCATGCCCCATGTTTCTTGGTCCCCAAAAATCATTTTAAAAAACCAATTTTCACGAATGCCAAGTATTTCAGTGTTTTGGCAGCAAAATAATTTATTCTAAAAATGTTTTTCGAAAAATGATGCCTTTTATTGGCCCGGACGGTGGAAGGACATTTTGAATTGGGAATCAACACAGTTTGAAACGTATTACTTAAATATTTGCATAGGATTAGAAGATGTTTAACCAACATTCAATTTTGTTTTTCACTTTCTCAACCAATGCAACAAAACCGTTTTTCCCGTGACATTTTCGGGGTCATCTTTAATGCCGAATGGTGGCATTGATTATGAATTTCTATCTATCGGGTTCTTGAGATTGCTTTATGTAGGTCACTTCCTCCCCAATCTCCCAACATCAATATTGGTTTTGTGAATTGAGATGGCAAACTGGCATCGCGATGTTTATCGAAGGACGTCCTGATTGAGAAGGCATTCCATTCTCTCTCTTCTCATTGTTATATCCGATGGCATTCCATTTTATCAATCACCTTTTTTGGAGTTATCCGAGTATAAATTCTTTTTTGAATCATATTCTGGTGACTATATCCAGTATCGCCTGCTCAATAATTTAATCCGCGTACCCATTATGTTTGGGTACTCTGCTCGTCTGGTAGGCCAATATTGGCCATACGATTGGTTTTGACACGTTGTTTTCCTTGGAAAACGCCAATCTTTACTCTTCATTGCATCGTGAGTGTATCTGCGCCAAACAGACACAGCATCTGAGGCTTGGGCATATCTGTTTTTCTTGATCCGGTTATTTTAAATAATGCTTCAAGGTTGGAAACAACTTTTACCCGGCTGTTTCTCCAGCGGTGAATGCGATTTGGGCGGGTGAGTTTGTGAAGATAAGACCGATTATAGTGCGGCTAATCACGACGTATTTAGAGCATTGAGGAATTAGTGGAATACGGGTGGTCAGATATTCAGAGGTACATCGAGTCACCCCTGAAATATTTAATAGGAATCTTAAGGAAAGTTTTCATTTTTTACGTTTCAACGTTTTTATATTACAAATTTTTAACTCAAAATAAATTATAAAATGTTTTGAGTTGTCGCAAATGGAGGTAAGGTATTTTGAAACTGAGATTTCAAGATTTTCGGGGACCGAGGCTGTAATCTAGTCCTGTTTAGTGCAAAATAGTGGCCGAATTTCAACGATTCTTAAGAAAATCAGCGATTTTGATGTCCTATTTTAGTGCTTTGACGAACAGTCAAGATGATACAACTTCGGTAATTGTTTTCAATTTTGGACTTTCGGTTTTTTCCGTCGACCAGGAATGATTTGAGGGAGTTATGATCATGTTATGACGTATAAATAGTAACGAATCAAATTCTGGTCTGGCAAAACTGGAGAATTATCTTTGATCTACCTATGAGGCCCCTATACAGTTCCTGTATCAGTTAAAATCACTTCGAAATGATTTTGTTTACGTAAATGAAAAATTCTCTTGAAGCCTCTCTTTAAGGAAACTATTCTTAGGAGAATTCAACTAACCTTTTCCGAACGCAACGAATGGGATAATGTGTCGGCAGAAGGTGGTTTATTTCCGGAATAGTTTTACTTTAATGGGAGATAATGAGTCGACCTTGCCTGAAACTGTCAGTTTTGCCCTTGGTGAAAAACGCCGGTGTGTCATAACCGGTATGTCCGTCATACTGACTTTGGCCGTCGTTTGAGACCATCTTTGGGTATGTGGATTCGTTGTCACGTTTCTACTTCGTATGGGGTAAACGTCAGCAACACAATTGTCAAGTATCCGTAACAGTAACAAGACGTTTCGATTTATTATTCTATATAACAGTACAGTAGAACAACCTTGTGTTCGTATCGACCGAAAAAGAAAACGCTGCTAATTATTTCACAGGGGTTGGTTATTCCTCGGACCAGGCGCATGGAGACTCATTCCAAACGATTCAGCGTCCAAAATTTAGTGGAAAATTATACCCCTCACGCCTAGGTACCAGAAATCTCGAAAACACATTCGAAATGGGAAGATAGGCACCCATTTTAACCCATAACCTCATCCAGAGGGCATCAATCGTTCTGGGACCCATTCCATTGGATTCAGCGTCCACAATTTAGTGGAAAATGATACCCCACACGCCTAGGTACCAGAAATCTCGAAAACACATATTCATAATGGGTAGATAGATACCCATTTTGACCCATAACCTCTTCCTGTGGGCGCCAATCGTTCTGGGGCCCATTTTATTCGATTCGGCATCGATAATTTAGTGGCAAATGATACCCCACACGCCTAGATTGCCAATAATCTCGAAAATCCATTTTTCGAAATACAAATTTAGACTCTTACCACGCCCAAATTTGGTCCGATCGGCCTGAAAAGTTTCGAGGATCAACTAAAACAGGCAACGGCTAATTTTTTTCTCGAATTAACGCACTTTGGCGTCCTTGTGCGAGATTCACCTATAGTAATCACCCATTGTTGAATAATTAGCAGTGTTCAGACTAACTACTATACCTTCGTGCTGGCCCCAAAAACATCAATTTGTCTTTATTGGTTACTCTCATCTTGATTAGCTAAAAGTAATCAACTTTTTAATGACTGAAATAATAAAGATTTTCCTCACCATCAAATGGTTATGCAAGCAATGTGATCGCTGGCTAATTAAGTCCTTAAATTATATTTAACAAAGTTGGGTGGATTTCGTCTTATCCCTTCGGTGCTCCATTTTCAACACGACTGTACTCAAAAGGTTAAATATTTCTGATTCCAACCGCTTCACCAAATCAAACGAAAGTGATCCTCAATTCGTCTCTAACCTTTGGTTACATGACCACATAATTATTTTCCAATGTGGTTGAATTACGAAATAACGTTTTAAAGTGGAAATAACGTCTCTGATTATAAGAGGAGAAGCTTGATGCATTTTTGAGCATTATTTTTTCAACGAATGTACAATGTTGTATTATTCCAATTAGAATAGTGTTCAAAACAGTGCATAGAGTTAGTTTCTTGGCTTCGGAATAACGAACAAGCTCAATAACACCGTAAAAATGTGGTATTTTCCGTCTTCCCTAATCTCGCTGTCTAGATTATATTAATCCCCATCTTGAATAAGCCATCAGAAATTAGGGCGATGGTTGTTATGGAAGTTTCGGGTATTCAATTACACTTTAACGAACTTCCAAAATGTTCTTCGTGTCTGGGGAAGCTTCATGGCTTTGCACAGAGGCCACCATTTTGACCATCAATGTGAGCACATGGCAATTAGATTGTTGAAATCGAATTTGATTGTTCCACAACAACCATTTACGTATACTGCGGGGAACGTGATGCGAGGACTTTTGCTCAATTGTCCGCATTTTGATAACTATCAGCTCTCGGGAATTATGCACATTTTCAAAATTAGCAAACCTACCACAAAGCAATCTGCAAACCACTTTGGTAGTAGAAAATTTTCTAAAAATCTTAAATTTTGGTCAGGGCCACGTTTCCGGCTCTAGTTGGTCCTCGAAACTTTTCAACCCGATCGGACCAAATTTGGGTGGGGTAGGGGTCAAAATGTGTATTTCGAAAAATGGATTTTCGAGATTTTTGGCAATCTACGCATGTAGGGTATCATTTTCCACTAAATTTTGAACGCTGAATCCAACGAAAAAGGTCCCAGAACGATTGACACCCACTGGAAGAGGTTATGGGTCAAAATGGCTATCTATTACCCATTTCGAATAGGTATGTGTTTTCAAGATTTCTGGTACTTAGGCGTGTGGGTTATGTTATTTCACTAACTTTTGGACGCTGAGTCCAATGAGACTGGCCCCGGAACGATTGGTGCCCTCTGGATGAGGCTATAGGTCAAAAAGGGTACCTATCTACCCATTTCGAATGCGTGTTTCCAGATTTCTGGTACCTAGGCGTGTGGGGTATCATTTCCCACTAAATTTTGGACGTCGAATCCAATAAAATGAATCCTGAAACGTTTGGCGCCCTCTGGATGAGGTTATGAGTCAAAATGGGTACCTATCTACCCATTTCGAATGTCTCTTTTCAAGATCTCCGTTACCTTGGCGCCTGGGGTATCATTTTCCACTAAATTTTGGATCCTGAATCGATTGGAATCGGTCAGGGACCCGCCACACCCATTGTTTCCCCCATTTTCCCATGTTGAAGAGATGAATCTCAATGCGCATGGTTTGAGGAATAACCAACCCGTGTGTAAGAATTTGCAGCGTTTTTTATTGCCAAGGCTCTTAAGTTTTCATTATCGATGATTACAGTTGTTAGAATGATTGGTATTGGTTCTGTAATTGAAATACGTAAAATTAATTCATGATTTGCTTCTTTGTTGCAGGTGAGAGAACATGGGTTTTGAGTCGGTGAACCTCGTCACAAGGGGTATGTAGTATGCCGATGGTTCTATTTGACTTCCCAACCAGGATACAGGTGGCAGTATCAAAGCGAAACGGCTTCAAGCTTCTCGGATCAACTTATTTGCCTCGCCAATATTCGGATATCGTGGGCCGTGCTAATCCCTGTAACTACCGGTTATGATTAGTAGGATTATGCGTTCATCTGTTGACTATTTTCCCTTTCCTGAGGCAGTGTTGAATGAGTCAAACGCGATTGGATAGGACGTGGGTGGCAACTGAGCGAGGGTGGTATCGATCTGAGTTTCCGTCCGTGGGTGCTGCCTTCCCTCGACCCTCCTCGAACCCTCTTAAATCCGGAAAAGTGGGTCGCAAAGTGAAAGTGCTATAAAGCAGGCGAGAACAGCCAGGACGTTGAGTTGTTCCTACAACTGCTGCTGCTGTTCACGAAAGATGCTAAAATGAGACTACTCACGTCGCTCTTCTTCAAGAAATTTAATTCCAGAACATAGAAGGGATCTGAAGAACAAACTGCCGTATTTGGGATGACTTACGTAATATTTCTCGCAGCCTTGACTACTCGAATTTTTCCTTTTTAAATCTCGTCAATTGAAAAATACTTTAATTACGGATAATCAAAGCCAACAACTGTCGATATCGTGCTCGAGGAACATGCGAACAATGGGAAACTCCGTTGAATACAAACACAATGGGTTAACGTGACGCGATGACATCCTCTCAGCTGGTTGTATGTATTTTAAACGGAAATGCCTGAAGACGTAAGGATAAAGGCCATGATCACTCGCACTGAAGAAAAATCAACATTGGGAGTGGACAATTGTTCGACCTTCAATTCTGTAGAGAACAGTGAAGGTTCATTCAACGCTCCAGCGATTGAAGAATTATTATTTCTCAACAACAATGCGCAGGCTCAACCGTGTTTCACAGAGTCCGAACCAATCTGAAGAGAAGTGACGTCAGTTTTCACATTCCATCTGTGAGCCTACTTGGGCCATTGCTCAGCAAAAACGCTCCAAATATCATCCAAAAAGTCCTAGAAGATATGGGCAGTTTGGCTCAGGAGAGCTGTTTCCTCGCATTGTACAGGCTGGTCAGGTGCTCTACCAGTTGTTGGGCAGTGCGGGATGTAGCCTAATACGAATGATAACTTGATACTAGGTAATTATAAAATCGAGCATTGCATCTCCAGAGCATTGCCTGAATCTACATTGCAACTGAGAACTCCCCTACTGGGAGCATGCGTGCAAGATGTCTCAGTAGTGGTTGTCTTTTCTCCTCTCACATCATTCTACCGAATGATATATAAGCGATTTTCTTAAAATTTTCCTGAAAGCTGATAATCTAATTACTTAAATTGTTCTGTAAATGCAAAAAGAACGTCCTATTGCGCAAAAGTTCAATAAAAGTCTGATTTCCTGACTAGGTTTGAGCATCAATAACCAATATATCGATACTTCAGCATCAATATTTTAATTATATCGATGTTTTCTTTCAATAAATATCGTTACTGGAATGAAAGGGACGCACGAATGAAACGCTGCACTTTGTAGATAAAAGATTGTAGATATAGATAGAGCAATAAAGTATTTTTTACGGCGGATTTCATATCGCATTTTATACGTGATACCTTAATATTAGGAAAAAATCATAAACACCATATTAGTGTAAGATATCGTGTAAATATACCAATATAACATGATGTAAGTATAGATAGGTATGTAATTACATAATTAAGTTAATTTACACCATTCGTTTTACAATGATCATTAAATATGGGGATTTTAGGGCTTGATGAGGCGAGTTGATCGACGCCCAACTGATATGTTAGCGTAGATTTGACAAGTGGATGCAGGTGTTCTCTCCCAAGTCTGAGTATTGATTTGTTGTCAGCCCAAATCAAACAATTTTCAGGTGCTCAGACTCACTCAAAATATTAGTTCGAGGTTACACCAGTTGGGTAAAAGCACTCAATTCAGCCTCTAAAGTTACATGAAAAACTCTCATTTACGCGCCTCAAAAATTATTCCTTGAATAATCAACCTGTTTTCATGCAAAAAGTCAATCTATCAGATTCGGCCCCAAATTCTTGTGGCAACCCAGGAGTGTGGGGTATCATTTTCCACTAAATGTTGGACCCTGAATCGATTAGAATGGGTCCAGAACCCGCCACACCCACTGTTTCCTCCATTTTCCCCATGTTGAAGAAATGAGTCACCATGCGACAGGGAATATCCAATCCCTGTGAAAGAATGTGTTTTTGAAAAATTATCGTAAACGATTGGGTTAGTGAGTTGAAAAGGGTCAGGTATAGTTGGAGTATGAAATTTAAAATCTGTTCTATTAAAGTGATGAGTCGTTTTGTCTCAGCATCGCCAGTTGGAATATTTGGATTTGGATTTGCTCTGTATAAAAACGTTAAATGTCGTGTGTTCTTCAAACCGAACGTAAAAGAGTATCCATAATAAACCCTGAAGATTCTTTATTGTGGTAAAACTACAGGTTTGTGTTTTGTATTGGTTGCGAAATGAGTCCCAAACCTGGTTTTAGCTGCACAAGTCCGAAATTTCCGTGCTAATTCAGTGATCTGATAAATGTATCGATACCGTATTTAGATCGAAAAGGTCCTCTTGAATGTGAGCTAGTACAACGTGAATATGAATCGCGGATGTTTTATTCATTCCCATCAGTATAGTTTTCAAAACCCGGCACCGTTCCAAGTAATGTAAGCAGCTTGAGGACGATTGTGTGATTTTGAGAGTGAAAAACGTGAAAAATGTTTGTGGGAGAGAAGTCAACGTGCTTCATTTCCTCAAAAAATTCCTTGCTGAATTTCTGAAAAACGCATTATAAATATAATTATATATAATATTTTTTTGCTCCGCCAGAGCAACGTCTTGAACCTCTTCTGTACTCACAATGAATGAATCTCTGGGGTTAACTTGTATTTTACATGTAGAAAGTGATGTTGAAATTTCATTGTATTGCCAGAGTATCGTAGGTAGGGCAAAAAATAACATTTCATGATAATTTTTTGAAGGCTTTTTCCCCGAAAAAGAGTTGCCCGCCGAACTGTCGCTCACTGATAGTCTGATCACACGGTCAATAGTATTAAATTATCTTACGAATGAAGAAATGAAACACATTTTACCTTTCTAGGTTCTCTGCGCCTCGTATTAAGCCAGAACCATAAGAACGTATCACTGGATTGCCTATTCGGTCTGATAAGGAGCAGCTACAACCACGTTTCACTATTTTTCTATATATTCCTTTACTTGTAAAATTTATGAGAAAAGAGATATTTATCAGCTTACTAGTTTAACCTTTCGCTTTGCTCTCTTAATGGGATTTCAGATTGAGAGTTGGTTGTCCTTTAATCTTACGCCTAGAGATTAACTCTTTGCCTCCTTTTTACTGGTGTCGTGGTCGGTCTTGGAGGGGTCCCTGCCTGCAGTCAGGGGATTGCAGATGGACCCACCCTCAACCCCCCACTGCACTTTATACCTCTGCACTTTCAACATAATTGAGCACGGTTAATTATTGCCCATGGATTTACTTTACGTTAAACAAAAATTGTTCATATTCGTTCCATTAAGGAGTCTGCAAGGGTTCCTAAAGTCCAAAATTGTCTCTTAATAATAACATATTGAATAAATATAAACAATTTTTTAGTTCAATATATTTCTCAAAAAAATTTTGAAGGATGTTTAGATTTGGCTCAAACGAGAATCGAGACGTGGTTTAGCTGTTCGTCTATGTAATTTGCTGAGCTTGAAAACCCTATTGCCTGGAAACGCCCGTAATTAGCTCTATTGTTCTAGTTGAAAGGTAAACCATTTGTTGAGGAGAACAAGAGAGCATTTGTCCTCTAATAGCCCTAAGTAGTGGTGAGCTTGACGGCTTACTCCCATTCCATCATGAATGTTTTTTTCATTTCCTCACGCACGGACCACAAAAATTTCCTCAACTCATATATTAATTTAGATTTTTAATAACCATTATCGGAGAAAACTTGAGATTGATTGGAACCACTTGACGCTAGGCGCAAGAAAGATAGCATTGCTACCCGTCAGTTCGTCTGTTTCGAATCAGGAAAATGTACAACCTTGCGATCTGCCTCGTGCTGGCAGCCACTCTGTGCTCAGGAGACCTGTCGCCAAACGGGAAGAGCATCATAATGTGTACAACCGAGCCATTGAAGGAATTCTCGCGAAGGTAGTCGAAGTCTCAAAAAAGCCCGTTCCTGATGACTGGGCAGTGAAAAACCTTGCTTTGCCCTTCGAGTTCAAATTTGGCTTTCTCCAAACTACCTGGAATGTTTGGGTCACTGCGCTCAGCCGGTGCTCACAATTCCAGCCATCAAACGCCTCGACGACGCCGTCATCTCCCACCACGACACAACGTCACTTTGACCACGACTTTGGGCTTTGGGCGCCAATCTCGTCTACCGCGATTTTCAAGCTCTTTCTGGATTTGGAGCATCTCTGGTTCATTGTCCATGAACATCACATCGAGGGAATCGCTGTCAACGTCACGCATCGTGACAAGGAGTGCTCACACGGAATCTCTCACTCTCATATCAGCTCGGCTGATTACCAAATAAAGACAACATCTTGGATGGGATGGCTGATCAACCC